>JAKWJD010001762.1:36324667-37042167 GCA_027705065.1 Solanum peruvianum | reverse complement strand
TTGTACTTCAGATAAACCTTAGTCCTACCAAAATAGAATAATCTAAGTTTTTCTTAAGAAAATAACATAAAAATGATATGATTAATGACACTAAAATAATCAAAAAATAATAATAATAAAGAAATCACATAAAACAAATATTGAAGATTAATAAGTCAAAATGAAATTGATCATAATCTAAATGTACTAAATCATGCTAAAATAAGTCTAATAAGTATTAGTTACATGACTAAATATTAAAAGAAAGTGAAATCAAATAATGCATTTTAATTGTCTTAGTCTATGTAAAATTAAAGAACAATATGCAATATTATTGTCATTCTTAGTATTGAATTGATTTTCTTTTTGTGCATTAATATTAATTTGATTTTGATTTAAGGTTTAGCATAATTTCTAACATGTATGGACTATAAATCTTATAACATCATTAACAATTCTAACTTTCAACCACAAATTAAAATAAATATATTAAAAGATAAAAACTATGAAAAAGTATAAGAAATATTTAAAAATTATATCTAAATAAATGTTTTACGTATAAAATAAAAGGGAAAATGCACAAGTACTCCCCTAACTTATGTTCGAAATCTGAGAGACACACTTATACTATACTAAGGTCCAATTACCACCCTAAACTCATTTTTAAAATAATTTCCTACCCCTTTTCGGCCTACGTGACACTATCTTGTGGGTCCAACGTGTGTTGACATTTTTTTCAAGCTAGAGCCACATAGGCCGAAAAGGGGTAGAAAATTATTTATAAAATAAATTCAGGAGGGTAATAGGGCCTTAGTATAGTATAAGTGCGTCTCTCAAATTTCAGGCATAGATTGTTAGAATTTTGTGGGTCTTGTCCCGACTTCCGTTTCTATCAGTTAGATGCTTCATAGATAGTTAATTTAGTTAACAAGTCTGTAATATTCATTTAGTTTATTAAATGTTTTAAAGGCTAAAAGTGCCTATATTATGGCTAGTTGAATACATATTTTTTTTCAAAGTTGTTCATTTCAGTTTTAAGCTTTTGTATGCTTAAGTTAGACTTCTGCTTGTAGTCAGCCAGGATGAGGGTTCCCTTGGGGACCACTAATGGTCTTTGAGTTCCGGCCACATCCAGAGTGTAGACTCGGATCGTGACAAACTTGGTACCAGGGCAAGGTTTAAGTGTCCTAGGTTGTCTATGAAGTCGTGTCAATAGGATCTTATTTATGGTTGTGTGGGCCCCACTTCCATGAATGAGGTACTATAGGCATTTAATAAAAGTTTCCCTTATTTCATACTCTTAATCGTGCAATAGAGCTAAGTGATAGAGATCTATTCTAACTCGTGCATTGTCATATTCATTTGACTACCCATCATACTAGAGGTGGTTGAAAAGTAAAGTTTAAAGATCCTTATGGATAAGTTATTCTTAGCAAGAGTCTTGAGAAAGTCATGAGACTCTAGAAAGGCTTAAGAAAAGTCCAAGAGTAAGTTAAGTATTCATTTTCAAAGGAATGCACCCATATTCATTTGAATAGTGCGTTTGAGCTAAAAGTGAGTTGTACTCTTTCCTTTAAGCCTCGTTTCAGTTGAGGTCCTTTTTAAGAAGTATATTTAGAGCTTGGGTAATATTTTTCAACCGAAAGAGTAGCATGAATTATGAGATCATGAGCAGTACTAGTGAAAGAGCCATAGTTAGAGGAAATATGCAGAAGTATAGATATCTATGAAAAGGAGATGGTGTTTTGGCAAACTATGTTGGTATAGTCATGCACCTAATAAATTATTAATGAAAAGTTTCCGTTGTGGTAGACTAAGAAGTGATGAGTTGTGAAGGACTCAGGATAAGAGGTAGAGTAAGTGTTCCAAGTCAATGAGTTAGAGTATACCTTACTAGAAAGAGGTTATGATGATGTATCATTGTGTTAGTAATGACCAAGTGTAAGTGGTGAATATATATAGAGGAGCCAGAGTATTCATAATGTCATAGATTAATCTAGGCTTATGAATTTTGAAAGGAGAACCTCATGGTATTCAGAGGATAATAGAGTTATTTAAGAGATAATGCGAAGTAAGTGAGTAAGAAGTACTTAAGTAGTGAAGTGGAGTGTGATGGTAATTCGAGTATACAGACTGAGAGATAACGATTGACTAATTGTCATGAAGTCCTAGTGGGCAAGTGTTTCCGAATTTCGGGTTTACTAATGAACATTCAGCTTGAATTTGAGATGAGTGCCATGATAAAAAAAATGGCAACAAAAGGGTGATGATGTTTGTCTTGAGATTTGATATGGTAGATTTGACATAGAATAGGTGAGGAATTGAGATGGTTGTTGCAATGAATGCAAGTATTTGAAAACCTAACCTTTAGATAAGATCAGTGGTGTTGCAAAGTCATACGAGTAAAAAGACCATTAAGAGAATGTACACCAATTAGAGATGTGGAATAGGTCCATAACTTTCAAGTGTTAGCTTTAGACCTGAGGAGGAGATGGCGAGATGAAGAACCAAGTCAAGTGTTGAGAATTTCTTAAGGAGCTGGTTAGTAGGAATCCATGGAGTTGTTAAGAGTACTTATCTTGAATGTGGTGTTGTTAAACATTAGGTGGCAGTGGCGGAGCCAGCCATTTTTTAAAGAGTGTGCATAATTTTAAAAAGTACTCCCTGTTTAATTATTTGTCCACTTTGATAAATCAAGAAAGGACAAAAAAAAGGTTCTATTATACACATAATTAGTTATTTTGAAAAAAGTTAAACTTCTTGAAAATCTTAGATTTTTAATTCTTCCACTTTATATTTAATAGAGGTAAAATGATAAACTCACTATGTCAATTATTGTCGTTTTAATAGATGTGCCATTTCAAAAGTGAATAAGTAATTAGGGACATATCGAATAAGTACAAAAGATTAAGGAGTTGATTCACATTCATCTTGCTCAACCTAGTGAGTTTATCATAAACAACATAATGTTATCCTTCAAATACAGTTTGTTTATTTTTATCTTCAATTTGAGATCTCAATTATTAAAAAAATAATCTTCAAGTTGAGTTGCATTTAGTTATTAAAATGCGTGTTAAACTTTATAAATTGAGATAACAATTTAAAAAAGAATGAGTCGAGATTTTAACTTAACATGTTTTGCACATTCAACAAAAATAACATTACTTTATCGATTTTTACTCGAATCTAAAGTTATTTTCAATCTTTGATTTTGTTATTTTATAAAATCAATTTTAATTGGCCAATAATCTACTAATTAGGAGAGAATGTAGAATATAGTGATATATATGTAATTGCACGTGATATTTTTTTCTAATTTTATTTATAAGATACCTTTTGAAAATATTATTATATATTTAATATAAATAAGTATCTAAATTAGATGTTCATATAAATTTAATAATTAATAACTATTCATTCGGTCATGATTTATATTGCATACTTCCTTTTTAATTTAACAAGATGAATGTTATAGTAATTTCAAAAAATACTTAACTATGTAAAATAATTGAATAGTGTCATAGACCGGTAAAAGAATTAAAAGGAAAGTTATTGAAGGATTCACAAAGACCGGTAAAAGAATTATAAAAGGGAAGTTACTAAGGACCCACAAAAAACTTTTGAAACTGATTTGACGTAAATTTTGACTAATAAAAAATGTTTTAAAAAATCTTGAACTGATTAAGAATCGAACCCTTAACCTCACACTTCGTAGTTCCTACACTCGTCTTACCATTGAGCCAGCTCCTCTAATTACTCAAGTGTGTGCAACCCTAAATATATATTAAAAATATCGTAAATTTGTCTCGTACGTACGATATAATTTTCCGATGAAGGGTGTTCACTTGTTCACCCTTCGTTAGTGTAGCTCCGTCCCTGTTAGGTGGATTCTTGAGATGAGCAAGGTGGTGGTAAAGAGTAATAATGTTGGGATGAGATTCCAATAGAGTGGTATAGAACCCGAACCTAAGGATTTGAGTTAAGCTTGAATATATTGAAAGTGTACCATTATAAACAGATCTTAGTAAGAGTAACCCATTCCATAGACGGTCCAACCATCATTCGAGGATGAATGATCCCAAGGGGGAGATAATGTAACAACCCAGAAAAATTTTGAGCTAAGATTTGAACCATCCTTCGTGGTGAGTAAATTTTTCTGAGGAATTTAGAATTTCTTAAGTATTAAGCTAAGTTCAATAGATTTATCACCTTGATTTCCAAAGAGAATTAAGTTGAAAATAACAAAAATATGAAATTTGGAGAGTTAAGAAAAGTACGAGTTTTGAGTAATATTTTAAATGACAATTGTAACAACCCTAAAAATGAATAGGATAAATACTTAAGATGTCAAGAATGCTTGCGATTAGACCAAGGTTCACACGGATTGATACGCGTAGAACCATACCTCAGAACCCTTGCTACGACCAAGCCAACTAACTTGGGGAGTTAGTTCAGCTTGGAAAGGTTGGAACCAACCAAGTAAGTCTCTCAAAAACGAAGATTTAATCGAAGGAGTCTTTACCGGACTTAAAAAGAAGAAATCTTAAGTTTTGAGGGTCCAGGGGTAAAATGATATTGTCCAAGACAAGGGTTATATCGTAACTACCCAAGGAATTAATTAATTAATTTGTTCATTTAATTAAAGAACCAATTAGGCTCAGGTTGACTTTAAATGGTCCCTTTCGCAAGGGCCACTCTACCCGAGTTCGAGCCCATTGGAAGTAACAAGTTGGTGATTTAATTAATGTTTTATAATCGGATTTTTCAAGGGCATAATGGTTCTTTCACTAAGCTAATTAAATCAGGTATTTATTTAAATTAATAAGGAGTCCTAGTTTGACTAACTCCCAAACTAAAACTCCTATTATTAGACTACTCTCTCCCGATCTCTCTCTCACATTTCATCATCCTCTCTCACGTTGGTTTCTTCCAAAAACAACAAAGAACAGAAGTAATATTAAGAGTTCTTCACACTTGAAGAACTCACATGAAATTTTAAGAAAAAAAAAGTAACCAAAAACGTTAAGGCAAAGAGAAGTAGTCCATCGAGTGGAGTGGACGTTGAGGAAGCTTGGAATGATTTTGGAGAGGGTTTTGGACATCAAATTTATTGTTTGAACATCAATTAAGGTATGAGTTTCATTCCTCTTGGTCCCTTTTCCAAGATACCCTTAAGATTCAAGATATTCATTTCGAAAACTAGGATTGTTCCCCCTTTTGCATGTCCCTATCACTAGCTCCCATTGATTTTTAGGTTGGATATGTTTGCTGGTACAAAGTAGTTATGAAATGTGTTTTCATGATGTTTATGTTTAAGTATGATTGTTAGAAATTGTGTGAATAATGATTATGTTGTTCGAAATCATGTGAAAAAGGTGATGTGTGTGTGGAATGTGTGGCAGGGAAGTAGTCACTGTTTTGGGACGTGTAAATGCATGTTAATTCTTGTATTTTATGTTCTAAAGTTGTGCACAATCTGATGTTCATATGGTGTGTGAAGTTACAAATTTTGAGTGAAAACGCTTGACTAATGTAACTACTAAACTACACCTAACAATGCACTAAATGCTTGGTGAAATGTCCTAAGAAACTAACATGAGGTTAATGAAAGGAAGCTAAAAATATTATGAATAAATTTCCAGCTTAGTGTACTTTAAATTTCTTTAAAAAAGGGGGTTGAAATCTAGAAATTCAATACATTCAAATGGGAGGCGTGGGAATAAAACCCACGACCTCCAGGTAGCGAGTGAAGGAAGAGAAAGTAAAGAAAAGAAAATGTGAGGCGTGGGAATCAAACCCACAACCTCAAGGTTGGTAAGGAGAATGAAAAAATTAAATAGAAAACAAAGTGAGGCTGTGGGGACTCGATCCCACAACCTCACTGCCAAAACGCCTAGCCTAATGAACTTAATAAAAAATAAAATAAAATATGGATGCATGGGGGTTCAAACCCACAACCTCCCAATGCCCTAGCAAAATTTAAAGAATAAAATGGAAGAGGTTGTGGGGGTTCGAACCCACAACCCTTTGGCCAAGTTAAGAGGGAAATCAAGTAGAAAATTAAAGGTATAATGTTAATGTTGGGGTTCAATCTTGAGTCCCAATGTCATAAAGATTAAAAATAAAATCAATGAAAAATATAAATGCTATCCAAGTGATTCGAACTTGGTTTTCCTTGCCCAAACTTCTGTATTGATACATAAGTCATACGTGAACAAAATATTCAAGAATAATGTCACTTACTTAGATCAAAATCAAGATCTTACCATATATACAAGATACATAAGTCTTGTACTACATAATCTTAGGAATGTATGAATAACTTAACGGACTATGAACGAAGCCCCATGGATTGTATGTATAGATTCATAAGTCTAACGTACGTTCAAAGGTAAGTGAACCTAAGATGTATGTAAGGAAATGATGAATCCTAGAATGGTTAAGTATGAGTGTAAGATACACTAAATGGCCAAGTGCGTTGGCATATGATGAAATGAACAACGATATGATGAAATGAACAATGAAATGATCAAAACCCTAGAAGGGGTAAGTAAGGGTGTGAAACACACTAAATGTCCAAGTGCATTGGCATATGATGAAAGGAACATTCACGTAATAAGAGGTGAGTAACTATGAAAAAGCAAAGGTGCTAATGATAAGGAATGTGGTGACAACATGATATGAGGCTAATGTAAATGATGAGAGTAATCTCAAATGAGCCTAAGAAAATGTTACCAAAACGTACTCACCTATGAGAGTGTAAGATAATGAATAGACCAGTCTCTATGAACACTCAAATGAAAGTATTGAGCTTAACACACTTAATACTAATGATGAGATAAGAAATCATCTAATGATCTATGATGTCCTCATACTAGATGCCAACTTCCATGACGTATGAGATGAATGAAATGGAACTATATACGGAGCACCGATAGGCTAGCTATGAGCGGTGACTCCTTTTTTCGGGAAGGGCGGAGGTTCACGTAACTCTCATGAGACGATACTGTCCGGCTTGTTGGGTATGGTTCTCTTTATATCTCCTAGTCTTCAAACCTGTACAACCAATATAGGGATCTAGTAGGGTTAAATTCCCATGTACGCTGACATGTTTTTGGTCACTTTGGCCGGTGATTCCACCTCTTTTCGGTGTGGGGGAGACACTGGATTTTATGATGCTCACATGATCTATGTCGGTTAAAGTTAAAGTTCCCAATGAATGGATGAGGCCAGCCTCAAATGATGCACATAAAGAAATGAATGATACCAAATGTGTTAGGATAGGATAATAAAAAGGTGAGTTAGATTTAAGTAATGACATTTGGTCATTCTTGGTCATTGCACAACGAACCTAATGAAAATCTTAAACTACACCCTAGGTATATCTGATGTTTATACTGGCCTATGAATGAAATGAAATGGAGTACGTATGAATGAACGAAGTAGACTCTGTATTTTCTAATGAAAACTCTCTAGTTGAGGTCCCATCTATTGAGCCCTCATTTATGGGATGTCTTAACATTAAGTCCATGATCCCAAGGTCTCATGACATATGAATGAATGATATTAAAGAAGTTATGTGCTTCATGCAAATTGTGTTATATGCTATATGATATGTGTCATGTGTAAATGTTGTGTGCAATGTGCAAATGTGAAGAGTATGATGATGTATGTTAATCTCATGGCATAACTTTCCTATTCCATATCAGGAAAGTTCATTGACTTTCCTAAACCCAAAATTGGAAACTCATTGACTTTCCTAATCCAAATTTGGAAACTTTCCTAATCTCAATTTGGCAAGTCCACTGACTTGACTTCCGAAATCATGTTGTTAAGAAAGAGCTATTCTTTCTCATGCATGTACTTGGTGTGTGCTTGCATATACCCATACTTAGTACAAGTGTGTACTAACCCTATACAAAATCTACTATTTTTAGGTGCAGGTACAGGTGGACGATAGAGCTACAGGATCATCGTTGCAGTTATCTGGACGTTCAACATTCATTCAGAGATGGTAGGTCCTCATGCTTTCGAGGATGCTACTGTTTTATATTCTAGCTTAGTTCTATATTTGAGCTAGTGGAGCATGTTCCACTAGCGTTTCTTTCCTGTTTTTATTCAGACTATGTATTGGTGCCATTTCGGCAATTATACACTTAATAAGAATTGAACTATTTCTTTAAGTTTCTTTTACAAGGATGTTAATAAACAAAAATTTTCAAAATTTCCGCTAAAATTAACCTATGTTAAGTAAGAATGACGTAAGTAGGCTTGTCTACGACCTCTGAGAGGTAAACGACGTCGGTCTCGTCTGGGTCTAAATGCCGGTCGTGACAACAATAACTCCTATTATAGGATGAGTTAGGTGTGCTAAACAATACAACAGAAAATATCTTTGAATTATCTTTACAACGGCGCTGATTTTGCTAATTTTCGAGTTCGGATGAGTTTGATATGACCTTTTAAAGTTAGACTGTCCAGTTAAGGAAGGTTAGCCGAAAACAGTGAGGGGCATTTTGGTCCTTTCCTTATCTAGTAAGATTTAATTCATTTTTAGTACTATTTTAAGAGTCTAATACTTTTAAGTTCAGTTTTAAAATCCTAATATACACCTAGGGTTTTAGATGAGTGTTCAAGAAGAGGAAGAAGAGAAAAGAGGAAAAAAGATGAAATGATGAAGGCGTTCATCGATGTTCTTGAGTTTTATTGCAGATTTTCACCATGGGTTTAATACATAAGAGGTATGTAAGCTTCCATAGTGTTGGTTTAGTTCACCCACATTCCAATCATGTTATTTTCTAGTGAATTTTATTCTTAAAGTTTAAGGATTTAAGTTCTTGATGAGTTCTTGATAGGTGTTCTTGAGGTTCATACTAAATCTTGTTGTTTTGGGTTTTAGATGAATTATTGAGGTGAAATTGAGTAATACAAGTGTTGTTTTCAGTGAATTAGAGTGTAATTAAGATAAGTAAACAAATCCAAGTGATTGGAGAAGAAACTATTCGATTTTAGGCGAGTTAGGGTGAGAAAACGAGCAAGGACATTCAGCAGATGTTCTAGGTTGGGGACTTGCGCAGCACGCCTTCCAGAGCACCCCAAACCCTTCTCTGTACTTCAGGCATTGGTGAACCGCGCCACCCATAGCCTCAGGGTCACCTTCCCATTTAGTTTGATCCCGGTCGCTCCGTTTAAGCTCATTTAAAGTGTATCTTCTCTCCTTTTGATTCTAAATACTTTAAATTACTTCTAAACACTTAGAAATAATTAATAACATGAATAATAACCTTGATATAATTATTCAATTATATAAAAAAATTTAATATTAAGTTTTGAGAGTTCTTCCAAACTTTTTGAAAGAGCTCCTTCGAGTCCTTTTGAGGAGTCTTCAACAACTTCTAGTAACTTGTTTCAAGACTCAAGTAAGTGAGCATGAGAGTGGGGAGAATGTATTAATTAGTCTAAAATATCACCTATATCCTTCATATCATGAACCATAACTCTTGAATTCAAATTCATATTCAAAAGAGAGTTAAGGAGTAGAGCTCCAGAAAGCCTTTAAGTTATATTGTGAATTCTTTGAGATCCATCATTGATTTGAACTAAGTTTTGACAAAGTAAGTAAGAAAATTAGAAGATTTTTATACATGAGTTCCCGTCTAGTTACTTAGATCTTCGAGACTAGTTGTTCATGCCCATAACTTCAGCATGAACTCCATAAATTGAGTATCATTGAGAGGAGTAGTATCTCCAAATTCCAAGTCTTGAGTATTGAGTTTCTTATTCCTAATCATGGGACTATTACATGTTAGCCATTAAGTCCTTGAGTTAAGTATTTCATGTCCATTATTCTGCATGAACCCTCTGAGTCGAGCTTGAATCATTCAGTTAAGTAGTTCATGCCCATAATTTTGCATGAACCCTCCGAGTTGAGCATTCTTGAGATGAGTAGTATCATCGACTCCTTCAGTTTTGGAGTTTTTGAGTTCAAGTATTGAGTTTTATGCATGGTTATTGAAAACCTTGAATTGAGTTGTTCATGTTCATAATTCGACATGAACCCTGTTTTAAGAAGTCTTTTTAAAAATTGCTTTAAAATATGTTTTAAAGACTTGAGTACCGAGTTGAGAAAGAGTAAAGTTGAAGTTTTGTTCTTCAAAGAGGTATATGTGAACTCAGTATTCTTAAGAGTTTATAAATATTTTTACATTTAAATTAAGAGGATACTAAGAGTTCCAAGAGAGTTTTAATAAGAAAAAGGGAACATTGATTCCAAGAGAGCTTTTTAAAGCTAAAATGTTGAGCAAATTATCTCAACCTAGAGGAAGAAACTTATTTCAAAAGCATGAGCTAAAGCATATTTTGGGAGTAGTATTGAGCATCGATGTGGGGATGAGAGTTCATATTAACTCAAGTCTCCATGTAAACCACATAGACATCATGGTATTAATGGGTCATACTTTTTAGATGATCACGTAAGTTTAGCCAGTGGATCCACTAGGTTGAGGATGTTATACGTGACGACAAAGTAAAGGACAATTCTGACAGCGTGGGAGATATGTTGTATAATCACTTTGGCTCATAATGGTGGTTCACATAAACTATATTACTCTCTTATATAAGTAAAATTAAGTTTGTTATTGCATTTTCTTTAATGAACTAAGTTGCTTTTACTATTTTATAAAGCTTTCTATATATTGCATGCATATTCTAGATTAATATTTGAGTTGAGTATCCAGAGTTGATATTCTATCTTTGAGTTGAGTATCTTATTTTTGATTTGGAAAGAGGTAAGTATGTTTCCCTTTTATCAAGTTCAAACTTATGTTATGCTTTATAATTTCCCTTACATGCTCGTACATTCCACGTATTGAGCCATTTGGCCTGCATCGTCTCATGGTGAAGGCACATGTATTCAGAATCTTCACCATGAGCTTCATTAATACATCCAAGATTTCGAGTTAGACATGGTGAACCTCCTTCATTCAGGAGGATTTCATTTACCTATCAATTATGTTAGTTTTTAGGATATCATGAGTCTTGTCCTGACTTCCATCTTTTTCAGTTAGAGGCTTCATAGATAGTACATTTAGTTAACAAGCATGTAATATTCATTCATTTTATTAAATGTTTTATAGACTAAAGTTTCTTATTTTATGTCTAGTTGAATATATTAATTTTTATTTAAATTTGTTCATTTCATTTTTAATTTTTTGTATGCTTAAGTTAGTCTTCCGCTTGTAGTCAGCCAGGATGACGATTTGCTTGGGGACTAGGAATAGTCTTTGAGTGACGGCCACGTCCAGGGTGTAAACTCGGGTTGTGACATCTTATTCGAACAACCCAACTTTCAAAGGAAATAACTCACTCATAGGAACTTGGAATCGCGCAAGCTCTACGGCATTGCAAATGTTATTCTAAGAACTTTCCAACCACATTTTGAAGTACACCTAACTAATCACTGGATAGGAGTTATAGCTGTTTAAAGTTTACCAAAACTAAACTTTTTCACACTTAACTAATTTCCAGATTTTTATATTCTTTCAAAACATGACTATTTCAAATTTCTAACTTCTTTACAGTTATTTCAAATTGCGAGATGTTACAATATCTCCCTCTTGGAAACATCCTTCCTTGAATGAGATTAAATTTTTGTGCTAAGGGTGTAAATGCAACAATTCAAACACCCAAATCAATCAATGCAATCACAACATGCTAACTTACAAATTAAAGAGTACTAAGAAGAAAATTAATACCTTGGTCTGGATTTTATCCGGACTAAAAAAGATGTGGATATCTTTTCTTTAATCTTATTCATTTCTGAAAGTAGCTTCCTCAACGAACTAATCCCTCCATTCATCCACTTCAAACTCTAACTCTCTTCTCCTCACATCGGTGTAGGATTTCTAACGAGTGTTCGCCATTTTCAATCTCTCTTGAATCACTTTTACCTTCTCCATCGCTTGATGAACTAAATCTGCTCCAATCAACCGTGATTCACCAACTTACAACCATCCAATAGGAGATCTGCATGTTTTCCCATAAAGAGCTTCATAAGGAGCCATTTGGATGCTCGATTGATAACTATTGTTGAAAGCGAACTCGATGAGAGGTAGTTGATCATCACAATTACCTTTGAAATCAATCACATAACGTCAAAATCTTCCAAGGTATGAATAGTGCGCTCTGCTTTCCCATCTGTTTGAGGATGAATGACAGTACTTAAGTTTACCTTTGAACCTAAGCCTTTTTGGAATGACTTCCAAAAATATGTAGTAAATTGTGCACCTCTATCTGTAATAATAGAGACCGGAACTCCATGAAGTCTTACCACTTATTGAATATATAGCTTATCATAATGTTCTGCCAAATGGGTATTCTTTACCGGAAAAAAGTGGGCTGGTTTATTCATTCTACAATCACCCAAATAATTACATGTTGCCTGCGAGACCTTGGTAAACCTAATGAAATCCATATTAATAATTTCCCACTTCCATTATGGAATTTCTATATTCTAAGCCACACCATCGGGCCTTTGGTGCTCTACTTTAATTTGATGACAATTCGGGCACTTAACAACAAATTCTGTGATGCCCTTCTTCATGCTATTCCACCAATACACTTCTCGGAAGTAACGATACATCTTTGTGGAACCCGGATGAATAAAATATCTGGAGCTATAATCTTCTTCCATGATTATTTCTTGGATTCCGTCCACCATTGGTACACATAACCTACCTTGATATCTCAATACACCATCTTCTCCTTGTTCAAAAGCCATTACTTTTTGCTTATGTACACTTGCCTTCAGTTCAATCAAAATGGAATTTTTGTCTTGATTCTCTTTTACTTCTGACACTAATAATGATTTAGTCTTATTCATCACAACCACTTCTCCTTCTGTGGAATCCATTGGTCGGGCTTCAAAGCATGCAAGTGTATGCACATCTTTGGCTAACTCTCTCTTTCTTCCTTTACATAGGCGGTACTACCCATAAACAACCTACTCAAAGCATCAAAAACAACATTAGCCTTACCTGTGTGGTAATGAATACTCATGCTGTAATCCTTGAGAAATTCTAACCTCACCTTTTTCTGAGATGAAACTCTTTTTAAGTTAACACAGATTAAAGACTCTTGTGATCAGTGGAAATATCAATATGAACACCATGGAAATAGTGAAACCATATCTTCAAGGCGAATTCCGCAACAACCAACTCTAAGTTATGAGTTGGGTAATTTTTCTCATGAACTTTCAATTGTCTGGAGGCATAAGCTATAACCTTTCCATTCTGCATTAAAACACAACTCAAACAAACTCCAAATGCATCAAAATACACCACAAAAACCTTGAGTACCTTCTGGTAAGGTCAAAACTGGGAAGTGGTCAACCTCTATTTCAATTCCTGAAAATTGGTAAGGTCAAAACTCAGCAATGGTCAACCTCTTTTTCAATTTCTAAAAACTTTTCTCACAAGCTTCAAACCATTGAAACTTAAATTTCTTCTGAGTTAACTTGGTTAAAGAGGATGAAATAGATGAGCACCCCTCTACGAACCTTCTATAATAGCCAGCTAAATCTAAGAAACGTCTAATATTAGTTGGAGATGTGGGTCTAGGCTAATTCTGCACTGGCTGAATTTTCTGAGTGTCATCTTTAATTATCTCTCCAGACACAACGTGGCCTAAGAATTCTACACACTCAAGCCAGAACTCACACTTAGAGAACTTGGCATACAACTCTATATCTTTCAAAGTCTGGAGAACTATTTTGAGATGACTAGCATGACTTTTTAATTTCTTGAATAGATTAGTATGTCATCAATGAAGACGATAACAAACATATATAAATAAGTCTTGAAGACCTATCCATAAGGTCTATGAACGTTGCAGGTGCATTGATCAAACCGAACGACATGATCAAAAAATCATAGTGACCATAACGGGGTTTGAATGTTGTCTTGGGAATACCACATTGCCTTACTCTTAACTGATGGTAGCCAGACTTGAGGTCCATTTTTGAAAAATAGGTGGCACCCTGAAGTTGATCAAATAAATCATAAATTCTTGGAAGAGGATACTTGTTCTTGATGGTAATCTTGTTGAATTGAAAGTTATCTGTACACATCCTAAAGAAACCATCCTTCTTTCTTACAAATAAGACCGGAGCGCCCCAAGGTGAGAATCTTGGTTGAATTAAAACTTTACCAAAGAGATATTTCAACTGCACCTTAAGCTATTTCAATTATGCTAGTGTCATTCTATATGACGGAATATATATAGTACAAGTATCTGGAAGAATATAAATACCGAAGTCTATCTTTCTCTCAGGAAGGACTCTGCGAATATAATCTAGAAAGACTTTTGGAAAATGTTTTACTATTGCACCTGACTGAATAAGAAGTATCTCAAAACTAGAGTCATCAACTCGGACTAAGTGATTGACACACCCTTTAGAAGCTAACTTTCTTACCTTAAGGTACGAATTAAAATGACCCTTAAGCACTACTGAATTGATTTTCCAATCTAAGACTGAATCATTTGGAAACTGAAACCTGAAAACTCAAGATTTACACTTAACTAAAGCATAACAGGTGTTAGGACAGTCCATACCAAGAATGATATCAAAATCTACCATATCTAACTCAATTAGATCAACCATGATACTCTTGTGATTGACAAAAACTAGAAAATCACGATAGAATCTCTCTGCTAGAATAGACACACCAACAAATGTAGAAACACCGAATGGATCACTAAGTTTATTAGGAATAACATCAAAATTCATAGCAACATAAGGAGTTACAAAAGATAAACTTTATCCTAGATCTAGAAAAGCATAAACATTAAAGTCAACGACTTGGAGCATACTAGTTAGAAAATCTGCCGACTCCTCTTGCGATTGAAAACTATTAATAGCATACAAGTGTTTGTTCCTCCGACAGTACCAAAATTAGACCCTCTAGGTGAAACTCTGTCTGGTGGAGCAACTGAAGAAGACTGGGATCTATTGTCTTATTACCGTTTCCCTACTTGCTCTTTGGACACTCTCACATGAAATGATGCCCATTCAGACCACACTTGAAACAACTAGTAGATCCCTCACGACAAGTACCTAAATGGTTCTTACTGCACTTGGTGCATGCAAGAGACCTACTACCAACTTGTGCCATGCTACCTTGAGAATAGTCAGGCTTAACTATGAAGTTATGATTATTGTTGCAACCTTTGTTTTTAGGTGAAGGTACACTCATAGATGATGGATCAGGACCCTTTTGTTTCTGTTGGAAAAAGGAACGATTAGCATTACTCTTCTGCTGCCCGGACTCATTCCCTGTCTTGACCCTCTTGTTCTTAAACTCTTCTCTATCGTTCTCTTTCTAAAACTGTTGCACATAAGCAATCAATCGCAAAATATCCATGTGCCTATTAGCATCAAAACCCTACTTTCCTTACTCGTCATACGAGACAACCCAACAACAGACAAGCTCATTCTACTCCTCGTGTTCGCAACCATCTCTGGTGCATATGAGGATAGTTAGGTGAACTTCATCCCATACACATCAACACTTAGAGAATCCTTTTTAAGGGTGAGAAGTTATTTGTACCTTAGCCTCCTTCGATTCTCGGGAAAATAAACGCCCCAAGAAGGCCTTCTCAAAACAAACCCAACTTGATCACATGTGGTGCACCCTCATCTTTACCCTCGTTCCAATGATCAAACTAAGTCCTAGAAACACTCTTCACTTGATGTGAACTAGATTAACTCTCTCAGTATCACCTACATGCATCACATCGAAAACCTTTTTTAGCTCCTCAATGAAATTCTATGGATCTCAATAGTGATTGAACTAGTGATGCTTCGAGGATTCATCCTTAAGAACTCTCGGATCCTTGAAATATCCACCACTTCCTTCCTAGATCCTCTGTGTTTCTCAAACTAATTAGTCACACCTTGACTGATCATCCTTATTGCCTCTCTGAACTCGACATTATTAACTTCTCCTTGGGGTTTCACTTTAGGTGCATCGGTACCCCTTGTTCCTGAGGTTCAACATTCTCCTAGCTGGATGACCTCTGACTACTCTTCATGGAGGTATGATTATCTGAAACACACTCAAGCATGAATTACAGAGAAAACTTTTTATAGATCAAAATCTTAACGCACAAAATGAGAGTGGAGGAAGTGAGAAATTTTCCAAGTGTTGCAGCCTCCTAACTATACATGTGGAGTGCTTCACACCGATAACTAGGACTCTTCGGACACAACTTCACACTCTCTCTAAGACTCTTGAACTCTATGCTCTGATACCGAGTTTTTCACGCCCAATCCTTTACCTAGGCGGGACTGGCACTTGACAACCATTGTTGGACCCAAGAGAATCCTTGACATGGCTTACTTACTCAGTGGAAGACATAACTTAACAATATAATCATCACTTTAAGTAGATTTAAAACTTTGATAAGATGACAACTAAAGTCTTTAAACAACATATGGAATGATAATGTTAAGACAATTGAACTACTAACTGTCTACAAAGCCTAAAAAACAAATAGGGATGTCTATACTAGACCCCCGATCATCCTAACAATAACATATTGAAAGCACCGTAAAAAAGAGTCCTCGAGGATGCGAGAAGGCTCACCAAATGAATCTGGAGTGCCCACTAGATCGAAGGTGTGTTGCGTGCTGATCGTGGTTACCTGCCTCTGCATCATAAAAAGATGAAGTCCATGACATCAGTACATTGAATGTACGAGTAGGAAGTTGGAATGCTAAAACACAATCATAGATTTGAAAGGAAATCTTAAGAACTTACCTGTCTCAATTCAACTCTACATGACTGAACTCATTTCAATAAAAAGCAATTTAAAATAAGTGCAAAATAAAGAAAAAGTTGTTTGAAACATGATGTCAACTCTGTGTATATGCAAAGATACAATGTAACTCTGAGATGTATTTAAAAATACAAATAAACTGTGTATATAAAATTCAATCAACTTCTTTGGACTTTCCCTAACCAACAATCATCACTTAAGAGTTATAGCGATGATACAATGTTTTTCCTCACGCTGCCAGGGCCTTTCTTTACCTTACCATTGGTACAGAACCTTAACTACTAAGTGGATCCATTAGTCTATGCTAAAAATCACCAAAGAAATTATCTAAAAAGTATGACCCTTTTCTACCTATTGTGGCTACATGGTTTATGGAGTTGTGAGTTATCTGAACTCTCCCCCATATCGGTGCTCAAAACTACTCCGAAAATATTATTAGATAGCTCTTATGTTTTTAAAAAAACATACTTCCTTATGTGATTTGAGATTAGTGCTAAAAAACACAGTTCAAATTCTACATTGAAAATCAAAGTTTCTCTTCTCTTTCTTTGTTATGAAAGCATACACTGAAAAACTAGACCAAATGGAAATATCAGTTCCGTTATTATTTAAATGTGAATTTTTTTGAAACCTCTTGGAAAAACTTAGTTCTCATATGCTTTGTTGAACAAATGAACTTTAAATATGATTTCTTTACTTAGCTGTGAAAATTAAGTCTTAAAACAAAGTTAAAACGTTGTGAAAGACTTCTGAAAACTTTAATGAACTTCTCTTGACTTGCTTCTTAACTTCTAACTTGAATCTTAACCTTCGTTGAATTGAATTATGGATTCAAGGATATTGATTTGTGATAGGAAGGATCTCATAATGTTTAGGAATGATTTTTTGAGTAGCTAAACTTGAGAAAAGTTATGGAATCACCGTCTTGGAACAAGTTCGCGATGCGGAGATGTTTCTTAATAAATGCTCAAAATTTTTAATTTGAGACAGAGGAGTATGCATCTTAATCGTGACATGGAGAAACTTTTTGTTCACTAAGGGAACATGTCTACGTCGCGGACCTGGTACCTGTTCCTTGTCTAATTTTTTTCTTCTTCGTTTTCCAATCCCAATCCGCCTAAACTCGACTGTTGTTCTTAAATTCAGTTTAGATTCTGATACCCAGCATATGTACTAAAGAAGCTAACTCAAAACAACTCTAAAGCTCAACGTAAAGATATGAGAAACTCCATAATTCAGTCCAATTCAAGAACTACATTTTAATTCAAGATAAATATCCAGAACATCTATTTTCAAACTCTATAAGGATGAATTGTTTGGCGCGTGGGTGAACGAATCCACTGCTATGAAAGACTCACATACCTTGTAGGATCAATTCCTTGGCGAATTTCACAACCCTATTTCAATCGTTCTTGGCGAATCTTGCTTTTCCTCTTCTCGTTTCTTTTGTTTTCTTTCTCCAAAAACCCTAACTCTTTTTTTTTTTAAAATTATAATTAAACTAAATCAGTTTTGGCCCCAACTAATTTACTGAGGATTTAAGTAATTGGGAAGGAAAAAGATCAAACTAGCCTTCAAAAATTCGGATTGGACATTTTCTTATTCGAACAACCCAAATTCCAAATGCCATAGATCACTCATAAGAACTTGGAATCACGCAAACTCGGCAGAGTTGTAAACGTTATTCCAAAAGAATTCCGATCATATTTGGAAGTACACCTAACTCATCCTGAGCTAGGAGTTATAGCTGTTTAAAGTTTATCAAAACTCAACTTTTGCACACTTTAGAAATTTCCAGATTTTTATATTCTTTCAGAAAATGTCTGTTTCCAATTTCTATCTTCTTTCTGCTTATTTCAAATTGAGAGATGTTACACTTTTTGTATGCTCTCTCTATATATTGTAATGTAATGAAGAAAATATGAGATTTTAAGATGGGATGATTTATTAATTAAGTTTTTCCCATAAGCCAACTTTCCATTACATATTTCATTAAGTAGATTGTTTTGTGAGTAGTAGCTCAACATTTAGGTCTAATGCTCAAAAGGATGTGACACTAGTGAACAAGGTGTGTGACATTATTGTAGATGAGTTATGAATTCCTACTTGTTGGTACCAATTGGCTCACAAGGGGTTAGAGTGTAATTCTTATGGTAGATGGGTAAGGCCCAAAAGAGATACAAAAGATATTCCTTCACCTACTAGGGAAAAGCATAGTCATAATGAAGTTGGATCGCAAGAAAATACATATGGTTATATATATATATATATATATATATATATATATATATATATATATATATATATATATATATATATATATCATAATAGATAAGTTAAGTGATAACTTAATACTTAACTACAGAGTTTGGACTTATTCCTATTGGGATTTTTTTTGTTGGTCAAAGAGAAGCTTACAAAACTTCAATCATGAGCATCCCAATGAGACTAATCCCATGAGAGGTAGTATTATTAGTAATATTGTTATAAAACATGGAGGACTTATTCCTATTGTGATTTTTTTTGTTGGTCTAAGAGAAGTTTACCAAACTTCAATCATGAGCATCCAATGAGATTAATCCCATGAGAGGTAGTATTATTAGTAATATTGTTATAAAACATGGAAGGGCCGGACATATTCATTATTTTAGCTACGGGGTTTGAAAAATAAAAATATAAGGGCTGCTAATTGAACTTAAAATCAACGGCGGAGTATCAATTTTCGGAATCAATGAGCCAATCTCTAGTATTATATTTAGCGGAATGCATAACCCCCCCTCCCCCCTAAATTTTTCACGAAAAGACAGTTACACACTTCAATTATTGAGACGTCCTATTATACATCTGAATTACTTAAAATTATATTTATTTCAATCTTGACGCACTTGTGCCAATCAACATCATGTCACTGGATATTTATGATTGATTTTTTTTTTTTAAAAAATCATGTCACACAATTATTTCTTCTTCCCTATACACCATCAAACATGGTGGAGTACTTTTCTAAGCGGTGTCACCATTAAGGGACAAAATGGCTCAAGAAGAATATCAATGAAAATTTTATTTTAGGCCTGGTAGGAAACTTATGACTTTGAAATGGGCATGAACCTTGTTGAATATATGATCTTCTTATTGCACCATGATCATTTGGATGATACTTTCGAATAGGTAATCTTTCCCCAAAATCAATCGACAATGAATTTAAATCAATTTCTTCACTTCGTTGACATCTTTTTGACTCATTAGTTAGTTCTTCCAAGTCAGTTGAAGTTTGAGTCGTTAAAATGAGATTTAAACATTTGTAATTTTTTTTTGAACAAGCTCTCCATTAAAAATTTAGACTAATATGATTAGATCTGCACAATTAGTAATTGAGGATCAAATATTAGAGGATTGCGGACAATTTTAATCAATTTAATTCTAAATTATTTCATTCTAACAAGTAAATAGTAAAAAATAAAACTATTATTATGAACAAATAAAAGTAAAAATTCAAGTACATAATTTTTTAAAAAATAGAATAGCAAAAAAATACTAACATGATGTGGGGATTGGATATGTGAATAACAATGATGGATGAACAAGCTAAGAACGGAAGAAAAATTGAACAAACTCACATATACTAATACAAAGATTTAAGGAGTTAACACTATTTTTATTTAACTATAACTCTAATTGATAAAGGAGATTTTGAGTTTTATGTTATTTTTTTTAAAATAATAAAATTGTTAGATCTTGGATGGATTTAAGTGGGTGTGTTCGTTTTTAATGAAGACATCTATTGTTTTAAGTTTAAAACAAAAATGTAATAATATTAACAAAAGATAAGGTTAAAATGTGAACAAAAGAAAATGTAAATAAAAACATCTATTGTTTTATGTTTAAAACAAAAATGTAATAATATTAACAAAAAATAAGGTTAAAATGTGAACAAAAGAAAATGTAAATAAAAAAACAGGGAAAAAGAAAACGTACCCCATGGGAATCGAAACTATGACATCGCCTCAAGAAGGAGCACGCGTGCCATTTGAACTAGCCGCATTAAGGTTCTATGCAGTTTCCTGCAAATATTTTATTCAGTTTTTTTCTTATTTTTTTTATATTTACATAGGTATATTCGTTAAAAATTTTCAACGAAGCCGTGTCACGGGACACCCTTGTATGTGGCTAGATCCGCCCCTGATCAAACTCACCATTAAATTACCATCATTTTTGGAATTGTCACTAAATTCACCTCTCCACCATTATAGATTCCACCATCCACAATAACAATTTTTTTGTCATTATTAAAATTAAAAGTCACATCATCAATAATTTTATCACCCTCACCAAATTCATCTCAAAATATTATCACAATTACAAATTTCATTCGATCTCAAAGAAGAGAATGGTGAAAAATAATATGTTTGATTAGTGAAAGAAAAACTTAATTGATTTTGATAAGGTAAAAGGTGAAAAAAAGGTAATGCCTTACATGAAGAAAAATAAGGTGGAGGGTTGTCCATGGATAATAGACTTGTTTCCCTTTTTTTTTTTCAATCTATCATCAAACACGCCACCATAAAAAATCTATGAATATACATTAAATTTTTATTTTTTTTCGTAAAACCCAGAAAGCTTTTACACACACAAAAAAAAGAAAGAAAGATCTTGCTGTTTTCTTATTTCATATGCTTATAATCAATAAAAAAAGATAAAAATAAATTGAATAATAAGTGCTCGACTGGACGAATTTGATCTGAAAGTAGTAAGAATTGCTCAATTTTAGATGTCTGGATGAATTATTTCGATCAGTAAATGTAAGTAATTGCACAACTTCGTTTATCTTGCTAAGGATTTCTATCCCTCAATCTTGTTTTCTGTCTTTTTCTTAAAAAATTATCACGAAAAAAAAAATATTTTTTTCAATATCCATAACAAAAATGTCTTTGTGACAAACAAATATAAACAATGGAAAAGAAGAAAGTTAAGGTGATGTGAAGGATAAGGGAAAGTGTTGGGGAAATTGACTTTATTTTGACTAAAACTCCCTTATTTATTTGTATTTAATTTTATTTTCACGTTAACTTTGAGTGTGGTATTAAATTCACTTTTGAGTAGTATAGGTATGTTATATATCTTTTTAATAACTTGAATGTGTAACTGACTCTTTGCGGTAACTTTAGGGGGTTAATTTATGTCACGACTCAGACCGTTGTGATTGACACTCACACTAACTCTCCGGTGAGAGAATCATAACTACTAACCAACTAAACAATTTAACGCTATGAAAGCAGGTTTAAATACAAATAAAGAAGTTTCCAAAAGATCTAACAGATAAACTAAACAATGCGGAAGAATAATCTAGAAGAAAGTCAATGTACAAAAACATCTAACAATGAACCAAAAGTATAATAAAGAAAAATGGGTAAAACCCAAACTAAACATAAAATCTAAATAACTAGTCTACGTCCGAAATGTGGACATAAACAAAAGTAGAACTCAAGGAATCCCAAAAGAACTAGCTCACCCTTCAATTTGATCGGCGACCACAGATCTTCTAAGCGAGGTTTGTCAATAGCTGCTGGAAGATGCCTTGTACTCAACAAAAATAAGAGTATATATGTGCAGTATATCAACACATAATCACAGTGTAATGGTAGGATCACGCGACTATCCCACTAAGTGTGACATAAGCAAGTCAATACAACATTATAAACATGCAAAATACCGAACATATACAATATCGACTATCATACTATCAGATGCTCAACAATATACATTTATAACAAGTCATTGGTCCTCTCATTGAACCCCAAACCCAAACCCAAACTGTAGGCATACCACAAAGTGGTATCTGATTCAATGTTTATATTCGAACGTGGCAATTGATCCCATAGTTATGTCAAAACGTGGCAACCGATCCCAATTAGTATACCGGAACGCGATATCTAGTCCAATCAACACACCACAATCACAAGTACATTCTCAATAATCATGCAATCAAGAAGTGATTCATGGCATATAATTATTCATATCAATAATGTAATGTTCACCTACGTAAATGTATCACAATGAAGCAAGAACCAACTTACATCGCACGATCATAGAATCACAACCATCACCTACCTAAAAAAACCTTCAAACCCATAAGCAAATTGATTCTTCCCTTTTTCGATTCATTTTGCTTGTTCTTGGTCTACAAACAATCAATATAATAAAAAAAATAAATAAATTATAACTGATTATATGAATTACTAACAATACTATCAACCCTATATCATAGTCATAATCCCAGTATCCAAATTAGGGATTTTACCACTTTAATTCTCATATCAAAATTCTTCTCCATCGATAATTGTCCATTCGATTACGTTCTACGGATCATTGAACACAATTAATGAATTGAAGGAAATTCATTTCAGCAAAAAGAGATATTTTGTAACAACCGTATTATGATAGAATATAATGGCTTATTAAAGGATAATAGAAGTGGTAATAGAATATTACTTATTGAGAGAAAATATTTTGGGTATAAAATAATATTCTCTTTCAAGTATAATAGTAATAAAATAATTTCTTTTGACATATTAATATAATTATTCCAACAATCCCCTACACATCTCAAAAGGAATATTAATGAATATAATGAAATAAGAAGCCTTCTTGGATTTTCACATATGAGTCTAATGCATCAAAATTGATGTCCATAGACTAAGAACCAGACTTAAATAGAATAAGATTAAACTTACTGAGCTATTGGTGAAGTTTAGAACGTCTATGAACCAATAATTCTTTTGTAAGTCTAGCGTCTTATTCTATCACATTAAACTCGCACAATCTTTGCCATTATCGCGGTTTTGTGCTAAGAGGCCATGCACGGGTATTCATGAGTGCTCTAGAAATTTTTCACAATTTCGTAGAAACGACACCACTTCACACTCATGTAGGTCCAATCATCAACTGTATTCTGCAGAGAAATACACCACCTATAAAGGATATGACTTGGATTAAAAGCGGGCAACCTCACTTTGCCTTGCAGACTGTTGCACTCTATGCACACATCATTGGAGGGACATAACTTTATAGTGCTTACTTGATCATATAATGACTTGTTATTATCCATATGAACCTAATTCACGTGATCTCCAATCAAATAAGTTGAGTTACCATCATCGTTGATCTTCTCAAATTGACTAAAGTCTTACTATCCTCGATCTTTCATTAGTCAGTGAATTGATTAGATTCACCTTCGACTACACATTTTTTATTTACATAAATAATTCATCTCACTATAGTATTTTTCTCACATTGTGTATCTAATTTAGTCACATAAAAATTGGTTTTGTTCCAATTTCAATACACACTAAAAATTGTCTTAACCCCTTTGTCTCATCACCAATTAACTCTTCCACAACTAGTTCTAATTAATTGGCTTTATATTATGGCATTCACTAAATTTACCAACTTATTTTACCTTTCTCATCATATAACCTTTTTGTATAACAAAATATGCAATTAATTTAGTAGTACTTATCGAACCTCTCATATACTACCAAATACTGTTTTCAAAATAATGTATCAAAAATCAATATCATTTTCAACAAGAACAATTAAAGTATTTTCACATCTTAAAAACTCAACAAATACTTTATTTTACTTTTCAATTCTAATATTTCATTTAATCACGTCACAACTCATTACCACATGTATGTATATATAACATTATATTAACATATATACCATCAAGCAATTAGAATCTATTTTTCTTTTCTTAAGATCATGTAACACAACCTTAGAATCATACCCCTACACTTTCAAATATTTCATAATATATAGAGGTCTAACACTCATAACCTAAGCAAGAAATCCTTACAATTTCGGAAAAAATGCCCAAGTACCCCCTCAATTTGTGTCCGAAATCTCAGAGACACTTATATTATACTAAGGTCCTATTACCCCCTGGACTCCTACATGACATTAGCTTGAAAAAAAAAGCCAACCAGCGTTGCGCCACAAGATAGTGCCACATAGGCCGATACGGAATATAAAATTATTAATAAAATAAGTTCAGGGGATAATAAGATCATAGAATAATATAAGTGTGTCTCTGAGATTTCAGGCATAGATTATGGGAATACTTGTGCATTATCCCTACAATTTCAAATATTTCATAAATAGATGTAAACCTTTCAATGTTCATAAAGTTTTCAATTTTATATGAAAAACTAAAATACTTTAATGTACCTCTATAACTACTTAATTTTATCATGATCACCCCTTTAACAATAAAACCATAATATCAATTAATAATAAAAAAGTCATCACACATTGAACAACTTTATGTATTGACAATAAGACTTAGAGAAAATATTTTATGAGACCGATATTTACTCAAATCATTTGATGACCTAAAAATCTAAAATAATAACCTTATTTTAAGTATTATGACATGAAGTAGAAATCAGGAGCAAAAATAATTTAACAAATTATTAAAGTCAGCGATTATGTATACACGTTATCATAACTTGATAAATATTAAATAGAAAATAAATCAAACCTTTAGACTTGTTATCCAGGAACTCATTGCCGCAATAATGTTTGATAAGATATAATCAAACACAAATAATTTTATTTTTCAAATTCCAGAAGAATCACATTACAAATATTAATATCATATACTACCTCAAATAATATCAATGTTTTTTTTAAATCACAATCCCACGTAAACCAACTTTCACTAATATTAATATCATATACTACCTAAAAAAATGTCTATATATAGATGTGAATATTTAAGAATATTTTTTCATTCTAAGAACTTCAAGTAGTTCTAGAATCACAAACATATATAATTTTTCCTTCTTCGATTTGGTGTAGGACACAATAATTTTAATTCACACAAATGTGTTCAACTATGTAAAAGTCTAAAACCCTAACTTTCACACATTAGCCATAAGATTCACTTGAGAAATGACCACAACAATTTATATCATCCGCTTACATAAATTGACATTTACTTAATGAGATTATCATTCTCCAAAACTTCTTCTATATTGAATGATATGATTACCTAATTTATCACATACAAATTCAATTAAAACATGAACATATAATATCATCACTTGCCTTATTAGCTTGAACTTTCCTGCATACACATCTATATCCAACTTGTTGCCTCTCCTTTTACTTTCTTTTTTATTTCCCCCAATTTTTCAATAGTATTTTTTTGTAAAAGTAAAGTATAAGATATCCTTAAGATTATTGTAAACCTTACGGAATAATAAATTAATCACAAACGCTTATATCGAATTTATCAAAGCTTGTACTTCACCAATTACTCTTATAGAAAATTCTCATAGCTTGAGGCATGTTAAAAGACACTGTCCTTAAGGATATTTAACCTGGTATGGGTGTATCCTAAGAATTCAACAAGCTGTTTTAGTATAAAATTAGAAGCTAAAAAATAACAAATATTTAATAAAAAGAAAACTCAGCATAAGAATAATTGTTATCTTGTCTTCACTCTTACTCACCATCAGTAGGAATTAGATTTATATAGGAATGTAGTAACCTCTTTAATATGTTAAATGTTGAAATAGTCAAACCCATAAAAGGCATTGAACACAATTAATTGATTGAAGGAAATTCATTTCTGCAAAGATACATTTCAGAACAATGTCTTATTAAAGGATAATAATAATGACAAAAGGATATTATTTAAGAAGAGAAAATACTTAGGGTATAAAATAATATTCTCTGTCAAGTATAAAAGAAAATAAAATAATTCCTTTCGAGATATTAGAATCATTCTTCCAACAATTTTTAACATGACATTCCCATGGTTTCGGATGACATCCCAAGCCATATTGATATTGCGATAGTCTGCGAGAGGTACACCCAAATGATTGTTAGACAAAATGATAACCACACCCAGGATAATGTTCAAATTAAATAGCAATAGGAAGAGAGTAACAACAGTATCAAATATTAAAATGGGTAAATATGATATCCGAATAAGTAATACAATAATATTGATGAAAAACTCGGTAGTGTCAAAAGACTACTATTCAACACTCTTTTATTTCTTACAACTCATAATAATATTACTTGCACACTATTTTCTCACAAACTAAGTAGTTTGTGGATTACTATCTCTACTCTTTATTGCTTCTCTATTTTGGCGTGTCTTCAAAAGTTCAATTACTACTCTATTTATATAGTTTTTTTGACACTTGTTTATATCATTAATGACATAATATGGTAGCCAATTTCAACAAAAAGTTGGCTGCCTTAACTCTATCAAACTTATACCAAACTTTCACTACCTACTTCCACAAATTTAGCTACCAACTTTCACATTGGTGGCTACCAATTTTTACATTTGTGGCTAGTAATTTCAACAAGTATGACTACCAAATTTATTGTTACCAAGATTTATTTTCACAAATCTCTCCCTTAATTTTGATTTTTCTTCTTTACTCCAAGGCTTGATATCAATCTATGAAAATCTTCAAACTTGAGAGGCTTTGTAAAGATATCCGCAACTTGATCATGATATTTCACATACTTGAGCTCTACCTCTTTCTTGGCAATGCATTCTCGGATAAAGTGATACCTCATGTCTATGTTCTTGCTTCGATCATGATACACTGTATTCTTTGCTAGTGCTTGCGCAAATTTGTTATCAACACAAATCATTGTGGCTTCAATTTGTGGAAAATTGAGTTCCTTCAATAACTTTCTTAACCAAATAGCATGACACGTACATGATGTCGCTGCCACATATTCAACTTCACAAGTCGAGAGAGTAACAATTGATTGTTTCTTTGAACTCCAAGAAATAATACAATCACCCAAGAAAAACACAAAACCTGATGTGCTTTTTCTATTAACAACATCTCCCGCATTATCACTATCACAATATCCCACAAGATTAAAATCATCAGAAGAAGAATGGAAAATGCACAAGTACCCCCTCAACCTATGCCCGAAATATCAGACACACTTATACTATACTAAGGTCCTATTACCCCTCTGAACTTATTTTATAAGTAATTTTCTACCACTTTTTAGCCTACGTGGCACTAGTTTGAAAAAAAAGTCAACCATCGTTGGGCCTACAAGATAGTGCCACGTAGGCTAAAAGGGGTAAAAAATTATTAATAAGATAAGTTCGGGGGGTAATAGGACCTTAGTATAGTATAAGTGTGTCTCTGAAATTTTGGGCATAAGTTGAGGGGGTACTTGGGCATTATCCCGAAGAAGAATAAAATAGCCCAAGGTCGATTGTACCATTTAGGTAGCGAAGAATTCATTTAACAACCTTCAAGTGAGTGGAGGTAGGAGCTTCCATGAAGCGACTTACAACTCCAACTGCAAAGATTATATCTGGTCGCATACATGTCAAGTACATCAGACTTCCTATGAGACACTTGAACAAAGTGGATCCACTTCTTCTCCATCGTCAAATTTTGACAATTTTGTTCCACTTTCCATTGGGGTGTTCACAGGGTTGCAATCAAACATGTTGAACTTCTTCAAAATCTCCTTTGTATAGCTTTCTTGAGATATGAAGATGACTTCCTCCATTTGCTTCACTTCTAGGCCCAAGTAATATGACATGAGACCTATGTCCTTCATATCAAACTCAAGGGACATAACTTTCATGAAATCTTCAAATAAAACTGGATTGTTATCCATTAGAATGAGATCATCAGCATAAAGACAAACAAGCAGAATATCTCCATTAGTATGAACTTTAATATAAAGAGCATATTCATGGAGACACGAGTAAACCCATTATCTTGAAAGTATTTGTCAATGCAACTATTCCAAGCTCGTGGAGCTTGCTTCAACACATATAAGACTTTCTTCAACCTCAACACATTATATTAATTAAATTTAACAACAAAACCCGATTGTTGCTCAACATAGACTTTTTGTTCAAGATATCTATTCATGAATGCCGATTTGACATCTAGTTGATGGATCTTTCACTTCATTTGTGCCGCTAAAGAGATCAATAGACGGATTGTCTCCATGCGGGCAACAGGCGCATAGACTTCTTCATAGTCGATGCCAAGCCTTTGTTTGTAGCCTTTAGCCACAAGTCTTGCCTTGTATCTTTCTACTTCTCCATGGACATTTTTCTTCGTCTTGTATATCCATTTGATTCCAATTGCTCGATGGTCCTTTGGAAGAGTTGTCAACTGTTGTTCTTATCTATTGACTGGATCTCCTCCACCATGGGTTTTCTGCACCTTTTATCAGTAACAACTTCATCAAAATTCATTGGTTCACTATCAGCAAAGAGACAACACTAAAAAAATCAAAATTAGTAATTTTTTCTATGTCATCATATAATTCTTGAATGTTCCTCATCATATATGGTATTTCACTTGAACTCTCTTGAGAAGATGGAGGTGCAACATTTGCTAAAGAAGGAAGCAGGCTTGCATCCTGTGCCATGGTCTCCTGTTCTTTTTCATCTCCGAAGTATGGAAGAAATCATATGATTTTTTATTCCGGAGCCTCCCTGTTCCATGATGCTTCTTCATCAAATTCAACATCACGACTCACTACCACCTTGTTACTTCTTGGATTGTACAATTTGTAGCCTTTTGAACTTGCGTCATAGACAACAAACACATACTTGGCACTCCGATCGTCAAGTTTAGCTCTCCCTTGATGTGGAACATGAGCATAGGCTATGCTCCCAAAGATTCTCAAGTTCTTAACACTTGACTTTCTTCCACTCCATGCTTCTTGAGGTGTTTGATCTCATACATTTCTTCTTGGAGACCTGTTGTTCAAATAAATTGCACAAGAAACAGCCTCAGCCCAAAATTGTTTTGGTAAATGTTTTGCTTTCAACATAAATCTAGCCATATTAAGAGTTGTTCTATTCTTTCTTCTGCAACTCCATTTTGTTGTGGCGAGTGAGGTACCGTTAGAAGATGATGAATTCCATGAGATTGACAAAAGTCATTAAATTCTTTGAAGTGAATTCGCCTCCTCTGTCAGACCTTAATGCTTTTATTTCATAGCCACTTTATTTTTCTACAAGTGCATTGAAATTTTTAAAGGCAACAAAAACTTTAGATTTTTGCTTCAAGAAGTATACCCAAGTCTTTCTACTGAAATCATCAATAAAGAGCAAGAAGTATTTTCTTTTACCAAAAGAAGGTGGATCAATTGGACCACACACATCGGTGTGTACAAGTTAAAGTGACTTACTTGTTCTTGATTTAGTCTCCTTTGGAAAACTCTTACTTGCATGTTTTCCAAGAAGAAAAGCTTCACACAATTGATTTGGATGTTTGATTGACGGTATCCCATCAACCATGTTCTTGTCTCCCATTGATTTGAGCCCTTTAAAGTTCAAGTACCCAAATTTCATATCCCAACACCATGAGTCATCTTGTACATTAGCCTTAAAACATTTTGCATCAATACTTTGAAGATTCAAAGGAAACAACCTATTCTTTGCCAGATGAACTTTAGCAGTTAAGTTGTTACTTGAATCTCTTAGCCAAAGATGTATATTTTTCATAAGAATATTATATCCTTTTTCAATAAGTTGACCCAAACTCAAACTATTACTTTTCAATTTTGGCATATAATAAACATTGGTAATCAATTTATAACCACCATCTTTAGAGGATATCAGAATCATACCTATCCCTTCAATTTGTATCTTTGAGGTATCTCCAAAAGATACATTACCTTTCACGTTCTTCTTTATCTCCACAAATCTATCTTTGTGGCCACACATATGATTGCTTGCTCCATGTCAAGATACCATGAGCTGCAATCATCTTTATTTTCTTCTGTGAGTGTTAATAAGAGTGTTGACTCATTTTCATCCTTGTTGTTGTCAACAAGATTAACTTTTTCTTCAACATTATTGCGACATTCCCAAGAGTAATGTCCAATTTTATGACAATTATAACGCTCAACTTTATATTTGTCATACCTCATTTCATTTGTACCTTGATAGGTTCCACATCCTTGACCTCCCCGTTGACCACGACCACGACCTCTAAATGACTGGTGACGTTTATCTTCATTGTTGAAATGATTGGTATAACTTCTTCCTCTTCCACGGCCTCTACGACCTCCACAGCCTCGCCACTGTCCATTTCCTTTGTAACTTTTCTCACCTTCAAATCCTTTGAAGGATGCATGAGTTTTATGAAGTTTCTCTAGTGGCTCTTCTATTCTCCTTTTCATTATCTTTTGATGGGCTAGTAAAGAACCTTCCAATTGTTCTACCTTCATAGAGTCTAGATCTTTAGTCTTCTCAATAGCACACACCACGTAATCAAATTAGGTGTTAAAGAACAAATGATCTTTTCTACTACACGCACATCATCTACTTTCTCCCCGTATCTTCTTAGTTGATTTACAACAGCCATCAATCTTGAGCAGAAATTCAAAATGGATTTTCAGATTCTTTCATTTTTAAAACTTCAAACTCAAGCCTTAGAGTTTGAAGTTTATATTCTTTACTTTATCAACTCCTTGGAGAGAATTTTTGTATAATCTCCCACGCTTCTTTTGAGGTGGTTGCATCAACCACCTTCTGAAACATGCCATCATCCAAACATTGATGGATAAGAGTGAGGGCCTGTTGATCTTTTTTCCTGTCTTTAACAAGACCCCCTTTTGATTTGAGGGCAAAGTTTCCTCATTTGCGGGTTTTGTATACCGTTTGTCTACAATATCCCAAACATCTTGAGAGCCAAGAATAACTTTCATTCGTAGACAACATTTTTCATAATTTTCTCTTGTAAGACGGGGATATTGAAAGGACAACGGACTATTATTTGTCATGGCTCTGATACCACGTTGTTGGACAAAATGATAATCAAACCCAGGATAATGTCCAAAATAAATAGCAACAGGAAGAGAGTAACAACGACACCAAATATTAAAATGGCTAACTTTGATACCCGAATAAGTAATATAATAATATTGATGACTAAGTTTGTAGTGCCAAAAGACTACTACTCAACACTCTTTTATTTCTTACAACTCACAATAATATTACTTGCACACTATTTTCTCACAAACTAAGAAGTAGTTTGTGGATTACTCTCTATACTCTCTATTGCTTCTCTATTTTGGTGTGTCTTCAAGTGTTCAATTACTACTCTATTTATAGAGGTCTTTTGAACACTTCTTTATATAATTAATGACATAATATGGTAGCCAATTTCAACAAAAAATTAGTTGCCTAACTCTATCAAACTGATAGCAAACTTCGTCTACCTACTTCCACAAATGTGGCTACCAACTTTCACATTTGTGGCTACCAATTTTAACATTTGTGGCTAGTAGTTTCAACAAGTATGAATGCCAAATTAATTGTTGCAAAGATTTATTTCCACAATGATATCACAGTTTTAATGTATTAATCCTACATACTTTAATACTACGTACTACCAATTAAAATATATAACATATAAGTAAGGTGGAAGAAAAGCTTGTTGGGAAAGACAAGGCACCAACAAAGAATGCCTGACAGGATAACTGCGGAAGAATACCCAAGTCTATACTTTCCCTTTTCGATTTGAACCAAGAGAAGACAAACAACCATAAGCAATATGATAGTAAGGCAGCAAGTAATTCAACCAAACAAATATAACAAGACAATAATAAACCAATCACACAAGCACCAAGATTTACGTGGAAAACCCTTCGATGTGAAGAGTAAAAAACCACGGGACCAAAAGCTCCAATATAATCACCAAGAGTTACAATATTGTTCTCCAAAATTGTCCACAAAACAAGTGCCAAACAATGAGCAACAACAAAATAAGATTGCACCAAATCTAGAGAATTAAAGGAGCAAAATCACCAATTTCGCAGCTACTGTTCACGACAGCAAAACCGAAGCTGCAGGCCACCAAATCCAACTCTGTCAGTTCCTAATCAAATATTGAGATGAAGATAATATGATTTCCGAAAATCAGCTCAATCGGACAAGAAACGAAGCGGAAATCACAATTTGAAGTTGGCTGTTATGGCTGAAATTTGACTGCGAAAATCTCTCTTTCTCTCTTTTTGGCTGCTGAAAAAACTCTCTGTGTATTTGAAAATAAGACCTAAATAGGTTTATATTTGGCTCATAAGAATGGGCCTACCAAAAGTGGGTTGGTCCAAATTGGGCTTTTATTTATCCACATAGGAAGGGAAAAAGACCCATAACCCAACAAAGCTTACTTTAAATTCGAAACATTACATACCTTGCATAACACCTGCTCCAAAACGAGAAAAAAGATATGTGTTTGGAAGGCAAATTAATTTCCCAAGCCAATTCATTACAATGTTTTCTAGTTGACTAGCAGCTGGTGATGCTATCCAACTACATTATAACCAACAGTAAATATTTCACCTAGAATTCCATCAGTGCTTCAAATACAAGGAAAGTAAGGAAAAGAAATTTGGACTTTTCCAATAGGTCATATTACCCTTTGCACATCTTCAAGTGTTTTGTTGATATGGTGCAGAATCATGTAATTTTTTAAAGATAACATGGTTCATATGACCTTGCCTTCTAAACTACTCAGGGTCTACAAGTGTATTTGGATTGGTTGATAGTAATTCATTATCAATTTTATGTTCGTTGTTTATTTTGAAAGTATCCATGAGTATAAAATTGTTTTTAACATGTATGCAATATTTTAGAATCTATGAAGGAGAAATTGAATTTTTTGTTGTGAGTTCTGAATGTGAAAATTGGAGAATATATATAAATAGAGACATACATTTTTAGTAGTTAAATATTGCTCGGTCAAAAGAACATATTGTCAAAATTTGTTTTTGTAATTAGATCAACCACAAAATAAAAGTGTGTTACAAGAGGCAAAAATAAATTAATTTACGATTCTCATGTGGTTGTGACTTGTGGATATATTATTTCTTGTTTTAAAGTTTGTATCATGATAAATTATTGTGCATATTTATGCTTCGTTGAATTATATTATCATATAAACACATGGTTGATAATTATTAGTAAATCATGTTGAAAAAGTATTGTTTATTAATAAAGTAGATTGTGTAAAAGTATCATTATAAAAATTCAGAAAAACTTAGGGTATCAGCTAATACTATTTATACAAATAACTAATGCATGTTTTTTTTCTCTTGTCTAGGTTTGTTTTCAATCCTACTCCTAAACTCTTATTTACGCTGGGCCAAAATTTACCTTCAAAGGTACAATCTTTTTTATTTTGAATCATTTTTGTTTATAATATAAAGTTATAAAGTTACAAACATAAAGTCACAATTACAATCCTCATATTTATGCTAATGTTAATTATATGGTTCCTCTATTAGCAGTGCTACAATGCAAACTCTAATTGAGGCGAAGTTCCTTCAAGAGGATCTATGAGAATTCGTAGTACAAGGGTACAATTTTATTTAAGAAAATGATTATTATAAAAATAAATTAGAAAGACGAAAGAATCGTGATAGGGTTTGTTAGTTGTATTGGGCAACATATGTTTCATGTTAAGAAAATACACGCAAAGTATAATCGAGGAAGAATGTCAACATTAACACATGTATTTTCTTTGCGTTCAGGTTTATACATCTATTTATATTACACTCGTTCAAAAGTTAGTTTGTGCAAGCAATTTTTTTAAGCAAACATAATTATTATAATGTGAGAATATTAACTTTTTGTAATTGTTCAAGGGTGGTATCATTTTTCTATATTTTTTATTTAATCAAATGATGCAGAGAATAGTCATTGAGACACAACCTCAATTACCTCCACAACAAGAGATCCACTTTCAACGTACTTGTAGATTTATTTTGTTTCATTTTATATAATATTATTTACTTTATCATTTGTGTCAAAGTTTGAGGGTGTGAATATATGGCTTCTTAGACTATGTTCCATTTTTGATGTGTTGAAATGTGAAATTAGTAGTACATGCCATTTTCCAACATTTTATCTAATCCTAGCTATATTAAGAATGGTCAACAAGTGCATCCTTTCTTATAGGTTTGGGTGTCGAATTCAAATTTTTGTAAGCTATTTCTGTTACGCACGCGTGCGGATGCGCCCGTGCACACACATAACCCACAAAAATAAGCACGCAAGAGCGTGTATACACTTTTGCTAATATATTAATATTTTATATTTAATTTCTAGGCAATCATAGAAAGAACAAATGAGAAACAGATTCAACTGACTAGAAACTTGAAATTCATTGTGCAAATATTGCTTGGTACAAAATAAGTATTGTCAAAAATTATTTCTGGAATAAGATGAAACACAAAATAAACGTGTGTTATTAACAACAAAAATTAATTAATTTAGAATTCTCATGTGGTTGTGACTTGTGGATATTTTATTTCTTGTTTATAAGTTTGTATCATGACAAATTATTGTAAATATACATAATTTGGTGAATTATTATATCGTATAAATATATGGTTGATAATTACTGATAAATCGTGTTGAAAAAGTACTGTATATTGATAATGCATATTGTGTAAAATGCATCTTTCAAAAATTCAGAACAACTTCAGGTGTAAATTAATATTATTTTTACAAATAACTAAGGCATGTTTTTTTCTCTTGTCTAGACCTGTGTTTAGTCCTGTTTTTGAACTCTCGTTTACGTTGGGAAAAATTTACCTTCATAGATATCACCTTTTTTTTGAATTATATTTATTTATAATATAAAGTTATAAAGTTATAAAAACTGAAATAAAGTCACAATTCAAAAACTCCATTGCCCTAATTCATGATTGCAAATGTTACTTTTATGGTTCCTCTATTAGGAGGACTACAATGCAGACTCAATTAGGGCTTACATTCCTTCAAGAAGATTTATGAGATATCGTAGTACAAGGGTACAATATTATTTAAAAAAATTATTGTAGCACCTCGACACTAGAAAAAAATAGAAAGGAGTTTGAAATCGGGAAATACTTATTTATGGAAAATATTTAGAAAAATCTGGTCATAACTCCTAACTCAGGATGAATTGGGTGTAGTTCCACATATGGCTGGAAAGCTGTTGGAACGATATTTCCAATGCCTCCAACTTTGCAAGATTTTGACTTCGTATGAGTGAGTTATTCCCTTTGGAAGTTGGCTGTCGAAATAAGAATATATCCCAAATTCGGATTTTTAAGGGGTTGTTTGGTTTTTTCCTTATCCTATTACTTTTATATATTTTTAGTAATTAAGTTAGGGGTCTAAGTTGAATTACACCACTTCACACTTCTACCAAAAGAATTAGGGTTTTGAGAGGAGAGAAAAGAAGAGGAGAAAGGAGAAGGGCATTCAAGATACATAAAAAATCGTCGAATTAATTGTGGATGTCGTCGGGGATGATCCCTAAAATGGTATGTGGCTGTCTCATAACATTGAGTTTGTTCATCCATGTGCCAAACATGTTTCATTCAGGGTGATTTCGTCCTTAAAATTGGATTTTGAATGTTCTTTAATGTTGTTCTTCAATTTCTTTCGTTCTTTAACATGAGTTAAAATTTAGGAGTTCTTTGATAATCCAAGTGTTCTTCTTGAATTCATTGGGTTAGATCCTTATATATATGATGTGGGTACATGAAATCTAACTGAATTCGATAAAAAATAATTGAACTAGAACGATTTAAGGTAAGAAAACAAGAGGAAAAATTCCTAAAAAATTGACCTGGGAAGTCTAGCACGGTGCATCCCATAGCGCCAGGCAAGCTGGGATGGCATGCCATAAAGGAGCCTCAGTCAAATGAGATTGGCGCAACGTGCCCAGAACGCGCCTGAATAAGTTTTTTTTCGGCCATTATTCATAATTCAGTCCAATTAATCCTTTCTAATGTGTTTTAACACTTCCCAAATGACTTCTTATCATGTAGAAATCATTCACAAACATGAATTACAACCTCGAATCCATAACTTCAAATTAAAGGAATGTTTAGAGCAGAGTCTAGAAAGTTCATAGAGTGATTTCAAGATGTCTTTATAAATGCTTTTAAATTTGTTTTAAGTCTTAAAGATTAGGTTGAGTAAAGAGTAAATATAAGAAGAAGAAGCATTTCAAGTTTCATAAGTATTTAAAAAACATTTTAATATCGTTTTAAGACTTAAGTTTTAGTTAAGTTCAGAGTAAAGTTAAATCTTTTCTTCAAAGCAGTATATAGGGACTAATTATTTCCTACAGAAGTATAAAATGCTTTCACATTTAAACAGAATGGAAATTGAGATTTCCAAAAGCCTTCGCGCTAGTATTCAAAAAAGAGTAACAACTTTCTAAATAAAGCAAGCATGGAAACTAAGATTTCGAAGATAGGCTTGAGCTAATTTTTTGAGCACTAATTCTCAAAGCACAGAAGTAGTATGTTTTAATAAAATAATTTTGGAGTAGTATTGAGCACCAAATTAGGGGTGGACATGAGTTCAGATAACTTACATCTCCATAAAACATGTAACCACCACGGGTAGAAAAAAATCACACTTTTTGGATGAACCCTTTTCACAGTAGACTAGTAAATCCATTAGGCAGTTCAGGTCTTATAAATTTGACCGGGTATAGGAGGCGCTGGCAGCGAGAGGTAGATCAGTGTATCATCACTAAAGCTCTTAAGTGATGGTTGTCGGTTAGAGAAACTTCCACATAAGTTAAATGTATTTATATATATACAATAATTTTTTTGTATTTCTACAGACATATTAGAGTTAAATGTATCATTGTATACATTCAGAGTTTCCACATGTTTTCAAATAGGTTTTCTTTATAATGTGCTTTCTTTTAAGTTGATTTATATTGAGTTACGTTATTCATGAATTAAGTAAAACCAAGGTAAGTGTTCCTTCTTACTCTTTTCAAGCTTAAGTTATATTAGCATTCCAAATCGCATACTCGTACATCAACTGTACTAATAATTGACCTGCATAGCATCGTAAAGCAGACGCAGGTAACGAAGATCGAAATCCGGTGCACCATTAATCCATTTGAGCACTCCATAATCAGTTGATGAGTCTCCTTCCATTTTGGAGGATTCTTTTTATCGATTTTCCCAGTATTTTCTTTATTACGATATAATGGGGTTTGTCCCAACTACCATATTAGTTTTAGAATGCTTCATTGATAGATAATAAGATATTATTCCTTTAGTCTTTTAATTTCTTTCTATTTGTTAAGACTTGGGTTGCCACTTTTGGCAAATGAATGTTTTAAACCTTTGCAACATTTTTATGTAGTATGCTTTATTTGTTTAGTTAATTTTGATCATTATAATTATTGATTATTGTCTTCCAGTGAGTTAAGTAATCCTGACCAAGGGTCCGCTCGAGGTCAATAACGGTCTTCGAGTGCCGAACACACCCAAGGTGTAGGCTTGGGGGCGTGAAAAACTTTATCTAAGAGCATAGAGTTCAAGTGTCTTAGGGAGTCTATGAAGCCATGTTTGTAGATTACTAGTTATTGGTGTGAAATGCGCCACATCTATAATTAGGAGGCTACAACATTTCTTAAGCTCCTCAGTTCTTTTATACTCAATTCATGCGTTAGAGTTTATCTCTAATTCGTGTTTGGACATATTTTTAGATAACCATTTCCCCATGAAGAGAAGCAAGAGGTCGTCCAGTTAGAAGGAACATTGAGGAACAAGGGGTACCCAATGCACCTGAAGTGCAACCTCGGGGAGAAGTCATTAAAGCTGAATTCAAAGAGGCAATTAGGATGCTGAGTCAAGCTGTGGAAAATTAGGTTGGTCAGTAGAGAGGAGCTAGACAACAAGGGGCCGACACTTCAAGTATTCGCGAGTTCTTGAGGATGCATACCTAAAGTTTTACTTGGTCGAGCACTAATGAGGATCCTAAAAACTTCACTGAGGAACTGAAAAAGGTGTTTGAGGCAATGCATGTTGCTGACACCGAGAGAGTTGAACTAGCTGCTTACCAACTCAAAAATATTGCTAGAGCTTGGTTTGATTAGTGGAAAAAGGGTAGATATGAAGATGCACCACCTGCGAGTTGAGCTTATTTGAGGAGGCCTTCTTGGGGTGTTTTTTTCCTTGAGAACTAAAAAAAGGTTAAGGTACGTGATTTCCTCACACTTAAGAATGATTCTCTCAGTGCGCATGAGTATGGGTTGAAGTTCACCCAACTATCACGTTATGCTGCAGAAATGGTTAAGGACATGAGGAGTAGAATGAGTTTGTTTGTTGCTGGTTTGGGTACTTCTTCAAGCAAAGAAGGACGGCAACAATACTTATTGGGGACATGGACATTTTAAGGTTGATGATCTATGCGCAGAAAGTAGAGGACATTTCAAGGCTGATGATCTATTGCGAGTTGGGCTTGTTTTTAGGAGTCATTCTTGGGTGTTTCATTCACGGAGAACTAAAAATAGGCCAAGGTACGTGAGTTCCTCACACTTAAGAATGATTCTCTCAATGTGCATGAGTATGGGTTGAAGTTCACCCAACTATCGCGTTATGCTACGGAAATGGTTAAGGACATGTAGAGTAGGATAAGTTTGTTTGTTGCTTGGTTGGGTCCTTCTTCAAGAAAAGAAGGCCGAACATCAATGCTTATTGGGGACATGGACATTTGAAGGTTGTAATATATGTGCATTAGGTAGAGTAGGAAAAGCTAAGGGACATAGAGGAGTTCAAGAACAAGAAAGCAAAGACAGGTAATGAGTCTGGGAAGTAGAAGAGTAATACTTACCAGTCATCCTTCAACGTAAACAGAAGTGTCCTGTTCCGTCATCTGCTACTGCACCTATACCTAAGAACAAGGATGAGTGCTATGGTCAGAATTGCGGAGTTAAACCTGCATTTTCACTGAGCAGTGTGGTGCAAGCAGGTAGTAAGCCTCATGCCTACACCAAGTGTGGTAAAAACCACTTCGGTGTTTGTCATAAGGGCTCCACTGGTAGTTTCAAGTGCGGTCATAGCGAACATTTCATGAGAGAGTGTCCATAGAATAAGCAGGGAAATGATAGTGGGGGAAATAGAGGCAATTCTTCATAAGTTGCTCCACCAGACAGGGTTGCACCTAGAGGGGATACATCCAATACTAGCGGGAGAGGGAACCTCTTGTATGCTCTCAACAATCACCAAGAGAAAGAGGATTATCTAGATGCTGTCACTGTATGATTACAGTCTTTGACTTTACTATTTATGCTTTGCTAGATCTCAGAGCAAGTTTATCTTCTGTAACTTCTTATGTTGACATGAACTTTGATATTATTCTTAAGCAACTTAGTGAAAGATTCAGTGTTTCTACACTTGTTGGTGAATTCATTCTAGCAGAGAGAGTCTATCGCGATTATTTCATTTTGTTAATCACAAGAGTACCATGGCTAATTTAATTGATTTGGACATAGCAGACTTTGATGTCATTCTTGGTATGGAGTGGCTTCAAGCCTGTTATGCCTTAGTTGATTGTGGACTTTAATTGTCAAATTTCAATTTTCAAATGCGCTAGTCTTAGTATGGAAAAGAAGTTCAGCAGGGCCTAAGAGTTGTTTCATTTCATACCTTAAGTAAAACAAGATAGTTTCTAAGGGGTATATCTATACCTTGTTGATGTACCGTGGTTTAACGTTACTTTCAATGCTTTTTCCTTAAGTTTAGTGTGTGTCTAAGGACTTTTATTGTAGTTTTAATGTATTTTTATCTTCGTTTACAGGAAAACTGTCCAGTTTGAAAATGCGGAAGAACTATGCTGAAATTGCAGAAGTGATGACCTACGGAGCCATCGACTGTCCGTAGGTTGCAACCGTCGTCTGAAGAAAATGCTACTGAAGGAAAATTGGGGTATTTGACCAAGTGTAGGGCTACGGAAGCTATTGATGGACCTTCATCTGTACGACTGACCGTCTTGCACATCCGTCATTGCTAACAGAAAGCCGTTTTGAAAAGATTCTAAGTGTGGAGAAACGGAAGCCATGGACGGAACGTCGTGCACTCAATGGACCGTCGATGTTTATAATGAGTTAAATAAGAAAGAATCTGAAAAAGATTCTAAGTATGGAACGACGGGAGGCCTCGATGGTCCATCGGTCCGGTCCTCGATTCAGACGCGTTTTTGGGAAGATTTTCCGTAAATAAATTTACTTTTTATGTTAGGACTTCTTTATTATAAATACTTGTAAAAACCTCATTTTTGGGGTTAGACTCTTTGGTATTTTTTAGTTTTATTATCCTAGTTGTTTAACTTGAGATTTTGTGATATATTCTACTTTCCTAAATCGTTTGTTTCAAAACTTTGATTTATTCAAGTAATTTTCTGGATTTTCTTCAATCTCATCAAAGTAAGTACATGAATTCTTGTATAATCAATATGAATTGTGTGATTGTTAACATGGGCAACTAAATCCATAACTAGGGTTGTGGGAACCATGGGTAAATAACAAGGTAAAAACAAGCTAAAATAACAAGTCTAGAATAGTGTCTTGCATGCATTAATAATTCTTTTGTTTAGAAGTCTTTTTAACGAGTGCACACGTTAGAACTCGACTTGTTGCTACTTGCCGGAACAAGGAGGTAAATAATAAGAAAAGAATTATCAACGTAGATTTAGTATACACGATCTAATAGGCTAGTGTTGATTATTGTGAAGTAACAACTAAGCCATACATCGATTATGATGCTTAATATGAGTTAAAGGTAAGGTTTAGTAAAGCATACACACGTAGTGGACCAAGGTGCAGAGTGAAATTCCCTAGTTACCGGACCAAGCAATTAGGGATACATAACTTACCACTTTGCATGCAAGATAGTGGGAAAGGATTGTTATAGCTAGAATTACCGCATTATGAACTTGTGTGGGAACACTTATGCCTTAGTTACTCTTATCACTTGATAAATATTAATATTCATACTTGCTACTTGTTTACTTAGAAATATTTATTTCCTTTTAATATTTAAAATTCCGCTTTTATTACCTGTTTTGAGAAAGGACTTGAATAAATAGAAGTAATTGTAGGTTAAAGTTAAGTCTAAATCATTTTCCTCGTGGGATTGACCCCAACCTCATAGTTGGGTTCTTTACTTGATATGACCGCTTATACTTCTTTCGAGAAGTAAATTTGAGCGTATCAAATTTTGGCGCCGCTGCCGGAAAAAGTGACTTTTAGATTAACTTTGAGCACATTACAAAAGTTAAGTAAAAAATTTCCAAATTTTGCTTTTTCTCTTTGTTTTTGTCTCTTGCATATCTAACTTCAGCGTATACCAAGTACACGGAGTAGCGGAGAACCCATATTCTCACCCGACCCGAAACTGAAATGTACATTGTGCAGAATGAACCAAAATTTGGTTAATGTTGAGGATGAGTTTGATCGAGAAATTCCACCACCGGTTGAAGCTCAGATCAATTATTAGCTGAAAATCGCTGGGAAGGTGAAATAAGGAGGCAACCTCACGCTCCACGCCCTCAAGAGTAATATAGGGGAAATGTAAACATCACTGACTCTGACGGTTCACTTGACCTACCTCCTCTACCATAGGGTCATACTTTTATGGTAACTAGTAGTCTGATGCAAATGATCACAACTAGAGGTTTGTTTTTGGGACTATCTTCTAAGGACCCACATGCTCACATTGCCAAAGTGAGGTCAGTGTGTATGAGTTGTGTGGGGAGGCTTGATTTGAACATGGACATCATTGGGTTAAGAGTGTTCCCTTTAACTGACGGGAGAGACTGCTATATGATTTATCGAGCTCCACTATAACTCAATCTATACTTGGAATCAATTAAGGGATGTGTTCTTATCATGTTACTACCCAGTGTCTAAGAAGCTAAATAACAAAGATAGGGTGAACAATTTTGTGGCACTACCGGGAGAATCAGTCAATAGTTTTTTAGGATAGGTTCACCGCGTTCTTGAGAAGTGTCCCCTATCAACGCATCGATGATGAGTCACTGAAAGAGTACTTCCATCGGGGACAAGATGATAATAATAAAGTAGTACTGATACGATAGCATGTGGTTCTTATGGGGAGAATCCTTATGCTGAGATCGTTGAGAAGTTAGAGAAAATCTCCCAAAATAATAAAGCTTAGAGCACTAGGAAGTTAGATACTGGGAGAAACACTTTTGTAGTGCAATACGCACACAACCCAGCCACAGATGAGATTCGTGAAGAAATGGCTCAAATGAGAATTGAGCTTGGGTTGGTATTGAAACACGTCACTGAGGGTGCAGAAAAGGTAAATGCGGTGAACTACTTGTCTAAACCAACACTGCCGACTGAGGAGTATTACTATGAGGAGGACTATTATGCGGTAAATGAGCAGACGGGGGGTTTTTCGACTAAACGCCCAAGGCTCCAATAAGGAGAATTGACGCCAAGGTCAAGGAAATCAAGGTCGGAACTATGGTAATTAAAACTGAGAGGGTCATTATGTCCGAGATGGGAATTACAACTGCAATAACAACTTCAACCGGGGTAACTATGGTAACATAAATGGTAGGAGTGGGCCCTATGTTCCACCTCAAAATCGTGAAGTTGCTCACAGGGATGGTGGAGGGAGTATGGCGTGAGTAGATGATATGTTGTAGAAAATGATGAGGAGGTTTGATGCTAGTGATGAGCATATTAAAGAGTTGAGCAGTGACTTAGCGAGTATTGAGCAAAAACTTGATGCACATGCAATCTCGATCAAGCATCTTGAGTTGAAACTGGCCCAATTGTCTTTGACTGTGAACCCACGCCAATCGGGCACTCTTCCTAGCAATACTGTTTAAAATCTAAAAAATGATGGACATTGTATGGCAGTTACAACTCGAGGTGGTAAGCAAACCATTGACCCACCGATATGGTCTGGTGTAGAAAATGTGATTAGAGGTAATGATAATGTAGTGGAGGTTAGTGGTGATTTAGGAGGCAAAACGGGGAAAGAAGCTGAGGCACGCAAAAGGGGACCCTCATGCCTAAACCACCACCTCCATTCCCACAGAGGTTAGTGAAAAATATCATGCATGGTAAATACCGACGTTTTATCACTATGCTTAAACAACTTTCCAACAATGTCCATTTAAAATAAGCTCTTGAACAAATGCCCGGTTATGCCAAGTTCATGAAAGATATGATCACTAAGAAAAGATTGGCCAGTTTTGAGGATGATGGTAGAATGCAGCATTGTAATGCTATAGCTACAAGGTCTCTAGTGCAAAAAAAAAGAAGATCCGTGTGCCTTCACTATTCCATGTATAATTGGGTTATTACACTTTGCTAAAGCATTATGTCATCATGGAGCAAGCATAAATTTCATGCCTCTCTCTATTTACAAGAAGTTGGGTTTGGGTAACCCAAAGCCCAATGCGATGAAGTTACTAATGGCCAATCAAACGGTGAAGAGGCCTATTGGGATACTCCACGATGTGTTAGTAAAGGTGGATTCATTCATATTTCTGGCCGATTTTGTGATTATAGATTGTGAGGTCGATTTTGAGGTGCCTATTCTTCTTGGGAGGCCATTCCTTGCTACGGGTAGAGCCTTGGTTCATATGGAGAAAGGGCAAATGAAATTTCGGTTGAATAATGAAGAAGTGACTTTCAACGTTTGTAGGTCCATGAGGCAGAGTGGTGAGATCGAATCGGTATCTGCCATATCTTACAGGGTTGAATAGCAATCTAAGGTACAAATAGAAGAGTGTTTAGGTGTAGAATCACAAGTAGAAGTGATCATGAATTTTGATAGTGATTGCATTGAAGAGTATGGGTCATTGGTCAAGGCACTTGATCGAGGTGATGTTCGATTTAAACCAAACAAGTTGGAGTTAGATATGAAGCATCGTGAGTCTCCACCCACAAAAACATCTATAGAGGATGATACAAAAGTAGAACTTAAGGCTCTACCACCTCATCTAAGGTATGTATTCTTGGGAAAAGGTGACACTGTACCGGTAATTATTGCATTAGATTTGAATGTGCATCAAGTTAAGAGTTTGGTGGAGATGTTAAAAAGGTTCAAAAGAGCTATTGGGTGGACTATTGAGGATATTATTAAGATCCCTCCTGGGATTTGTTCACATAAAATCCAACTCGTGCCCGATCATAGCCAAGTATTTAGCACCAGAGACGTTTAAATCCACCTATGCAAGAGGTGGTGAAGAAGGAAATTATTATGTGGTTGGATGCTGGAGTGATATATCCAATCGCCGATAGTAGTTGGGTATGCCCTATTCAGTGTGTACCTAAGAAAGAGGGAATGATTGTGGTCCCCAATGAGAAAAATAAGCTTGTCCTGATGAGATCGGTGACTGGATGGAGGGTGTGTATGGATTACCGGAAAATAAAGAAAAGAAAAAAAGAATAGTTCACCTTGAAGAACAGAGGTTAAACGGGCTGAATGAGCTTGATGAATTTCGCTTGAAGAATTATGAAAGTTCTGCCCTCTACAATGAAAAGACGAAGAAGTACCATGACCAAAAGATTGAGAAGCGCGATTTTTTGGTTGGGGATTTGGTGCTTTTGTTCAATTCTAGGTTCCGCTTGTTTTCGGGCAAACTCAAGTCCAAATGCACTGCTCCCTATTTGATCACCCAACTATTCCCTCATGGTGCGGTTGAGTTGGAGAACAAGGATGGTCTAAGGTTCAAGGTGAACGCGCAGTGAATCAAAATCTATCTAGGGCATGTTGAAAAGGCGAATGAAGTGATCAAGGCATACAATCTTGATGAAGTCTGAGTAATCAAGAGTCCTCCGTCGTTCCGCGACCTTAAATCAAGCGCTGATTGGGAGGAAACCTGATATGTATCCTCTAGCCAACTATATGTTTTTCGTGATTTTCTAGGCATAATTGCATTATTTGTGCTTTTATTACTTATGTCACATCTTAATGTTCTTTTACTTTTCTTTAGAAGTGTTGGCTAGAGCGTAGAGTAGGGTCCGCGTTAAAAAAAATGTCTAGAAAACACAAAAAGATTAGCTTAATGGATGTTAAATGTGCAAGGACCAAATCACCAGAAATCTGCAAAAAAATTGTCTTGTGCACCTATCGACGGACCGTCGTTAGGATCCATTGTGCCCAGGTATGTTCTTTAAATTTTTCTAAGTTCGGTCAGTGTTGACGGAGGGGTCATCATCGTCGACGCTTTGCCCCTCAGGTTTGCTTCACCTACCACCCTATTTTATATACTTTTATGCATTGGGGACAATTGTATCTGTTTTTGTTCGGGGTGGGGTAAATCGAAAGTGAATGATAGGGTGAAGTCTGAGTAGCCCAACTCACGATCTTCTCTTGGAGTTTTCTTGCCTGTGTTCTTTTTCCCCAAGAGACTTGTTATTATATTGTTGAACCGGTATGTTGGTATCTTTTGTACGTAGTATAGAAATGGAATCTGAAGCATGATGGATAAACAAAATGATATCCTGATTTAATGAAATGCTGCATGACTAGGCATAGTAACTGATGAATGTGTCGCTCTAAGCATGAGATAGAGATACACCACTGCATGACTCTAAATCTAAAACTCGAACTAGGTGTCTGATAATCTGATAGAGTAATGAGATATCAAGTGAGAGTGAGGAAAGTTTGAATAGTCCACCATTGGTGTTGAGCTAGAACTTGCCTTGTTAGTCCTGCTAAAAGTAAGCTATGATAAGCAATTAGGAAAGGATAATAGGCCCTTGTTCACGATAGCCAATCGTTAGCCTAGATAACAGGAAATCGAGTTAAATAAATCCCTTCTTGATCCAAATGATTTGAGCTTAAAATAGAACTTTCTTTTTCACCCCAACTGATCTTTCTGGAAACAATGTGTTGGCCCTGTTCCCTCCTTGGACATGTGCACCTCAGCTTATGCCAAATGCATAAGTTGAGGGCGGATAATGCAGAAAACAACCTTGTCGTGGCCCTGACCCAACATTGGGTATTATGTACTTGAATCATGGCAAAACCATGAGTTGAAGGTTGCTAGTTGAGGAATGCTTCGGAAAGTGGGGTTGAAAGAATAAAGAAAGAGAATTAACAAAAGAAAAGTGACTCAAGAAAAGTTGAAAGCAAAGTGAAAATTTTAAATAATAATAAAAAAATCACTTACAGAAAAGGAGAAAGAAATGAGAAACGTAAGGTGAAAGAATATAAAACAATTAAGAAATAAGGCGGAATAAAATGATGAAAAGGTAGGACGCTTAGCCGTTATGTAAAGGAGGTCAATAAGTCACTAAAATACATCCAAATGTACCCTACCTGACCTTGAGCCTATCTTACAAGCTAAGAAAGTCCTATCGTGATTCTAAGAGTCGATTATGGTGAACTTAAAGTAGTGAAAATAAGGGAAAGCCTATGGCAACAAGTATAAATGAGGTGTGAAGTTGTTCCTCGAGCGAGTGTTGAAAAATAAAATCCTTATACTCAAACTGAAATCATTGTGTGAAAAAAGAGGATGTTGTTTTGAAGTGAGTACACTAGTTGAAATATCGGAAAATTGGTCCCTTGTTGAGAGATCAAAGAGGATAGGTGTCGGTGTGTGGCGAGTCTGTGTCATGGTATGATTCACATGAGCGAGCCTAATAGTGATAGCATGCATAAACATAATGAAAATAATAGGGATTGATAGCTTGACGATTGCGAAAGATAAAATAAGGATATTGTTGTACAAAGGTTTTTGTTGTGAAACATAGTGCTTCGCTTGAGGACAAACAACGAATTTAAGTTGTGGGTGTTGAAAAACCATGGTTTCACGGTACTTAGTATGGTTTTTCCTTAAGCTTAGTGTGTCTAATGCCTTTTCGAGTAGTTTTAATGTATTTTTCTCTTCATTTGTAGGAAAACTATCAAGAATGAAAACGAGGAAGAACAGTGATAAAATTGCAGAAGTGATGACCTACGGAGCCATCGATGGTCTGTCGACCCCTCGACGGTCGGTAGGTGGCAACCGTTGTTTGAAAAAGATACTAGTGAAGGAATATCGGGGAATTCTGACCAAGTGTGGGGCTATGGATTCTATCGACGGACCGTCATCACAACGACGGACCATCCTGCACATTCGTCATTGAGAACAGAAAGTAGACCGAGTACTCGTCTTGAAAAGATTCTAAGTGTGGAGAAACGAAAGCCATCAACGGAACGTCGTGCACTCAACAAACCGTCATGATGTTCTGTTGATGGTATCTATGAGTTGGAGAAGAAAGCAGATGAAAAAGATTCTAAGTGTGGAACAACGGGAGGCCTCGATGGTCCGTCGGTCCGGTCGTCGACTCAGATGCGTTTTTGGGCAGATTTTCCTTAAATAGATTTCCATTTTAAGTTAGGACTTCTTTTTTATAAATACTTGTAAAAACCTCATTTTTGGGGTTAGAATCTTTGGTATTATTCAGTTTTATTATCCTAGTTGTTGAACTTTAGATTTCATGGAAATATTCTACTTTCCGGAATCGTTTGTTTCAAGACTTTGATTTATTCAAGTAATTTCTGGATTTTCTTCAATCTCATCAAAGTAAGTACATTCAATTCCTGTATAATCAATATGAATTGTGTGATTGTTAACATGGGTAACTAAATCCATAACTAGGGTTGTGGGAACCATAGTAAATAATAAGGTTAAAACTAGCTAAAACAATAATTCTAGAATAGTGTCTTGCATGTATTGATAATTCTTTTCGTTTAGAAGTCTTTTCAACGAGTACACGCGTTAGAACTCGCCTTGTTGCTACTTGCCGGACCAAGGAGGTAGATAATAAGAAAAGAATTATCAACTTAAATTTAGTATACACTATATAATAGACTAGTGTCGATTGGTGTAAAGTAACAACTAAGCCATACATCGATTATGATGATTAATATGAGGTAAAGGTAAGGATAAGTAAAACACACACACACGTAGCCGGACCAAGGTGTTGAGTGAAATTCCCTAGTTGCCGGACCAAGGAATTAGGGATACATAACTTACTACTTTGCATGCAAGATACTGGGAAATGACTGTTATAGCTAGAATTAACGCGTTATGAACCTAAGGGGAACACTTATGCCCTAGTTACTCTCATCACTTGATAAATATCAATTATTCATACTTTATACTTGTTTACTTAGAAATATTTAATTCCTTTTGTTATTTAAAACCCCCAATTTTATTACCTGTTTTCGGAAAGGACTTGATTAAATAGAATTAATTGTAAGGTTAAAGTTCAGTCTGAATCATTTTTCTCGTGGGATCGACCCCTACCTCATAGTTGGGTTCTTTACTTGACACGACTGCTTATGCATCTTTTCGAGAAGTAAATTTGAGCGTATCACTTAGACCGAGTTAATGACTCAGCGTTGGGATACCTCATATTCAGTTAGTTCCAGTAGTAAAAGAGTTTCTAGAAGTCTTTCCAGATGATCTTCCTAGAGTTTCTCCTTAAAGATATAGACTTCAGTATGTATCTCCTTCTAGATATTTGTCATATCTCTATTTTGCATATAGAATGGCACCAACAGATTTAAATGAGATGAAAAAACAGTTGTAAGATCAGTTAGATAAGGGTTTCATTATGCCAAGTATCACCTTGGGGCCCTCTGGTCTTGTTTATGAGAAAGAAAGATGGTTGGTTCCCTTGGGATGTGTATGGATTACCATCAATTGAACAAGGTTACCATGAAGAGTAAGTACCCTCTTCCTAGAGTTGATGATCCTTTTGATTAGCTTCAGGGTGATTCATGCTTCTCAAAATTGATCTCATATTAGGTTACCATTAGTTAAAAGTTAGGGAATGTGATATTTCAAAGACAACTTCCAGGACCATATATGGGCATTATGAGTTTTTGGTCATGTCATTTGGGTTGAACAATGCACCAACCACATTCATGGACCTTAATAGAGTATTAAAACCTTTATTTACATATGTTTGTTATCGTCTTCAATGATGACATACTAATCTATTCAAAGAATGAAGAATATCATGCTAGTCATATCTAAATAGTTATTTAGACTTTCAAGGATAGAGAGTTGTATGCCAAGTTGCGTAAGTGTGAGTTTTGGCTTGAGTCTATGGCCTTCTTGGTTACATAGTTTCTGGAGATGGTATTAGAGTGGATAACCAAAAAATCGAGGCATTTAAAAATTGGCGTAAACCCACATCTTCAACTTATATTAGGACTTTCCTGGGTTTTACTAGCTACTATAAGGGATTTATAGAAGCTTTTTCGTCTATTTCATCTCTTTTGACCGAATTGACTCAGAATACAACTAAGTTTTAACGGTCTGAAGCTTGTGAGAAGAGTTTTTCAGGAATTGAAGAAGAGGTTGACTACTTCCCTAACTTTGACTTCACCGGAAGGTATTCAAGGTCTTGTGGTGTATTATGATACATCTTGAGTAGGTTGAGTTGTGTTATAATGCATAATGGCTTTGATAGCTTATTCCTCAGAACAATTGAAAGTTAATGAGAAGAATCATCTTACCCATGACTTAGAGTTGACTACTGTAGTTTTTTCCTTTAAGATATGGCTACACTATTACTATGGTGTTTATGTCGATGTATTCACTAGACACAAGAGCCTACACTATGTGTTCACACAGAGAGAGCTTAATCTCAGAAAAAGGAAGTGTTTAGAATTGCTCAAGGATTATGACATGGGTATTCTTTACCACCCAGGTAAGGCTAATGTTGTTGCTGGTGTCTTATGCATGTTGTCTATGACATCTTGAGGATGAGAAGAAGGGACTAGCAAAAGATGTGCATATGCTTACACTCTTAGGAGTCCGACTCATTGATTCCACATAAGGAGGAATAGTGGTGACGAATAGGGTTGAATCGTCATTAGTTTCATAAGTTAAAGAAAAACAAGACCAAGATTCCGATTTTGCTTGAGTTGAAGGAAAATGTTCAAAACCAAAGAGTATTATCTTTTGAACAAGGGGAAAATGTTGTATTGAGATATCAAGGTATATCGTGTGTACCTAACGTCGATGGACTCCAAGAGAGGATCATAGAGGAAGCTCATAGCTCCAGATATTCTATTGATCTGGGTTCCACAATGATTTACCATAATTTGAGGGAACTATAGGTGGAATGGTATGAAAAAAGGCATTGCTGAATTTATTGCCAAGTGCCCGAATTGCCAACAAGTTAAAGTAGAGACCCAAAGGCCTGGAGGTTTTGCTGAACATATAGAACTTCCGAAGTGGAAGTGGGAGATGATTAATATGAATTTGATCACAGGTTAACCCAGATCTCGCAAGCAACATGATTCTATTTGGGTAATTGTCGATAGAATGACAAAATTAGACCACTTCTTGCCGGTAAAGACTACCATTCAAAAAAGGATTATGCTAAGTTGTACACTCAATAGGTAGTAAGATTCCAGGGATTTCTAGTTTACATTATTTCAGATATAGGTTCACAATTTAACGCAAAGTTAAGGAAATTTTTTGAGAAATGTTTTGGTCAAAGGTGAACTTAAGTACTGCCTTTTATCCTTAGACTAATGGACAACAAGATCATACTATTTCGACTCTAGAGGATATGTTGAGGGAATGCATGACCAATTTTAAAAGGAGATCTTATATCCAAATGGTTCATTATGAAGATCTTTATAGGACAAGATGGAAATCTCTTATTGGATGGTTTGATGTTCGAAAAGCAGGGTTGATAGGAACAAATTTAGTTCACCAAGCTATGAAGAAGGTGAAGGTGATTACAGAGAGATTGAAAATGGCACAAAGTCGTCAAGAATCCTACATTGATGTTAGGAAGAGTTCGTTAGAGTTCTAAGTAGATGATTGGGTATATCTAAAAGTTTAACCCATGAAAGGTGTTATGAGGTTTAGTAAGAAGGGGAAGCTTAGTCCCCGACATATTGGACCTTATCACATTTCCAAGAGGATTGACAATGTAGCTTATGAGTTAGACCTACTCGAAGAGTTAGCAACAGTTCAACTACTGTTTCACATCTCTATGTTGAAGAAGTGCCTGGGTGATCCTTCATTGATCATTCCAACTGAAAATATCGGGATCAAGGATAGTCTATCTTTTGAAGAGATTTCGGTTGAGATCTTAGATTACCAAGTTGAGAACAAAAGAGGTAGAATTAGGCATTGTCCTATGGAGGAACTAATTTATTGAAGAAGCTAGTTGTGAAGCTGAAGAGGACATGAAGAAGTGATATACACATCTCTTTGAGTCCATAGAAAATGTCAAACCAAGGTACTAATTTTCTTCTCAAAATTCTTTATGTTACGTGTAAGCATGCAATTGTCGAAATTGCTTGTTTGGTTTTTAACTTGAAGTTACTACCTTTAGTCTAGTAAGGATAACTTCATTCGAGGATGAATGTTCCCAAGGGGGAGAGATTGTAAAACCTGAAAACTAGAAAGAACTAGAAAGAATTTTATAATTAGGAAATACTTATTTTTGGTAAGTATTAGGAAAATAAGTGAATTTAAGTAAGTTGAAAAGTGAGTTTTGGTCAACTTCAAACAGACATAACTCCTACATTAGGATGAATTAGGTGTAGTTCCATATATGGTTGGAACTATCTTTGAATGATCTTTCCAACGCCATCAAATTTGCACAATTTACACCTTCGTATGAGTTATTATGCCCTTTGGAAGTTGGGTTGTCGGAATAAGGAAATTGCCTAAATCCGGGGTTTTAAGGGGTAATTTGGTCTTCTCCTTATCCTATTAATTTAATTTGTTTTTGCTAATTAAGTTAGGGGTCTAATCTGAATTAGATCAGTTTACACTTCTACCAAAAGAGTTGGGGTCTTGAGAGAAGAGAAAATAAGAGGAGAAAGGAGAAGAACGTCCAAGATTCGTCAAAATCGTCGAATTAACTTATGGATCTCATCAGGGGTTACCCTTAAAAAGGTATGTGGGTCTCTCATAACTTTAAATCCGTTCAATCACGTACAAATAATGTTTGATTCAGTGTGATTTCATTCTAAAAATATTTGATTTTGAATGTTCTTGAATGTTGTTCTTTAATTGCTTTCGTTCTTAAACATGAGTTGAAATTTATCAGTTCAATGATGATATAAGTGTTGTTCTTGAATTAATTGGGTTAGATTCTTGTATATATTATGTGGGTACATCAAAAATCTAAGTGAATTTTAGAAAATAAATATCATTAGAATGATTTAAGGTAAGAAAATGAGAAGAAATATTCGTCAAAAAATGACCTGGGGAAAAGCTGGCGAAGAGCCTCCCATAGCGCCATGCAGGCTGAGGCTGTGCCCCAGCAGTACGCTAGAAAGGAGCCTCATTCAAATTAGGCTAGTGCGGTGCGTCTAGAATGCGCCCGAATTGGCATTTTTTGCCCAGTTCGTAATTCAGTCCGATTAAGCTTTTCTAACTTCAAATTCAAGGAACGTTTAGATCCAAGTCTAAAAAGTTCTTAGAGTCCTTTCAAAAAGTCTTTTCCAGATGCTTTTAATCTTGTTTTAAGACTTAAAGATCATATTAAGTAGTAATGAGCACCGAATTGTGGACAAGGATGAGTTCAGATAACTCACATCTCCATAAAACAATTTATCCACCATCGGTAGAAAATAGTCATACCTTTAGATGAACCTTTTTCATATCAGACTAGTGGAACCATTAGGCAGTTCAGGTCTTTTACCTTTGGCCGGGAATAGGATGTGCTGGAAGTGTGAGATGGATCATTGTATCATCACTATAGCTTTTAAGTGATTATTGTCGGTTAGAGGAACTCCCATTGAAGTTTAATGTATTTATATATATCCATCAATTTATTTGTATTTTTATATACATCTCAAAGGTAATTGCATCCTTGTATACATTCAGAGTTTACAACATGTTTTATTTATATTGCACTTGCTTTTAAATTGTTTTATATTGAAATGAGTTAGTTATATTGAGTTATGTTATTCATGAGTTGAGATGAGCCAAGGTAAGTGTTCCCTCTTACTCTTTTCAAGCTTAAGTTATTTTAGCATTCCAACTCGCATACTTGTACATTCAATGTACTAATGCCAGTTGTCCTACATTGTATCATGATGTGGATGCATGCAACGAGGATCGGAATCCGGCACACCATTGATCTAGTTGAGCTCTCCAAACTCAGTTGGTGGTCCTTCTTGAATTCCAAAAGGACTCCTTTTATTGTTTGTTTTTTTTCTAAGTATTTTCTTTATTAGGATGATGTGGGGTCTGCTCCAATATCTATATCAATTTTCAAATGCTTCATAGATAGACAATCAGATGTTAGTCATTTAGTCTTTTCATTTCTTTCTGTTTGTTAAGACTTGGATTGCCACTTTTGTTCATATGAATGTTTTTAACCTTTACAACATTTTCGGTTAGTATGCTTTATCAGTTAATTTAAGTTGATCATTATAGTTATTAATTATTGTCTTCCTCTAAGTTTATTCTGCTCAAGGTCAGCAATGGTCTTCCAGTGTTGTCCATGCCCAGGGTGTAGACTCGGGCGTGAAAATTATTATTACTAAAGAAATTAGAACGATGAAAGAACCATAAAAGGGCTTGTTAGTTGTATTCGACAACTAACGTTTCATGTTAATTAAATACATGCAAGCTATAATCGAGGAATAATGCCAAAATTAACACATGTATTCTCTTTGCATTCAGGAGAATACGACTAAATCTAATTTATATTACACTCGTTTAATAGTTAGTTTATGCAAGTAATTTTGTAGGCAAACATAATTTTTATAATGTCAAAATTTATAACTTTTATGATTGTTCAAGCATGTAAAATTTTCTATTTATTAACTTATTTTATATAATTAAATAAATTAAGAGAATAGTCAGTGAAATAAATCCTCAATATCTAAAAGGTCAACAAAGTATGCAACATCTCGCATGCAACGACTGGGGAGGATCGCCTAGAAGTTACCGGCGTACAAGACTCCGAGAAGTCTTATACAAGTCACTTAGATCATCCATTGCATAAAATACTCAAAATAAGTAAGAACTTAAAACTTTCTTCAAACACAAAGAATACATTCATTAAATAAGAAATGGAAGGCATTTAAAATTTCTACCCTTACAATGTCTCATTTAACTATCTATACTTTAGGATACAACATTTAGGACTAAGCCCCTACAAGATTTGAAATAAAGACTAAAAGACATAAAAAGGAACATGTGGGTCTTGTCCTCAAATCTATGATGACTCACCAAAACTTCATCTTCAACAAACCCTAACATACCTATCCATCATCCATGACATATCAAGAACTCCCAATCCCTACACTTTAATCAAAAAAGTAAAAGAAGGGTTAACACATTTAATGCACGAAGCATGGAAAACATGGAAAAACCATGAAAAAGGGACATTTAGCATAGAAACTTACTTTCATGACATTTTGATAAAAACCTTTATTCTAAGAGTTTAAGAAACATAATACAAGTCAATAATCACATATAAGACTATAATCAACTAATCCACAATATATGAACATAATCACTTCGAATCCATTTAAGCATTTAAATCCCCTACTAAAGGTTATCCTAAGACCCACCTAAGTAAGATATGAAGTGTCCGCCCATAAAACCCCTTCACACACACCTAGGTGATCCTCAAGACTATCCAAAGTAAGATTATTTCCTTTTTATCACATAAAACTTAGTTCCATATTCATAAAGTAAGCCTTTACATTATTTAGACCCTCTACCTAAGGTTAATCTAAGACTCACTTGAATAGGATACGACGATACCGCCCATACACCCTCTTCAAGCACACCTATGTAATTCTCAAAGCTACTCTAGATAAGAACCTTTCAATTCAATATGCTTTAACTAAATCAACATTATTCATTAAATCCATTTAAGAGACAAGTAATCAATTAAAGGACTTCACATAATGGTCTTTGAGGACCTAGGGAACTCAGCTAGCATTTTCAAATCCTACTCGTGCAATGTGTAGATATCTTCCCATTCCACTACCCACACATTGTAGAACCTATCCAATGACTAGAGTGTACATCACATATGAGGATAATAGACATTAATCGACATAGAGCATACTATCTAGGTATGGAATCCGGTGTCATAAGTACCCCACACTAAGTGCTACAACCTCATGATACTTTTTATTCCAAGGATGGGTCAACTAGGGCTGCAAACCAAGGTTATTAAGATAGCTCTTATGACTTCCTTAGAGATGGTTTAATGTCGTTCCTTCCAACCTACCCCTACATCCATTTTTTCGCTCAAGAAGGGCACCATTACGGTATACCACTCAAAGCTTCAATATTAACCTTTGTTACATATTCAAGGTTTCACATTCTTAACCTTCTGTTCATATTCAAGGTTCTATATAAGTCTTTCATAGAAGGGCACCACCTTAGGTATACTGATCCTAGACTTCCATTCGTTCTTACACGTACATGAAAAGGGTAACTAAGCCTACCAAGTCAACAGATCACATATTCACATAACTTTAATGTATCAAGAGTAGGTACCTAAGTCTAGCAATCAAGCCACAACATCATTCTATGAGGAGACTTCTTAGTCATTCATTATCATATAAAATCAATAAGAGGAGAATCATAACATTTTAGCACACATTCAAGATCATATAGACATCACATGAGCACCTTCCCTATATACATTCACATTAAACAAGATCACACATATACCACATCATCCTTCACTTGATACAATCATTTAAGCTATAAAACCTTGCATATAGTCACATTACTTCACATAACAAACTTCAGATCATACCTTCACATGATCCCTAACATGATACTACTACAATTAACATAATAATGCCGAAAAGGCAATTATCATAATCATATAAAACACATAAGCATCACAACCATAAGTGGACCATACCAATCAATAGCAATTCTATATCAATTCTACATTAACTAAGGAAATTAGGTCAATTACCTTCTTGCTATAGCCAAGATCATCATTCATTAACATTTCAAGCAATTCACATTATAATAGTATAATTAACCATAAAAATCATCATTACAACATAATCTAAACTACATTCTATCATCATTATATCAATAATCAATTAACCCATTCATAAGCAAAATTTAGAGATTTGAGAAGATCAAGGGTTCATGGATATTTTCATTGGAAAACATCAATTTAACATCAAAATCAATTATATCATATCTAATCGTTTGAAAACATTTCATGCAAGAACCTATGACTTAGAGTAGAAATTGAACCTTTTCATAAACTTTAAGATATTTGAAAGAGAAAAGACATAAAGTTACCATGGAAGTTGTCCCAGATTTTCAAAAAGACACCTTAACTTTTTAACTGTCCTATTACCCCAATTAACAATTTTGAACATATATTATTATATTATTTTTTGATCAGCCTCAAGTTTTAAGAATCTAGGGTGTTCACACACAAATCACAACATGACACGTGCTAATCTAATTCAATTTTTTCTCATTTTAAGTTTTCCTTTATCTTTTTTCTCTCTTTATTTCTCTCTTTCTTTCTTTTTGAATTTTAATTTTGATTTATCTTAAATTTCATTTTATCTTTTACCTCTCACTGTCAAGTAATTCATCCCTCCATTTTTTTTCTTCACCTCCCAACCCCTATGTCAAATAAAATCTCACTCCCATTTTTTTTCTTTTCTTTTTCTTCTTCTTCTTCTCCGGTCAAATTCTTTATAGAATTCATACTATTATTTAGACTTTACTAAATTATTGATATCAAAATTAATTATTATTTTAAGAAAATTTAAAATTTTGAAGTATCACGAACTACTCATTTTCTAATAAATTCAAAATTATAAATCATATTTTTTAAAAATCAAACACCCCAAAAATTGAAATCGGATAAAAAAATATATGATACTTTCTAATCATCTCATTAATTTATCTCATTTTCATATAACTTTAAAAACAAAAATGATAATTTTGAAAGAATCTCATTTCTCGAAAAATTGAAATAGTTTAACTGAAATTTGGATTAAAAAAACTAAATAATACCAATTAATCATCTTGAAATCTAATGGGCTTATCAAATTGTGAAAATGTAATAAACTATTTAGATAGAATTTTAATTTGAAGAGAGATAAACTAATAGTAGTAAAAAGGGGAGATGGAGTTGTGATAAAAAGAGACTTTTGAAGTGAGAAGCTTCAATGAAGATGAAAATGAATTTTTGAAGAAGAAGTCAGAATTAAAAAGAAAAAAATAATAAGGAGAAAAAGTTCAAATAATAAGAAAAACAAGAAAATGAATTTTATAGCAAAATACTTGCAAAAATAAAATTATATTTGTTTTTTAGTTTATTCACGCTCTTTAAGAGAGTGCATACACTCTGGATGCCATGTGGACAAAAAATGATATAATAATATCAATTCATAATAGTTTAGGGGGGTAATAGGACACTTGCATAGTTTAGGTGTCTTTTTGAAAATTCAGGACAACTTTAGATTTCACTCTATATCTTTTCTTATCTTTGAAAATAACTTTAAAATAGGCTCTAAGGTGATAGAAAGACTTAGATTAAGAACTCATATACCTTATTAGAAGAACTCCAAAGAGAATATAATAAGAAAGCCATTAGAATCTACCATCCTAGTTCCATCTTTGACCTTAAGCTTCCATGGGGAGTTTTTGGAGAGAACTTGGGAGGGAAGCGTTTTGGTTTAGGTGTTAAGGTCAAAGAGAGGGTTAAATCACTTCAATACTCTTAAAATACCTAAATACGCCTAAAATAACCGTTTGTACACTTCATAAGACTTGGGGTGAATTACAAAATCACCCTAATTTGGTCGAGTTGCAGTAGAATACCATCTACTGGCCGTAGATGGAGTGACGCCACGTCATTGGGGTGCGTCATTTGGGAGAGAGACTCATCGTGTGCAGGCCCTGGAGGTCCAGTCGACGCCTAAGGCTCACTATCCGTCGATTGAATGACTAGCCGTCCCTTGTGGTCTTCGTTTGACAATGAAGGCAGCATCTTGTCTAAGAGATGAAATCATCTTCTAGGGCCCCTTGTGGAGTCGTACCCGGACTTTAAACACCTAAACATGTAAATATAGGTCTTAGGGTACCTTCCAATCATTTTAGACACTAAAACACTCATGAAACATGCAAAGGCACACTAGAACACACAAAAACACATAGATGACTAGTGGTCGAACGTCTTGGTCGTTCCTTGACTCTTGACCTCAAACATAACCAGGATGACCTAAAAACTAATTAATAAATTAAATAAATAGTTAAAAGACCTTAAATCACAAGTGAAGCTCTAGTACAACCTAGTATATTTTTAGGGTTGTTAAGTCTCCCTAGTTGGGAAAATTCATCCTCAAATGACATTTCACACTTAAAGGGATAACAACCAAAGCAACCAACTCATATTAATGCATACAATATCATAAACCATACACATAATTAGGAGGAACATCAATCCACAAAAAAAAAAGGCTCAAACAACTTCATGCAATTCAAGCAGGTAAAAGTACATCTACCAACTCCTTGTGCATCATTCTTTACCATTTCTCATGATATTGGAGGAACTTCCTTCTCCAAGTTACATCATGTTCATTTCAACATCAGTTAGTGCATCATGCAATACCTCATCAAATCATAATCATGCAACCCTTCAATAAGACACATTTAAAAAAATTTCTTCATAAAGACTCAACATCCAACTTTCTCAACAACACATTAGGTATGCTGAACAAGTTAACCCATGCAATATTTAGGCATGATCACTATTTCACCTCATGAAGCAAATAGACAATTTACACTAAATGCACATGAACATGAGGGAATACAATGCATGAAAACTCATTTTCTCATTTCACAAGAATTCAACTAAAACATGCATATCATAAGGAGAATATTTTGAAACTCATTTTTCACAAAAGACTCCAACCTATACCAAGATACCAGGATATCTTAGTTTTTGGCTTGAATATGCACATAAGGAAAATATAAGGATATCTCACTCCCAACACCATTACTTTTGACCATACTCCCCCACTCAGGAGAAAACCATCTAAGGTTAACATAAACATACTATAAGGATCTCAATCAAGAAACCATCAACCTTGCCAACACCATTCTCCCTCAAATCTTCAAGTCACTAATCCCCTACTAAGAGAAACTCAAACTTACTCTTTCAAACATAACTTCCAACCTTTTTAAGGTCGGATCAAGACCACATTCAACCTCCTCACTCATCATACCTATACCTTTTTAACACCAATACTCCCCATCATAAGGCAACTCACCCAATCTAAGGTCATCATCACAACATTCCATATCCCATCTAACAAGTCACACATAACCTCTTTTGATCTCCCTCAACGTCTACAACAAAACTCATGATAGGCCACACTCTAAGGACCGTTACATAAGGAACAAGGAAAGACATCATAATGAAAAGCTCTTAGGCACGATTAGAAGAATGAAGAAGAGAAACTTTCTTAGCACATAATAACCTCCTATTCAGAATGTGGCATGCTTCACATTATGAACAAGACTCAACTAGATGTGGTTTTTGAGATAATCTAAGACACTCCCATAACCTTATGCTCTGATACGATGTTTTCAATGACCAAGTAGCACCCTTTAGAAGTTACTAGCGTACAAGACTTCGAGAAGTCTCATACAATCCTCTTAGATCATTCAATGCATAAAATACTGAAAATAAGTAAGAAAATAGAAGTTTCTTCAAACATGAAAATTGCTTTCATCAAACAAGCAAGAGGAAGACTTTTAAAACATTCTACCTTTACAATGTCTTATTAAATAAACTATACTTTAGAATACAACATTTGGGGGTAATCCCATACAAGACTTGAAATAAAGACTTAAAGACATAAAAGGAACATGTGAGTCTTGTCCTTGAATCTATGAGGACTCACCAAAACATTAACTTCAACCCTTAGAAACCTATCCATCATCCATGGCATATCAAGAAATCTCAATCCCTACATTTTAGTCAAAAAGGGAAAAGAAGGGGTTAACACATTTAACACACTAAGTATGGAAGCCATGCAAAAATCATGAAAAAGGGACATTTAGTTTAGAAACATGCTTTCATGACATTTTGATAAAAACCTTCGTTAAAAGAATTTTAAAAAAAATAATACAAGTCAACAATCACATATAAGACAATACCCTACTAATCCATAATATATGAACATAATTACTTAGAATACATTTAAGCATTTAGATCACCAACTAAAGGTTATCCTAAGACCCACCTAAGTAATATATGAAGCGGCCGCCCATACAATCCCTTCACATACACCTAGGTAATCCTTAAGACTACCCAAAGTAAGATTATTTCCTTTACATCACATAACACTTACTTTCATATTCATTAAGTAAGCCTTTAAATCATTTAGACCCTCTACCTAAGGTTACTCAAAGACTCACTCACGTAGGACATAAAGAGACCACCCATACACCCTCTTCAAGCACACCTAAGCAATACTCAAAGCTAGCCTAGATAAAAACCATTCTATTCAACATGCTTTAACTGAATCAAAATTAGTCATTAAATCCATTTAAGTGACAAGTAATCAATAAGAGGACTTCACATAATGGTCTTTGAGGACCTGGGGACTCACCTAGCATTTTCAAAGCCTAATTGTGCAATGTGTAGATAATGTCCCATTCCAATACCCACACGTTGTAGAACCTATCCAATGACTAGAGTGTACATCCCATATGATGAGAATAGGTATTAACTAACATAAACCATACTAGCTAGGTATGGAATCTTGTGTCATAAGGACCCCACACTGTGGAAGGTGTTCTACTTGCCAAAGGTAGAAAGAGGACTCATCCAAAGTTGGCAACTATTTAAGGGATATCAAGGGCTTCATTGTACTCTAGTCACATATTTTAGTAGATCTACTGCCAAAATCAAATTCACTCGGGAGTTTGCCTTTGTTCTCATAGAGTAAATCACTCCCTAGGTTTATTAGAGAAGGTACCATCACTAAGTCCTACCAACTCATAATACTTCTTCTTCCAAGGATGGTTCCACTAAGGATTCAAACCAAGGTCTATTATGATAGCTCTTATGACTTCCTTAGAGATGGTTTCATGTCGTTCCAGCTAAGCTACCCCTAAGTCCATCATTCTTCTAAAGAAGGGCACCATTGCGGTATACCACTAAAAGCTTCAATATTAACCTTCATTTCGTATTCAAGGTTTCACATTCTTAACCTTCTTTCCATAGTCAAGGTTCTATATAAGTTTTTCATAGAAGGGCACCACCTTAGGTCTATTGATCTTAGACTTTCATTATTTCATACACATATATAACAATCGTGACTAAGACTACCAAGTCAAGAGATCACATATTCACATAATTTTCATGTATCAAGAACTGGGACCTAAGTCTACCAGTCAAGACACATCATCATTCTATGAGGACACTTCTGAGTCCTTCATTATCATACAACATCAATTAGAGGAGAATAATAACATTTTAGTACTCATTCAAGATCATATAGACTTCACATGAGCACCTTCACTCTATATATTCACATTAAACAAGATCACACACATATCACATCATTCTTCACTTTATGGGATCACTTAAGCCATAACACCTTGCATATAGTCACATTACTTCACATAACCAACTTCACATCATATCTTCACATGAACCCTAAAATGATACTACTACAATTCACATAATAATGCCGACAAGGCCATGATCATAATCATATACCACACAAAAGCACAACCAACATAAATGGACCAAACCAATCAATATCAATTCTACATTAACTAAAGGAATTAAATAAACTTAAATTAATCCAATAGCCAAGATCACCATTGTTTGACATCTCCAACAGTTCACTTTATAATAATTAACCATAGAAATAATCATTACAACATAATCTAAACTCAATTTTATCATCAGTAGATCATAAGCAATTAACCCATCCATAAACCAAATTTAGAGATTACAGAAGATCAAGGGTTCATGGAGATTTTCATTGGAAAACATCAATTTAACATCAATTATATCATTTCTAATCGTTTGAAAACGTTTCATGAAAGAACCCATGACTTAGAGTAGAAATTGGATTTTTTCGTAAACTTTGAGATTTTTTAAAATCACTTTGAAATTGTCTCTAAGGTCATATAAAGCCTTATATAAAGAACTAATGTATACCTTATTAGAAGAACTCCAAAGATAATTGAAGAAGAAATCATTAAAATAAACCATCCTAGCTCCATCTTTGACCTTGAGCTTGCGTGAGTTTTTTTGGAGAGAACTTGGGAGGAAAGTGTTTTGATTTAGGTGTTAGGGTATAAGAGAGGGTTAAATAACTTTTATACTCTTAAATTACCTAAATACACCTACAAAAACAGTCCATACTAGTCATAGATGGAGTGACGCCCCATTATTGGGGTCCATTGTTTGGGAAAGAGACTGAACATTTTCAGGTCCTGAAGGTCCAATCGACGCCCAAGGTTTAATAGACATCGATTGAACGACTAGTTGTCCCTTGCGATTGTCATTTGACACTGCCCTTGCATTATCTTACCTAAGAGATGGAGTACTCCTCTAGGGACCCTTGTGGGTCCTTGGTGGAGTCTTAGTCGGACGTTAGACCCTAAACATGTTCATCTAGGTCTTATGGTCCCCTCCAATCATTTTAGACATCAAATAACTCAAGAAACATGCAAAGTCACACTTGAATACACACAAGCACATAGATGACTAGTCGTCGAATGTCCTGGTCGTTCCTTGACGTTTGACCTCGAACTCAATGGTACTGACCTAAAAACTCATTAACACATTAAATAAGCTAGGTAACATCCCTTAAAGCACAAGTGAATCTCTAGTACATCCTATTTTATTTTTTGGATTGCTATATCACAACTAGAAAGATCTAAAAAGGAGTTAAAAATCTCATAATACTGATTTTGGGAAGTGTAAGGTAATCTTGAATTTTTTAGTTAAGTTCAAAAAGTGAGTTTTTGGTCAACTTTAAACGTATATACTCCTAGATTAGGAGGATTAGGTGTATTTCCATGTATGGTCGGAAATCCCTTGGACTGATCTTTCCAACGACACCAAGTTTGTGCAATTTTCGAGTTCATATGAGTGAGTTATGCCCTTTGGAAGTGGGGCTATTGGAATAAGGAAAGTACAAACCCGGATTTTAAGGGGTAGTTTTGTTTTTTCCTTACCCTATTAATTTATTTCATTTTTGGTAATGAAGTTAGGGTCTAATTTTAACTAGATCAGTTTACACTTTTAACAAAACAGTTAGGGCTTTAATAGAAGAGAAGAAAAGAGGAGAAAGGAGAAGGACATTCAAGATTCGTTAAGATCGTTGAAGTAACTTATGGATTTAATCGGGGGTGATCCCTAAAAACATATGTTGGTCTCTCATAATGTTGGGTTTGTTCATCCACGTGTCAAGCATGTTTGATTCAACATAATATAGTTCTAAAACAATTGGATTTGAATGTCCTTGTTGGTTGTTCTTGAATTTCATTCATTCTTGAACATGATTTGAAGTTTATGAATTTCTTGAGGTAGAAAGTGTTCTTTCTTGAGTTGATTGAGTGAGATCCTTGTATATATGATGTGGGTACATAAATCTAAAGTGATTTAAAAAAAATTATAACGATTTAAGGTTAGAAAACAAGAAAATATTTTCGACAGTCATCACCTGGGGAAGGCAGGTACGGCGCGCCAAAATGGGGCCTCTAAATGGACGCACCCGAATCGGAGTTTTTCACCTAGTTTTCATAATTCAGTCTATTTGAGCCTTTTTAAATTGTTTAACACTTCCTAATGATTATAACTACTCCGAATGACTTCTAAACATATAGAAATCCAGAAGCATGAATTTAAACCATGAGTCCATAAATTCAAATTCAGGGAAAGTTAAGAGCCAAGTCTAGAAAGTTCTTAGACTCATTTTCAATAAGTCTTTTACAAATACTTTTAACTTTGTTTTAAGACTTAAATATCAAGTTGAGTAAAGAGTAAAGATAAAGAGAATAAGTTCATTTCAAGTTTCATAAGTCTTTTACAAACATTTTAATTTCGTTTTAAGACTTAAGTTTGAGTTCAGTTCAGAATAAAGTGAAGTCTTTTCTTCGAAGAAATATCTGGGGGTTAGGTATATCCAAAGCAGTATAAAAAGTTTTCACATTTAAATAAGAATGAAAACTGAGATTTTTAATGAGTTTTAAGGTTATTTTCATAAAAGAGTAACAACTTTCTAAATCAAGCAACAAGGAAACTGAGATTTCCAAGATAGTCTTTGAGCTATGTTTTAAGCACTAATATCAAATCATAGAAGTAAGTATGTTCTAAAAAATGTAATAGCTAATATAATAATATTTTTGGGAGTAGTATTGAGCATTGATATGGGGGAGAGTCAGATAGCTCACAACCCCATAAACCATGTAGCCACAATAGGTAGAAAAGGGTCATACTTTTTGGATGACTGCTTTAGTGATTTTAGCGTAGAATAGAGATCCACTTAATAGTTTAGGTTCTATACTAATTGCAAGGTATAGAAAGGCCTTAGAAGCGTGAGGAAAAAGGTTGTATCATCACCATAACTCTTAAGTAATGGTTTCCGGTTAGAGAAACTCCCACGGAAGTTAAATGTATTTTATATACACAATTATTTGTACTTTTACATACATCTCAGAGTTATATTGTATCTTTGCATACATACAGAGTTGACCTCATGTTTTAGATATATTTTGTTTATGTTGAACTTTTTTTAAATTTCTATATATTGAAACGAGTTCAGTCTTGTAGAGTTTAGTTGAGCCATGTATCTTTTTCAGATTCTCCTTTCAAGCCTATGTTTGTATTGTTTAGCATTCCAACTCGCATACTCATAAATTCAATGTACTGATACTAGTTGTCCAGCATCGTATTGTGATGCAGAAACAAGTAATGAGAATCAGCATCCAGCGCATCGTTGATCCAGTTGATTACTCCAGAGTTAGTGGTGAACCTCCTTCCATTCCGGAGGACTCTTTAACCTACTTTATAGTATTAGATCATTAGGATGTTATGGTGTCTGTCCCAACATCATTCTTAGTCATGTTAGAGGCTTCAATAGATAGTCAGATGTACTTTAAGTCATTTCAGTATTAAATCTTATTGTTAAGACTTGAGTTGCAAGTTTTGGTCAATTTGAATTTTTCAGTTTTAAACATTCTTACTTATTATATTTCTTTTTCAGTTCAATTAGGTTCATTGATGTGATAAATATGATTATTGTCTTACGTTGAGTTAGGTAATTCAGGCCAAGGGTCCTCTTGAGGCTAGCAATGGTCTTCGAGTGTCAGTACCGCCCAGGGTGTAGGCTCGAGGTGTGACAAAGTATCTCCACAACAAGAGCTCCACGTTCAACGTAGTTATATACTATTTCGGCTTCATTTTATATAATGTTATTTTATTATTAATTTGTGCCAAAATTTGAGTGAGTGGATATATGGGTGTTTTGACTATGTTTAATTTATATGTGTTGAAATGTGAAATTGACAGTGAAAACCAATTACCAATAGCTTATATAATCCAATCTATGCTGAGACTGGTCAACAAGTGGATCCTTTCTTACACCTTCTACGTTCAATTTAAATTTACGGAAGCTATTTTTATTAAAGCATGGACACACACAAACACATGTGGGCAGATGCACACACACACAACACACGCACGCATGCACACTCATACACTTTTCCTTATGTAATAATATTTTTTATATTTAATTTTCGGGCAATTGTAGAAAGAACAAGTGAAGAACGGTTAAGATGACCAGAAATTTGAAGATTCATTTGCATAATATTGCTCGGTAAGATAAATATTGTCATTTTTTTCATAAGATCAAACAGAAAATAAACGTGTGTTATCAAGAGAGAAAAATAAATTAATTTATAATTCTCATGTGATTGTGACTTGTGGATATTTTTTTTCTTGCTTTAACAGTTTCTATCATCATAAATTATTGTCCCTATATATACTTCATTGAATTATTTGTTCACTTAAAAACACGGTTGATACTTTTGAGGAGATTGATAATGCAGATTTTGTAAAACGTATTTTTAAAAATTCAGAACAACTTCAGGTGTCAATTAATATTATTTCTACGAATACCTAATGCATGTTTTGTCCCTCTTGTCTAGGCTAGTGTTTAATCCTGTTTATGAACTCTCATTTACGTTGAGCGAAAATTACTTTCAAATGTATCATCTCTTTTTTTTAAAAAAATATTTTTATTATAATATAAAGTTATAAGGTTCCAATCAAGTGACTAATATAAAGTCACAATAAAAAAAATTCCATTTCCCTTATTCATCACTTGGTAATATTACTTTTATGGTTCCTCTATTAGCACAACTAAAATGTAGACTCTAATAGGGTCGACTGTTGAAATCCCATTGCGAGGGCGCAACGTCGCGGTGAATCAATGTTTAAAAAGTTAAAGGTTTTTTTTTTTTTTTTTTAAAAAAAAAAAAAGGTTAAAAGTGGTATTTAAAGGAAAAAGGGTTAGAGGGAGTCGCCACCTAATTTTAAGGAAAACTAGGAAATCAATTGTCAAATTAACTTAAACTAAAGTCTACGAAACCAATTGAATCAAAGTAAGGTGCTCATGTCATTTCGAAGGGAAGAGGTTAGATATCCTTCGAAATCCACAATTGTTGTTTTCGATTGAGTTCATTTTTTCAAATTGAGGAGGAGACAAAAATAATATACAAGTATAATAACATGTAACATACACAAGTAATAAAGTAAGATAAAATAAGAACCGATAAAAAGTTGTCTAGCGTCAATATATACAAAATAATAAATATCAAGTATAATTCAAACTTAATTCTAATAGCTTCAATGGGAAGCAACTCCGGGTACCTGTAAATTACACTTAGTAAAAGTGTTTAGTAATAAATAAATATGAGTAAAAATAAATGAATTAAATAATAATTTAAAAATAAAAATTCGTCTTATTAACATGGAGACTTTGAAAATCGAGAATAATTTCTTCATCGGCTAATTTTTACAAATAAAAAAACTAATGATAAAAGTTAAAAGAAAACAATAATAAAATAACAAGCTAATTGATAATTGGACAGTAGCAATTTGTCGAACTAAAACTAGAAATTCCAAATAGGAAGTAACGAAGAGCATGCAAGAATAAACTAAAACAAATAATTAATCCAATCTATAAAATAGAAATGACTAACAACAAAAATAAAAAATACACAGCAAGACATACACAGTATAATATAAAATTTATGTAGTAAGTGTAAATGTAAATAAATAAAATAAGCCATAACTTCGCAATGCCAAGCTAACTGGAAAAAAATTGTACTAAAATAAATAAAAAACTAGCATCTAAATACAATAAAAATAATCCTAAAGTTAATCATAAAACAATAACTAAAGTCATCCGATAAGTACAAAAATTAATACAAATTACTCCAAAACACAATAATAAAGTAACAATAAACAGTGAACCCAACAAAGTCAAATTAAGGCACTAGCATTAAGTGAACAAAGCAACGATAACACTAAAAAAATGTAATCACAACAGTTATTAACAGAAGTAAGGCAACCACATTATCAAAATCAAATCGCATTTCTTGGAATTTTAAAATACAACAAGTAGAAAATAACAATATGTTGTATGAGTTTCAAACCTTACTTGAAAATGAAGTTCGAAGGCAGTGACATTGTTCGTTTGACGGAATCAAATCTTGAAGCTCATGGTTCGCTTGACCTCATCCATTTCGTGATAAAATACCTGCAAATAGAGGAAAATCATAAAAGAGAAAAGGGGGAGGGAAACTTTACATTTGGGTGCTCTTTGCCGGTGCTCGGTGGTTCGAGTTTGTGGTGGTGTCTGGTCGTCACTGGTGGTGAGAACAGGTGTGTTTCCGGTGGTTGTTTAGCTGAAAATTGTAACAGAAAAAGGAACTGGGTTTTGGAACTGGCTTGGAGAAGAAACGAGAAGGAAAAAATGGGTGTTTTAGGTGGTTGTTACCGGAGATTATTTCACTGGAGAAGGGGGGAAAAGCAAGAAGGTTGCGGTCTGGTGGTAGCAATATCTGGTCGGTTTTGGGACTGGTTTTGGTTGGAAAAAATGTGGAAACAAAGAAAAGAGTTTAGAAGGTTGATTTTTGGTTGTTCCTTGGTGGCTCGTGGCCGTGGAGCAGTGGCGAGGTCTGCTTTGGGTCTCTTGGGGTGTTGTTGGTGTTTAGGAAAGAATGGTGATTTTCGGCGTGTTTGAGCTTGGTGGCTTGTTCGCCGGAGTTGGAATCAAATATTGAAGCTTTGGTGGCTGCTTCACCTGTGAAAATTGAGGGAAGGAAATGGTTGAGCAGCTGGACTGTGGCAACTTGGTTGTTGCTGCCAAATAAGAAATGAGAAAGAAAATAAAGGGGTTTTTGGAGGTGGTTTCACGTGGATTTCTGGTCTGGTTTTTCTGGAGGTCGCGGAGATCGGAAATGGAGTGAAATGGGTGAAAGGAGGAAGAGAGCAGCTGGTTGTTTGCTGAAAAATGGGACGTGAAACAAATAGGGTTTTTGGCGGTGGACTTGCCGAATTTCAATAGATCTCCTGTGACTAACCGGAACAACAACAAACAGTAAAAGAATATGTAACATCTCACAACTAGAAAGAACTAGACAAGAGTTTAAATATGAAAATACTTTTTTTAAAAAAGAATAAGAAAATTTGAAAAATTGTCTAATCTAAAAAGTACGTTTTCGGTCAACTTCAAATGACCATAAATCCTAGTTCAGCACGAGTTAGAGGTAGTTCCAAATATGGTTGAAAAGTCCTTAGAATAATCTTTCCAACTGCGCCAATTTTGCAGGATTCCCAGACGAAAGTTGGGCAGTTGGTTAAGGAAAGCTCAATCCGAATTTGGGAAGGGCAAATTTATTTTTTTCTTAATGAATTAAATTAATACGTTTTTAGGAATTAATTGGGGTAAAATCAAACCTTTGTTTAGGTTAGAAAAATAGAATTTACACTAGGACTTGGAGAAGAGAGAAAAGAAAAGAAAAGAAAAGAGAAGTGAAATCAAGAAATTGCTAAGGACGTTCAAGCTTTGCGAGTGGAATTCGTCGAGGGTGGTCCCTACAAAGTATGCGTTATCACATAGCATTGGTTAGTTCACCTATGTTTCAACCCAGTAAATTTAAGTCGTTTTCTTGAAGTATATTGTTGAAAATTCGTTGAGTTATTGAAGGTTGTGTTGTTGAAGTTTATTAATGGCCCGATTCATATTTTCGGGTGTAAATTTTGGGTTGAATCTATAGTATATTAATAGTACTATTGATCCTAAATGTTTAGGAAAGAACCAAGGAAGTTTAGAGGGTTTAGAGATGAATTAAACGAAGGAGGAAATTTGAGAACACCTGGGCAAGGGGGTTGGGGCGTCCTGCCTATCAGAGCCCCACAAACCAATCTCTGTCCGTAGGGCCTTGGGGCGCCGCGGTAGCAAGAGCCTCAACCCATCTCTCTTTAATTTGAGGGCTGGTGCCCCACGCCTCTCAGAGCGCTGGGGACGCTGGTTCTCCCCATTCATCCCCCATCTTTTCGTACTAGTTCTTAAGTGATGTACCTATGTTTCCTGGTTGATTCCAACACTTTATGGTCGATTTAAAAATCATGAAATCATCCATAAACATGATATCATGAACCTTCAATCCATTATCCAATTCAAGAAAAGTTAAGGTCAAAGTTAAAGAAGTTAGGAGTCAAGTCTATAAGTTAAGAAGCAAGTCAAAACAAAGTTCTTAAAAGTTTTCAAGAGTCTTTAGCAATGTTTTAAATTTATTTTCAATACTCAAGTTTCAAGCTCAGTAAGGAGTAAATAGTTGAGTTTATTTCTCAATAGTTATAAGGGAACTAAGTATTCCCTAAGAGTTTATGAATTCTTTTCCATTTAAGATAAGAGGAACTTAAGATTTCCCAAAAGAGTTTTAAGCAAGAAAAGGGAACATCGATTCCAAGAGAGCTTTTAAGCTTAGTGTTGAGTGATTATCTCAACCCAAAGAAAGAATTTGTTTTAAACACATATGAGCTAAGTATTTTTTTTGGGAGTAGTATTGATCACCGATATGAGGATACGAGTTTATAAATAACTCAAGTCTCCATAAACCATGTAGCTATCGAGGGTATTAAAGGATCATACTTGTTAGATGATCACTTGAGTTAAGCTAGTGGATCCACTAAGTTAAGTAGTTCTATGACGACAAAGTATAAGATAGTTTTGGAAGCGTGGGCAAGACGTTGTATCACCACTTATGCACGTATTGGTGGTTGACAGTTAGAGAATCTCCCACTGAAATTATATTACTTTATATTAAAAGAAATATTTTTTTTTTGTTATTGCATTTATCTAACGAGCTAAGTTGTTACACTGTTTTACAAGCTTTACATATATTGCATGTTTCTTATTGCTCTATGCTGAGTTAAGTTATTCATGAGTTAAGCAAAGCTAAGTTAAGTGTTCCTTCTTACTCTTTTCAAGATTAAGTTTTTTATTGCTGACCAACTCACATACTCATATATTCAATGTACTGATGCTAGTTGTCCTGCATCGTCTTATGATGCAGACGCAAGTAACTAGGATCGGCATCTGACGTACTGGTTATACAGTGAGCAGCTCAGAGTTAGTTGGTGAGCCTCCTTACATTCTGGAAGACATCTTTATTTCTTGATTTTCATTTTTTCAGTTGTTATGATCATTGGGGGTTCCTGTCCCGACATCCCTCTTTGTTTTTAGAGGCTTCATAGACAACTAGTATAGTTTTTAATCTTGTTCTTTTCGGTTGTAAACGTTTAAGAAATGAGTTGACACTTTGTCTAATTGTTACTTTTAAGTTATATCATGAGTTATCTCTTGTGTCTAAGTCTTCCACAGAGTAAGTATGCAAGACCAAGGGTCTACGCGAGGACAACAATGGTATTTTAGTGCCAGTTCTGCCCAGGATGTAGGCCCGAGGCGTGACAAAATACGTTTTTGAAGTATGAAAATTAATCCCTAAAATTTATCCACCACCTTAAACCTAATGAGACAATTATTCTATATTTAGGGATTTGAAATCTACCAATTGTACTATACCACTATCGTAAAATCGTGGGTCAAAATCATAGGATAATAAAATATCTTGTATGAATTTCTTGATTGTGCAAAAATATCAAAATAAATATTAACAAATGTAACATAGATCATGAATATGAAAAAAGTAATGAACGTAACCAATGACATGTAAAAATTACAATTTAACAAAAATAATGATATTATAAACAATGAGCAATTATTAAAACGTATTCAACTGGTTGTGACAAAATAATATAAATAGAACTAATTGATAAAAATACTAATATTTTGAAAAAAATTATAATTATCAAGAAATTGCATTAAAATGAATAAATATTTATTTTGAACTATCTAAAATAAAATACCCTAAAAGTACTCATTTTAGAACTATCGGACCAAAATTTAGTGTCAATAGCGACATTCCTTGAAGAGGATTTGTGAGAGTTTTTAGTACAAGGGTACAATTTTATTTTAAGAAAATTATTATTATACAAACAAATTAGAAAGACGAAAGAACCGTAATAGGGTTTTTTAGTTGTATTGGGCAACTTACATTTCATGTTAAATAAGTACATGCAAGCAATAATCGAGAAAGAATTTCAAAATTAACACATGTATTCTCTTTGCTTTCATGTATATACATCTAAACCTAATTTATAGTACCTCACTTAAAAGTTAGTTAATGCAAGTAACTTTTTAAGCAAACATAACTATTATAATGTTAGAATATTAATTTTTTTTATTGTTCTAGGGTGGTAACATTCTTTATATTTATTTATTTAATCAAATGAATGTAGAGAATAGTCATTAAGACAAAACCTCAATTACCTCCACAGCAAGAGATTCACGTTCAACATACTTATATACTTTTTTTGATTCATTTTATACAATATTATTTTCTATGTCATTTGTGTCAAAGTTTGAGGGAGCAGATATATGACTTCTAAGACTATGTTTCATTTTTTATGTATTGAAATGTAAAATTGGTGGTCCAGACCAATTTCCAACATTTTATATAATCTAAATTATGTTGAGAATGGTAACCAAATGGATCCTTTCTTACGCCTTCGGCATCAAATTCAAATTTTCGTGTGCTATATTTTTCATGCACACGCAAGCACATAACGCACAACACAGATGCACGCACGAGCACACCCACACTTTTACTAATATGTGAAGTTTTTTGGATTTAATCTCCACGCAATTTTAGAAACAAAAAGTGAAGAAAGGATTGAGCTGACTAGAAATTGGAAACTAATTGTGCTAAATATTGCTTGGTCAAAATAAGTAGTCAAAAATTGTTTTTGTACTAAGATGAAGCACCAAATAAATGTGTGTTATCAAGAGACAATAATAAATTAATTTACTATTCTGATGTGGTTGTGACTTGAGGATATTTTGTTTATTGTTTAAGAGTTTGTATCATAATAAATTATTGTCTCTATATATACTTCATTGAATTATTTTATTATTTAAACACATGGTTGATATTTATTGATAAATCTTGTTGAAAAAGTATTGTATATTGATAATTCGGATTGTGTAGAAAGAGTCTTTTAAAAATTCAGAATGACTTCAGGTGTCAATTAATATTATTTCTACGAATAATTAATGCATGTGTTTTTTCTGTGGTCTAGGCATGTGTTAAATCCTAATCCTCAACTCTCATTTACGCTGGGAAAAATTTACCTTTAGAGATATCATTTTTATTTTTTTTTTGAATTACTTTTGTTTATAATATAAAGTTCATAAAGTTACAATCAAGTGACTAATATAAAGTAACAACTTAAAAACTCCATAGCCATAATTTATCATTGCTAATGTTACTTTTATGGTTCCTATATTAGGATTGCTTCATTTAAGACACTAATAAGGCTGACATTCCTGCAAGATGATCTGTGAGAGTTTTTCGTACAAGGGTACAATGTTATTTAAGAATTTTATTATTACACAAACATATTAGAACGACCAGAAAACCATACAAGGGTTTGTTAGTTGTATTGAGCAACTTACGTTTCATCTTAAATAAATACATGCAAGGCTATAATCGAGGAAGAATGCCAAAATTAATACATGTATTCTATTTACGTTCAGGAATATACATCTAAATCTAATTTATATTACACTCGTTTAAAAGTTTGTTTATGCAAGTTATTTTTTAAGAAAACATAATTATTATAATATTAAATTAATATTTTTTTAAATTATTTAAGCGGGTAACATTTTATATTCTTTATTCATTATACTTAATCAAATGAATGCACATAATTGTCATTGAGACAAATTCTCATTATATTAATGGTCCACAAAGTACCTCCACAACAAGTGCTCCACGTTCAACGTACTCTCTCCGTTTCAAAAAGGATGACCTACTTTGACAAGGAACGAAGTTTAACAAAATAAAGAAGACTTTTTAATCTTGTGGTTCTAAATTAAAATTATGTCAAATATACCAAAATTGTCACGACCCAAATCGGGGACGCGACTGGCACCCACATTTACCCTCCTATGTGAGCGAACCAACCCATCTAAACCTTAACATTTCAAGATATATCAACGGAAAATAATGCGGAAGACTTAAACTCATTAATAAAACAATTCAAAACTATTATTATTATCCCCAAAATCTGGAAGTCATCACCACAAGAACATCTATCTCAAATTACTAAACTAAGAATGTCTAAGAACAAAATAACTAAAAAGCTAGTCCATGCCGGAAGTTCAAGGCATCAAGACATGAAGAGGGAGATCCAGTCCAAGCTAGAAGCATTAGCTCACCCTGAAATCCGGTATACTGATGACTGGCTAGGATTACTGTTGAGTTGAAGATGACGGAACGTTTGCTGCACTCCACAAATAACAAAGAAAGAACAAACAAGTAGGGGTCAGTACAAAACACGGGTACTGAGTAAGTATCATCGGCCAACTCAAAATAGAAAATAGTATATATCAAGTAATATTATAAAACAACTATAATACTCAACGTGTAGCAACAACAAGTACTATAATCATCAATAAGTACTAACAAGTTCATCAATGAGGACTCAAGCCTCCTTATCATACTCATTTGGGAATTAGGTTCATTACATTGAGTATCTTAACATTCTTCAAGATTCATTATCTTTCTTCCTCTTGTGTCTGTACATGACACTCCGATCCATATTCTATCCTGGTGCCGGAACGTGGCACTCCGATCCTCATTCTATCCTGGTACCGGAACGTGGCACCCGATCCATATTCTATCCTGGTGTCGGAACGTGACACTCCGATCCTCATTCTATCCTGGTACCGGAACGTGGCACCCGATCCATATTCTATCCTGGTGTCGGAACGTGACACTCCGATCCTCATTCTATCCTGGTACCGGAACGTGGCACCCGATCCTCTATTTCTATCCTGGTACCGGAACGTGGCACCCGATCCATATTCTATCCTGGTGTCGGAACGTGACACTCCGATCCTCATTCTATCCTGGTACCGGAACGTGGCACCCGATCCTCTATTTCTATCCTGGTACCGGAACGTGGCACCCGATCCCCTAATTCATCAAGCCTTCTTTTATTCCAAGGCATCATCAATCTCATTATATAATTTATCAAGCCTTCTTTATACTAAGGCATCATTATTAACACGTGAATTAGGGTTTTCTTTCAAGATTTTGGGATTCAATAACTTCATCATGCTTATTTTATCACAATCACATAATCATATTCATGCAAGCATACAATTAAGCATATAGAAGGGTTTTACAATACTATCAATACATATCATTCACTATTAAGAGTTCACTACGAATATCGTAAAAACCATAACCTACCTCCACCGAAGAATTGGAATCAACAAGCAATTTCCCAAGCTTTGATATTCTTCTTCCTCGTTCGACTCTCTCAATCGATCAATCTATCTCTCTCTCTTTTCTTTTCTCTTTTTCTTATTCAAGCCCTCTTTCTTTTACCCTAATTAACATATAATTAAGTGTAAAAGATGGCAAGAATACCCCACTAATTAACCCAAAGTTACCTCTTTTATCCCTCAAGAAGTTGGACTTATTAATATTAACCCTCTAACTTTATAATTAAGGAAAGAATAGTCCAAAACGTCCCTTAAAACGTGTAAAGAAATCCGATTCTGCCTGGGATTTGCGCAACCTGTGACGGGCCGTCGTGCCTGCGATGGTCCGTCACACAGGTCGTCGTAACGATCATAGTTCTATTTTTCACCAAGGACACTGTGACGGTCCGTCACACCTGTGACGGTCCGTCCTACAAGTCCGTTACGAAGTTCAGAGAGTCGATTTTCAGTACCCAATTTCAGAATTCCTAAGTATATTGAAACGAGACCCTGCGACGGTCCGTCGTGCCTGTGACGGTCCGTCGTGGGGTCCGTTGCCTCAGCCAATTTTCCAGAAATAAAATCTGCTGCTCAAAACGACTAAACGGGTCGTTACAATAGATACCAATTTACCCATCGTTCGTCCCCGAACGATCAAAAGAAGAAAGACAATGGCGAAAAAGGAGTACCTGAATCTGTAAACAGATGTGGGTATTTTTCTTGCATATCTGCCTCCTTCTCCCAAGTAGCCTCTTCAACCGGTCGATTCTTCCATTGAACTTTGATGGATGCAATCTCTCTCGACCTCAACTTGCGAACTTCTCTATCTAATATAGCAACCGGTTCCTCCTCATAAGTCAAATTCTCGTCAAGCAAAACTGAATCCCAACGGATGATGTAGTTTCCATCCCCATGGTATCTTTTCAACATGGACACATGAAATACCGGATGCACTCCGGACAGCCCTGGGGGCAAGGCTAATTCATAAGCCACCTCCCCTATTCGCTTTAGTACATCAAATGGTCCGATATACCTTGGACTTAGCTTACCTCTTTTGCCAAACCGCATCACCCCTTTCATGGGTGAGACCTTCAACAAGACTTGTTCACCCTCCATGAACTCCAAGTCTCTAACCTTTCGGTCTGCATACTCCTTTTGCCTACTTTGCGCCGCTAGAAGCTTTTCTTGAATAGACTTCACTTTCTCTAATGAATCCCTCAAAAGATCAGTACCCCAAGGTCTAACCTCAAATGCATCAAACAACCCAATGGGAGACCTACATCTCCTACCATACAATGCTTCAAATGGGGCCATATCAATACTGGAGTGATAGCTATTATTGTATGAAAACTCTGCCAAAGGTAAGAAGCTATCCCAATGACCACCAAACTCTATCACGCATGCACGAAGCATATCCTCCAACACTTGAATCGTTCGCTCAGACTGACCATCAGTCTGAGGATGGAACGCGGTACTAAGGTCCAACCTAGTACCCAATTCCGCATGCAGTGTTTTCCAAAATTTAGAAGTAAACTGCGTACCTCTATCTGATATGATGGAGAGTGGGACTCCATGCAACCAAACCACCTCCGAGATATAGATTTTTGCTAACTTTTCTGTATTATAAGTCACCTTGACCGGAATGAAATGAGCAGACTTAGTTAACCTATCAACAATTACCCAAATCGAGTCATATTTACCCATTGTCCTTGGAAGACCAACCACAAAGTCCATTGCGATTCTCTCCCACTTCCATTCAGGAATGGGCATTCTCTGAAGCGTTCCTCCGGGCCTCTGGTGTTCATACTTTACTTGTTGACAGTTTGGACATTTGGCAATAAAGTCAACAATATCGCGCTTCATTCTACTCCACCAAAAGTGTTGCTTTAGGTCGCGATACATCTTGGTTGCACCAAGATGTATAGAATACCTTGAACTATGAGCCTCTGTCAGAATAGTGTTAATCAAATCATCGATGCGGGGTACACATACCCTTCCCTTAATCCTCAAAACACCTTCCTCGTCGATTGTTGCTTCTTTAGCCTCTCCTTGCAACACTTTATCTCGGATTCGCCTTAGTTTCTCATCATCAAATTGTTTTCCCTTAATCTTGTCAAGAAAAGAAGATCTTGACTCCACACTAGCCAACAATCCTCCCTTCTCATTTATTTCTAACCTCATCAAGTCGTTAGCCAGAGTCTGAACCTCTCTAGCCAATGGGCGTCTAGAAACTTGCAAATGAGCTAGACTTCCCATGCTTCCCGCCTTTCTACTCAAAGCATCTGCCACAACATTCGCCTTCCCCGGATGATACAAGATAGTGATGTCGTAGTCCTTCAGTAGTTCCATCCATCTCCTCTGTCTCAAGTTCAAATCTTTCTGAGTAAAGACATACTGTAGGCTACGATGATCCGTATAGACCTCACACTTAACCCCATACAAATAGTGTCTCCATTGCTTTAGTGCAAATATTACCGCAGCCAACTCCAAATCATGGGTCGGATAGTTACGTTCATGCACCTTTAATTGCCTCGAAGCAGAAGCAATCACATTCTTCTCTTGCATTAGCACTGCACCCAACCCAGAATAGGATGCATCACAATAAACAATGAAGTTTTTACCCTCTACTGGCAAGGTAAGAATTGGTGCGGTAGTCAACAAAGTCTTAAGCTTCTGAAAGCTTTCCTCACATTCATCTGACCATACAAATGGAACATTCTGCTTAGTCAAGTTCGTCGATTGAGAAGCAATAGAAGAGAATCCCTTGACAAAGCGGCGGTAGTAGCTAGCTAACCCAACAAAACTCCGTATTTATGACACATTAGTGGGTCTTACCCAATTCTTCACTGTCTCAATCTTAGAAGGATCCACCATCACTCCATCCTTAGAAACCACGTGCCCCAAGAAGGACACTGCATCTAGCCAAAACTCACACTTAGAGAACTTGGAATAAAGCTTTTTCTCCCTCAACATTTCCAAAACAATCCTCAAATGCTCCTCATGTTCCTTCTTACTTTTAGAATATACTAGTATATCATCTATAAATACGATCACAAAGAGGTCCAAATAAGGCTTAAAAATCCCATTCATCAAGCTCATGAAAGCAGCGGGGGCATTTGTAAGACCAAAGGACATCACTACAAATTCATAATGCCCATACCTAGTCCGAAAAGCAGTCTTTGGCACATCCGTTGCCCGTATTTTCAATTGATGATAACCGGATCTCAAGTCAATTTTTGAAAAGACACAAGCACCTTGTAACTGATCGAACAAGTCATCAATGCGAGGAAGAGGATACTTGTTCTTAATAGTTACCTTGTTCAGTTGTCTATAGTCTATGCACATCCGAAAACTCCCATCCTTCTTCTTCACAAACAAAACCTGAGCACCCCAAGGAGATGCACTTGGTCTAATGAAGCCTTTGCTCAACAACTCTTGAAGTTGTGCCTTTAACTCTCTTAACTCCGCGGGAGCCATTCTATAAGGGGGTATAGAAATGGGGCGAGTGCCCGGTTCCAAATCAATGCAAAAGTCGATATCCCTATCCGGTGGCATACCAGGAAGATCTGCAGGGAACACATCCAAAAACTCGCGGACTACTGAAACCGACTCAATCGAAGGTACTTGGGTAGTGTCATCCCTAAGGTGTGCCAAGAAAGCTAAACAACCCTTACTAACCATCTTCTGAGCACGAAGAAAGGACACGATACGAACCGGATTGGAAGTGTAGTCGCCCTCCCACACTAACGGATCTGTCCCAGGCTTGGCTAGTGTCACCGTTTTGGCATTACAATCCAAGATCGCAAAATTCGGAGAAAGCCAAGTCATACCCAGAATTACATCAAAGTCAACCATTTCTAAGATAACCAAATCTACATAAGTGTTGCTCCCCACAAAGTTCACCAAACAAGACCTATATACCTTTTCAACTACCACAGACTCACCCACCGGAGTAGAAACACGAATAGGCATGTCAAGTAATTCACAATGCAAATTTAAACCATTAGCAAATGATGAAGATACATAAGAAAACGTGGAGCCAGGGTCAAATAAATACAGATGCCATGCAATCACAAACCAAAAGATTACCTGTGATAACAACATCAGACGCCTACGCTTCAGATCTCCCAGGGAAAGCGTAACAATGGGCCCTATCACCCGTCTGTCCATTGCCCCTACCATGTTGTGTCGTAGTGGCTCCAGTTTGCCCATCACCTCTGCCGTTGTGGTGACCACCATTACCTCGACCACCACGTCCTCCAGAAAAGCGGCCTCTACCATGACCACCCCTACCTCTAGCTAGTGGGGTTCTGTAACTCTGGTTTGGACAATACCTCTTAATGTGTCCAATCTCCCCACATCCATAACATTCTCTGGGTTCACGCATCGGCCCCTCAGAGAAATGTTGACCGTTCTGAGGTGGACCCCCAACTACAGTCTGTAGTGAAGACTGAATTGGTCGAACTGAGTAGCCTCCAGAACTCTGTCCTCTAGTATATGAACCGTTGAACTCACCTCCCTTTCGAAACCTCTTTGATGTCGATGTTGTGGTGAAGTCATCTGGCTTCACTCCTTCCACTTCTATCACAAAGTCTACCACCTCTTGGAAGGATGTTGCCGTAGCCGCTACCTGTAAGGCTGAAATCCGCAATTCTGACCTCAACCCCTTCACAAAACGGCGAATCCGCTCTTGTGGACTGAAACAAAGTTGGGTGGAATACCTTGATAAAGCACGAAACTTAGCCTCATATGCGTTAACCGTCATCCTACCTTGCTCGAGACTCAAGAACTCATCCCTTTTTCTATCTCTCAAAGTCCTTGGGATATACTTCTCCATAAACAGGGTAGAGAAGGATGCCCAAGTCATAGGTGTGGCCTCTGTCGGTTGACACTCGACATGTGATCGCCACCACATTTTGGCGTTCCCTTGAAACTGATAGCTTACGAACTCAACGCCAAACCGTTCTACTATCCCCATCTTGTGTAGTAGCTCATGACAATCAACCAGAAAATCATAAGCATCTTCAGATTCTGCACCCTTGAAGACTGGAGGTTTCAATTTCAAGAACTTACTGAAAAGTTCGTGCTGATCGTTTGTCATTATCGGTCCAGTAGTCAGACGTGGAAATGTGCCTATCTCCAATGAGGCATCCATGCGGGGATCCATAGTAGCCGCATGTCGTACCTCTGAAACCGGAGGTGTTGGTGCAGAAACCACTTGAGGTGCTTGACCGTGATCAGATAACCCGCTAAGATAAGCAAGAACCTGATTGATCATCTCTGGGGTAGGTTGGGGTGTCAATTCCTCATTCTGCTCTTGTTCAGTTTCCCCTTCCTCACCCTCTCTTACTACCTCCTCAGTCGGTGGAGGAGTCACCGCCCTAGCATCAGATGGACTAGGTGCTCGTCCTCTTCCTCTAGAGGACGTCCTCCCACGGCCTCTACCACGGCCTCTTGCCACTGTTCTTCCTCGAGCCACAGCCCCAGTGGCTGGCTCAGATGTTTCTTGTCTTGCCGTTGTTGCTGCTGGTGCAGTCGTTGCTCTAGTTCTAACCATCTGCGAAATAGAGTGAAGATGGTCAGATACCAATTTGTATCACCTAGATACCAATTGGACTCAAGTAGTAGCACGAAAGAAAGAATGAAAGAATGGAATTTTCCTAAAGTCTTATAGCCTCTCAAGGAAAAGTAAAGGCGTCCCCCTACCGTTCCTTAAGACTCTACTAGACTCGTTCTTGTGTGATGAGACCAATGAACCTAATGCTCTGATACCAAGTTTGTCACGACCCAAATCGGGGACGCAACTGGCACCCACATTTACCCTCCTATGTGAGCGAACCAACCCATCTAAACCTTAACATTTCAAGATATATCAACGGAAAATAATGCGAAAGACTTAAACTCATTAATAAAACAATTCAAAACTATTATTATTATCCCCAAAATCTGGAAGTCATCACCACAAGAACATCTATCTCAAATTACTAAACTAAGAATGTCTAAGAACAAAATAACTAAAAAGCTAGTCCATGCCGGAAGTTCAAGGCATCAAGACATGAAGAGGGAGATCCAGTCCAAGCTAGAAGCATTAGCTCACCCTGAAATCCGGTATACTGATGACTGGCTAGGATTACTGTTGAGTTGAAGATGACGGAACGTTTGCTGCACTCCACAAATAACAAAGAAAGAACAAACAAGTAGGGGTCAGTACAAAACACGGGTACTGAGTAAGTATCATCGGCCAACTCAAAATAGAAAACAGTATATATCAAGTAATATTATAAAACAACTATAATACTCAACGTGTAGCAACAACAAGTACTATAATCATCAATAAGTACTAACAAGTTCATCAATGAGGACTCAAGCCTCCTTATCATACTCATTTGGGAATTAGGTTCATTTCATTGAGTACCTTAACATTCTTCAAGATTCACTATCTTTCTTCCTCTTGTGTCGGTACGTGACACTCCGATCCATATTCTATCCTGGTGCCGGAACGTGGCACTCTGATCCTCATTCTATCCTGGTACCGGAACGTGGCACCCGATCCATATTCTATCCTGGTGTCGGAACGTGACACTCCGATCCTCATTCTATCCTGGTACCGGAACGTGGCACCCGATCCATATTCTATCCTGGTGTCGGAACGTGACACTCCGATCCTCATTCTATCCTGGTACCGGAACGTGGCACCCGATCCTCTATTTCTATCCTGGTACTGGAACGTGGCACCCGATCCATATTCTATCCTGGTGTCGTAACGTGACACTCCGATCCTCATTCTATCCTGGTACCGGAACGTGGCACCCGATCCTCTATTTCTATCCTGGTACCGGAACGTGGCACCCGATCCCCTAATTCATCAAGCCTTCTTTTATTCCAAGGCATCATCAATCTCATTATATAATTTATCAAGCCTTCTTTATACTAAGGCATCATTATTAACACGTGAATTAGGGTTTTCTTTCAAGATTTTGGGATTCAATAACTTCATCATGCTTATTTTATCACAATCACATAATCATATTCATGCAAGCATACAATTAAGCATATAGAAGGATTTTACAATACTATCAATACATATCATTCACTATTAAGAGTTCACTATGAATATCGTAAAAACCATAACCTACCTCCACCGAAGAATTGGAATCAACAAGCAATTTCCCAAGCTTTGATATTCTTCTTCCTCGTTCGACTCTCTCAATCGATCAATCTATCTCTCTCTCTTTTCTTTTCTCTTTTTCTTATTCAAACCCTCTTTCTTTTACCCTAATTAACATATAATTAAGTGTAAAAGATGGCAAGAATACCCCACGAATTAACCCAAAGTTACCTCTTTTATCCCTCAAGAAGTTGGACTTATTAATATTAACCCTCTAACTTTATAATTAAGGAAAGAATAGTCCAAAACGTCCCTTAAAACGTGTAAAGAAATCTGATTCTGCCTGGGATTTGCGCAACCTGTGACGGGCCGTCGTGCCTGCGACGGTCCGTCACACAGGTCGTCGTAACGATCATAGTTCTATTTTTCACCAAGGACACTGTGACGGTCCGTCACACCTGTGACGGTCCGTCCTGCAAGTCCGTTATGAAGTTCAGAGAGTCGATTTTTAGTATCCAATTTCAGAATTCCTAAGTATATTGAAACGAGACCCTGTGACGGTCCATCGTGCCTGTGACGGTCCGTCGTGGGGTCCGTTGCCTCAGCCAATTTTCCAGAAATAAAATCTGCTGCTCAAAACGACTAAACGGGTCGTTACAAAAATGCTCTTTAATTTTGTGGTCTTAAACATGCCACATGGAAAGTTAAAGTTAAAGTGTTACCAAAAAAGGAAACGAGTCATTCTTTTTGAAACAAACTAAAAAGAAAATAGGGACATTCTTTTTGAAACAGAGGGAGTACATAAATATTTTTTCGGTTTCATCTTATATAATTTTATTTTTTTATTAATTTGAGCCAAAATTTAAGGGAGTGAATATATGGGTGCTAAGACTATATTAAATATTTTATATGTTGAAATATGAAATTGACGGTGAAGACCAATTCTCAACATTTTATATAATCCAAATTATGTTGAGAATGGTCAACAAGTGTATCCTTTCTTACCCCTTCTGGAGTCGAATTCAAATTTTTGAAACCAATTTTTACTAAAGCAAGCATGTGCACACAGAACACACACAACACATGCACGTATGCACACACATACCCTTTTTGTTTATATAATAATATTTTTATATTTAATTTCTGGGCAATTATGAAAACAACAAGTGTGGAACAAATTAAGGTGACAAGAAATTTGAAGATTCATTTTACAAAATATTGCTCGGTAAAAATAAGCATTTTCAAAATATATTTTTGTAATAAGATCAAGAACAAAATAAACATGTGTTATCAAGAGACAAAAATAAATTAATTTACAATTCTCATGTGGTTGTGACTTGTGGATATTTTATTTCTTGATTAAAAGTTTCTATCGTGATAAATTATTGTCCATATGTATAGTTCGTTGAATTATTCTATCACTTAAACACATGGTTGATAATTATTAATAAATCGTGTAAAAAAAGCATTGCATATTGACAATGCGTATTGTGTAAAAAGTTTCTTTTAAAAAACAATTTCAGGTGTCAATTTATATTATTTCTACGAATAACTTATTCATATTTTGTTCTTTTGTGAAGTCCCGTGTTTAATCATGTTCTTGAACTCTCATTTACTTGAGTGAAATTTACCTCTAACAATATATATATTTTTTGTAATGTTTGTATTTAAATATAAAGTTATAAGGTTACAATCATGTAACTAATATAAAGTCACAATTAAAAAACTCCATTGCCCTAATTCATCATTGCTAATATTACTTTTATGGTTCCTCTATTAGAACAGTTATAATACAGACTGGAGTAGGGGCAACATTTCTTCAAGAGGATCTGTGAGAGTTCGTAGTACAAGGGTACAATTTTATTTAAGAATATTATTATCAAACAAATTATAAAGACAAAAGAACCTTAATAAGGTTTTTAGTTGTATTAGGCAACTTACATTTCATGTTAAATGAATACACACAAGCTATAATCGAGGAAGAATATCAAGATTAACAGATGTATTCTCTTTGTGTTCAACTTTATACATGTAAAACTTATTTATATTACACTTGTTTAAAAGTCAGTTTATACAAGCATTATATTAAGCAAACCTAATGATTATAATGTGAGAATGTTAAGTTTTATAATTGTTCAAGGGTGGTAACGTTTTCTATATTTTTTTAGTTAACCAAATGAATGTAGAGAATAGTCATTGATAAAAAACCTCAATTAACTCCATAACAATAGATCCACGTTCAACCTACTTATATACGAATTTTGTTTCATTTTATCTAATATATTTTTCTTTATTATTTGTGTCAAAGTTTGAGGAACTGGATATATGGATTCTTAGACTATGTTTCATTTTTTATGTGTTAAAATTGTGAAATTGGAGGTATAAACCAATTCCCAATATGTTATATAATCCAAACTATGCTGAGAATGGTCAACAAGTGGATTCTTTCTTATGGCTTCGGGCGTCTAATTGAAATTTTCATAAGATTCTTTTTCACGCACAAAATACAAAGAACACAACACACACATGCATGATCATGCACACACTTTTGCTAATATATGAATATTTTTTATATATGTTCCACACAATCTTAAAAACAACAAGTGAGGAACGAATTTAGCTTACTAGAAATTTGAAGATTCATTGTGCTAAATATTGCTTGGTCAAAATAAGTATTGTCAAAAATTGTTTTTGTAATAAAATTAAGCACAAAATAAATGTGTTATCAAGAGACAAAAATAAATAAATTTTTTATTCTCATATGTGCCACATCTCACAAAATTAAAATAACTAGGAAGAAGCTGAAATTTGGAAATAGTCATTTTTGGAATGAACTAGAAATTTGGGAATTTCGCTAAGTTAGGAAAAGTGAGTATTTTGGTCAACTCCAAATGACCATAATTTCTAGCTAAGGATGGGTTTGTACTTCCAGATATTGTTGGAATGGTCTTGGAACGATCTTTCCACTCTGCCAAGTTTAGGCGATTTCATGTCTTTATGAGTGAGTTATGCATTTTGGAAGTTGTGCTATCAGATTAAAAAAATGTCTAATCCGTGAATTAAAAGGGTAAATTCATATTTTCCTTAACCACTTAAATTAATTAGTTTTAAGGGATTCATTGGGGTAAAAAAAGACATGATCCAGTTTAGGGAGTTTGAGAATTAACGTTAGGGCTTTTGGAGAAAGAACACAAGAGGAGAAGAAGAAGAGAAACAAGAATTCCAAGAAAACAATGGTTGATTGTAGATTTCTTAAGGGGTAATCCTAAAAAGGTATGTGAGTCTCTCATAGCTTGTGAGTGTGTTCACCCACGCGCTAAACGTGTTAATTTAGTAAAATTTGTCCTGAAAAGGGTTGAAAGTTGATTATCTTGATTTCTATTCTTGAATTTAAGTGTGTTTTTGAATTAGGTTGATTGTTTGACTTTTTGAGACCTTTAAATTGAAGTTTAAAGTTTTATTGAGTTAGATTCATGAGTAATAATGTTGGGTATCGGGATTTAAAATGATTTTGAAGAAGATATTCGAGTTTCGGTATATTGGGGTTCAAAACTAAGGAGGAAAAAGTCGGAAAGCTTGCCTGAAACAAGTCCGCCTTGTGGACTTGTTCCCCTAGTCAGCAAAAATCAGCTCCCCATTACGAAGCTGGACAAGGACTCCTCTGTCTAAAAATTTAATTTCGCGAATATCTTCTAGGAGGATCTCAGCGTCGCAGACTTGCTCCAGGACAGTGATTTCATAACTTTTCAGAAGTTTAGCTTTTCCAAATCATTGATAAACATCAAGAGGTCTTTCCAAACACAAATCATACTCCTTGAATCCATAATTGAATTCAAGGAACAACTCAATGTAAGACACAAGATCAAAGTTGAGAGTCAAGTCAAGTAAAGATCATCAAAGTTTTCAAGATTCTTATTACAAATCTTTTACGTTTATTTTAAGACCTAAGAGTTATGTTCAGTAAAGATAAAGTTGAAGTACTTTCTTCAAAGAAGTATATGGGGACCATGTATTCCCAAAGACTTTTAAAAGAAATGTTTTTACATTCAAACAAGAATGGAAACTGAGATTTACAATGTGCCTTAAGGTTAGTTTTCAAAAAAGAGTAATAGCTTTCTTAATGAAGCACACAGGGAAATTGAGATTTTCAAGATAGCTTTTGAGCTACGTTTTTTGATCTAATCTCAAATCAGATAAGAAGTTCATTTTTTTTTAAAAAAACATAAGAGCCAATATATTTTGGGAGTAGTATTGAACATCAAATTGGGGGAGAGTTCACAAAATTCATGGCCCCTATAAACCATGAAGCCAATATGGGTAGAAAAGGATCATACTTTTTTGATGAATCCTTTTCCAAATAGACTAGTGTATCCATTAGGCAGTTCAGGTTTTACACCTTTGGCCGGGTATAAGATGCGCTGACACCGTGACATAGATCGTTATATCATCACAATAGCTCTTAAGTGATGATTGTCAATTAGAGAAACTCCCACAGAAGTTATTGTGTTTTAATATACATTAGTTTATTTGTATTTTTATATACATATCTGAGTTAATTGTAGCTATGCACACATACAGAGCTAACAACATGTTTTTAAACAACTTTTCTTTATATTGCACTTTCTTTTAAATTACTTTATATTGAAATGAGTTGGTTATATTGGGTTATGTCATTCATGAGTTGAGAAGAACCAAGGTAGGTGTTACTTAAAACTCTTTTTAGCCTATGTTTGTTATAATTCAAACTTGCATACTCCTACATGCAATGTACTGATACCAGTTGACCCGTGTCATATCATTATGTTGATGAAGGTAATGAGGATCGATATCCTACGCACTATTGATCCATTTAAGCACTCTAAAGTCAATTGGTAAGCCTCGTTGCATTGCTAGAGGACTCCTTTTATTGCTTTCAATATTTCTTTCTTTATTATGATTTTGTGGGCTCTATCCCAACACCTGTCCTTTTTTTGGAATTATTTTTGTTTACAATATAAAGTTATAAAATTACAAACAAGTTAATAATAAAAAATTTAAGAACTCCATTGCCCTAATATATCATTGTTAATGTTACTTTTATGGTTCCTCTATTAGGAGTGCTATAATGCGGACTCTAACAAGACCGACATTCCTTCAAGAGGATTTGTGAGAACTCGTGTTAAAGGGTACAATGTTACATAAGAAAATTATTACTACACAAATAAATTAGAACGACGAAAGAACCATGAAATGGTTTGTTAGTGTATTGGGCAACTAATGTTTCATGTAAAATAAATAATCGTCGAGGAAGTATGCCAAGATTAACACATGTATTCTCTTTGCGTTCATGAGTATACATCTAAATCTAATTTATATTACACTCATCTAAAAGTAAGTTTATTCAAGTAATCATTTAAGCAAAGATATTATTATAATGTTAAACCAATAGCTTTTTGTAATCTTTTAAGCAAAGATATTATTATAATGTTAAGGACAATAGCTTTTTGTGCTTGTGCAAGCATGTAAAAGTTTCTATCTATTTATTGTTTATTTTATTTTATCAAATTAATGTAGAGAATAGTAATTGAGATAAATCCTCAATAAATGGTCAAAAAAGTACCTCCACAAACAGAGCTTCATGTTTAACTTTGTCACGGCTGGAATATAGGCCCCTGACGAGATCAGTGTTGTTAACTTCTCAGAGGGCGCAGACAAGCCTACATGCATTATTCATACCTCAACTAGATTAATTTTTAGAGGAAAATTTGAAACTTTTTCATCTTTAACATACGTGCTAAATATTCTTAACATTTCATGATCGTTCATCACCAACCATCTAACATTAAAAAGATAAGCAATTTAAAGAAATAGTTTATTAAGTATTAATTGTATAATGTCCAAATAAGAACCAATACAAAATCTGAACCAAAACATGAAAGAAATACTGGTGGAACATGCTCCACTAGCTCAACTCTAGAACTACGCTAGAATGTAAAACAGTAGCATCCTCGAAAGCATGAGGACCTACCAAACTACGGATCAATGCTGACATCCGGACAGCTGCAACAATGAACTTGTATTGTATCGCCCACCTGTGCCTGCACCTAAAATAGTATAGATTTATAGGGTTAGTACACACTTGTACTAAGTATGGGTATATGCAAGCACACACCAAGGACATGCATGAGAAAGAACAGCTCTTTCCTAATGACATGATCTTTTGAAGTCAAGTCAGTAGACTTGCAAAATTGAGATTAGGAAAGTTAGTAAACATTCGAAATTGAGTTAAAAAGGTCATGCCATGAGAGTAACATGCATCATTATAAATATTGTATTGTACACAACACATAACATATCATATAACACATATCATCGCAGATAACGTATAACACATAACTTCTTTCATATCATTCAGTGATATGCCATGAGACCTTGGAATAATGGACTTGACATTAAGACTTTGCAAAATAAGGTCTCAACACATGGGACCTAAACTAGGGAGTCTTCATTAACAAACACAGAGTTTGCTTCATTCAGTCATACGTACTTCATTTTATTTCATTCATAGGCCAGTGTAAACACCAGCTATACCTAGGGTATAGTTTAAGACTTTCTTCGGGTTTGCTGTGCAATGATTAGGAATAACCTAATGTCATTGCCTGGGTCTAGATCACCTATTTATTATCCTATCCTAACACCTTTGGTAGCATTCATTTCATTATGTGCTTCATTTGAGGCTGGCCTCATTCATTGATTGGAAACATTAACTTTAACCGACATAGATCATGTGAGCATCATGAAATCTAGTGTCTCCCCCACACCGGAAAGAGGTGGAATCACCGGCCAAAGTGACCCAAATAATGATAGCGTACATGGGAATTTAACCCCGCTAGATCCTATATTGGCAGTATAGGTTCGAAGACTAGGAGATATAAGGAGACCCATATCTGGCATGCCGAACAGTATCATCTCCTGAGAGTTACATGAACCTCCGTCCTTCTTGAAACAAGGCATCGTCGCTCATAGCTATTCTATCGGTGCTCAGTAAAAAATTTCATTACATTCATCTCATACGTCAAGGAAGCTGGCTTCTTGTATGAGGACATCATAGCTCATTATATGATTTCTCATCTCATCATTAGTATTAAGTGTGTTAAGCTCAATACTTTCTTTAGAGTGTTCATAGAGACTCGACTCTTCATTATTTTACACTCTCATTGGTGAGTACGTATTGGTGACATTTACTTAGGCTCATTTGAGACTGCTCTCATCATTTACATTAGCCTCATGTCATGTTGTCACCACATTATTCATCATTAGCACCTTTACTTTTGATAGTTACTCACCTCTTATTACTTGAATGTTCATTTCACCATTTCATAGTTCATCTCATCATATGCCAATGCACTTGACGACTTAGTGTATCTTACACTCATACTTACCCTCCTAGGGTTCATCATTTCATTACATACATCATAGGTTCACTTATTTTTGAACGTATATTAGACTTATATGTCTATACATACAAGTCATGGGGCTTCATTCATAGTTCACTAAGTGATTCTTACTTTCCTAAGATTATGTAGTATAAGACTTATGTATCTTGTATATATGCCAAGATCTTGACTTTTGATCTAAGTAGATGGCAGTATTATTGGATATTTTACTCACATATGACTGATATATCAATACGGAAGGTTAATCAAGGGAATCCAAATCTTGAATCACTTGGACATCATTTACATTTTTCATTGATTTTTATTTATAATATTAATAACATTAGAACTCTAAATTAAATCTCAACATTTACATTGAAGGATTCATTTTCTATTTTAATTTTTCTATTAGTTAACCGAAGGGTTGGGGGTTCGTATCCCCCACTATCCCTTTTCAATTTTTTTTATTAGCCTCTTGTTGCCCATTCTTGCCTAAACCAAGAGGTTGTGGGTTCAAACCCACACAACCTATTGATTTTTCCTTAATTCTCGCTGGGAAGGGAAGTTGTGGGTTTGAACCCCCACAGCCTCCTTTTTTTTGTTATATACATATATTTTTATCTTGTTTTCATATTTTATTTTGCTGATTGTGAGGGGCGTGGGATCGATTATCCACGACACCAAACTTTTCCTTTAATTAATTTTTTTCCTCCCCTATTTCTCTCATTTTCGCTACTATCCAAAGGGTACTAGGATCGATTCCCCGTAATCCCTTTTTTTTTCAATTTTTCCCCTCTCCTTCGTTGTCTACTCAGAGGACGTGGGTTCGAATCCCAGACCTCCCACTTATTTTTATCCTCTTTCTTCCCCAGTTCGCGATTTCAATTCCCCCTAGCTCCATTTTATTTTTCCCTTCTCGTGAAAGCAGTGGCAAAGATCGATTCCCCCCATCCCATTTTTTTTCTTTTCCTTCCTCGCTAAACAAGTAGCTAATGGGTTCTATTCCCCTTAGCTCCCTCACGTTTTTTTCTTTCTTTTTCCACCATCTCAACATGTGAGGTCTTGGGTTCAATTCCCATTAACCTCACTTATTTAAATTTCCCTTTTAAAACCCAGATTTCAACATTATTATAGAGTACCCAAATCTGGAAAATTCTTGTCATTATTCAACTCATTTTTAGTGACATTATTCATAAGTTTAGTTGTCTAAAAGGTGGTTATTTCAATCAACTATATTTAATGGTAATGAACATCACATTGTACACACATTTCACACATAAAATACACAAGATATATATGATTTATACAACCCCAAAACAGTGGCCAAGGCCACTACCCACGTGCACATACACACACCAACTTTTGGATGACACTTTGAATATTGTTTTCGTAATTTCCCTCACATAAACATGTTCACATTTAATATAAATACATCATTCATGGCTTAATGTAGCAGCGCAACATACCTATCCTCCGTATTAGTTTGGGAACTAATGACAAGGACATACAAAGGGAAACAACCTTAGTTTCCAAGACTTTGATAACGTTTGAAGGAAAATACTCTTGGAGAAAGAATTCCAGGAGAGAAACCCATACCTTTTGATGTTGTTCAAGTGTGAAGCTGCTACAAAGAAACTCCTCCAAACCACGCCCAATTCTCCTCAACGTACACACCACTCGACGAACTACCTCCCTTTGCCTTGACGTTTTTGATTACCTTGCTTTCTTAAAACTTTTCGTGTGTTTTTCAAGTGTGAAGAACAATTGTTATTAAACTGTTCTTGAGCTTTCTTGTTAGTTAGATCATGAGAAAATGAGAGTTGAGAGACGTGGAAGAGAGTTATTAGGATTAGGAGACTAAATTCAAGACTTAGTCAAAATAGGATTTAATTAAATTAATACAAAATCTGTGTTATTTTAATTAATATGTGAAAGGACCATTATGCCCTTAAAATTTCAGATATTTAAATAACAATTAAATCACCTTAAGTATTTATCTATTCGATTTTAGGGTTGTTACATCAACGTACTTATATACCTTTTCGGTTTCTTTTTATATAATATTATTTTATTATTAATTTGTGCAGAAATTTGAGGGAGTGTATATATGTGTGCTTTTGAAATTTATAATTTTTTAAGTGTTGAAATGTGAAATTAGCGATGAAGATCAATTCCCAACATTTTCAATAATCCAAACTATGCTGAGAATGATAAAAAGTGGATCCATTCTTACACCTTCGGGCATTCAATTCAATTTTTCGAGAGCTATTTTTACTAAAGAAAGCACACACATGAATGTGGACGGGTGCTCACACACGCACTAACAAAACATACATCACATGCACGCACGTGCACACAAACAGTTTTGCTTATATAATAATATTTTTTTATATTTAATGTCTGGACAATTGTGGAATTAATAAGTGAGGAACAGATTGAGCTGCCTAGAAATTTAAAGATTCATTTTGCAATATATTGCTAGATAAAAGAAGTATTGTCAAAATTTATTTTTGTAATAAGATCAATAACAAAAGAAACGTGTGTTATCAAGAGACAAAAATAAATTAATATACAATTATTATGTGGTTGTGAGTTGTGGATATTTTATTTTTGTATTAAAACTTTCTAACATGATAAATTATTGTCCATATATATACTTTATTGAATTATTTTATCACATAAATGTATGGTTGATAATTATTGGTAACTCATGTCGAAAAGAGTTGTATATTAATAATGCAAATTGAGTAAAAAAAAATGTCTTTATAAACTTCTGAACAACTTCAGGTGTCAATTAATATTATTTCTATGACTATCTAATGCATGTTTTTTTTCTCTTGTCTAGGACCGTGTTTAATAAGTCTCATGAACTCACATTTACGTTGAGCGGAATTTATCTTTAGAGGTATCTTTTTTTTGGATTATAATTGTTTATAATATAAAGTTATAAGGTTACAATCAAGTGACTAATATAATGTAACAATTAAAAAACTCGATTGCACTTATTCATCATTGCTAATGTTACTTTTATGGCTCCTCTATTAGCATGATTACAATGTAGAATCTAGTAGGGTCGACAATCCTTCGAGATATGTGAGAGTTCGTAGTACAAGGGTACAATTTTATTGAAGAAAATTATTATCATACAATAAAATTAGAAAGAAGAAAGAACCGTGATAGGAGTTGTTAGTTGTATTATGCAACTTACATTTCATGTTAAATAAGTACATGCAAGCTATAATAGAGGAATAATGTCAAGATTACCACATGTATTCTCTTTGAATTAAGGTTTATAAATCTAAACCTACTTTATATTACACTCATTTAAAACTTAGTTAATGCAAGTAATATTTAAAGCAAACATAACTATTATAATATGAGAATATTAAATTTTTATAATTGTTCAAGGGTTGTAACATTTTCAATGTTTTTCTATATAATCAAATGAATGTAGAGAATATAGATTTAGACAAAACCTCAATTATCTCCATAACAAGAGCTCCACGTTTAACGTACTTAAATATTTTTTTTTTGGTTTCATTTTATGTAATAATAGGACACACTTAAACTCGTTCTTAACGAGTAGTGTAGTATAAACTAAATTCTTCCTAATAGTAGGGACATGCAAAACATTGTTCAAAGTCAACACCTTGCCAGATTTCATTTTCAACATTACTTACCCAGTTTGTGTAATCCTTACTGTTGCTGTGTTTCCCATGAAAAAAATTTCATTCGCAAAGACTTCTTTTGCGGACCAAATATGTCGAGTGACACCTAAGTTGAGAAACTACTCCTTGGGATTTCCAACAAAGTTACACTCCGAGATTATTGCACACAGGGCATTTGTATCTTCCATCTTTTCCACGATGTTTGCTTGACCTTTTCCTTTGTCTTTATCCCTTCTTGGAGCACAATAGTTAGAAGACCTATGACCAGCCTTACCACAATTGTAATAGTTTCCTTTGAATTCCTTCTTGGCGTGTTCTGACTTCAGTCCATTGGACTTCTTTATCTTCTTGTCTTTGGTAGGATCTTCTTCAACAATACTGACTCCAATGATTGTCGAACTCTTATGAGACTTATTTTTGGTGGTTTTGTTATCTTCCTCAATCTTTAGCCTAATTAGAAGATCTTCAAGCTTCAATTGCTTTTGCCTGCGCTTTAGATAATTCTTGAATTCGTTCCACGAAGGAGGAAACTTCTCGATCATTGCACCCACTTGAAAAGCTTCATTTACTACCATATCATCAACAATTAGATCATGGAAAATTAGTTAAGTTAATGCACATGTGATCTAAATGTTTTACAATCTATAATTTTATAGTTTAAAAATTTTGCGACCACAAACTCTTTCAAGCATGCATCTTCTGTCTTATATTTCTTCTCAAGTGCATCCCACAATTCTTTTGAAGTTATCATTGAACTATAGGCATTATATAAATCATCCTTCAAAGCACTCAAAATGTAGTCTTACATAGGAAGTCTTCCCGTTTCGATTCTTCAATAATCATAAATTTTTTCTGTTTGGTAAATTTCTACAAACCAAGATTAGTAAGCAAGAAAAATACCCGTTGATGCCATCCTCTGAAGTTTACAGCTAAGAACTTTCCCGATTTCTCCACTGGTGGTACAACAGTTTGGGTTGATGCAACAACCCCTATAACATTGTTGTTTGCCATTTCTAATAAACAAAATCGACACATATTTAATTAGCAATAACTTAGAATTGCATATTTAAATGAGTATAAAACCACAAAGGTTTTTGTCTCCACCAGAAACAAAGATTAAAATAAAAAAAATATTTTCTTAAGATTGTTGCATATTTGTGTATAAAAAATAGAACTAATTGTTCCAACAAAATTTTGCAGACAAACGAAGTTACAAAACTTTAAAGAACCAGTAAGAAAGATGAGTAGAAAATAATTCAGAGAAAACTAAAATCTATAAGCTTACCAGAATTTGGAAAATTAGAATAGAAAATGACCAAGCCCACTGAATGCAGAGTTTTCCCTTGAGGAAATTATTCCACTCTAGTACCCGAGGTTTGATTTGGAATATGTCCTCCCAGGATAGAATTATATCAATCACCAGCATATTGATACCCAAAACTCTGGTGTCAGCGAACAACTCGACAACAGTAAAATACATAAAGAAATTTTTTTGTGCAGAAGAAGAAGAAGTCAGAAAAATGGGTCACGAAAAGTCTGAAGAATGAATGGTATTTATAGGCAAGAGGAACTAGTTCTGAAAGGTTGCAACCATTTCAGAATCCACACGACCACATGAAAGTTGCAATCTTTCAAACGGTCATGATTGCATAGAAAATCCAGTGAGACAGATCCTTAATATCTAAATGGTCCACAAAGTACCTGCACGACATAAGATCCACGTTCAATGTACTTATATACTTTTTTTGGTTTCATTTTTTAAAATGTTATTTTCTTATTAGTTTTTGTCAATTCTTCTGGCGCTCAACTCAAATTTTTGAAAGTTATTTTTATTAAAGCACGTTCGTGTACCACACACGCACGTATACAGCAGACACAACACATAAACACATGTGCTCACATACCTTTTTTCTTATATAATAATATTTTTTATATTTAATTTTTTATATATTGTAGAAACAACAAGTGAGGAACGGATTGAGCTAACTAGAAATTTGAAGATTCATTTTGCCAAATATTGCTTGGTAAAAATAAGTATTGTCAAAATTTGTTTTTGTACTAATATCAACCACAAAATAAATGCGTCTTATAAAAAAAAAATTGGTTAAAAATTCTCTCCTGGTTGTTACTTGTGGATATTTCATTTCATGATTAAATGTTTCTATCATGGTAAAATATTGTTCATATATATACTTCATTGAATTATTTTGTAACATAAGCATATGAATTATAATTATTGAAAAGTTGTGTAAAAAAATATTTTATATTGATAATGGTGATTGTGTAAAATTGTCTTTTAAAAATTCAGAACAATTTCAGGTGTCAATTAATATTATTTCTATGAATAACTAATGCATATTTTTTTCTTTTGTCTAGGACCGTGTTTAATGATGTTCATGAACTCTCCTATACTTTGAGAAAAATTTACCTTCAAAGGTATTTTCTTCTTCTCCTTTTAATATCATTTTTGTTTGTAATATAAAAGGAAAATGCACAAGTACCGCCCTAGACTATGATCAAAATTTTAGAGACACACCTTAGCTAAACTGATCCTATTACCCCCCTGAACTTTTTGTTTTAAATTTTATACACCTTTTGTCTTACATGGCACACTCCATGACACCACTCAATTGAGGTGCGTGGGAGATATTTGGATACCATGTAATCAAAAAAGGTGTGCAAAATTACAAAAAATAAGTTCGGGTGGATAATGGTACCTTAGTTTAGCTAAGGTGTGTTTTTGGGATTTCAGTCATAGCCTAGAGGGGTACTTGTGCATTTTCCCTAACTAAAAGTTATAAAGTTACAATCAAGTGAGTAATATAAAGTCATAATTAAAAAACTTCATTTACTTAATTCATCATTGCTTATGTCACTTTTATTGTTCCTCTATTAGCACGACTATAATGTAGACTCTAATAGTGGCGAAATTTCTTCAAGAGGATCTGTGAGAGTTTGTAGTACAAGGGTACAATTTTGTTTAAGAGAATTATTATTATACAAACAAATTATAAAGATGAAAGAACTATAATAGGGTGTATTAGTTGTATTGGGCAACTTAAATTTCATGTTAAATAAGTAAATGCAAGCTATAATCGAGGAAGAATGTCAAGATTAACACACATATTCTCTTTGTGTTCATGTTTATGCATATAAATCCAATTTACATTACACTCATTTAAAAGATTGTTTATGCAGGTAATCATTAAGGCAAACATAATTAATATAATGTGAGAATATTATTTTTTTAATTTGTCAAGGGTGGTAATATTTTCTACATTTTTTTATTTAATAAAATGAATGTAAGAATAGTCATTGAGAAAAAACCTCAATTACCTCCACATAAAGACCTCCACGTTCAACGTACTTATATAATTTTTTTTGTTTCATTTTATATAATACTATTTTCTTTATCATTTGTGTAACAACTTGTTTACGTTGTTATTGATAAGCTCTAGTCCAGATTTGGATGCAATTTGAGTCAGTGAGGTCTAGTGATATCTGGTAAGGAATGAGAGAGATAATTATGTATTTTATTACATGAACAAATAGCCGAGACGATAACCAACCCGTACAACTTTACAAAATTGAATTTGTGCGATAAAATTCTCGAAAATAATCTTTGCGTGAATGGGTAACATTCTGCCTCCGTGCTGGATGAACTGAGATTAGGGGAGCCACAGTGGGGCCCCATAGAGGGATGGGGTCCGCCTTAGAGGTCCAGACGCAATTTAAAGTCTTATATAAACCCCAAATATATTATTTTCTTTATTTTTTGACTTTGAAAGCTTTGGAACGACCCTATGGGTTTTTTCTCGACGGGTTTCCACCATTATTGAGGCTAAAGGTAATATTATAACTTCTCAAATGAACTTTTCAATCTGTAGAACGCAATATCTTGGGTTATTATCAATAGAGAAGTGCTTTAATTTGAGATTTATGGCGAGAAAAGACCTAGTATGGGTATGGAGATCAATAGTTATTGGGTTTGCTATAATCTAGAAAATTAGACCGATGATTATTTATCCTTGCATATATTAATTATTTATAGACCTAGAACAAACGGAAAAAAATCCAGAAAGGAAATATCAAGTGCCTTGCGAGTTTCAAGCTTGGAATTCGAGGTAGGTCATGGTTGTCATTTTATGTTTGTGTGATGTATGCATGTTTTTGCTTCATTGTGATACTTGTATACGTATGAATGTTGCAACATTGATCACACTTGTAGTAAATGAAATAGAAGAATGATATTTTCCATGAAATGATGATGTTAATGTATGATCTTGACGATATACTTGTGATTGTGATTGTGGTGTGTGTTTCAGATCAGTTGTCACGTTTCGACATAACTAACTTGGATCGGTTGCAACGTTCCGACATAACTAACATGAATTGGTTGACACATTCCAGCATAAATTTTGATCGGATTGCCACATTCTGGAATTATATTAGATTGAATTTCAACATTCCGACATTATTGTGGGATCGAACTGCCACGTTCTGGCAAGCTAACTCTTTTGGTTTAGGTTCCGTGAGAGTTCCAATGATGTGATAATAATGTGAAATGTATTGTTGATTCTTCATGTTGATAATGTTATATAGGTTTATATAAATGCATGTGATTAAATGTTGTTTGAATTGTTTATGCTTAATTTAATGGGAGAGCCACGTGATCCTACCAGTACACTATAGTTTTGTACTGATACAACAATTGCTCTTATTTTTGTTGAGTACATGGCTTCCTGCGGCGGCTATTGATAGAACTCGTTTGAAAGATCACTAACCATCTGGAATTCAAGGGTGAACAAGTTCTTCCGGGCTACCTTAAGTTCTCTACACTTAAGTCCACTCTTTGTTTTTTCGACTCAGACTATTTGTTTAAAGTATTGTTTTGTTTTGGGGTTGTACCCCCTTGTTCTTAGACCTGTCATTGTTAGAGTTTTGGCACATTGACTTTTAGGTTCTAGGGGTTGTATTTTTGCATTCGCGTTATGTAACATCTTACAACTAGAAATAACTAAAAAGGAGTAAAAAATCCAGAAAATACTTATTTTGTAAAGTATAAGGAATTCTGGAAATATTTAATAAAAGTTAGTTTTTGGTCAACTTAAAACGACCATAACTTCTAGCTAAGGATGATTTATTTGTATTTCCACATATGGTTGGAAATTCCTTGGAACAATCTTTCTAACGTTGCCAAGTTTTTTTGATTCCGAGTTCATATGAGTGAATTATGCCTTGAGGAAGTAGTGTTATTGAATTAAGCGAAGTCTAGTCCGGATTTGGAAAGGGCAATTTATTCCTTTCCTTAATTATAATAATCCATATTTAGGAATTAATAGGGGTAAGATAAGAATTTTTTTCAGTGTAGGAAAATTAGAATTCATGCTAGGGCTTGGACAAAAGAGAAAGGAGGAGAAAAGAGAATAGAAATCAAGAAATTTCCAAGAAACCTTCGAGCTCGAGTGTTGATTTCATCGGACGTGATCCCTAATAAGTTATGTGAGTCTTCCATAATGTGGGGTTTGTTCATCCATTTGCCAAGCATGTTCATTCAACATGCAATAGTTCTAAACCGATTGGAAATTTAATGTTCTTGTTGGCTTTTCTTGAATTTTTTTCTTTCTTAAACATAAGTGTTTCTTGAGTTGATTGGTTAGATACTTGTATATATGATGTGGGTACATAAATCTGAAGTGAATTTGAGAAAAAGAATAGAAATAAATCGATTTAAGGTTAGAAAACGAGAGGAAAAATTTGGTAAATTTTTCCCTAGGGAACATGTTGGCGCGACGCGCCCCATAGCGAAAGGAAGGATGGCGCGGTGCACAAACAGTGCGCCAGAAAGGAGCCTTAGTCAGGAGAGGCTGGCACGGCTTCCCCGGACGCGCCTTAATTAGTGTTTTTGGGAGAGTTTTCGTTATTTAGTCTATTAGGTCCTTGTAAAGTGTATTAACACTTCCCATTTATTATAACTACATCAAATGATTTCTAACACCTAGAAACCATCCAAAAACAAAAATCATAACCGTGAATCCATAATTCAATTCAAGGAAAGTTATAATCAAAGTCAAGAGAAGTTAAGAGTCAAGTCTAGAAGTTAAGAAGCATCTTGAAGTAGAGTTTATTAAGTTTATAAGAGTCTTTAACATTGTTTTAACCTTGTTTTTAAGACTCTAGTTTCACGGTAAGTAAATATTAAAGAGTTAAGTTCATTTCTCCAAAATTTATAATGGAACTAAGTATTCTCTAAAAGTTTGTAAATGCTTTCACATTTAAGTTTTCCAAAGAGCCATTGAGCTGGTTTTTCCGTAAATAGAAAACCATGATTTCATAGGGAGATTTTAGGCGATGTTTGAGCAATTATCTCAAACAAGAGAAGAAGTTCTTTTAAACACGTATGAGCTAAGTATATTTTGGGAGTAGTATTAAGCACTGATATGGGGGCGCCAGTTCATACTAACATGAATCTCCATAAACCATATAACCATCATGACCAGATAAAGGATCATATATTTTAGTTGATTCATTAGTGATTTTAAGCATAGAATAGTGGCTCCACTTAGTGAGTTCATGTCCTACACGACGTGAGGTAAGATGTTGTACCATCACTTAGTCTTATAGTGATGATTGTCGGTTAGAGAATCTCCCAAAGAAATTACTGTATTTATATATCTCAGTTGATTGTATTTTTATATACATCCAGAGTGATGTTGTATCCCTTTATATAAAAACAGTTGCCATTATCTTTTTAAACAAGCAGTCATTTAGAAAGCTATTACTCTTTTCTAAAAACTATATCGAAGGCTTTTTGAAATCTCACTTTCCGTTCTTATTTAAATGTGAAAACATTTATACTCCTTTCGAAATACTTAGTCCCCATATACTTCCTTGAAGAAAAGACTTTACTTTACTCTAAACTGAACTCAAAGTTATGTCTTAGAAACAAAGTTAAATGGTTTGTAAACGACTTATGAAACTTGGAATGAACCTCTTCTCCTTATCTTTACTCTTCACTAAACTTGATTTTTAAGTCTTAAAATAAAGTTAAAAACATTTGCAAAAGGCTTCTTGAGAAGACTCTAAGTACTATACTTGACTCTTAGTTTTACTTGAATTTGAAGGTATGGATTTAAGGTTGTTATTTTCATATTTCTGGATGATTTCTATATGTTTAGAAGTCATTTTGAGTAGTTATAATATTAGGATGTGTTAAAACACTTTAGAAGGACTTAAAGAGACTGAATTATGAAAACAGGGTGAAAAATGCTGATTCAGGAGCATCAGGGGCGCGCCGCACCAAACTCATTTGACTGAGGCTCCTTTATGGCGCACCGTCCCAGCTTGCCTGACTCTATAGGCCGGGGCGCGCCGCGCCAACTTTTCCCTAGGTTAATTTTTAACGAATGTTTCTTCTCGTTTTTTGACCTTAAATTATTCTAATTTGATTCATTTTCTCAAATTCACTCTATATTTATGTACCCACATCATATATAAAAGGATCTAACCTAATGAATTCAAGAAAAATACTTAGATCATCGAATCCTAAATCTGAACTCATGTTCAAGAACGAAAGAAATTCAAGAAACCACATTTAAGAACCTTCGAAATTCAATCCTTTTAGAATGAAATAACACTAAATCAAACATGTTTGGCATCTGGGTGAACGGACCCAACGTTAAAATTGATCAACATACCATTTTTGGGATCACTCCCGACGAAATCCAAAAGTTACTTCGACGATCATGGCGAATCTTGAACGTAACACTCTTCTCCTTTCTCCTCTTCTCTCAAATAAATCCCTAACTCCTTGGTAGAAGTGTAAATTAATCTAGTCAAACTTTGACCCCTTAATTGATTACCAAAAATGAAATAAATAAATAGGGTAAGTAAAACACCTAACTACCCCTTAAAAATCCAAATTTGGATATTTCCTTAACTCCAATAGCCCAACTTTCATAGGTGTAACTAACTTATCCGAACTCGAAATCGTGCAAACTCGGTGGCATCGGAAAGATCAATCCTTATTCTTTCCTGCCATATCTATAAATTCACCTAAATCATCGTGATCTAGGATTATGCCGTTTTAAGTTGACAAAAAACTCAGTTTTAACTTAAAAATTTCCAGATTTCCTTATACTTCCCAAAAATAAGGATTCCAGATTTTAAACATCTCTCTAGTTCTTTCTAGTTGTTAGATGTTAGAATTTCTCCCCCATGGGAATATTCATCCTCGAATTTGATTATTTTTACTAGACTAAGGGTGGTAATATCAAATTCAAACACTGAAAAAGCAAATGTATCGACGACATGCTTACTCATAACTTAAATAGTACTAAAAATAAAGTTAGTACCGTGGTCTTTGTTTTATCCGAATTCAAAGCTATATGAATATCTCTTTTTTCATATAAACTTTATCTTCCCAAGTAAATTCCTACAAAAATTGGTTCCTCCAAAGGACTTTGACTGATGCAACTTCATTGGTTCTCAACTTGAGAACTTGTCGATCGAAAAAATTACACAGGAATCCCTTTATAAGACCACTTGTCTTTGACCCCAATATTTTCTGTTGGTATGATGAAAGAAGGATCTCCAATGAAATTATTCAACATGGACTTGTGAAATACAAGATGAACCGCTGCTAACTCTTATGGTAGCTCTAACTCATAAGTTACATTGCCCACCCTCTTGGATGTTCTATAAGGTCCAATTTACCAGGGATTGAGCTTCCATTTTTTTTTACCAAACCTCATAACACCATTTATGAGTGATATTTTTATATAAACCCAATCATCTACTTCAAAATCTTACAGCCTCTTCCTAAAAACAATGTAATATTTTTGATGACTCTATGCCGTTTTCAACCTTTTCATAATCACATTCACCATCTCCAAAGATTGGTGAACTAAATATGATCCCATCAATCCTACTTCACCATATTCAAACCATCCAATAGGATATTTGCATCACCTCCCATAAGAACCTTCATAAGGAGCCATCTGGATTCTAGAGTTATAACTATTGTTGTAAGGAAACTCCATAACAGGTAGGTAATAATCTCGATTCCCCTTGAAATAAATCACATAAAATCTCAATATATATTCTAGGGTTTGAATAGTGAGCTCTACTTTCCCTTCAATCTGGGATGAAAGACAATACTTAAATTCACTTTTCAACCCAAACCATTCTGAAAGGATTTCTAGAATGGTGTAATAAATTGTGTAGCTCTATCTGAAATAATGGAGATCGGAACTCCATGAAGTCCTTCTACTAGTTGAATGTATATTATAGCATAATTCTCTTCCGAATGAGTAGTCTTTACCGGCAAAAAGTGGATTATCGATAATCACCCAAATAGAATCATGCTACCTGAGAGATTTGGGTAAACCTATGATGAAATCAATATCAATAATTTCCCACTTCCACTACAGAAGTTCTATAGTCTGAGCCAAACCTCCAGAACTTTTATGCTCTAGTTTAACTTGTTGACAATTTGGGCACTTGGAAACAAATTCTACATTGCCCTTCTTTATACCATTCAACCAATATACTTCTCTAATATCACGGTACATCTTTGTGGAACCCGGATGAATTGAATATCATATGAGCTTCCTCCATGATCCTCTCTTGGAGTCCATCCACCATAGGAACACACAATCTACCTTGATATTTCAATACACAATCTCTCTATTTATCAAAAGCGAATACTCTTTTCTTAAAAACATTTTCCTTCTAAGCAAGAAAAATGGGATCGTGGCCTTGATTTCCTTTCACTTTTCACAGTAATGAAGAGTCAGTCCCATTTGTCACCACTAGCCGTCCTTCTTTCGATTCATGAGTCAGACTCCTAGGCGGGCAAGTCTATGCAAATACTTTGCTAGTTCTTTCTTCTCTTCTTCAAGATGGGTGGTACTTCTCATAAATAACCTTTATAATGCATCAACAACTACACTAGCCTTAGCTGGGTTGAATAGAATGGTAATGTCAGAATACTTGAGAAATTCTAACCACCTCTTTTGTCTAAGATTAAGCTCTCTATGAGTGAACACATATTGTAGGCTCTTGTGATCAGTGAATACTTCAACTTGAACACCATACAAATAGTGACACCATATCTTCAAGGCGAACACCAGTCAGTCAACTCTAAGTCATGTGTTCACTAATTCTTTTGATGAACCTTAAAATGTCTGGAGGCATAAGCAATAAGTTTTACATTTTGCATTAACATACACCCAAAACTATTCTACATGCATCACAATATACCACAAAACCTTTAGGACCGTCCGGTAAAGTCACAACTAGAAGTAGTCACCCTATTCTCAAACTCCTGAAAACTCTTCTCATAAGCTTCAGAACATTGAAACTTTACTGTCTTCTTAGTCAACTTTGTCAAAGGAGATGAAATAGATGAAAAACCTTCTAAAAATCTCCTATATTAGCTAGCCAAGCCCAAGAAACTCCTGATATCACTTGTAGATATGGGTCTTAGACAAATTTTGTACTGCCTTAATTTTTTGGGTATCCACTCTAATACCATCATCGTAAACTATGTGACCAAGAATTCCATAGACTCAAGCCAAAACTCACATTTATAGAACTTCATATGAAACTCTCTATCCTTTAACATTTGCAGAACTATTATGAGATGGTTAGCATGATCTTATTCATTCGTTGATCAGTATGTCATCAATAAAAAAGATAATAAAAATATTTTTATATGGTTTGAACACTCTATTCATAAGATCAATGAATGCTGCAGGCGCACTGGTCAACCTAAAGGACATGACCAAAAATTCACAGTGCCCATATCTTGTTCTAGAATATCACATTCCCATACTATTAATTCACGGTAGCTAGATCTGAGATCTATCTTAGAACAATAGGTGGACCGCTGAAGTTGATCGAACAAATAATCAATTCTTTTGCGAGGATACTTATTCTTGATGGTAACCCTATTTAATACACGATAATCTATAGACATCATAAAGGAACCATCTTTATTTCACATAAACAAGACTAGAACGCCCCAAGGTGAGACAGTTGGTTGAATGAAGCCCTTACCTAACAATAATTTTAACTGTTCTTTCAAATGTTTCAACTCTGTTGGTGCCATTCTATATGGCGGAATAGAGATAGGATGGGTATCACGGATAAGATCTATACTGAAGCCTATCTCTCCCTTTTATGAGGGACTCCTATTAGATCGTGTAGAAAGAATTCTAGAAACTCTCCTACTACAGGAACTAAGAGAATAGAATGTATCTCAACAATTGAATCATTCACTCAAACTAAGTGATAGACACACCCCTTAGAAACTAACTTTTTTTCCTTAAGGTATGAAATAAAACGACCCTTAGGCACTGCAGAATTGTTTTTTCCATTCTAAGAATGGCTCATTTGGAAACAAAAAATTGACTATTCAAGTTCTACAATCAATTGAAGAATAACAGACATGAAGCCAAGCCATACCAAGAACGACATCAAAGTCTATCATGTCTAACTCAATTAAATCAGCCATGGTACTCTTGTGATTGTAAAAAATGGGACAATCACGATAGACTCTCTCTGCTAGAATGGATTCACCAACATGTGTGGTAACACTTAATTGTTCACTAAGTTGCTCAGGAATAATATCAAAGTTCATAGCAACATATGGAGTTACAAAATATAAAATTACTTATGTTTCTAGCATTGCATAAACTATAAATTCAAAGACATGAATCATACAACTGATAACATATGAAGAATACTCTAGCTCTTGACAATTGTGGAGAGCATACAAGCGGTTTGTCCCTCCGCCAGTACAAGAAGTAGCTCCCTAGGTGCAGCCCTATCTGTTGGAGCAATTGATGAAGACTGTGCCATGTTTCCCCCATTACAATATCCCTGCCTATTTTTTGGACATTCTCGCATGAAATGCCCATTCTGAACACACTTGAAACAACCAGTGGCTCCATTCTTACAAGTACCTGAAGGGTTTCTGCCGAACTTGTCACATGCAAGAGGCTCACTACCCCCTTGTGCCACCCTAACCTAAGAATAAGTAGGTTTTACTCGGAAACTCTTATCATTATACTCACCCTTGTTTTTTGGTGCAGGTGCACTAGCAGTTGATGGAGCAGGTCACTTCTGTTTCTAATAGAATGATGACCAGTTGGCATTGCTCTTCTACTGCCCAAATTCATTCCCTGTCTTAGCCTTCTTATTCTTGAACTTCTCTCTATCTCTTTTTTTCTTCCTCAACTATTGCACATAGAGCATAAATCTCAAAATTTCTTGTCACCACATGAGGATTTCTGCCCGACCCTATTTGCTTGATAGACGACCCAAGCGTTCTACAAACAAACTTATTCTACTCCTCATGTTCTTAACTATCACCGGATCATAACATGATAGTTGGATAAACTTCAACACATATTCAAGAATAATTAGTAAATATTGCTTGAATGTGAGAAACTCATGTACCTTGTCCTGTTTCAGTTCATGGGAGAAAACACCCCAAGAAGGCCTCACCAAAGCAAGCCCAACACAGAGGTGGTGCATCTTCATATGTACCTTCTTTCTACTGATCAAACCAATTTCTAGCAACACCCTTGAGTTGATATGTAGCTATCTCAACTCGTTCAGTGTCAACAACATGCATCAACTTGAACACTTTTTTTCAGTTCCTTAGTGAAGTTCTCTCGATTAACAGTAATGCTCGAACTAGTGAAACTTGGAGGATTTATCCACAAGAATTCACAAATCCTTGAAGTGTCAGCCCCTTGTTGTCGAACTCCTCCTATATGACCCAACTATTTAGTCACAACCTGACTCAACATACGAATTGCCTCTCTAAATTTTACATTGGTAGTCTCCCTAGGCTACGATTCAAGTGCATGGGGTACCCCTTGTTCCTCAACATTCCTCCTAGTTAGACGACTTCTTGTTGCTCTTCGTGGATGCATAATTATCTTAAAACACGCGCAAGAATGAGTTAGACAGAAACTTTAGAGATAAACTCTAACGCACGAAATGGATATGAAATAAATGAGGGATTTCCTAATTGTTTAGCCTCCTATTTATAGATGTGGCCCGCTTCACACTGATAACTAGGACTCTATAGACACGACTTCATAGACTCCCTAGGACTCTTGAACTCTATGATTTGATACCAAGGTTTTCATACCATAAGCCTAAACCCTGGGCATGGTCGCCACTCAATGACCATTGTTGGCCTCGAGCGGACCCTTGTCCTAACTTAATTAACTCGTTCGATCACTCAAACATACGAAATATAGCACAAACATATATAAGTACTTAGCCCAAATGGAAACTCAAGTCCTTATACAATGTTTAAATTAATAGTGTAAAAACAACTGAACTACTAACGTCTATGAAGCCTATAAAATGACTGAGATGGATGTTGGGATAAACCCCACAACATCCTAATGAGCTAACTAGAAAGCAATAAAAAATGTCCTTTGGAATTTTAGAAGGCTCACCAAGTGACTCTGGATTTCTCAACTGGATCAACGGTACGTTGGATAATGATCCTCGTTACCTGCGTCTGCAACATGATACAATGCATGCAACCTAAAATACGTACATTGAATGTACGAGTATGCGAGTTGGAATCTTAAACTACATAAGCTTGAAAACAGTAAGAAGGAACACTTACCTTGGCTATACTCAAGTTATGAATAATATAACTCAACATAACTGACTCATTTAAATATAAAGCAATTTAAAAGTAAGTGTAATATAAAAAAAGGCTGTTTTGAAAGCATGTTGTAAACTCTGAATGTATATGTAAGACTCTAAAAATGAAGTAAGGTTATTACAGCCTCACATGTGTCTAAAAAGGTTAAAAAGATTTCTATTAAGTGGTTTATATTATGTATACTTGATTTTAGATGATTTGGAAGTCAAACGTGAAGGGAAGACCAAGACGTTCGATGACTAGTCACCAAAGGGCCTTGAATGTTTTTATGTGCTTATGTGTGTGTCATGGGATCAGGTCCTTATATGATTTATAATGATGTTTATAGGGATGGTGTTTTGTTTCATGATGTTTTGAGGTCAAACGTCCAAGAACGTCCAAGATGTTTGAAAGTTAGCCTTTTAGACGTGCTAATGTGTCCTTGTATGTTGGCCTTGTTTTCATGTGTTGTTTGGAGTTGAAAGTCAGTGTAGTTGAGTATTCATAACTTGAGTATAGCCAAGGGTATGACTCCTTGGGGACCACCCGAAGGGTCCCCAAGGAGGACCCAAACATTGAAAAAGAGGCTGCCCAAGGCAGCGAGCAAGCGAAGATTTGGACTTGCCCCATGTAACTCACGCCTATAAAACACCTCACGGTCCCAAAAATAATTTGGGGCAGAATTGCGAGGCTGTCCTGCGACGCACAGCCCACTCCCAAATTCGGTTGCGTCGTTTATAAGTCAATTTTGACATGTCTAAAAGTCCCAATAAGCATGGGGATGTTTATAAACTTATTTTATGACTTATTTAACCCCTTCTCAAAGAAAAAACCTCCACACCCAATAAGAAAATCAAAAATGCCATATCAGTGTTCTGCTCCAGATTCTCTCAAACCTCTATTTGGAGGGAAAACACAAGTTCAAGCTATGGGGTGGAATTTCATGGTTTCTTATCAAATTTATCACGGGCCCTCAATAAATAAGGTATGATGATCCTTCATCCTTAGTGATCCATTTAACTAAGGAGTAAATCAAGGATTTTCAAATTTGATTGAAAGACAAAAATTCCAAATTTCCAATCTAGACATTGGTTATTTCTCAAATTGATTTCAAAAGCATGTTTAAATATTGATTATGTACTTTTTAAAGATGAATTTCAATCCAATCACATGATGAACCCATGTTCTCTCCAACTCTCAAATTAGCCTATATTATGGGCATTGAGATATTGACTTTGTATTGATTGAATTATGATTCTAGAATGTTGAAATGCCTATATATAATGTCTAAATTGTATATTGATTGTGAATTGTTGATTAGTGATCCATGTGGATCAAGTTTTGATGGTTTGAATGCAATTAGTCTATAATTCTCCTATCTTCTCTAGATCGCTAATATAGCTTCAATGTGATCTCGATTCTATGGTAAATTGAAGTATGATTTTGTTTATGCAATGGTTCCTATAGATATTGTTTTATTCATGTATTTATGTTGAAATATGGGAATTCCCATGATGGTCAAAGCTTGGAGGAAGCTGTAAGGTTTCCCTATTCTCTCTACTCTTCTTATAGAATTGCTAGTTGATGTAGCCTTGTATAGATTTTTGTGGTATGATCCACTTATGGTGGCTGTGTTTACCTTATTGTTATGCTATTTTGTGTTTTCATCATTTCCTTAAAGGCAACTGTGTCTTGAAAGTGTGGTTATGATAATGACACAATATGAAGTATTAGACCTAGTCTCCAATGCTAGTTTATAAACTAGGTTATATTGATGATGCTTCCTCTACATTCAAACGACTATGCTAGGGCTAGATATGGTCGACATGTTGATGTTTGAATACTTTTATTTATTATGATCCCTACCTATGAACCTTTACATTAATGTGTGGTCTTAATCATTATTAAGAGTCTTAGATTCAAGTAATGAAGATGTCTTGTCTCCTATGTTATAATCTTGTTGTGTGAGGTATATAGTTCCTATTACTCTGTATATGAGTTGTCTATGGTTAAGGGGATTCAAATGTGCATTGTGATATTTGTAAGGTGGCTGCCTTAATGTTAGGATTGTTGCCTTTATATGATCATGTTTACCAATGTATACAAACTCACACCTCATGCATGCTTATCAAAGTAGTATAGGTTCATGATGTCTAATGAAAGGATAATTCTCATATGCACTAATGTCTACTACTAATGTGTTTATATGAAAGGATTGCTTATATAGTTGCACTTGCACGGTTATGCTTGAATGAAGTAAAGTATGAATGTGTTTATCTGAAAGGATTGCTCTCATATATGTATACACTCACATGTATGTTTATCTAGTCAATATAGGGGCACTTTAAAGGTGTTCTCAAGGGTACCTTAAAAACTAGATAGGTGCTTGAATAAAATATAAGCATATGAGGAGTCAATATCCTAAGCCTATGTTTTATGAAATAATGTAATAAAGGCTTTTCAATAAAGGGAACTTCTCTTAGCATCGAGTGAACTTGACAATGAGAGGTGTTGACTTTTCTTTGAGGAAGATTCACCATTCGTTCCTTATGAGGTGTTGACTTCCCTTTAAGGAATATTCACCTATTGTTCCACATGAGGTGTTGACTTTCCTTGAGGAATATTCACGCATGGTTTCTCAATATATGAGGCTCCATTGCTAATATGCTTGTGGAGGGTTATGTGTATCTCTTAGTTCCATAAACTATGCTTGTCACATAGGATCCAGCAAGTGATATCACTTAGTATGCTATCATGTGTTAATGTTCTACTTTGGCCAAGTTGGGCACTTTTCTTTTGTTTAAGAAACTTCAATACCATAGTCCATGTTTAGCACCCATGGTCTTAGAGTTGGTTAATGTCTAGCTTCCCTAAAGTAAAATGGATAATGAAAGTAAATGACTAGGACCCTAACTAGGATAACATAAGGGAAGTTGCTTAACGTAGGTGGGGGTGTGGGACTTCAGCTACGCATTGCACAAGTAGCTCTTGAAGGGAGTTCAAGGAAGGTGTTCTAATGTATATGATTATGTTTATGTTCCTTAAGCATGAAATTGTAGTGTTGTCTACTTGTTGTAATGATATGAATGGTATGAGTCTATATGATGTGTCCTTACCTTATATGCATAGTGTTGTTCTTATTGACTATATGATGAAGTTTTGCTTGACATGAAGGAGGTTGTCTATGTTTCTCTTGTTGATGTATGAAATGCATTTAAGGCTTTTAGTCTCTTTGTAGGTTTACATAGTATGTGTGAGGTTATGGGACTTCACATGTACATTGCATAAGTAGACTAAGGAAGGAATTATGAGTAGGGTTCTATGTGGTTCTTATGATGTGAAGTCCAAGTATATTCATGTTACTATTGCCTTGCTATGATTATGTTGTAAGTCTTGGCTTGTTGGTCTTGTAATGAGTCCGTCTATGTGGTCCCTAAAGCATGTTTGTCAAATATGATTTAGGTATCTAATAATATGAAATACTTCTATGAATGCATGTGTTGAGTTGATGATGGTTGTATGCATGATTCCCTAGTGGCCTTAAAGTGCTGGTTGAGTGTCGATAGTTTTATATGACATTGTCAATACATTGCACCAATTATCACTAGAGGGTTAATTGGGAAGATATGGAGCTAAAGAGCTAAAGTAAACGGAAAGAGTTCACTATAAAATGAAGTAAGTTCATTGAAAGTGGGTTTACTGTAAAGTGGTGACTTATATGTGTTAAATGCAATGTGTGGTTTTATATGATGTGTGACCATTGATTCCTATATGAAGTACATGAATTGTATAATGCATATTATATTAGAGTTTTATGATGTTTTCACAAAAAGGGCATGATGTATGATTTGAAAGTAAAATGTCCCTTTTAAATGCATATTTTTGCTTGGTTGCCATACTTAGTGCATTTTTGTACTAACACCATTTTTCTATACCTTTTTACACAAAGTGTAGTTTATCGATGCTTAAAGGATGACTATATGGTGAAGACCTTAATAGATGTTTCTCAAGCTCAAGGAAAGGATACCTTAAGATTCAAGGACTACCTATGTAAAAGTTCTTATTTAAAATGATGTAAAATCTTAGTTAATATTTTATGTGGTGAAGGGATGTATCCCTATTGTAATCTATTCTATGATGTTGAGTCTAAGATGGCAAAAGAGTTTTGGAGTCTAACTATGCATTATGACTTATATTTTTAAATAATAAAAGTGATGTTTCTAGCATATGATGTGCTATAAATTTTTTTAAATTTTTCGTTAAATTTAATTAACGATGAATGATAACTATGTGCTTGTATTAGACTTTCTAGAGGTCAAGTACGCAATGTTACTCATAGGGGTGCTCCCTGGATGTGACAAACGTGGTATCAGAGCATGATGTTATTAAAGTTTTTTTTTGTTTCTAGAAGTCTCATATTTCCACATATAGTATTGTCTCTTATAATTGGTGGTGAGTCGGGACACATCAAATGATGCGGAAGGCTATAGGACGATAGAGTTTCCCTTCTTCAACTTTCTCATATCGTGCCATAAAACATAACTTCGTAGGATCTCCCTCTTGTATTTTTTCGTCCGGTGGTCTTTTTCAGATGTGATTGCTTTGATGAGATGGTATCTTTATGCTTAAGGGAGAAAAGGTGAGTTTTGATGCTTATTTTGGTTCATGGCTTGATGAGTATCTGTGAAGGTGAATCTTTGATTATATGTTGATGTGATGCCATTTATGGATCTATGTATGAGACTTATGTGAAATGACATGTTATGTGAAGATTTATGCTATGATACAGTTTTAGCTTAATTAAGAGTTATTATGGTTTAAATGAGTCTCTTTTTAGAATGGCATGTTGCTAAATGGTTTTGTATGATGATTGTTCTAGGATATGGGTTAGACTTGAAATGCTTTATGAATCTGTAAAATTATAAAGATGCATGGTATCTATATATGTATGTGTAATAGTTTAATGTTGCCTTATTATGTGAGTAAATGCTACATGGTTTCTTTGTATGGATTTGAGTCGTTTATATAGACTTGATCCTAGAAGTGAATATTACTTCGTAGGGTGTTTATGTGGTTTTGAATGACCTAGAAGTTACCCCACTCTAGTATGTAAATAAAAGAAAGAGCCCTTATTGCTAAGTTTCTTCTATTGTTTCTCCTATGTTTTTATGACCCTTTGTAATAATGGTATAATTGAGACCTTATGTGGTTGGGTAGTATTACTAACTTGTGTGTTATGGATTTCTTTTGGGTGTTTGGTCTATAAGGATGGTTATGATTGAGTTAATAGACTCCTTGATGTGATATTAGGAGTGAAAACCGTATGAAAGGTTAGTTTTGACATGCCTTGACCTTGGTGTTTAAGGGGATGAGGTGATTAGGCATACCCCAAGTAGGGGATAGAGTGCCTAGATAGTAGGATTGATATACGTTTTGTGTAACTATGCTAATTTACTATAAATTTCCTTTTATGTTGGTAGTCACATTTAAGTGATGATGATGAAGGTTGATAAGCTAAGATCCTCTTGAGTTTGGGTTCAGTTGCTCTTAATAGGGCTTACCCTAAGTGGGGGATGTTAAAGTGAGTAGTAAGGTTGTAGATATTTTTATCTTGTCCTTCTATGCTTACTTGAACTTGAAAATAGTGAGTTCTTGATAGCTTGATCATGATAGGAGTCTTGCATAAAGTATGAATTGCGTGACCTTCATATGTTAAGTATATATAGATTGACACTACCTTAAGGATATTTTGAAGATTCCAAAGTACTTAAAAAGCATTTTGATCAAATACATGCTTTGTCATGTTGATTGGGCATCTTGATATACTAGTTGTGCATTTGACTTCATGAGATAAGATAAGAAACATGTTTTTTAGTCACTTGTGATGTGTAAGGTTTATCCTTAAAATTAAAAAAAAATTAAGCCTTAAAAAAAAAATCAAACCTCTTTAATGTGTAGAATGTTGAGTCTCTTGAAAATTGTGTGGCTTTTACGTTATGGAAAGCATGATTGTAGGTTCACTCTTGAAAAGTGAAGGCATGTCTATCTTATGTCTTTGTGTATGCCTTTAAATTGTGAGACTTTTCTTAAGTTGATGCATACTCTCTAGAAATCTAAATTTTGTGAAATGGCTTCCTATTGTGGTGATGTGTGTGGTGTGACTGAGCATTTTGACTTCACTAAGAAGAAAGTTTGAGCATTCTATGGTTAAAAGTTGAGAAAATCTCATGTTACAGTAAAGTTGACCTTTGTGCATTGCTTGTGTAAGAACTCATGAGACATGAAAGTATGTGAGGAGAAAGACATTCCTCCTTTAACATAACTAAGCATGGTAAAGTTGAGTATCGCTTTCATGGAATTATGACTAAATGATAAGAATTCTAAGTGATTTACAAAACTCAAGTTTTTGTGCATTGAAGTATGAGTGCTTAATTGATTCTTGAGTGATGTTGAACTTACTTATGTGTGACAAAAAGCTTGTTGCATGATGAAATACTAATAAAATAAAATTTAGAAGACCATGTTATTATTAGGATAAGGATGTTCTTCCTATGAATATGACAAGAACCTATGTTGGTGATGCATTTTGAAAGTGAGTAAATAAAAGGTTTTGCTTGCTTGTGTTGCATTGAGTGCTAAATGGCTTGAAGTTTTGTTCCTTGTAAGTTTGGTGAATTGACTTCTATTTGATTATGTTTTGAATGTTGTGAGCTGATCTATGGTTCATTGAATCCTTAATGCATTTGAAATGTTCCAAGTGTCATTCGAGGAAGAATGTTCTCAAGTGGGGGATATTTTAAGATTCCAAAAATGTATTAAGGTGAATAGAGCCTCACATGGAAGTCAAACGTCAAGGGACGAGTAAGACATTCGACTTCTAGTCACCGAAGAGTCTTAAGTGTTGTTATATGCTTATTTGTGTGTCATGGACTAATGAGGTCATTATATGATTTATAATTATGTTTATAGGTAGTGTGTTATGTTTTTGGAGGTCAAAAAATCAAGAACATCCAAGAGTTTTGAAAGTTATCCTTTTAGACGTGCTAGCGTGTCCTTGTATGTTGGACTTGTTTTCATGTATTGTTTTGGGTGTAAAGTCAATGTTTTTTACCCTAGTACCTTAATAGACATGTTAAGGGTCAAAACATCTAAGTACGACTCCACGTGGACCACCCGAAGGGTCCCCAAGGAAGACCCAACCATTGGACAAGAGGCTGCCCAAGGCAGTGAGAAAGCCAAGATCTGGACTTTTTCTGTGCAACGCACGCCTAGCACGCACATCACTGTACAAAAAGTCATTTGGGGCAAAATTGTGAGGCTGCCTCACGACGCGCCTCCTAGATTCGGCTGCGTCATTTTTAAGTAAATTTTGACATGTCTAAAAGTCCCAATAAGCATGGGGGTGTTTTGGTATCTTAAAGGGGCGGTTATAAACTGATTTTATGACTTATTTAACCCCTTTTCCAAGCCAAAACCCCAACACCCAATAATAAAATAAAAAATCCCAAATCACTCTTCTTTCTCCAAATTCTCCCAAATCTCCATTGGAGGGAAAACTCAAGTTCAAGCTATGGGGTGGATTTTCATTGTTCCTTCTCAAATTTCTCATGGGTACTTAATAAATAAGTTATGATGAACCTTCATCCTTAGTTATCAAGCATTTTTAAATATGATTGAAAGACCAAAATTCCCAATTTCCAATCTAGCCATGGATTCTTTATCAAATTGATTTCAAAATCAAGTTTATGATAACTTAATGATTATATACAATTTTAAAGATGAATTTCAATCCAATCGCATGATGAACCCATGTTCTCTCCAATTCTCAAATTAGCCTATGTTATGTGCATTGCAATCTTGACTTTGTATTGATTGAATTATGATTCTAGCATGTTGAATTGCTTATACCTAATGTCTAAATTGTATATTAATGGTGAATTGTTGATGAGTTAACCTTGTGGATCAAGGTTTGATGGTTCGAATGCAATTAGTTTATAATTCTTCTATCTTCTCTAGATTGATAATGTAGCTTCAATGTGATCTCGATTCAATGGTAAATTGAAGTATGATTTCATTTATTCAATGTTTCATATAACTGTTTTTATACATGTATTTATGTTGAATTATGGTAATTGATCATGATGATCAATGTTTGGAAGAAATTATAAGTTTGCTGTATTCTTTACTTTCCTTATAGAATTGCTAGTTGATGTAGCCTTGTATGGCTTTCTGTCGTATGACCCACTTATAGTGGCGGTGTTTACCTTATTTTTATGCTATTATGTGTTGTCATCATTTACTTGAAGGCAATTGTATGTTGAAAGTGTGGTTACGATGATCACACAATGTGAAGTATTAGGCCTAGTCTCCAATACTAGTTTTAGAACTAGGTTATATTGATAATGCTTCCTCTACATTCAAATGACTATGTTAGGACTAGGTATTGTCAACATGTTGATGTTATAATACTCTTGTGTAGTATGATCCCTACATATGAACATGTCCATGCATGTGTGGTGTTAAGCATGATTAGGAGTAAAATATTCAAGTAATGAAGATGCCTTGTATCCCATGTTATAATCTTGTTGTGTGGGGTATATAGTTTCTATTACTCTATATATGAGTTGTATATCGTGTAAGGGACATAAACGCGTATTTTGATATTTGTAAGGTGGCTGCCTTAATGTTAGGATTGTTGCCTTTATATGATTATGTTTTCCAATGTACAGACACTCACACCTCATGCATGCTTATCAAAGTAGTATAGTTTCATGGTGTCTAATGAAAGGATAATTCTCAAATGAACTAATGTCTACTACTATGCATGTTCATATGTTTATGAAGTATGATATGTATGCCTTAACTAGGATTACATGATTGGTGTACTAGTATGGGAAAGGGTATATGACCTTATCTATGCATTGCACATGTGTACCTTAATAGGATAGTTCCTAGGTTTGGTTTCTATGTACATGAATGGGAATTCATGATTATGTTATGAATATGCATAGTGTGTAATGTGTTTGTATCAAATGATTTCTCATATAGTTACACTTGCACGCTTATGCATGAATGATGTAAAGTATAAACATGTATGGCCTAAATATGTTTGTGTGAAAGGATTGATCACATCTATGTATACCCACACATGTATGATGATCTAGTCATTAAAGGGGCACTTGAAAGGTGTTCTGAAGGGTACCCTAAAATCTACATAGGTGATTGAATATGCTATACGCATATGAGGAGTCAATCCTAAGCCTTTGTTTTATGAAATAATGTAATAAAGTCTTTCCAATAAAGGGAACTTGGCTTAGCACCGAGTGAACTTGAGAATGAGAGGTGTTGGCTTCCCTTGGAGGAAGATTCAGCAGTTGTTCCTTATGAGGTGTTGACTTATCTTGGAGGAACATTCACCTATGGTTCCACATGAGGTGTTGACTTTCCTTGAGGAATATCTACCCATGGTTTCTCATGAGATGAGGCTGCAATGCTAACGAGCATGTAGAGGGTTATGTATATCTTATTGGGTGTGATTGACTATATTATGAAGTCTTTCTTGACATGTATAAGGTTGTCTATGCTTGTATTGTTGATGTATGAAATGCATGTTAAGGCTTGTAGTCTCTTTGTAGGTTTACTTAGTATGTGTGAGGTTATGGTACATCACATGTACATTGCACAAGTAGACTCAGGAAGAGATTATCAACAGGCTTCTATATGGTTCTTATGAGGTGAAGCCCAAGTTTGTTAATGTGACAAATTGCCTTGCAATGATTATGTTGGAAGTCTTGGTTTGTATATGGTCTTTTAATGAGTACATATATCTATGTGGTTCCTAAAGCATGTTGTTCCAAATGTGAGTTAGGTATCTTATAATATGAAATACTTCTATGAATGCGTGTGTTGATTAATGAAGGTTGTATGCATGATTCCCAAGTGGCCTTAAAGTGATGGTTGAGTGTGGATAGTGTTATGGCACATTGTATATACATTGCACCTAGTATCACTAGAGGGTTAATTGGGAAGATAAGGAGCTAAAGTAACAAGATAGAGTTCACTATAAAATGAAGTAAGTTCAATGTAATTGAAAATGGGTTTACTGTAAAGTGGCGACTTATATGTCTTAAATGCAATGCATGATGTATGATTTCAAAGTAAAATATCTATATGAAGTATGTGAATTGTATAATGCTTATTATATCAAAGTTTATGAATTTTTCACAAAAAAGGCATGATGTGTGATTTCAAAGTAAAATGTCCCGTTTAAATACATGTTTTTGCATGGTTGCAACACTTAGTGCATTCTTTTACTATCACCATGCTTCTTTACCTTTTTACACAAAGTGTTGGTTATGGATTCTTAAAGTATGTCTACGTGGTGGAGATCTTGATAGATGTTTGTCAAGCTCAAGGAAAGGAGTCCTTAAGATTCAAGGACTGCCTCTGTCAAAGTTCTTATTTAAAGTGATGTAATAGCTTAGTTAATATTTTATGTGGTGAAGGGCTGTGTCCATATCTAATCTATTCTATGATGTTGAGTCTAAGATGAAAAACAAACTTAGAGTTTAACTATGTATTATGAATTATACTTTTATATAATGGAAGTGATGTTTCTTGCATATGATGCGTTGTAAAAAGTATCAAAATTTCTGCTAAATTTACTATGAAATGCGATGAATAATAAGTATGGGCTTGTATAAGACCTTCGAGAGGTCAAGTGCACCATGTTACTTCTAGGGGGTGTTCTCTAGAGGTGACTGTATAATACGATAAAATTAATTCTGAGATGTATGTAAAAATACAAATAAACTGATGTATATCTATAAATACATTTAAATCGATGAGAATTTCTCTTATCGACAACCATCATTTAAGAGCTAGATTGATGATACAACATTTTTCCTCACTCTGCCAAGGCCGTACAACACCTTACGATCGATATAGAACTTGAACTGCCTAATCGATCCACTAGTCTATGCTAAAAAGCACTAAAATTAATCGTCTAAAAAATATGACCCTTTTGTACCTATGGTGGCTATATGGTTTATGGGGGCTGGGAGTTATCTGAACTTTTCCTAATATCGGTGCTCAATACAACTTCCAAAAATATCATTATATTTTCTCTTATGTTTTAAAATAAAACATACTTTTGTTATTTTAGATTACTGCCCAAAACATAGCTCAAAGTCTACTTTGGAAACCGAAGTTTCCCCTACTTGATTCATTTAGAAAGCTATTACTCTTTTTTGAAAACTAGAATGAAGGCTCTTTGGAAATCTCAGTTTGCATTCTTATTTAAATGTGAAAACATTTTATACTCCTTTGAGAATCCTTATTTCGCATATACATCCTTGAATAAAAGGCTTCAGTCTACTCTTAACTGAACTCAAACTTAAGTATTAGAAACAAAGTTATAATGTTTGTAGAAGACTTATGAAACTTGGAATGATATTTTATCCTTATCATTACTCTTAACTCAACTTGATCTTTATATCTTAAAACAAAGTTAAAAGTATTTGAAAAATACCTTTTGGAAAGACTAAGAACTTTTTAGAATTGACTCTTATCTTTTCCTGAATTTGTGATGATTTCTATATGTTTAGAAGTTATTTTAAGTAGTTAGAATCATTAGGAAGTGTTAAAACACTTTATAAAGGTTAAAACTGACTGAATTATGAAGACAGGGTGAATAACACATATTCGAGCGCATTAGGGGCGTGCCGCACCAGCCTCTTTTGACTGAGACTCTTTTCTGGCAAAGTACTGACATACCTCCCCAGCCTGCCTGGCGTTATCGGGGCACGCCAACCTTTGCCCATGTTAATTTTTGACAAATTTTCCTCTAATTTTCTGATATTAAATCCTTTTAATTCGATTCCTTTGTCGTTATTTATGTACCCACATCATATATACAAGAATGTAACGCAATGAATTCAAGAACAACACTTAGATCACCAAAGAACTCTTAAATCTCAACTTATGTTAAAGAACGAAATCAATTCAAGAAACCACTTTAAAAAACATTCAAAATTCAATCCTTTTAGAATGAAATCATGCTGAATCAAACATATTTGGCACGTTGTTGAATGAACCCAACATTGAGATAGAACCCCATATTTTTTTAGGGATCACCGCGATGAAATCCACAAGTTACTTCGACGATGTTGGCGAATCTTGAACGCTTTTCTCCTCTTTTCTCCTCTTCTCTCAAACCCCAAACTCTTTTAGTGATTTCTCCTCTTCTCTCAAAGCCCTAACTCTTTTAGTGAAAATATAAACTGATATTGTTCAATTTAGACCCCTATATTAATAACCAAAAATGAAATAACTAAATAGTGTAAAAGATTTGGACATTCCCTCAGCTCAAAAAATCCAACTGTCAAAGGACATAACTTACTCATCCGAACATGGAAATGCGCAATCTCAGAGGCATTGGAAAGGTCCTTTCAAGGTATTTCCAACCATATCAGAACATCACCAATTAATTCTGAGACGGGAATTGTGTCTGTTTCAAGTTTACCAAAAACTCATTTTTAACTTACTTAAAAATTTCCAGATTTCCTTATACTTTTCAAAAATAAGTATTTCTAGACTTTGAACTCCTCTCTAGTTCTTTCTAGTTGTGAGATTTTACACAAGCTTTACTTTATATTGCTTCTGTTTTAAACTACTATATAATGAAATAAGTTTATTTAAGTATTCATGAGTATAGAAGAGCCAAGTAAATATTTCTTTCAGAATCTCTTTCAAGCGTATGTTTGTCAACATTCCAACTCGCCTAATCGTACATTCAATGTACTGATGCCAGGTTAATTGCATCGTATTATCAGTCAGTCCCAGGTAACCACAATCAACATCCAGTGTCCCATTGATCAATCTTGAGCATTGAAAGTCTATTGGTGAGCCTTCTTGCATATCGGAGGTCTCTTTTATTTTGCTTTCGATTTTGGTTGTTAGGATGTTGTGGGGTCTGTCCAAACATCATTATCAGTTGTTTAGAGTCTTGTTTGAAAATCAAATTTCAGTCCTTTAGGTCTTTTAATTTTCATCTATTATGTTAATGACTTGGGTTGCCTATTTTGGCAAAGTTGTATGTGTAATCTTCGAAAATTCTCTGATTAAGTTACAATTTAGTTCAGTTAGATGTTATTAATCCTTATAACTATACATATAGTATTACGCTGAGTTAAGTAAGCCAGGACAAGGGTCTTCTCGATGCTAGCAATGGTCTTTGAGTGCTGGCCACACCCAGGGTGTAGGCTCGAGGCGTAACAAACTGGTATTATTGCAAAGAGTTTAAAAATCCTAGGAAGTCTATGAAGTTATGTCTGTAGAGTCATAGTTATAAGTGTGAAGCGCATCACATCTATAATTAGGAGGATGAAACATTTAGTAATTTCTTCACTTTGTTCATATTCATTTCTTGCTTTAGGGTTGGATTTCTAAAATGTTTCATTCTAACATGTGTTTGTGGTGTTTTCAGATAACCATGCCTCCATGAAGACAAGTAAGAGGTCCTCCAGCAAGGAGAAGTGTTGAACCACAATATCAAGGGTACTAATGCATAAAAAGTGCGACCTCAAGAAGAAGTCACCAATACAGAATTCTGTGAGGCTATCTGGATATTGAGCGAAGGGGTGACTAACAAGGTTGGGCATTAAAGAGAAGCACGAAAAGAGGAATCTGACACTTCAAGAATTCGTGTTTTTTTAGGATAAATCTCCCAAGTTTCAATGGTTTGAACACTACAAAGGAACCAAAGAACATTATTGAGGAATTGAAAAAGGTGTCCAATATGACGCATGTTGGTTATCCAGAGAGAGTTGAGCTCACTTCATATAAAATCCAGGGTGTTTCTAGAACTTGGTTTGATCAGTGGAAAGAGAGTATAAATGAGGATGCACCACCTGCGAGTTGGGATTGTTTTAAGGAGGCCTTCTTAAGGCATTTCTTTCCTCGAAGACTGAAAGAGGCCATGATAGATGAGTTCCCCACACTTAAGTAGCAGTCTCTAAGTGTGCATGAGTATGGGTTGAAGTGCTCTCAACTGTCTCATTATGCTTTGGAGATTGTTAAGGATATGAGGAGTAGGATGCGTTTGTTTGTTGCTAGGTTAGGTCGTCTATCAAGTGAAGAGGGCTGGGAAATAATTCTTATTAGTGACGTAGAAATTTCACTGTTGATGATTTATGTGCACCATGTTTTGGAGGAGAATATGAGAGATAAGAAGGAGTTAAGAAATAAGAATGCAAAAGCACGGAACGAGTCTTTGCAGCATAAAGGTAACACAAATCGTTCGTGCTTTCAGAAGCAAAAGGGACCTGCACCATCATCTTCTAGTGCACTAGCACTAAGAAACAAAAGTTAGCATTATGGACAGAATTTGCAGACCTTCAGAGCTAGGACAACATAGTTTCAAGGTAGTGTGGCACAAAGGAGGTAGTTGGGCTCCTGTATGTGTTAGGTCTGGTAGGCACCACTCATGTAAATGTCATGTTGGGTAGATATATTTCTACAGGGGCGGTCAAGAGGGTATCTTCATGAAAGAGTGTCGTAAGAATAAGCACGATGGTCGAATTCCGAGCAATAGATCCCGATCTTCATCAATTGCTCCACCAAATAGGGTTGCACCTAGAAGAGCTAGTTTCGGTACCTGCGGAGGAGCAAATCACCTCTACGAAATCATGATCATCAAAGATCAAGAGAACTCTGTAGATGTTGTCATTGGTATGATCAAAGTGTTGTCTTTAGAGAACTCTGAGCAAGTTTATCTTTTGTTATCCCTTATGTTGTAAATAAGTTTACAATTATTCCTGGGAAACTTTGTCAACCCTTTTGTGTTCTTAGACATTTGGGGAGTCTATTCTAGCTGAGCGACTTTATCGTGATTGTCTTATTTCCATAAATCACAAAGACACCATGACTAATCTAGTCGAGGTAAAAATGGTAAATTTTAATTTCATTTTGGGTATGGACTAACTTCATTTTTGTACGTATCAATAAATTATAGCATTCAAGTTGTCAAGCTTCCGACATGTAATGAGTCAACCGTCTGGTAGATTAATAGTTCAATAGTACCTAAGGGTTGTTTCACTTCATACCTTAAGGAGAGAAAGTTAGGTTCAAAGGGTTGTATCTGTCACTTAGTTTGAGTTAATAACTCAAGTGCTGATGTACCTCCTATTCAGTCAGTTTCCATAGTAAAAGAGTTTCTAGAAGTCTTTCCTAATGATCTACCCAGAGTCTCTCCTGAAAGAGAAATAAACTTTGGTGTAAAATCATTCTAAATACTTGTCCTATATTTATTCCTCCATATAGAATGGCACTAGTAGAGTTGAAAGAGTTCAAAGAACAATAAAAAGATATGTTAGATAAGGACTTCATTCAACCACTTGTCTCACCTTGGGGTGGTCTTGTCTTGTTTGTGAGAATTAAAGATGGTTCACGTAGGATATGTATATATTACCGTAAATTAAAGAAGGTTACTATTATGATCAAGTATACTTTTCCAAGGATTGATCATAATAGTAACCTTCTTTTTTGAACATTGGAAAATGCATCATAACCTTCTTTCTTGAGTTATGACATGAGCATTATTTACCATCCAGGTAATGCTAATGTAGTGTATGATTCTTTAATAAGTTGTCAATAGGTATTACAACTAACCTTGAAGAAGAGAAGAAAGAACTAGCAAAAGATGTACGTACACTTGCACATTAAGGATTCTGACTTATGGATTCAACAAAAGAAGGAATAACAGAGACGAATGGGGATTAATTATCCTTATTGTCACAGGTGAAAGGAAAGATAGACCAAGATCCCATTTTGCTATAATTGAAGGCAAATGTTCATAAGAAAAAGGTATTAGCTTTTGAATAAGGGGGAGATAGTGCATTGAGATATCAAAGTACACTATATGTACAAATGATGGATGGACTTCAAGAGAGATAATAGATGAAGCCCATATCTCTAGATATTCCATTTATCTGGGTTCCACAAAAATCTATAGTGATTTGAGAGAAATATATTGGTGGAATAGTATGAAGAAGGGCATTGCTTAATATGTTGTCTAATGACCAAATTTCCAATAAGTTAATGTAGAGCACCAAAGTCCTTGTGGTTTGGATCAGAATATAGAATTTGTGGATTGGAAGTGGGAGATGACCAATATGGATTTCATCACAGTTTTACCAAGGTCTCATAGACAACATGATTCTTTTGGGTAATTGTCGACAGGAAGACAAAATCAACCCACTTTTTTTTCCTGAAAAAGACATCTCATTCAGTAGAGGATTATACGAGGTTATATATTAAATAGTTGGTAAGACTTCATGGGTTTCAAGTTTCCATTATTTCAGATAGAGGTGCATAATTTACTGGACGATTCTGGAAATCGTAATAAAAAGGTTAGGGTTCAATGGTTAACTTGAGCAATGCCTTTTATTCTAAGATAAATGGGAAAGCAGAGCATACCATTCAGACATAATAAAATATGTTGAGGGCTTATGTGATGGAATTCTTGCTTACAAGAACAGTTATCGCTCTATCATCCAAATGGCTCCTTGTGAAGGATGGCTTGAAGTTAGTGACCAGGGTTGATAAGACCAGATTAAGTACACCATGCTATGGAAAAGGTGAAGGTAATTCAAGAGAGATTAAAAAGGTACAGAGTCGTTTGAAATTCTACCTGATGTTATGAGAAGAGCATTAGAGTTCACAGTAGATGATTGGGTTTACTTGAAAGTTTCAACCAAGAAGTTATGAGATTTTCTAAGAAGGGGAAGCTGACTCTTTGGTATATTTGACCTTATAGAATATCCAAGAGAATTGACAACATTTTTATGAGTTGGAGCTACCACAAGTGTTAGCAGTGGTTCATTAGGTATTTCATTTCTTCATGTTGAAGAAGTGCATGGGTGATCCTTCATTGATCATTCAAACTGAAAATCTTATGAGGATATTACTATTCAGATTTTAGATCGCCAAGTTCAAATATTGAAAACCAAAGAAGTAACTTCAGTCAAAGTCATTTGCAGGAACAAATTTGTAGAGGAAGGTACATCGTTAGTCGAAGAGGATATTAAATAGATACATCCATATATCTTTAAATCCGGATAAAATGCAGATCAAGGTAGTAATTCTGTTCTTAGTTGTTTGTTCCATTTGTTGTTGGGTGTTTGAACTAGATGTTACCATCTTTAATCTAGTAAGACTAGTCTCATTCAAGGACGAATGATCCAAGGAGGATATATGTAACATCTCGTAACTAGAAATAACTAGAAAAGAGTTAAAAATTAGGAAAATACTTATTTTTGAAAGAATAAGTAAATCTAGATATTTTTAAGTAAGTTAAAAGTAACTTTTAGGTCAAATTTAAACAACCATAGCTTCTATCTCAGGATGAGTTATGTTTATTTCCCGATGTAGTTTGGAAGTCCGTGGAACAATCTTTCCAACGCCGCCAAGTTTGCACAATTCCGAGTTCATATAAGAGAGTTATGCCTTGCAAAAGTTTGGTTGTTGGATTAAACAAAGTCAAATACGGATTCGGGGACGGAAATTTTGTACTTTCCTTATTTAATTAGACTAATTCATTTTCATGAATTAGTAGGGGTTAATTAAGACTTTTTTAGTTTAGGGCTATTAGAATTTACGTTAGGGCTTGGAGAAAAGACAAAGAAGGAGAAAAGAGAAGAGAAATCAAGAAATCACCAAGAAACCTTTGAGCTCGATTGTGGATTTCATCAGTGGTGATCCCTAATAAGGTATATAAGTCTTTTATAACACTTACTTCGTTCACCCACGTGCCAAGCATGTTTGATTTTGCGTGAAATAGTCCTAAAACGATTGGAAAATTAATGATCTTGGTGGTTGTTCTTGAATTGCTTTCATTCTTGAATATAAATTGAGATTTAGGAATTTCTCGATGTAGAAGTGTTTTTTCTTGAGTACATTGGGTTGGATACTCCTATATATGATGTGGGTACATGAATCTAAAATGAATTTGAGAAAAAGGACCGAATTAAAATGATTTAAGGTCAGAAAACGAGAGGAAAATTTGGTAAATTTTTGTCTAAGAAAAAGGTTTGTGTGACATGCCCCGATAGCACTAGGAAGTCTGGGCCGCTGCACAAGTAGTACACTAGAAAAGAGCCTCACTCAAGTTAGGCCCATGGAGCGCGCCCCAGACGCGCCTGAATTGGCGTTTCACCCAATTTTCATTATTAAATCCATTTCAGTCCTTGTAAAGTGTACTAACACTTCACATTGATTCTAACTTTTTCAAATAGTTTCTAAACACCTATAAATTATCCATAAACAAAAATCATAACCTTGAATCGATAATCCAATTCAAGTAAAGTTAAGGTCAAAGTCAAGATAAGTTAAGATCCAAGTCGAGATGCAAAGAAGCAAGTTGAAGTAGCGTTTATTGAGTTTTCAAGAGTCTTTAACAACGTTTTAACCTTGTTTTTAATACTCCAGTTTCACGTTTAATAAGAGTAAAACGTTAAGCTCATTTCTCCAAAAGTTATAAGGGAACTATGTATTCCCTAAAAGTTTGTAAATGTTTTCACATTTATTGCAACAAAAGAAATTGACATTTTCAAAAGAGCCATTGAGCTAGTTTTTCAGTAAAGAGGAAACCATGGTTTCCAAGAGAGCTTTTAAGCAAAGTTTGAGAAATTATTTCAAACAAGAGAAGAAGTTATTTTAAACACATATGATCTAAGTATATTTTGGGAGTAGTATTGAGCACCAATATGGGGATGGTTGTTCATATTATCTTAAACTCCAATGAACAATGAAGCCATCATATGTAAGAAATGATCATACTTTTTAGATGATTCCTTCATGCTTTATAGCATGGTGTAGTTGATCAACTTAGTGAGTTCACAACCTATACCGATGGCAAGGTATAGGATGGTCATTGCCAAGGAGAGGTAAAACATTATACTATCACTTAGGGTCATAGTGATAGTTGTCGGTTAGAGAATCTTCCACAGAAGTTATTGTATTTTTATATATATTAGTTTATTGTATTTTTATATAAATTCTAAGTTATGATGTATCCTTTTATACACAGAGTTGACATCATGTTTTTAAACAAGCTTTTTTTTGATATTGCATCAGTTTTAAACTACATTATAATAAAATGAGTTTAGTTAAGTATTTATGAGTTGAGAAGAGCCAGTTAAGTCTTTCCTTCAGAATATCTTTAAAGCATATGTATGTTTGAATTCCAACTTGCATAATTGTATGGTAAATGTACTGATGCCAGTTGACCTGATCGTATTAAGATACGCACGCAGGTAACCAGGATCAACATCCAGCGCCCTCTTGATCCAGCTTGAGCATTAATAGTCTTTTGGTGAACCTCCTTGCATTCCCGAGGACTATTTTATTTTGCTTTCCATTTTAGTTGTTAGGATGTTCTGGGGTCTATCCCAACATCCATATAAGTTGTTTAGAGGCTTCAAAGATAGTAAAATGTTATTCATTTAAGTCTTTTCATTTTCATCTCTTATGTTAAAGACTTGAGTTTCTAGTTTTTACCAAGTTTAATGTTTTATATTTGAACTGTCTTAGATTATGTTTTTATTCAGTCTCGTTAGATTCTATTAATCCTTATAAATATGAATGTAGTAATCCACTGAGTTAAGTAAGCTAGGCCAAGGGTCATATCGAGGCCAGCAATGGTCTTCGAGTGGAGACCATGTTCAGGGTGTAGGCGGAGGGCGTGACACATTGTTTCATTTGTTTTATTTACACTTTCAAAGTTTATGAGAAGTCCTTCATAAATAATGTAGTCATCTAAACAACTTTCATATTTTTTATTTAGTAACTTATTTGGGTAGTAGTAGTGGTTCACATACCGTAGAGTTAGTGTGAGTGCAAAACATAATGGTCTGGGTAGTGACAGAGTTGATATCAGAATCCTAGGTTCGTTGATCTCATTGCACAAAAATAGTCTAGAAGAGCTTATGGAATGGTACGATGACATTCGCACTTTTGTTTATGAGGATATTGGACTTTAGGAAAACTAATTTATATTTACTTCTTCGTGATATGACTTTAATCCCATTGGTATCTTAGTGATACAAATCAGTATCTTTTCTCTTACACTCTAAGGTTCGATCTAGTGTAACAGAAGTTGTAACACCATCACTACTAAGAGGGGATGTGTATATATTACTGACAGTTGAAAGGGTTACCATTCCGAACAAGTATTTTTTTGACCAATTGCATGGGGCATTAATTTTCTCTAATATTGATTTAAGGTCTATTTACTATAAATTAAATGTTGAAGCAGTTAAGAATTTGGTGAAATTAGCTATTTCGTGGGGCTCGCTAGATACTATCGTCACTTATTGTATGAGTTGAGTCCAATTGGTATCTTTTTATTCTAATTGGTATCAATGAAGTAAACTAGTTGCTATAAGCCTAATGAATAGACCCAATAAAGGTAATTGGAAATGAGAAGGTTCCAATGGTATCTAGCCTTAGATGTCGTATAAGGCATAAATGAACAATAATACTCGTCTATTGAGCATACTAATAAAATAATTTGGTTTGGTATGCGAGTTGTAATTTGGAAGGGAGAATGTGAAGGGTGCATTGCTTGAATGTTATTATATGATTATGTTCACAATATTGTTTGTCTTAATGGTGATATGTGCAATGTGATGGCCTAAATGTTAAAATTGTGCAAGTTGTAATCGCTTGACTATCGTGAAACTAGTTGTGAAAAAGAAAGTCATCATGAGATTAGGTGCAATGGTCTAGATAAATTATGATGTCGTTTGTACATGAGAAATTTAGACTTGAGTCGCGACCAACTGATTTACATGTGAGAGTCTGGGCGTATCATAGGGATATGAGTGTGGTAGTGTTGAAACGATCTAAAATTCATTGTTTGTTACGTTGATGGGGGGGGGGGGGTAAGACAATGGTTATCGTAGTTATGAGGATTATTCTAAAATCTCTAAGTAAAGTTGGGAACCATTGTTGAATTTAAAAAAGAAAAGAACCTTTAAAAATTTGTTGGCAGGGTTTTGTTCATGTTTTTCCCGCCAGGGTGGGATTTTCCCCGCCAAGATGAGACCGCTGTGCGGGATGTTTCCAACCATAGTGGGATAGAGGGAACGAAATCTCAGCTCTTGCTCCTATTTTTTTCTCTATTCAGAATTATGAACCCTGAATCATACAGAACTAACCCCTACGGTTTAATTGAGTGTTCAACAATCGAATATAAACTATAATTTTGTGAAAATTATAGGAACTCAGGAAATATTTAGTTTGAGGTGTGATGAAGTGTTCACTAGTTTTTGTTTATGACCAGATGGTTAATGTTTTGTATGATATTTGTTCTATTATTCATACATGTCAGTTTAATTGCCTTGGGATTTGATGTGGTTTGTGATATACATGACTCCCTCGTCCATGTTTCTACCTAGTTGAAGAGTGGGTCATAATCATACTTGAATATTGTGTCTGTTCTATTGGGGTTACATATTTTAGGACTTATCTTGATTTGTTTATACTGATATGAGTGAATGTATATAATCTAGACATGACTACGTTGTCCATTTATTAAACATGGCTTTGTTGTAATGCTAGGTCGGTAACTCTAGAGATCCCTAGTAAAGAATTTTAGAGCAGGAAAGGGTATAAAAGCCTAAGCTAGCTAAGATCATATTTTCATTTGATCTAGGAAACTTGTAGGGCAGGATTCTTTGATGTAATTGGATCATATTCGGGATGTTGAGGTCGAATGCCCCCTCTATTGAGTCTTTTTCTGTCATGTCAGAATTGAGAGAGCATAAAGTTCAAATCCAAGGGCTTCTTGATAAACATCACATCTGTCCAACTGTTTCTACGTGGGGTGATCCTTTATTGTTTGTTAAAAAGAAGGAGGGTAGTTTGAGGGCTGATGATTTTATCTAAATCTATAAAGGAGTTGATTGATACCGGAATGATAAGCTTATGTATAAATAAAGTCCCATTGAGTATAATTCTAGTGAAGGTAATTGTAGTATATTAGTAAGAAAACACGTACAAAAATTGGGCTAGTCGTTTTAAATTTGATGAGCATAATTTGTTTGAGGTGATATGTCGATTAATGATTTCGTAGTGATAGTCAAGGTTGACTAAGGGTAATAATAGTAAGAATATGTGATGGATTTTTGTTGAATGCAACTATATAATAAAATCATTGCTTAAGCGAATTTCGTATAGTGATAATGAAGTGTCAGTATCTAACATTGTGGTTTTCAAATATTTGGTTTGTAACATGGTTGTATCTGAAGTTTTAAGAGTTGGTGGGATACCACCAAATAGATTGTTAAGGATCTACGTAAAGTGGGATGTAGTACAACCTTTAAAGAGAGGCCCGATAAAGAATAATGTATTAATTGCAAATAATAATGAGATACCCTTAGAGTTTGAGATAATTTGTTGTAGAGTCCATTTTATTGTGACTATGGTAATAATGAAACAAGGCCATTGGATGGGTTATATACTATTGAAACAAAAAACATTAGAAAAGAGTGCACATGCACTATCTAGAATGTTATGAAAAGTGATTTGTTTGTCTTGAGTTTTGTAATTATTACGATGGAATTGTTAGCAAAATATATCTGAGATAGATTGAGATAAGAAGCATGATAATCAAAGATCCATAAATACATAAGAATCTTTGAGGAATAAGCTAATCTTGATAGATAAGGCAATTGTGTTAGACAGTTGAATTTACAATTCAGTTTTTTTCACTGAAAGTGTACATTCGTATGATATATATTGTGAAGGTGTTGAATGATCAATTGTATTTTGAAGTGAGGATTTTAAATCACTTACACCTGAATTGAGTTTAAAGTTTATTACTTTTGATTGTTAAAGTATCTAGGAAATGTTTCTCTTTTAGAAGTGTTTGTTGAGAGTAAGGTAAATGATCAGAGTGGTTACAAAGGTTGTTAGTATTAAGAGTGTTGGGGTTCAGTGGAAGAAATTGAAGAGTATGTGGAGTTAAGTGAATCGAAGTGGATGGTATATGCTCTTTAGAGGAAAACCTTTAGTATTATTCGATAAATTCTTATGTGCCATCTATTAAATTTTGTACATGGTTGTGAGTATGCTTCACTAGTTATGCTCATGTGTGTTTTCACTTTTGTGGGAAGATTGGGTTATTTTTAATGATATAATTTGAGTGCCTTGGAGTTGTTAAAATATTTTAGCAGTTCAAAATGTTTGTGTATTTATAGTTGTCTGAAAATCTAGTACTTCATATTGAGGTCATGTATCGATTATGTGTGGTTTAATGTGGCGCGATCATTAGATCCAATTCTACTATTTTTCATTTGAAATCTTCATTTACTAAAACGTACAGTTTTAATTTAGTTGTTGGAGGGTTTTGTGTGCTTGGATAATATTATATTCTTGTTAGTTTTTGCCAAAATTTGAGGGATGTTATACATTAGTGCTTACATTATGTTTTGTATTTTATGTGCTGAAATGTGTGATTGGCGGTGCAGACCAATTTCCAACATTTATATAATCCAAACTATGCGGAGATTGGTCAACAAGCAGATCCTTTCTTACACCTTTTGGCATCAAATTCAAATTTTTGAAAGCTATTTTTATTTAAGAATGCATGTGCGCGGATGCGTACGCACACATAATCACACACAACAAATGCATTCACGCTCACACATACACTTTTGGTAACATTAACATATTTCTTATATTTAATTTCCAAGAGATCGTAGAAACAACAAGTGAGGAATGAATTAAAATCACTAGAAATTTGAAGATATATGTGAAAAATATTGCTCGGTCAAAATAAGTATTATAAAAGTTTATTTTTGTAATAAGATCAAGCACAAAACAAGAATGTGTTATCATGAGACAAAAATAAGTTAATATACAATTCTTATGTGGTGGTGACTATGGACAATTTATTTCCTGTTTAAAAGTTTCTATCATGATAAATTATTGTACCTATTTATACTCTGTTGCATTATTTTTATCATATAAACACACGGATGATAATTATTGATAAATTCTTTTGAAAAAGAATTATATATTGATAACCTAGATTGTATAAAAAGTATCTTTTCGAAAATTCAGAAGAACTTCAGGTATAAATTAGTACATTTCTATGGATAACTAATTCATATTGTTATTTCTCATTTCTAGGGATGTGTTTAATCTTGTAACCAGACTCTCATTATCGCTGAAAAAAAATTTACCTTCAGAGGTTCATCTTTTTCATTGAACCATTTGTATTTTTAATATAGTTGTTCTGTTACAATCAGGTTACTAATATAAGTCATAATTAAAAAACTCCATTATCCTAATTTATCTTTGCTAAGGTTACTTTAATAGTTCATCTATTAGCAGGGCTACAATACAGACTCTAATTGGGCCGTCATTCCTTCAAGAGGATATGTGGGAGCCCGTAGTACAAGGGTAGAATTTTATTTAAGAAAATTATAATTATACAAACAAATTAGAATGTTGAAAAAACAATAAAAAAGTTTATAACATTATTGGGAAACTATATTTTATGTTAAATAAATACATTTAAGCTATAAACGAGGAAGAATGTCAAGATTAACACATGCATTCTCTTTTAGTTGAAGAGTATACATGTAAACCTAATCTATATTACACTCGTTTAAAAGTTAGTTTATGCAAGTAATTTTTTAAGAAAACAAAAGTTTTATAATGTGAGAGATTAACAATTTTTTTTAAAAAAAATTTCAATGCTTGTAACCTTATCTATATATTTTTATTTTATAACATGAATACAGAGAATATTCATTGAGACAAATTCTCAATATAAAAATGCTCCACCTTGTACCCCCACAAAAAGAGCCCCACATTCAACGTCTTTATATAAGTTTTTTTTCATTGAATATAAAATTATTTTCTTTATCATTTGTGCCAAAATATGAGGGAGTGGATAAATGGGTGCTTCGACTATGTTATATTTTTTATGTGTTGAAATGTGATTTTTTTGGTTCGGACCAGTTCCCAACATATTATATAATCCAAACTATTCTCAGAATGGCGAAAAATTTGATCCTTTCCTATTCCTTATAGCGTCGAATTTGACTTTTCGTAAGCTAATTTTATTAACGCACGCGCCAGGATGCACACACGCATGCACATTTACATCCACATCCATACAACACAAATTACAACACACACACATGCGCAAAGAAACTTTTGTTAATATGTTAATATTTTTTATATTTAATATCCAGGCAATCGTAGAAACAACAAGTGAGGAACTAATTGAGCTAACTAGAATTTGGAATATTCATTATGCAAATATTGCTCAGTCAAAATAAGTATTGTCAATTTTTTTTAATAAGATCAAGAACAAAATAAACGTGTGTTGTCAAGAGTGAAAAATAAATTAATTTGCAATTTTATATGATTGTGACTTGTGGATATTTTATTTGTTGCTTTAAAGTTTATACATTATAAAATAGTATCCATATAGATACTTAATCAAATTATTTCATCATATAACACATGGTTAATAGTTATTGATAAATCATGTTAAAAAGGTATTGTATATTAATAACGCAGATTGTGTAAAAAGTGTCTTTCAAAAATTTAGAACAACTTTAGGTGTCAAACAATATCATTTCTACGATTAACAAATGCATGTCTTTTTTTTACTAGGCGTGTATTTAAACTTGTTCATGAACTCTCATTTACGTGGGGCAAAATTTACCTTCAGAGGGATCATCTTCTTCATTTTTTAAAAATTTATTTTTGTTTATAATACAAAATTGTAAAGTTACAATTAAGTGACTAATATAATTTCACAACTAAAAAACTCCGTTGACCTAGTTCATCATTGCTAATGTTACTTTTATGGTTCCTCTATTATCAGGGCTACAATGTAGACTATAATAGGGATAAGCTTTAGTTCAAAATAGAACTCTGAATAAAATAAAGAATCCAAGCCGCGATAAAATAGGAAACTTAAGTCAGTAAAATATTTAATAAACTAAATTATACAAACTTCTCAATTATACTTTATAGCTATGAAGCCTCTAACTGTCAAAGATGGAAGTCGGGACAAGACCCACGACATCTTGACTAAACTAAAAAGTAAATACAATCCTTCGGAAATGAGGAGGCTCAGCTTAGCCAACTCAAACTCCCAAATTTATTAATGGACCTATTGATGATCCTGAATACATGTATCTGCATATGAAAGAATGCATTCCAAATGACAGTACGTGGAATGTACGATTATGTAAGGGGATTTCTAACACATAAACACACGCTTGAGCTCAACTAGAGAATAACATACTTAAATAAAAGATTAGATACTTAACTCAAAGATATGATACTCGACTTTAGGTACTCCACTCTGGATACAAAACATAATATAAGACAACAATACATATGCAATATATGAAAAGGTTTTAAAACAATATAAAGTAACTCAGTGTATTGAAGAGTATAATGACAAATCAATTTATATATGATAAAATATAATATAACATTATGGGATTCTTACAACATCTCGCAACTAGGAAGAACTAGAACAGAGTTTTAAAAATAGTAACTTTTGGGAAGTATATGAAAATCTAATAAATTTTAAGTAAGTTAAAAGTTAGTTTTTGGCAAATTTCAAACGACCATAAATCCTAGCCCAGGATGAGTTAGGTGTAGTTCAATATATGTTTGTAAATCCATTGGAATGATTTTTCCAATGCCCCTAAGTTTGCATGATTCTGAGTACATATGAGATATTTATATCTTTTCAAAATTGGGTTGTTTGATTAAGGAATGTCCAATCCGGATTTGGGAAGCGCAATTTTTTTCCATACCTAATTTTATTAATTCATTTTTAGGGATAAATTTTGGGTAAAATTGGACTTTGTGTAATTTAGAAATATTTAATATTCACTCTAGGGCTTGGAGAAAAGAGAAAAGAGGATAAAATAAGATATTTCGAAGAAAATTCTACCTTTGCATGTGGAATTTATCGGTGGTGATCCCTAAAAAGGTATGTGAGATCACATAGAGTTGGGTGATTTGATCCACGTGTGAAACATGTTTGAATTCATTTAATGTAAGTTACTGAATGTTAAGAAATTGATATGTTGAAGAGCATTGTTTAAAGTTTCATGAAATTTTTTGTGGTGTGTTGTTGTAGTTTCTTGATAATTTGATTCATGTTAATATGTGAATTTTTGAGTTAATATTTGGTAGGTTAAGGGTACTAACGATCTTTAGTGTTTGGGGAAAGAACCATAGAAGATTAGAGGGTTTAGAGATGAAAAACAATAGAGAAAAGTCGGAGTCACCTGCGAAAAAGGGTGGGGCATCACGCTAGTGAGTGTGCCCCAAAAACAACCTCTGTCGGTAGGGATCTGGGGTGATGTACCAACCAAATCACCCCAACCAGCCCTGTTGTGTTTGAGGGATGGGCCCGCGACTCTGAGAGCGCCATGGACGCCAATCCTTCCCATTTTTCCTCCATCTTTCCGTACTAGTTCCTTAGTATGGTACCTATGTTTCCTAGTTTATTCAAACACTTTAAGGTGCATCTAAACATCATGAAATAGTTAACAAACATGAGATCATGAACCTTAAATCGATAATTAAATTCAAGGAAATTTACGTTCAATGTTAAGAATCAAGTCCAGAAGTTAAGAGAAAAGTCAAAATAAAGTTTATAATGTTTTCAAGAGTCTTTAACAATGTTTCAACTTTGTTGTCAAGACTCCTGTTTGAAGTGAAGTAATGAGTTTTGTTCATTTCTTAAAAAGGGCAAAAGGGAACTAAGTATTCCCTAAAAGTTTGCAATATTTTTCACATTCAAACAAGAGAGGAAACTAAGATTTCAAACATAGTAATGGTAACAATTCAAAAGTCGATTACATGGTCTAGAGACTCACTACATGAAAGATGACTTAAAACACTGATTGTAAGCCTAAAGTAGTGTATTGAAACTAAGTAGGAAGTGTTGGACTCAAAATGTTAATAAACATCCATGCCGTTCGACGAATTTTGAAATTCTAGTGTGCCTTGGCATGTTTCATAGGGTTTTAGCAGTTGGAGTTTAGTGAAAATTGGTAAAATGGTGTTAAATACGTATTAGATTGTTTTTAGGGTAAAAATGTTTGGGTACGACTCCTCAAGGACCATCCTAAGGGTCCTTTGAGAGGACCCTACATTTAGACCCCAAAACTGTCAATTGGATAGTGTGCGACCATGAGCCAAGCGACGAGCCGTTGTTTGATCAATTCTCCGTCGATGGTTTCGTAGGTTGAAACTTATCAACATTTTAAAAGTGACTCAAATCTTACTCTCTAACCCAAACCACTAACAAGCAGGACGGTTTGTGGTCTAGTCGAAGATGTGTAGGTCAGGGTCTCATTGGTTAGGGGTCGAGTTCACTGTTACGTTTCTAGTTTATGGAGTTAATTAGTTGGTTAGGTAATTAATTAATTAGGGTTTAAGGGTGGTTAATTAAGTTAGTTAAATACAATAAAAGGATTATAAAAATTAAACCAACTTAACACCCCATTATTTCCCAAACCCACATTTTTCTAAATTCTCTCTCCTAACTCAAACCTCCGTTGAAGGAACATTAGATCTCAAAGTCAAGGATGAATTCAACAAGGAATTTTATATCAAATTATTGGAAATACCATCCTCAAGGAATTATTTCTTTCACCCTTGGAATTCTTTTCCCGAGAGGCCCTTTCAGAGATTGTTTTCAACTTTCCCAAAAGTAGGTTTTCAATCTAGACATGGGTTCTCCTTTAAAAATGAAATTGTTATCCAATTATGATGAATTATGGTCTTTTTTATTTTTTAACTAAGTATTGAATGTAAATTGTTGGTAATCACTCAAAATTTCCCCTTGAACCCTTGTTCTTCCCTAAACTCATAAATCTTGGAATCCTATGGTAATTAAGGAAGATGATGACTATATGAATATGTCGAATGATAATTCCCAGGTAGTACTTCTTGAATTTACGTTGTTTATGCATTGTTTATGTATACATTGGTAGTTGAAGTATGAAGGCAATCAAAATGAAAGAAGGTATGAAGATTGAATCTTCTTGAATTCAATTATGAAGTATGAGTTATTTAGATTGTAATGCGTCTATGTATAATGTTTGGTTGTGATGTTGATAACAAGTATTCGTCATCCTTAACTCTAGACTATTGAATTTGTTGTGAAGTACTCAAATATGTTATGGTATCATTATTTTCTGATTGAAAGTAGTTCCTCACGATTATAATAAAGTGTTAAGTTAAAGATATACTCACTTGTATATGGTTTGTAAAGTGGAAAGGGTAGTTCTCTCTTATGAATACCTATGAATTATTATAATGAGATGTTCACATAGGGTTCTATAAATGACTAATGTGATCTTTTATGATAAGTACGATGATTACTAAAGGGAAGAAACGTTTAGCATTGAAAGGGCATGTAAATCGATTGAGGTCTCACGTTTAGCAAGTCCGACATATCACGTGGGTTTCTTCACGTTCAGTAAGTCCGGATTCCAAAAATATGTGTTGGCTCATGAGATGGAAACCTCCAAGTTTAGAAAGTCAAGGTTTCTAGTAGAAATCTCCTTGACCCTTAATTATGTGGCCACATAGGACTATTTCTTAGTGGATCCACATATATAGCTATGTACGAATGGTTACACCTTAGGAAAGTGTTAACCCTCTCTTTTCGGTGTGGGAGGAGAACACTGGATTCCATCTAGTCCACATGGTCTCATGTTAGATATTTCACTTCTTTCCCAAAAGTAAAAGTAAATGAACAAGTCAAGTATGTGAACTATTATTAGCTCTTGTCTTAAAGGTTAATGCATATGGTAAGGGAGGGTATGGGACTTTCTCTTACTCATTCACATGTGGGATTCGAAGAGAAGGTTCCAGTGCTGTTCTTTTATGATTTAGTTGATTACATGTTACATATGTCAAGTTGTATATGATTTTATTAATTCTAATATGTTATGAAAAAGTATGAGGTTATGTTGTTTGCATGTTGTAGGCTACTTAATATGATAGTTATCTTTGGATAGGGTTATGGGATTCTATTCTTGGCATTGCACAAATATTGCTTTGGGTTGCTTATGTGTTGGGTTAATATCATGTTGGGTTGAATTATAATATTCCATATATGTGTATGTTGAGTTAATTGACATAATGCATGGTTTTGACTAAATTGTGCCTTTTCTCATGCATTGATAATTTTATGCATAGGAACCATACTTAGTATATGTGGTTTCTACTAAACCATATTCCTTCCTTTTTGCCCAACATTGTAAGTTCCGACCGGTGAAGAGTTTCTAGACTACTGTACAAGAAGGCTTGGACTTTCCCTCCATGTTGTTGGTTAGTCGTCAAAGTTCGAGGCTGGTGCCATTTGGTCTACCTTAGTAGTATTGCTTATGTCTAAAGACACTATTTCATTCCTTTATCTTTGAGATGATTGTTGTAAGCTTATAATGGCATATTGTACTTGTGGATGGGATTATGCCCAACTTTGTAATACTCTTTAAATGGTTTATATGTTACACAATCTGTTAGACACTTATGTATCTCTATACTAAACGAGAAGCCCATGAATGCTTCACTAAGTGCGGAGTCTATGCAAACACCATATATGATATTTGAGAGGTCTATGTTACCTTACTATATTATAGTTTTTAATTTTCCGCAATTTTGACCTATGATATGTTATGAAGAATGCTAAGGGCTTGTCCAAGTCCTCCCCGAGGACAAAGACACCAATTAAGTCTAGGGGGGCTCCTCAGTTGTGACAAAATTAGTATCAGAGAATAAGGTTGAATAATTTTAGGATTGATGTTTCACTAAACAACGTCATGTAGAGTCTTGTTCAAGATTGTGAAGCGCGATGCAATTAACAATGAGAAGCTATGTGATGCTAAGGAAAGTCTCACCTTGTTGGTATTGTTGAACTCGTGCCTCTAGTGTCTCAACGATATGCGTCCTTTCTTTTAATCTCTTTGTTGTGCTTAAAGGAAATGAATACAAGAAGGAACAATGCTTGAAGGGTGAAATAGGAGAATGTGAATGAGAAGGTTCCCCCTATTGCTCCTCAAAACCCTCATGCTCCTATTTGAGAAAGGGCTATGTCTAATTTTGATATAAGTGTGGCCATTCATAGCTTGACTCAAGTGTTGGCTAGTGAAGTTGCTAGGGATATTAGGGTCCAAGTTAACCCTAATGCTAGCACCATCACATAAGGAAAAGGGATTTCATAAGGATGAATCCCCCTACTTGCTTTGGATCCAAGGTGGAGGAGGGCCCGGAAGGGTTCACTGATGAAGTGTTCACGGTACTGTAGGCGCAGCTAGACTCCTACCAACTCAAAAATGTGATTCTAGTTTTGTATGAGCAATGGAAGGATGAGAGGCTTGTTAGAGAATGTCGGATTACTTGGGGGGATTTGTAGACGACTTTATTTGATAAGTTCTTTCCCTTAGAATTAAGAGAGAACAAAATGCAAGAATTCATCAACCTTAGACAAGGGGGTATAGTGTGAAAAAGTATAGCCTCAATTTTACTCAACTATCCAAATATGCTCTTACTACTGTGATGGATTCTAGGGCTAAGATGAACAAATTTATGACGGGGGTATTGGATCTTGTGGTTAATTAATCTAGGTCATCTATGTTGATTCCTATTATGGACATCTCTCATATATTTTTTCATGACAAAAAAATTAAGGAGCAAAAGATTAAGCAAGTTGATATGGAATAGAAGAGGACAAGGGCCGAAGATGAAAATGCTTCTAAGGCTAGAATCTTGATGCACCTAAAAAGAATAGCTTTTATGCACTCCGCTATATAAGTGATCAAGAGGAGTCTCCCGTTGTCGTCACCGGTATGTTAGAAGTGTTCTCTATTAATGTCTATGGTTTACTAGATCTTGGCGCTACCTTATCATTTATAACCCCTTTAGTAGCTAGAAAGTTCAATGTGTTATCGAATGTTTTAATAGAACCTTTTTCGGTTAGAACCTAGATGGGTGAGTCCATTATGGCTAGAAGAGTCTTTATGAGTTATCCTATATCATTTCCAAATAAAATTCCTTTGGTTGACTTTATAGAACTTAGAATGGTTGACTTTAATGTCATATTGTTGATGGATTGGTTGCATGCTTGTATAGATTGTAGAACAAGGGTAGTTATGTTCCGATTCTCAAATGAAACCGTCTTAGAATGGAAGGGGGGTAACTCAATCCCTAGAGGATGAATTATTTCGTGTATTTAAGCTTATAAAATGACCATAAAGGGTGTCTATACCATGTTGTGAGGGTCAAGGGCATTGAATCCGAGGTCCCTCAATCAAAGTCGGTACTCGTAGTGAGGGATGTTCCGGATGTCTTTCCTGATAACTTGCCTTGAGTTCCTCCCGAACATGAAATAGAATTCGGCATAGAATTGTTGCCGGATACGAAACCTTTCTCAGTCCCTCCTTATCGGATGGCTCCAACTGAGTTGCAAGAATTTATGCTTCAACTCAAAGATTTACTTGACAATGGTTTCATAAGACCTAGTATTTCTTCTTGGGGTGCTATGGTCTATTTTGTAAAGAAAAAATATCGGTCCCTTAGGATGTGTATCGACTATCGTCAACAAAAAAAGGTTACCATAAAGAAAAAGTATCCTCTCCTTAGGACAAATGATTTTTTTGATCAACTTCAAGGGGCAAGCTACTTTTCGAAGATTAACATGAGGTCAGGGTATCACCAACTTAGGGTGAGAAAGGAGGACATACCTAACATGGCTAACCAAACTATGTATGGTCATTATGATTTCCTAGTCATGTCTTTTGGTCTAACAGATGCCCCAGTGGCTTTCATGGACCTTATGAATAGGGTGTTCCGAGATTACCATGACTCCTTTGTGACTGTTTTTATTGATGATATCTTGGTGTACTCCAAGACAGAGGATGAACATACGAACCATTTGGGGGTAGTATTTCATGTCCTTATGGAACTAAAGCTCTTTTCTAAATATAATAAGAGTGAATTTTTGATGATATCGATTGCTTTCCATGGTCACATTTTTTTAGGTGAATGTATTGAGGTTGATCCAAAGAAAATAGTAGTAGTTAAGAATTTCCCTAGACCTTTTCAAATGAAAGAAGGTTCTTTCACCTTATATTTATTCTTTGTTCCTGGTTCAACTCATAGATGACTACCCGAGGATCACTAACTCTACTCTCCAACCAATATTCTATGTTTCTTGGGTTTAGGTGGGTATTCTAGGATATTTGTTGATGGGTTTGCATCTATCTCTTCTCCTTTGAAAACCTTGACCTCAAAAGAAAGTTAAGTTTTAGTGGTCAGAAGCCTATGAAAGAAGTTTCCAATATTTCCAAGATAAGCTTACCTCCGCTCCGGTGTTGACATTAGTGGAGGATAACAAAGGGGTTGTGGTATATTATGATACTAATTGAGTAGGTTTGGTTTGTGTCCTTATGGAACATGGTAAGGTGATAGCTTAAACCTCTAGACAACTCAAGGTGCATGAAAAGAACTACCCAAGACCTTGAATTAGAGGTCATAGTGTTTGCCTTGAAAATATGGAGGTCATAGCTTAAACCTCTAGACAACTCAAGGTCTATATTTATGTATTTACCAACCACAAAAGCCTTCAATATGTGTTCACCCAATAGAAATTGAACCTCTGACAATGATGATGGTTGGAAGTTTTGAAGGATTACGACAAGATTGTTGTTACGACTTGGGAAACCCCTAGAAGTAACAAGGCGTACTTGACCTCTCGGAGGTTTCATACAAACCCTTATACATATTTCATTGCATAATCATAAAATAGCGGAATATTAAATTTTTTTTTATAGTATATCATATGCTAGTATATTACTTCATGTATATTTAAAATATGATAAATAGACATATTAGACACTAAGTCACATTTGCCATCTTAACAAACAACTCAACAAAATAGAATAGGGACACCACCCTTAATAACATAAATTATAAGTCTAAGCTATTACATAAACTTGAAGAACATCCTTGCCATAGACAATACTTGAATCATAACGATACCTTTACTTGAACTTTGAAGATCTATCCAAGACCTTCATTTATGAGACATGCTTTAGCCATCACCATCTACACTTTGTGTAAAAATATGAAGAAGAATGGTATTAATACAAGAATGCACTAAATATGACAACCATGATAAAACATGCATTTAAAGAGGACACTTAGTTAGATATCATGTGTCATGTATTTTGAGGCATATTGAATACATACAACATATTACCTCTCTTTTATCATAACTCCATTCCTCAAGCAACCCTCAAGTGTACTTAGTATAATGTATCACCTTGAGGTCACCTAAGATGGCGCATCATAAATATACTTCATCAACACAACCACATAAAATAATAATTCCATAAGAACATCATAGACATAAGATTCACATAAGAATCATCACTTTAAGACAACTGATGTACCATGGTTTCACGATACTTTCAATGTATTTTTTTTAGTTTAGTGTGTGCCTAAAGCCTTTTTGTATTGATTTTTATGTAGTTTTTTATTTATTTCCAGAAAATCTGTCCAAAGGAGAACGCAGATATTTTGAGCTTAAATTGCAGAAGTGACCACCAATGGACCGTACGACGGTCCGTCGTGACTGTAACGATTTGAAGGGATACACCGCCGTGAGAAGGTTATTGCTGCTGAAGGAAGTTAGGGAATTCTGACAAAGTTTGGTACTAAGGAATCTCACGACGGACTTTCATAGCAATGACGGACCGTCATAGCCACGATGGTCCGTCCTTCACATTTGTCAATGCTAACAGAGACTAGTCACAATACCCAACTTCACAAGATTCTACATGTCGTGGAACGGAACCCCTCGACGGACCATTGTGCTCAAAACGGTCTATCATACCTGTTCGTCGAGGGTAAGACAGAGTTGATGAAGAAAGCAGCAGAGATTTGTGCTAAGTATGGAACGACGAAAGCCACGACGGTCTGTCACAAGGGTCGTCGACTCGGACGCATATTAGGCAGACTTTTCCTTCAATAGATTTACCTCTTTTATTAGGTTTTGTTTATTATAAATAGTCAAAAAACCTCATTTTTGGGGTTAGACCTTTGGATATTTTACAGTTTTATTGTCTAAGAATTGAAATTTTGATTTTGGGATTTGATATTGTTTTTCCGGAATCTATTATTGGCGTTTTGTGATTTATTCAAGTAAATTTCTGGATTTTTTTTATTCTCATCAAAGTAGTGCAAGAATTCTTATATTATCAATATAAATTGTGTAATTATTAGCATGGGTAACTAAACTCCATAACTAGGGTTGTGGGGACTATGGGTAAATAACATGGTAAAACCTAGCTAAAATAACAATTCTAGAATAATGTCTTGCATGTATTGATAATTCTTTTGCTTTGACGTCTTTTTAATGGATTGCCAACGTTAGAACTCGCCTTATTTCTACTTTCCAAACAAAGGAGGTAGATAATAGGAAAAGAATTATCAACATATATTCCATGTATACTGTCTAATAGGCTAGTGTCGGTTGGTACGAGGTAACAACATAGTCAAATATCAAATATGATGCTTAATATGAGGTAAAGATAAGGTTTAGTAAAGAAACACACGTAGCCGGATAAATGTGTGGAGTGAAATTCTCTAGATGCCGAACAAAGGATTTAGAGATACCTAACTTATCACTTTGCATGCAAAATACAAGCAAAGGATTGTTATAGCCAGAATTACCGGGTGAGCAGCTTCTGGGGAACACTTACGCCCTAGTTACTTTCATTGCTTGATTAAACTCTAATACATGTACATGTCACATGTTTACTTTAATTAAACTAATTGCTTTCATTAATCAAAACCCCCTTTAATTGTTTATTTTCGAGAAATAATTGTCTAAATAAAAGTAAAAATAGAATAAAGTTAAGTCTGAACCATTTTCATCGTGGGAACGATCCGAACTTCATTAGTTGGGTTCTTTACTTGATGTGACCACTTTTACTTTGATTCGAGAATTAATTTGAGCGTATCAAATTTTGGCGCCGCTTCTGGGGAAAGTTGCTTTTAGATTAACTTTAAGCTTATTACCAAAGTTTAGTACACATTTTCCTAATTTTACTCTTTTTTTTTTATTTTGTCTCCTACAGTTTTAACTTCCTTACATACCAAACACACGGAGTAGAGGAATACCCGTAATTGAACCTGAACCTGAACTAGAGCGTACTTTAAGAAGAATGAATCAGAATTTGGGCCTCCAAGGTGATAAGGTCAACCCGCAAATGCCACAATTAGTCAACACTCATGACCCTATATTACCTGATATTCGTGGGAAAGGTGAAATAAGGAGACAACCTCCCACTCCACGACGTCAATAGTACTATAGGGGCTATGAAAATATCACATACTCTGATGGGCCATTCATCTTGCCCCCTCTACAACATGGACACACTTTTGTGGTAAATAGTAGTCTTATTCAAATGCTCACGGCCAGAGGTTTGTTTTCAAAGCTACCTTCTTAGGATCCGCATGCCCACATTGCTAAGGTTAGGGCAGTGTGCAAAAGTTGTGTATGGAGGCCCAATTTAAATATGTATGTAATCGGGCTAAAAACTTTTCCTCTCTCACTGATGGGAGAAGCTTCTATGTAGTTACTGAGCTCAGCTATAACTCAATATTCACTTGTAATCAGCTGAGGGATGATTTATTAACATGCTACTACCCGGTGTCTAAGAAACTAAACCACAAAGATAGAGTGAACAACTTTGTGGAACTACAGGAGAGTCAGTTAGCAGTTCTTGTGATAGGTTCACTTCATTCTTGTGAAGTGTTCCAAATCACCGCATAGATAATGAGTCTCTAAAAGAATGTTTCTATCGGGGACAAGATGATAATAACAAAGCAATGTTGGATACAATAGCGTGTGATCCATATATGGAGTGTCCTTATGCCTAGAGTGCTGAAAATTTAGAGAAAATCTCCCTAAATAATAAATCTTTGAGTACTAGGAAGTCAGATACTGGGAGAAACACCTTCGCAGTCCAATCCGCACAAAACTCAATCGTAGATGATCTTCGTGAGGAGATGACTCAAATGAGAAGTGAGCTTAGGTTGGTGTTGAAACATGGGGTGCGGAAAAGGTAAATGCGGTGAACTACTTGTCTAAAACACCACCACCAAATGATGAATATTACTATGAGGAGGACTCCTATTCGGTGAATTATCCGACTGGGGGTTTCCGACCGAACACCCAAGGATTTAATCAGGAGAATTAGCTCTAAGGTCAAGGAAACCAAGGTCGGAACTATGGTAATTATAACTGCGAGGGTCATTATGTCCGAGATGGGAATTACAACCGCGACAACAAATTCAACTAGGGTAACTATGGTAACAGAAATTATAGGAGTGGGCCCTATATTCCACATCAATATCGTGAAGTTGCTCCTAGGGATGGTGGAGGTAGTATGGTGAGAGTTGAGGATATGATACATAAAATTATGAGGAGGTTCCATGCTGGTGATGAGCACACTAAAGAGTTAAGGAATGACTTAGAAGGTATTTGGCAGAAAGTTGATACACATGCAATCTCGATTAAGCATCTTGAGTTGTAGATGGCCCAATTGTCTGCAACTGTGAACACACAGAAATTGGGCACTTTTCCTAGCAACACTCTCCAAAATCTAAAAAGGATGGGCATTATATGACAATCGCTACTCGGGGTGGTAAGAAAATCATTGATCCACCTATGTCGTCTGGTGTAGAAAAAGTGATAAGAGATGATGATACAGTGGTGGAGATTGAGGTTCCCCAAAAGGTGACCCCCATGCCTACACCACCACCTCCTTTCCCAAAAAGTTTAGTAAAAAAGATTGAGGACGGTAAATACCGGCATTTTATAATGTTGTAGAAACAACTTTCTATCAATGTCCCTTTAATATAATCTCTTGAACAAATGCCCAGTTAATACAATTTCATGAAAGATTTGGTTATAAAGAAATGATCAGTAACTTTTGAGAATGATGATAGAATGCAGCACTGTAGTGCCATTGCGACAAGATCTCTAGTGCAAAAGAAAGAAGATCCGGGTGCTTTCACTATTTCTTATACAATCGGGTTATTACATTTTGTGGAATCATTATGTGATCTTGGGGCAAGTATAAAACTCATGCCCCTCTCGATTTACAAGAAGTTGGGTTTGGGTGACCCAAATCCCACTGCGATGCGGCTACTGATGGCCGATCAAACAGTAAAAAGGCCCATTAGTATACTCCATGATGTTCTAGCAAAACTGGAGTCCTTCATATTTTTTACCGATTTTGTGATTCTTGATTGTTAGGCCGATTTTGAGGTGCCTATTATTCTTTCGAGGCCATTCCTTACTATGGGTAGATCCTTTGCTGATAAGGAAAATAGGCAGATGAAATTCTGGTTGAACAATGAAGAAGTGACCTTCAATATTTGTAGATCCATGAGGCAGAGTGGTAAGCTCCAATTATCTTCTATAGCCTATTGAGTTGAAGAGTCATCTGAGTTACAAATTTAAGAGCGTGTGGGTGTAGAAGCATTGGCGGCAATGATCATTAATTTTGATAGTGATGACATTGAAGAGCATAGGTCATTGGTCACGACACTTGATCGAGGTAATGTTCATTTTAAACCACATAAATTTGACTTAGATATGAAACATCACGAATCTCCACCCGAGAAATCGTCTATTGAAGAGGATCCCAAAATTAGAATCTAAGCGTCTACCACCTCATCTGAGGTATGTATTCTTGGGAAAAGATTACACTTTGCCAGTTATTATTACATTAGATTTGAATGTGCATCAAGTTGGGAATTTTGTGAAAGTGTTAAAAAGGTTGAAAAGGGTTATTGGGTGGACTATTGCACATATTATTGGGATCCCTCCCGGTAGCTGTTATCATAAAATCCAACTCATGCTCGATCATAAGCCAAATATTGAGCATCAGAGATGTATAAATCGACCTATGAAAGAGGTAGTGAAGAAGGAAATTATTAAGTAGTTCGATGCCAGAGTGATATATACAATCGTTGATATTAGTTGGGTATGGCCTGTTCCGATTAGCTAAGAAATGGGGAATGATTGTGGTCCCCAATGAGAGAAATGAGCTTGTTCCAATGAGACCGGTGACTAGCTGAAGGGTGTGTACGGGTTGCAGGAAATTAAATTCATGGACCAAAAAAGACCACTTTCCTATGCCCTTCATGGATCACAAGTTGGATAGACTTGCCGGAAAGGGGTGGTACTATTTTCTTGATGGTTATTCGGGGTAAATCCGATTTCTATTGCACCAGAATATAAAGATAAAACCACCTTTACTTGTCCATATGGGACCTTTGCGTTCAAGACAATGTCGTTTGGGTTGTGCAATGCACCCGCCACATTTCAGAAATATATGATGTCAATATTATCCGATATGGTGGAGGACACTATTGAGGTGTTTATGGTTGAATTTTATGTGGTTGGTGAATCCTTTGAGCGGTGTTTGAGTCATTTGTCTGAGGTTCTTAAGAGGTGTGAAGAGTTGAATCTAGTACTAAGTTAGGAAAAATGTTACTTGATGGTGAAAGAGGGTATTGTATTGGGTAATCACATTTCGCAGAAGTGTATAGACGTTGATCGAGCTATAGTCGAGGTAATAGAGAGACTTACCCCACCTATATCTTTCAAAGGTGTGAGAAGCTTTCTTGGGCATACTGTTTTTTACCAGAGGTTCACCAAGGATTTTTCAAAAATTGTTCATCCTTTGTGCAAGTTGCTTGAGAAAGAGTGTAAATTTTATTTTGAAGAATCCTGTCTTAAGGCATTTGGTGAGTTGAAAGAAAAGTTGGTGTCTGCACCTATCGTTATTTCACCAGATTTGAGCAAGCCATTTGAGGTAATGTGTGATGCTAGTGGGGTTGCTCTGGGTGTGGTATTGGGGAAAAGAAGGGATAAAATCCTTCGACCGATTTGCTATGCTTGTCAAGCCCTAAATGAATACAAAAAGAAATACACTGTAACTGAGCAAGAGCTCCTTGCAGTAGTCTTTGCTTTTGAGAAATTTCTCTCCTATTTGCTTGGCACTAGGGTTATAGTGCATACCTGATCATTCTTCTTCGAGATATTTCATGGAAATGAAGGATTCAAAACCGAGGTTTATTCGTTGGGTATTACTATTGGAAGAATTTGATTTTGAAGTGATTGATAAAAAAGGGACTGAAAATCAGGTTGCTGATAACTTGTCCCGTTTGGAAGATGAAGCTATGAGAGAGTTGGGGATAAGACTAAAATTGATGATACTTTCCCCGATGATCATGTATTGGCCGCCTCTCAAGACTACATTCCATGGTCTGCAGATTTTGCAAATTATTTGGCTAGTGATATCGTCCCACCGGACTTGTCCTTTCATCAAATGAAAAAGTTCATGTATGATATTATAAAGTTCTTTTGGGATGATCCAAACTTGTATAGGAGTTGTGCCGATAGAATTATTCGGCGTTGTGTGCCAAAAGTAAAGATGTTGAGTGTTTTGGAGGCATGCCATTCTTCACTTGGAGATGGACATCATAGTGGTATCTGAACCGCTCACAAGATCTTGCAATGTGGCTACTATTGGCCAACTATCCACCAAGATGCTCATGAGTTCGTTAAGGAATGTGATAGATGCCAAAGAGATGGTGGCATATCGTGAAGGCAAGCGCTCCCTTTAAATCCCATTCTTGTTATTGAACTATTTGATGTGTGGGTTATTGATTTTATGGGCCCTTTTTTTAGTTCACATGAGATGAAGTACATTCTAGTAGCGGTCGATTATGTGTCTAAATGGGTGGAAGCTATCGCACTCGCGAATAATGAAGGGAAAAGTGTCACCACGTTCTTGAAAAAGAATATATCTTCCCGATTTGGCACCTCAAGGGCTACTATTAGTAATGGGGATCCCACTTTTGCAACAAATTGTATAAGGGATTATTGGATAAATATGGGGTTTTCCATAATGTGGCCACTCCATACCATGCTCAAACTAGTGGGCAAGTTGAGGTGTCAAATAGGGAGATTTAGTAGATTTTGTCAAAAACGGTTGTTGGTCAAGGAGGCTTGATGATGCCATTTGGGCCTACCGCACAACATACAAGACTGCCATAGGTATGTCCCCATACCAACTTGTATATGGGAAGTCTTGTCACTTACCGATTAAATAAGAGCATAAAGCCTTGTGGGCAATGAAAAAGTTGAAAATGGATTGGAATGAAGCTGTTGAACAGAGGTGAAATGGGTTCAACGAGCTTAATGAATTTTGCCTAAAATCTTATGAAAGTTCAGCCCTCTACAAAGAAAAGATAAAGAAGTACGATGACCAAAAGATTGAGAAACGCGATTTTATGGTAGGGGATTTGGTGCTTTTATTCAATTCTAGGTTGCGTTTGTTTCCTGGTAAAATGAAGTCCATATGGACTGGTCCATAATGGATCAGCAAACTATTCCCTCACGGAATGGTTGAGTCGGAGAACAAAGAGGGTGTGCGGTTTAAGGTGAATGGACGGCGAATCAAAATCTATCTAGGGCACGCTGAAATAGTGAATTAGGTGATCGAGTCATACCATCTTGATTAAATCTTAGTAATCAAGTGTCCTATGTCGTGCCGCGACAATAAACAAAGTGCTGGTTGAGAGGCAACCCAATATGTATCCTCTAGCCAACTATAGGTTTTTCGTAATTTTCTATTTATAGTTGCATGTTTCTTTGCTTTTATTTCCTTAAACGTCCCGTCTAAATATTTGTTTTCTTTTTCCTAAAAGTGATGGCTAGAGCATTGTTAAGCGCCCGTGTACAAAAAAAGGTGCAGAAAACACAAAAAGAATAGATAAATGCGTATAGATTTGCAGGTATCACATCACCAGAAAATTTGCAAAAAATTGGTCTGCAGAACCCTTTGACGGACCCATCGCTTGCGATGGACCGTCGCAAGAATCCATCGTGCATAAGTATTTTTTTCAAAATTTTCTAAGTGAGGGAACGCATGATGGACTCCCACGACGGGACTCGTTGCGTCAAAACCCGGTGACCCGACCTGACCCGACCGGCGAATATTAAAAGTTTTAAAACATTTTAACTTCTGACCACTTCATTCAAACCGTTTCTTTGCCTTATTTCCTCCATTTTCTCTCTCCTCTTCTCCCTAAACACTCTTTTTTCTCTAATCTTTGATTTCCTTCCATTACCCACATTCCCCAAAACCTCTCTTCTCCTTACTCCCAAAGTAATTTCCTGTTCTATGCCGGTCGGAGTGCTGGTTTAGTGCAATACTCATCGCTTTGTGGTGTTGCATTTCTCCTTCATTGACTTCAGTATCAAGTATGTACTTCTTCTGTATCACTCATCTACATTTTGTTCTTTTTTTTCCATGCTAAAAAATACATGTTTCGGTATGTGTGCGTGTTTGATATTTAACCCCTAGTGCATGCTAAAATCTCACCCTGACAATCCTAAGTGACTTCAGACCATTATTATTTTCAAAAGAATGTGGTTGTTGTGATAACTAAATCGAGTGAGGGGTATCTTTTTCTGATATTTGTTTTTAACCTAGGTTGATAGTTCTCCGAAATTGCATGATAAAAGTCATGAGATTATTGCCATAGGAAAGCTAGAATGAGAGGTAATTGGTTAGGAACTGTGGGGTGATAATTTTAGTTGATATTAGCAAATTTAGGGGACGAGTTATGCATTCCCAATTCTTTCACTGTTAAGACAGAACGAGACCCCGATGACGGACCGTCGTGTCCACCACGGACCATCATGGGGTCTGTCACACATAGCCCAGTTTTTATTTTCCCACATTTTTACGGGCACTTATGACGGACCTTCATACACACGACGGTCCAACCTGCACATCCGTCCCAGTTTTCAAAGACCCTGTTTTAGAGGGTCTCTAAATACATTTTAAGAGTCTGTTACGAACACATATGACGGACCATCATACCCACGATGGTCCGTCTTGCACAACCGTCACGGTTGTTAAAGACTTTTTTTCTATGAGTCTAAATATATTTCTCAAGTAACCCTCGACGGGCCTCTGCGACGGATTGTCATGCCTACGACGGTACGTCCTCCACAACCATCACGGTTGTCAGAGATTTTCTCCATGAAAGTGTCAAAAAAATTTCCAACTTTTTTCATGAAGGACCACAATGACTGTCCGTCACACTTTTGACGGACCGTCAATGTGTCCGTCGTGCAGTACTGCAACTGCATCACCGGCAATTCAGTTTTGGTTTTCCGTTGTTGGTTTCTTCTATGCATGTCTTTGGTTCTAAAGGTACCAATTGTTGTTATATGTAGGTACTAACACTCATGGAACAAAAACATATCGAGTATACTCACGTGGGCATTCCAAATCTATCGCCCCTTCAGCCTGATTGGTCATTCACTCTAACGATGAGCGTGACCCCGATTACGTGCCCCCAGACACGGTCACTACCGCACGAGTTGCACGCACCACCAGAGTCAGTCCAACGAAGGTGGCGTCCGACGTAGTCATTGCCTCCCTGTCTGAAGAGAAAAGCATACTAATCGGAACGCCTTCCGGGTCTGCTACATACTCCAAGGATGCTTCCAGTTCTGAAAAAGTATTGGGTTCATAAGAAGTCTCCGGATCTGAGGAGGCTTCCACTCCAGCCACTGCATCCCAGTCCGCCTACTCTAATGAGACCGATAGTGATGATTCCACTCTAGCACCACTGACTGGAGTCCCTTCCCCGGTTGCTGACCAGCCCAACCGGTGGTGTGTTGAGGGGCATTTTCAAGTGTACACAGACGCCAAGCTGCCGACTGATAAGGGGGTTATGCCGAGAATCCATGCCCTCTTCACCAATCAATGACTAGAAGGGATGGCTCGTGATATGGGCCGATACAGTTAGGAGTTGATGAAAGAGTTCTAAGCCTTGTATGTGGCGAATCTCTGATCCTAGATAGACAGGCGGGTTTCCCCCGCCAAACATGCCCCGCTAGGTCACATCCGAATCCGCGGCAAGTGGGTAGACATCTCCTTTCCATCCATCCGCCGATATGTATGCGCCGAGAATGTTGATGCCACCCAGACTCTTCTCATCGCTGAGTTTGACTACTGGTGGAAACTTCTTAAAGATGGACAGTTCCTGCGTGAGCTAGAGTTGGGAGAGACCACCAAGAGATGGATTGCATGGTAGTTATCCGTTGATGGAGAGGCTACCACTGGGTACTTGAGTCGAAGGGAACCATCGAGAAGGCTAAATTGACCTTCACGACCAAGTTTTTGTGGTTGATAGTCCGCCACAACCTTTCCCCAATTATGTAGAAAATATTGTCACATGGGATTGCGCAGTTTTGATGGCGGCGATGATAGAAGGGTTCGAGGTGGATTTCGCTTGGCTTCTTCAGGTGGTCATGCACGTGAGGGACCTCAAGGTCACTACTACTTTACCATTTCCGTGCATGGTGTTTCTTTATGCAGTTTCGCATGTGTGCCCATTTGGCACATAGATCAGATCGAAAACCCACCGGGCAATATTAATATAGTCCTCATTAGGGACGAGGCCAATGAGTTGGATCCACACATAGGACCCCGCCCGTAGGTACCTCCGCTTGGTGAGAACCAGGTGGATACAGTAGATAAAGACCAAGCGGCTAACCAGGCTACATTTCATCCTACTTACACCACCCCGGTCGAGTCTATCCTAGATGGTATAACTGCTCCGAGCTCCTCTCACTCGACTCCCTCCGCCACTCTGGTCCCACTTGCTAGGGTCCATAAACTTGAGGCTAAAATGTCAACTCTTGTGCATCACATTCAGCCTTGGATGCAGTGTTCTACTGTTGAGGCGGAGGAGGGAATGGAGCGGAAGATAACCCAGCACTCGAAGAGTAAGATCCAGGAGGTTCATCAGTGCCAGTACGCTTTTGAGTTGTGTGTGCTAGCCCCGCTAGACCCTATAGTGGATGTGTCGACCCTTCAGGATAATGTAGAGAGTCTGAGAGCGGACCTGGACATAATTCTAGAGGCTAGGGTGCCCGAGTCTGAGGCCCATTCTGCAGAGCCCGCTGAGGATACAATTTTGGCGGCCTTATTCTCTACTTCTGCAAAGCCACCACCTACACCACGAGAGCATGCACAGAGGCGTAGAGGTAGAAATAAGGATGAGGTTATGGCACAAAAGAGGGAGCACCGAAAGTTGGAGTCTACAAGGAGAGCCTTGATTGCTGGCCTATCAGTTGAGGGCTATTGTGTTAGCTGCTTCTTTGTCTAGCTCCAGAGTTGTTGAGGCGGAGAAGAGCACTACAAAGGGTGTTTTTGATGCTGAGTACACTACTGAGGGTGTCCATACTATAGAGGGAGTGGGTTCTGGTACACCGGACCCACCAGCTTATTGATCGTCGGTGCTTTGCGCCTCATGTTTGCTTCACCTACAACTCAATAATTTTGGATTTTTTATGAATTGGGGACAAGTGCATATTTTTTTGTTGGTGGTGGGGTAAATGGAAAGTGAGTTCTAGGGTAAAGTCTGAGTAGCCCAACTCACGATCCTCTTTTGGGGTTTTCTAGCCTGTGTTCTTTTTCCCAAAGAGACTAATTATTTTTATTGTTGAATCGGCATGTCTATATCTTGTGTACATAGTATAAATTGGAAGCATGATGGCTAAAACAGAAATGATATCCCGATTTAATTAAAATGATGCATGACTAGGCATAGTAACTTATAATGTGTGTCTAAGCATGACATAGTGATACACTTTGGCATGACCCTAAATCTATGATTCGAACTAGGTGTGTGATAATCTGCTAGATTAATGAGATGTCAAGTGAGTGTTAGGAAAATTGGAATATTCCACCATTGGTACTGAGCTAGAACTTTCTTGGTAAGTCCTGCTAAAAGTAACTTGTAATAGACAATTAGGACAGGATCACATGACCTTGTTCAATATAGCAAATCTTTAGCCTAAATAAAGAACCTAATGAAATTAATTCCTTCTTGATCCAAATGATTAGATCTTAAAATATACCTTTCGTTTTCACCCCAACTGATCTTTTTTGGGAAAAATGTGTTGGCCCTGGTCCATCATTGCACATGTGTACCTCAACTTATGCAAAAGCAACAATTGAGGGTGGCTAATGCAGAAAACAACCTTGGCGTGGCCCTGAACCCACTTTGGGTATTTTGTACTTTGACTCATTGCAAAGCCATGAGTTGATGATGGCTATTTTGAGGAATTCTCCGGAAAGTGGGGTTGAATGAACAAAGAGAGAGAAAGACCAAAAGAAAAGTGACTCAAGAAAAGTTGAAAGAAATGTGAAATAATAAATTTTAAAAAAATTAAAATAAATTGAAAATATGAAAATACAATAAAGAAAAGAAAAGGGTCAATTAAACAAAAGAAGAAAGAAGGAAAATAGAAAGGTGAAAGAATATAAGAAAATTAAAAAATAGGGCTGAATAAAATGATGAAAAGGTAGGAAACTTAGCCGATATGTCAAGGAGGCAAAAAAGTCACTAAAGTATACCTAAATATACCCTATTTGAGCCTGAGCATATTCTACAAACTAATAAAGTCCTATCGTGATCGTAGGAGTTTTTGTTGCGAACTTAAAGCAGTGAAAATAAGGGCAAGCCTACGACAATATGTATAAATAAGTTGTGAAGTTTTTCTGAGAGCGAGTTTTGAAAAGTAATACTTATAATCAAACTGAAGTCATTGTGTGAAAAATGTGGTTGTTATTTTGAAGTGAGGACACTAGTTGCAATTCTGGAACGATTAGCACCATGGTGAGAAATCGAAGAGGATAGGTGTCAATGTGTAGTGAGTCTGTGTCTTGGTATGATCCACATAATTTAAGCCTAATAGTGATAGCATGCATGAACATAATGAAAATAATAACGATTGATAGCCAAATGATTGCGAAAGCTAAAATAAGAATACTCTTGTACAAATATTTTGGTGTGAGTCATAGTGCGTCTGTAGAGGACAAACAATGAAATTAAGTTAAGGGTGTTGATGCACCGTGGTTTCAGGGTACTTTCAATGTCTTTTCCATAAGTTTAGTGTGTGTCAAAAGACTTTTTATACTGATTTTTGATGTAGATTTCTATTTATTTCAAGGAAATCCGAAAGAGAATGCGGAGATTTTTAGCTGAAATTGCCGAAATGACCACCTTCAGACCCCACGACGGTCCATCGTGACTGTGATGCTCTGTAGTGGTCAACCATCGTGAGAAGATAATGGCTGCTGAAGGAAATTGGGGAATTCTTACCTAGTGTGGGACTACGGAAGCTCACAACATACCGTCATTGCCATGACGGTCCGTTCTGAACATTCATCAATGCTAACAGAGAGTAGTCCCAGTACCCAACTTCAAAAGATTCTAAATTTCATGAGACGGAACCCCTCGATAGACCGTCGTGCTCACAATGGTCCGTCATACTGTCTGTCGATGGTAATAGAGAGTTGGTCAAGTAAGCAGTAGAGATTTGTTCTAAGTATGGAATGACGGGAGCCACAACGGTCCGTCTTAGTCAGACGGTCCATCACAAGGGTCGTCGACACAGACGCGTTTTGGGAAGACTTTTCCTTAAATAGATTTCCCTCTTTTATAAGGTTTTCTTTCTTAAAAACATCATTTTGGGGGTTAGACCTTTGTATATTTTTCAGCTTTATTGTATAAGTATTGAACTTTTGATTTTGGGATTTGATATTGCTTTTTTGGAATCGATTATTGGTGTTTTGTGATTTATTCAAGTAAATTTCTTGATTTGGTTTATTCTAATCAAAGTAAACGCATGAATTATTATATTATCAATATGAATTGTGTGATTATTAGTATGGGTAACTAAATTCCATAATTAGGGTTGTGGAACCGTGGGTAAATAACAAGGTAAAACCTAGCTAAAATAACAATTCAAGAATAGTGTCTTGTATGTATTTATAAATTCTTTCGCTTAGAAGTATTTTAACGGATGGCGAACGTTTGAACTCTCCTAATTACAACTTGACGGACCAAAGAGGTAGATAATAGGAAAAGAATTATTAACATAGATTTTGTGTATACTATCTAATAGGCTAGTGTCGGTTGGTACGACGTAAAAACACAGTCAAATATTGAATATGATGCTTGATATGAGGTAAATATAAGGTTTATTAAAGCAACACACGTAGCCGCACCAAGGCTCGTAGTCAAATTCTCTAGATGCCGGACCAAGGATTTAGAGATACCTAACTTATCACTTTGTATGCAAAATACTAGGAAAGGTTTGTTATTTTTAGAATTACCGAGTTAGGACCCTATGGGGCACACTTACGCCCTAAACTTTCATTAATTTATTAAACTCAAATACTTGAACCTGTCACTTGTTCACTTTAATTTAGGTAATTGCTTTAGTAAATCAAAAACCTTTCAGTTATTTGTTTTCGGGAAATAATTGACTAAATAGAAGTAATAATATCATAAAGTTAAGTCTGACCCATTTTCCTCGTGGGAACAATCCCAACCTCAGTACTTGGGTTCTTTACTTGATGCGACCTCTTTTACTTCTTTTTGAGAAGTAAATTTGAGCGTATAAACAACCCCAAAGTCATTCTAGTGCAATGTACAAGTAATATCCGATAATACTACTTCAACCAAGTATACCTAAGAAGTTACCCTAGACTAGGCATATCATACTCAACAACTCATAACACCTTCATTTATAAATAGACATAGGGCACATACTTTATAGTATCATCAAAGGACTCTTTCCTTTACTACAACCTTCGTCATAACTCCTTTAGTTCATACCATACGTAAACAACCCTCATAATCCGTGACAAGCTTACTTGTGCAATGTACACATGGATCCCATACCACCTCATATAAGAGTAAAATAATTAGAAGCCATAAGTACAATGAATATACATAACCATAACTCATATGATGACATAGCAGTCACATAAGATGCCTTCATAACATTTATACATATGTAACATAAGTCTTACCATCATACAACTACTTATCTTATCCTTTGTTAGAGTTCACTAGTGCAATGCATGGGTAGGGTCCATAGTCCTACCTATACTATGTAACTTCGTCAAGGAGTTGTGATTGCAGTCCATAATCTTATCCTAGTTTATTTCTTACTTAGGGAGATATAACCATAACCGACATAGACTATGGGAGCTACATGAAATATGGTGTGCTCCTCCCTCACAAAAAAGAGAGGGCTAACACTTGCCTAAGGTGTAACCAATAGTGCATAGCGATATAGGTGGATCTAGTAACTATAACCTACGGAGAAACGTAGTTATGAAACATAGAGATTTTTACAAGAAAACTTGACTTGCTAAACGTGGAGGTTTCCATATCATTAGAAAACATCTATATTGAGAACCCTGACATGCTAAACGTGAAGGTTCTCTTGTGGGAAGCTGGACTTACTAAATGTGAAGCCCTAACTCTCATTTGTAATGTTCACTAACTACTAGTCTCAAAATCCCGTATTAAACATATGTAAGCATTTAATAATTAATTCATAAAGAAGGTTTTAGTAGCTTGCTCCTTCATACATCATGTAGCTTAAAGTATTGTGAGATGAGAATTTCCTTTCATCATAGACCCTACTTCATGTGATAATATCCTTTCACATATTCATACAATAATGTGTGTGTGCATACCATGTGATATCTACCTTCACATAACACCTCTAGTCACACATGTTCATAACATCATTAACCAGATACTTACACGCATAGAAATATGTAATGATGCATAGGAGAACTATCCTTTCCTTAGTCATCATAATTCTATCCTATTCATAGACATGCATAAAGTATGTGTACATTGGTCAACATGATCACATAATAATTAAAACATAATATTGAGGAAGCCATTCTCTAAAGATCACAACATACTTCAATTATGTATAACATATTTATGTATCAAGTCATACACATATAGAGTATTAAGGACTTTAAACTACACACATTCAAATTACATCATAGGTTACAAGAACATATTAAACATTAAATAGAAGACTCCTAGCATACTATGCTCACAAATTCATATAGGGTGCATATAGGTAGTGGTCATACTACAAGAGTATTCATCATTATTAGCCAAATAGTCCACATTTTACGCTAACATAATAATCATATACACATATAACATCATCTACACGCCTAGGTCATGTAACTAGTTTGTGGGACTATGGACATAACATCACATAACATCACTTCACTTAGACAAGATACTAGAATCAAGGCTTCATTCTTCAACTTCATAATTCATAATAAATTGATATAGATAAGACTAGGATTAATCATTATACAATAATTTAATGACAATTGAATCATAATCTAATAAAGATTGCAAGACCCGTAATATATAATAATTTAAGAGGATAAACAGATCACGGGTTCTTTATAAAATTGGATTTTAAATTATGTTAAAACCACATATTAATCAAATAATAATAATTATAATGCTTTTGAAATAACTTAAACAATGAACCCATTGCTAGATTTTTTGATGATATTTTTGACCTAGAATCATGTTTGAAAACGTTTCAAAAGACTCTTTAGATGAATGGTTAACTAAGGATGAAGGATTACCATACCTCCTATCTTAGAATTCCAACAAAAATCTCAGAAGGAAGATACTAGAATTTACCTCCAAATCTTGTGCTTGATCTTGGTCTCCAATGGAAGTTTTGGGGGTTTCATATTTCGAAGGGAAAGGTTTGATTTGGAATAGTGAGTTCTAAATTTGAGTTTAGGCTTATAAATGGACTAAAAATATCCATAGAAAAACAAAACAATATTCCATGTTTTATTTAGAACGTGGGTTGATTATCCCAATTCACCCTTAGCATGATAGCTCCTCAAGATTGATTGCAAGTGGAATCTACGGAGGGCAGAACGACCATCGTTTGACTGATGCACCGTTCTGCTTCTCTGTCGTTTTGGAATGAGTCTCCCATTTTGGGGGCTGATCTCACACATCTATATGTTGGGAAATGCCCCCAGAAAACAGGGCATCGATCATAGTACAGGGTGTCCACTTCTCGGTCATCGATTGCACAATGTAAATGAAGTCCACTGCTAGTTTTTGGGGTCCTCCTAAAAGATACATTGGATGGACCTTGGTGAGTCGTGAAAGCACGTTTCAAACCTTAATACGTCAATATACGATTTAGTATCCTTACCTATCTGTTTAGACCCCAAATAACACACAAAACATACAAAGGCACAATAGAACACAGTAGTACGTCGAAAGTCCAATGTTCGAACGTCTTGGTCGTTCTTGGACTTTTGACCTCCAATTAAATTCAAAATCTTTTATATACACTATAGACACCTAATTATTATGATAATAACCTTTTTAGGCACATGAGAGTCTTGATATACCTTATGTCATTTTTAGTGTCTTGACAGTATCCCTCACCTTGGGGACATTCATCCTTGAATGACACTTGGAACATTTAAAATACTTTCAAGGACTAAATGAACAATAGAGATGATAAAACATTCATCATGTTATCACATAAGATTCAATGCACAAAACTTACAAGAAACATTAACTTCATACTATCATGAAACTAAAGCAACAAAATGAAACATGGATTACTCTTACAATTTCTTTCCATGCTTAAATGCTTCTTCATACTCATTGCCATTTGGAGGAACTACATTCTCAAACTTTTAGGCATTCTTAGTATTTTATCATAAGGTTAGACTTACAATGAATTTCACTTGCACACATAAGCATAATCCACACTTCAACTCATCAGAAATTAAGCGATTCAATTAGTTGCACAAAACTCATGAATCATGTAGGTCAACTTCAATCTTATAGCCTAGACATAAATACCATCAATATCATCTATGACATTATCATGTTTAACTTTTATTCAAGAATCATGTACCTTCTCCTAGTCACAACATACACACATGGCACCATAGATTTCACATAAAAGCAGCATTTCTTTACTCCAAACCACATTATGTTCATGATGTCTTCCATATGAAGTCAAAATTGCAGCTCACACCACACACATCACAACAATAAGAAGTTATTTCATACAATTAAAATTTCTAGCATGCCATCAACTTTGATAAACATGCATTATTCAAGAAAATTATTACAATTCATAAGCACACATTGATGATATTGGCTAGACGTACCATCACTTCTCAAGAGGAAGCTTACAATAACACTTCCTAAGCCATAAAATTCAGATATTTTTTAAAGGACTCGTCTTTTCTTATTTGATAAAACTCAATACTTCATTATTGGGCCAAAACACCCTCATATAAAAAGTGTTATCAAGCATGTTCATCTATCCCTCTAATGAAGTTAAATGCATATTTATCATATCAAGAAGAACAACAACATGAGGAAGATGCAATTTTGATCAAAATTCCTTTTTCATGCAACACTGACCTTTCATAACATCCATAGCATAATATTATTTAAGGAATGCATAACATATGGATAAAATATAACTTATACTCATATGAAAAACTCCCATCATAACAAGCTACTAAGGAACTCTTTAGGTTCAAGTTTGAGTAAGAATAGAATGAAAAGATAGGGATAATCTACAACTGTACTAATCACATCATCATCCCCCACTTAGGGTAATCCCATTTAGGAGGAACATATCTCTTCCTAGAAAAATTTAACTTAATAATCCTTCTAGTGAAGCACAACATCACTCTTTTGGGATCAAGTGTATGCAAATCTTTCTTAACATTACCTCCTTCCATTTCTCATGAAGAAACCATTCCATACTTTGTTATTCACTAACACTTCATTAGGTGAGGAATTCAAGATATCACAAATGAGTAGCTAACTTATTCCACTTCATAACCATCACTCAAAGTGAATCTTAATCCTGGGAAATTCAAGGGAATTCAGAATACGACTATTATGGCATTCTTAACCTTACAATCTAGGCACATTATCCCCCACTTCGGGTAAGCTCTAATAACATATTCATCACTCCATACCCTAATACATCAAGGTAAATGAAATTCAAAACCAACCTACAAGGGTTCTAACCCTTTTGGGTGGAATCTGCGAACCAACCATGCCTAGTTACAATCTAAGTAGTTCCTTAATTGACCATACTTAAGATGAAACTTAAAAGGCAATCAACCACTTAAAAGTAGGTCAACATAAATTCTCTTCTTCTCTTTAGGGGGACACATACTACACACTAAGTCACTTTATGGCAAAACATAATTCCAACTCATGGAATAAAACCCTTTCTCCCTTTTCTTACTCTTAGAATAGGTTCAACACCATCTACCCTCCTTAGAAGCAAGTATATACAAAAGACTCCAATCCAAACAAGGGAAACTATAGGGCATTTCTTATATAACAAGTCAACATCATTCTTTAACTATTTACCACTTTGAACCAAAACATTTCAAGCCTACTTCATACCATTACACTATAATCATACATAACTTTAAAACAACCCATCATTACAAAGGAAACAATATCCAACTCTTAGCAAGCCATATCCATATCATAACATATCTTTTCAACATAATATCTTAATTCTCATATGGCCATAAATTAGATCACATGACCAAACCAATTTTCACCTTCACACATACTCATCAAGCCTCAAAACCAAAGTAAGCATCAAAATTCACCTTTTCTCCCTCAAGTCTTGAGATATCATCCTTTCCAAGCAATAACATCTAAAAGATCACCATACAAGGAAATATAAGAGGGAAATGATATAGAGCTAAATTCTATGGAACGAAAGGACATTAGTGAAGAAAGTTAAACTTTATCGTCCTTTAGCGTTTTGCTCATACATTTGTCGCGACTCACCAACGATGAGCAAGTCTCTACTAGACGTGTCAATATGAGACTTTAGTCCCTAAAACCTTTTTCTATGACCTTATGCCTTAATACAAAGTATGACAAAACTGGGCAGCACCCCCTAGAAATAACATGGCATACTTGACCTCGCAGATTTCTAATACAAGCCGTTAGAGTCATTGCATAATAAAAAAATAACGGAAAATTTAAAACATTTCATAGCACATCATATGTTAGAATATCACTTCATGTATAGATAAAATATCATAAGTACATAATAAGACTCTAAGTCGTTTTTGCCATGTTAAGACACAAGGCAATATAATATAATAGGGACACGACCCTTAACAACAAAATATATAAGTCTTAGCTATTGCATAAACTTAAAGAACATCCTTGACTTAGGAAATCATTGAATAATAAGGATCCCTTTACTTGAACTTTGGAGATTTATGTAGGCACTTCACATAGGAGACATTTACGAGACATCACAACCTACACTTTATGTATAAAGATGAAGAAGAATGGTATTACTACAAGAATGTACTAATTATGGCAATCATGCAAAAATATAAATTTAAAAAGGACATTTAGTTAGAAATCATGCATCGTCTTTTTAGTAAACTTTATGAACATTGACACAATAACCACAACTTAGTTCATACATAAGTAGACATAGATACTATTCATAATAACGCATAAAGTCACTTATCACATTTTAAGGCATATTCAATACATACAACACACTACGTCTCTTTATCTTAACTGTCTTCCACACTGAAAAGAGAGGATTAACACTTGCCTAAGGTGTAACCAATCGTGCATTGCTATAAAGGTGGATCCAATAGTTATAACCTACATAGGCACGTAGTTATGGGACATGAAGTTTGCTACTAAAAACTGTGACTTGATAAACGTGGAGGTTTCTATCTATGATACAATATCTATGTTTGGAACCCGGACTTGCTAAATGTGAAGTTTTTTTTGTGGGAAGTCGGACTTACTAAACGTGCAGGACCTAGTGTCATGTTAACTCGATGCTAGGCTCAAATTCCCTTATTAAACATTTAAGCCTTTAATATATTAATTCATAAAGAAGGCTCTAAGAGCTTGCTCCTTCATACATCATATAGCTCAAAAGATTCTAAGATGAGAATGTCCTTTCATCATAGACCCTAGTTCATTTGAGAATGTCCTTGGACATATTCACAGAATCATGTGTGTGTTTATACAATGTGAAATATACCTTCACATAACACCTCTAGTGACACATGTTCATAACCTCATTAACCATATACTTACATGCATAGAAATAGGTAATGATGCATAGGAGAACTATCATTTCCTTAGTCATCATAGATCAATCCTATTCATAGACATGAACAAAGTGTGTGTGTGTGTACGTTTGTTAACATGATCACATAATGGCTATAACATAACATTGAGGAATCCACCTTCTAAAGATCACAACATATGTAAAACATTCTTCAAGTCTAAAGTCATACACATATAGCGTATTAATTACTATAGGCTAGGAACTCACATTATATCATAGGAGACACTAAAATATTTTGCATTAGAATAGAAGACTCCTAGCATAATTTTGTAAAACATTCATATAATGTTCATATAGGTAAAGGTCATACAACAAGAGTATTCATCATTATTATCCATATAGACCACACCTAATCCTAAAATGATCATCACATATGCATATAAAATCACACCTAGTTCATGCTTTTAGTTTGGAGAACTATGCACATAACTTTAGATAACATCAATTCACATAGACATGATACTAGAATCAAGGTTACATCCTTAGACATCCTAGGCTTTGAATCATCATATCTATTCATCTTGCATCCAATTCCTTCAACTCCATGATAATAATACATAACATTTAAAAGAATATAAATGCCATCACCATAAGTGGACCATACCAATCGTCACAATTCAATGTACATTCTAAGATAATTTAAAGAAATCGATCAACTTACCATATATAAGCTAATAATCATCTTCCAAAAATTCTCCATAATTAATAATCAATTGATATAGATAAGACCAGGATTAATCATTATACAATAACCTAATAATAATTGAATTATAATCTAATTAATATCACAAGATCCATAACATATCATAATATTAGAGGATAAAGAAATCATGGGTTCTTCATGGAATTGGATTTAAAAATCATGTTAAAACCATAGATTAATAATATAAGCATCATTTGAATGCTTTTCAAATAGCATTAATAATTAACCCGTTGCTAAATAGAAAAATGAGATGTTTGACTTTGAATAATTTTTGAAAAAGCTTGGAAAGGACTCTATACATGAATTTTTAGCTAAGGATGAAGTATTACCATACCTTATTCATTATAAGTCCTACAAAAATCATTCAATAAATCTCCAAGAATCAACCTCCAAAGCTTGGTGTCTGATGTTGGTCTTGGGTTTTAAAATTTGGGAGGGAAAGGTTTTATTTGGAAGAGTTAGTTATAAATTGGAGCTTAGGCTTATAACAGAATTTAAAATACACATAGACACATAAAATAACCGTCCATGTTTTAATTCGAACGTGGGGTATATTTCCCAATTAAGCCCTAGCATGTGAGCACCTAAAGACAGATTGCAGGTGCAATCAACGGAGGACAAAGAATAGGTTGTCGTTTGACTAACACAACGTCCTGCTTCTTTGTCATTTGGGACTGAGGCTACCATCTTGGGGGATGATCTCACATTACTAAGTGTTGCAAAATTCCCTCAGTCGAAGGGGTGTTTATCAGAGTCTGAGGCGTCAAATATTTGGTAGCCGATTGCAAACTGCCAAGGCAGTCTGCTTCCAGCTTTTGGGGTCTTCTTCATGGACCCTTTGGGTGGTCATAGCGGAGTCATTCCTTGTTGTTTTGAACCTTAATACATCCATGTACGAGTTAGTATCCTTACCTATAAATTTAGACACCCAAACAACACATAAAACATACAAAGGCACATTAGAACATACTAGTGTGTACTGGATGTTGATAACTTGAGGGGTAAAATTTTAGAAGAACCTCATGAGTCCCGATATTGTATTCATCTGGGTTACACCAAATTATATCGTGATCCTCAAGAGGTCTATTGGTCAGAGTGTTTGAAAAAGGACAAAGCAGAGTTTATGACTAGGTGCCCTAATTGTCAACATGTAAAGGTCGAACATAAAAAGCTGAGTGGTTTGACTCAATTAGTGAATGTTCCTACTTGGAAGTAGGAATACATCAATACTAAATTTTTAGTGGGGTTTCTTCCTACAGGTAGAAAAAATGAATCAATATGGGTTATTGAGGATATATTAACAAAATACTCTCACTTTGTACCTGTCAATTCTACTTATTTGGTGGATTATGATAAATTGTATATGAATGAGGTTGTGAAGTCTCATGGTACCCTGTTGTATATCATATCAGATAGAGATAATCAATTCACTTCACATTTTTGGAGGTCTTTTCAAAAAGGATTGGGTAATTAAGTGAAGCTTAGCACCACTTTTCATCCCCAGACGGTCGGTCTAGCGGAGCGTATCGTTAAAACCATCAAAGATATGCTAAGAACTTCTGTTATTCATTTCAAAGAAAATTGGAACGATCACCTACACTTAATAAAGTTCTCCTATAATAATAGTTATTATACGAGTATTTCCATTGCCCATTTTGAAACAATCTATGGTAGGAGATTTAGGTCTCTTGTTGGGTCGTTTGAGGTATGAGAGTCTTCACTCCTTGGTATCAGATAATCTATGAGGTCTTTGAAAAGGTTTGGATGAATACGTATTCAATTTGAAAATAGAATATAGTTGATAAAAGTCGTGTGCCAACAATATAAGAAGAGATTTTGAATTTTAAGTATGGGATAAAGTCTACTTGAAGATTTCACCCATGAAAGGGGTGATGAGATTTTGCGAAAAAGGGAATTTTATCCCCAGTATGTTGGCCGCTATGAGATAGTGAAACAGGTCAGAAGGTTGCTTATGAGTTGAAGTTACCAAGAACTAGACCCGGTTTATCTCGTACTTCTTGTTTTCATGCTTAAGAACAATATATGTGACCCTTTATACATTCTCCCGTTTGAAGGGTTGTGTGTGATGAAAACCTTGCCAAGAAGAGGTTATTGTTGAAATTCTAGATCACCAAGTAAAGATGCTGAGGAACAAAGAGGTGACCCCCGTAAAAGTCCTATGGATAAACTAACTAGTGAAGGGAGCAAAATGGGAGGCCTAGGCCGACATGAAATCCTTCTATACTCAAAATTCTTCCCAAAGTTGAGGTTAGTAATTACATTAAAATGGAAATAATAAATTATGTGATTTTGACTTGCCTTGCTACTATGTGCATATCTTTGTAAATGTTTATGCTAAAATGAATTTTCAGGACAAAATCTCTCTTGTTTAATTTGAACTTATATATATGCGTAAAGATGTATTTTATGAAAATATTAGGGATCATATTAGTTGCATGGTTACTCTTGATGTTCATGTTGAGCTCATGTCGATATTGAGAAGGTGGTTCCTCATTATGAGCTATGAAGTATTGAGCTCTCATATGTGATGAAATTTGAATTAAGTTGCTATGTGTAATGCCATGCTATTTATTGAATGGAGTTGTAAATTAATCCTATAAATTATGACTCATTATGATTTGTTGATGTTGTTGGTTAGCTGCTAGTATTGAGTCTTTACTCTCCCAAGAAAATGTTTTACGTGTCATTCGGGGAAAAATGTTTCTAAGGGGGGGGGATAATGTAACACTCTGAAAGTATATGACTTGGTCTAGAGCTTTAGTACATGAACTAACACATAGAATAGTGTTTCCATGCCTAAAATAGTGTATTGAAACTAAGTAGGGAGTGGTAGAGTCAAAATGTTAAGAAATGCCTATGACGTCCGGAGAATTTTCAAATGTGAGCTAGTGTGCCTTGGCATGTTTCATGGGGTTTTAATTGTCAGAATTGAGAGAAAATTTGTAAAAAGGTGATAACACATTTTAGAGTGTGTTTAGGGTCAAAACGTCTATGTAAGACTCTCAAAGGACAACCCTAAGGGTACTTGGAGAGGACCCTACATTTAGACCCCAAAACTTTAAATTGGACAGTGTGCAACCACGAGACAAGCAACGAGCCATCGTTTGATGGACGCTCTGTCGATGGCTTCGTAGGTTGATACCTAGAAAATTTCAAAAGTGTATCAAATCGCACTTTCTAAACTAAACCACGGACCGACAGGATGGTCTATTGTCAAGTCGATGGCCCGTTGGTTGGGGTCTTGTGGGTTATGGATCGAGTTAACTGTTAAGTTTCTAGTTAAGGAGTGTTTAATTAAGTTAATTAAATAATATAAAAGGGTTATAAAACAGTAAACCAACTTTAACACCCCATTATTTTCCAAACCCACATATCTTTAATTTCTCTCTAGCTTTTCTCTCCCCAAACTCAAACCTCCATTGAAGGAACACTAGATCTCCAAGTAAAGGACGACTTCACCAAGGAATCTATCTCAAATCTGTATCAAAATAATCCTCAAGGTATGGTTATTTCACTCTTGGAATTCCTTTCCCCAAGAGTCCCTTTAAAAGACGGTTTTCAACTTCCCCACGACTAGGGTTTTAATGGAGGCATGTATTCTCTTTTCAAAACTGGATTATTATTCAATTATGATGCATGATGGTCTTTTTATAATTGTATAACTATGTATTGATTGTAAATTGTTTGTATCGCTCAAGATTTCCCCATAACCGTTTTTTATCCTAAACTCATTATATCTTAGAAACCTACGGTAATTGTGGAAGATGATTATTATATGATTATGTAGAATGATAATTTATATGTATTACTTCTTGAATTTACCTTGTTTGTTCATTGGTATGTATTCTTTTGTAATTGATGTATGAAGGCAATGAAAAGGAAAGAATGTATGAACATTGATTATTTTTTAGTTCAGTTATGAAGTATGAATTATTTAGATTCTAATTGGTTGTGAAGTACGCAAGTATGTTATGGTATGATTATTATGTGATTGAAAGTAGTTCCTCACGAGTGTTTGGTGAAAGGCTTACTCAATTATGTGGTTTCTAAAGTGGAAACGGTAGTTCTCACTTTTGAATACCTATGATAAGATGTTCATATAGGGTTCTAGAAGAGACCAATGATCATACATGATGAGTATGATGATTACTAAAGGGAATAAATGCTTAAAACCGAAAGGGCATGTAAATGAATTGGAGGTCTCACATTTACCTTGTCCAGCCTCCCACATGGGTTTCTTCATGTTCAATAAGTACGGATTTCCAATATATGTGTTATCTCATGAGATGTAAACCTCCATGTTTAGCAAGTCAAGATTTCTATTATAAATCTTTTTGACCCTTAACTATGTTCTCATATAGGACTATAATTTAGTGGATCAACCTAGATAGCTATTACGTATGGTTACACGTTAGGCAAGTGTTAACCATCTCTTTTCTGCGAGATGGAGGACACCGGATTCCATGTAGCTCACATAGTCTCCTGTCGGTTATTTCACTTCTTTTGCTAATGTAAAAGTAAATGAACAAGTCAAGTATGTGAACTATTACTAGGGCTTGTCTTAAAGGTTACTACATAGGGTAAGGGAGGGTGTGGGAATTTTCTTACTCATTGCTAGAATATCACATCACATATATAGAATATAATAAGTAGATAATAAGACTCTGATTCTCTTTTGCCAAGTTAAGACATAAATCAACAGACTAGAATAGGGAGACGACCCTTATCAACATAAATATAAGTTGAAGCTATTATATAAACTTACAAAAAAAAGTTTATATAGGCAAACCTTGAATCATAAGGGTCCCTTTTACTTGAACTTGGGATATCTATCCAAGCCCTTCACTTAGAAGTAGTCCTCTAGACATGACCACCTACACATTGTGTAAAAAGATGAAGAAGAATGATATTAGTACAAAAGTGCACTAAGTATGGAAACTATGCAAAAACATGCACTTAAAGAGGACATTTAATTGGAACTCATATGACATTTGTTTTTAGTAAACTTCATGAACATTGTCACCTATAACCACAGTATAGTTCACATATATCATGTAGATATGTACTTCACTCAAAACACACAAAAACCTTTACCATACATTAAGGCATATTCAATATATACAATACATTACCTCTCTTTTATCTTATTTCTTTTATTAAGAAACCCTGAAGTGTAATTAGTACAATGTACCACATTGAGCTCACCTAAAATAGTCTTTCGTACATATGCTACATAAAGGCAACCCCATATAATCATAAGGTCATAAGCACATCATAGACATAAGCTTCAAATAAAACCATGACCTAAGACAACCCCCATGTCACACTAGTCAATGTGTAGGTAGCATCCCATAATACTACGTCAAGTAAGTGTAACAAAGAAATCATCGTTGACTAGGCATATCATACTCAACAAGTCATAACACTTTAATTTATCGCTAGACATAAGGCGACATACTTCATATCATCATATGAGGACTCATTCATTTACTAAATCCTTAGTGATAAATGTATTTACTTCATACCATAGGTAAACCACCCTCACAACCCCTTCACAAGCGTACTTGTTCAATGTTAACACGGAGTCCCATACCCCCACATATACTAGTAAACTAATTTAGAAGCCATAAGTCCAATTCACAAACATTATCATAATTCATGTCTTGACATAGCAAAGTTACTTAACATGCATTCATACAATTCATCCATACATATTATATGCCTTACTTTTATAAAAGTACTTATTTTATCGTTTCCCTAAGTTCACTAGATCATAGCATGGGTATAGGGTCTATAGTCCTACCTATAATAAGTAACCTCCTCAACGAGTTGGGATTAGAGTCTATAATCTTAGTTTAGTTCATTTTTTAAACTTTAGAGAGGCATATCCATATCTGACATAGACAAATTTTTGTTACATGGAATTCAGTGTTCTCCACCCACCTCGAAAAGAGAGGGTTAACACTTGCCTAAGGTGTAACCAATCTTTCATAGCTATATAGATAGATCTAATAGCTATAATCTATGGTGGTACGTAGTTATGAAACATGGAGATTGCTACAAGAAACCTTGACTTGCTAAACATGGAGGTGTCCATATCTTAAGACGACGTCCACGTTGGGAACCCGGACTTGCTAAAAGTGAAGGTTCTCTTGTGGGATGCTGGACTTTCTAGACGTAAAGCCCCCACTCTCATTTGTCATGTTCACTCAGTTCTAGTCTTAAACTCCCTTTTTAAATATTTTTAAACCTTTTGTGTATTAGTTCATAACGAAGGCTTTAGTATCTTGATCCTTCATACATCATATAGAGCAAAGGTTTATAAGATGAGAATGTCCTTTCAACATAGAAACGATCTTATGGAAGAATATCCTTCACATATTCACACAATAAAGTGTGTGTGCATAAATATGTGAGATCTACCTTCACATAAACACATGTACTCACCTATGTTCATAACTTCGTTAATCATATATTTACATGCCTGGAAATAGGTAATTATTTATAGGAGAACTATCCTCTCCTTAGTCATCATGAATTTATCCTATTCATAGACATGCATGAAGTTGGTGTGTGTTTACATTGGTAAAGATTATCACATAATAGCCATAACATGGTTTTGAGAAAACCATTCTCAAATGATCACAATATATGTACAACATTCCTCAAGTCTCAAGTCATACACATATAGAGTATTAAGGACTATATAATACACACACTCACATTACATAATAGTAGACAAGAACATATTCAACATTCGAATATAAGACACCTAGCATACTTTGTTCACACATTCATATAAGGTTCATATCGGTAGGGTTCTTTCTACAAGAGTATTCATCATCATTACCCAAATAGCCCACACATAACCCTCGCATGATCCTCCACACATATACAACATCATCAAGTAGCACAAGCAACTAGTGTAGGAGATTGTACATCTAACTTCACATAACATCAATTCACTTAGACATGATCCTTCAGCTTCCTAAATAAGGAATCAGAATATCAATTCATCTTGCATGTAATGCCTTTAAGTCAACGAAAATAACATATAAACATGTACAAAAATGTAAACATTGCCACCAACCATATGTTGACCGTACCAGTCATCACAATTCAATAAACATTCTAAGATAATTAGAATAAATATGTCAACTTATAAAATCTCCAAGACAATAATTATCTTTGATAAATTCTCCATAGTACATAATCAATTGATATAGATAAAACTAGGATTAATAAATATACAATAATCTAATAACAAATGAATCATAACATAATCAAGATCACAAGAACCATAACATATGAAAAATTGAGAGGATAAAGAGACCATGGGTTCTTCCTGGAATTGATTGAATATCATTCTTAAACAATAGATTAATCATATAATCATCATTAGAATTTTTTGAAATCACTTAACAATGAATCCATGGCTACATTGAAAGATGATATTTTTGACTTTGAATTATGTTTGAAAAGCCTTGAAAGGATCCTTAGATGAATGGTTATATAAGGATGAAAGATTATATTACCTTATACATTATCAAGCCCACGAAAATCTGAGAAAAAGCTCCCTGAATACACCTCATAGCTTTTTCTTTAGCTTGGCCTTCAACGGGGGTTTTGGGAGAGTTTGATTTGAGATGGAAAGATTTGATTTGAAGAATGAGTTCTAATTTAGGTTAAAGGATTATATATTAACATAAAACACCTAAATACACATAAATTAACCACATATAGTTTAATTAGGACGTGGGGTAAGTTCCGTAATTCACCCATTCAATTGACAGCGTGCAGGCAAAATCTGTAGGTTCCCATCGACGTGCATGGAGATGGACCGTCGACGCAACGACGGTGTATGATGCATAGTTGAGGTTTGCGACAGAGACTCCTTCCTGAGGGCTGATCTCAAACTTCTAACTTCTAAGAAACACTCCTAATAGATGTGGCGTCGATGAAGGCATGATCCGTCGTTGGTCAGGCGTCGTTTGGACATTGACTAGGCAATCCACCGCCAGCCTTTGGGTCCTCCTCAAGGACACTTTGGGTTTTCCTTGGAGAATCGTGACCAGAAGTTTCAGACCTAAATACATAGAGTAACATGTTAAGATCCTTTCCTATATATTTCTTCCCAAACAACACTTAAAATATTGAAAGGCACACTAAAACATAGTAGTACGTCTGGAATCCAACTTTCAAACGTCTTGGTCGTTCTTGGATGTTTGACCTCTATATCCCTTCAAATAAATCATAAAATATATAAAACACTTATTTTATTGACCTTGTAAACCATATGTAACACTCTACACACCTTAATTAGTTTTTGAAGGTCTTTACATTCTAGGCGACTTTGCAGGAAGAGTTGGACTTTTCTCCCAAGTTGTTGGTGAGTCCTTAAAGTTCGAAGATGGTGTCATTCTGTCTACCTTAGTAGTATTATTATGTATAAATACACTATTTCATTCCTTTATCTTTGAGACGTTTGTTGTAAGCTAATAATTGCATATTGTACTTGTGAATAGATTATGTCAAACTTTGTAATACTCTTTAGATGGTTTATATGTGAAACAATAGGTTAGACTCTTATTGTATTTTTATGCTAAACAATAAGCCTATATATGCTTTACGAAGCGAGGATTCTATGTAAAATCCATATATAATATGTAAGAGGTCTATTTATACCTCACAAAGTAAGTTTTTTTCAAAATTATTTTGCATTTTTACCTATCACATGTTATGATGAATGCTAAGGGATTGTCCAAATCCTCTCTGAAGACAAATATGCTGCTTAGATCTAGGGATAATAATTTAGCTACTTTTTTATTAAATAGGAAACTATGATTTCAAAGAGAGCTTTAAAGCTATGTTTGAGAAATTACCTCAAACAACAGAAGAAGTTGTTTTGAACATATACGAGTTAAGTATATTTTGGGAGTAGTATGGAGCACCGATATGGGGATGCAAGTCCATAATAACTAAAGCCCCCATAAACCATGTAGCCATCATTGGAGGACAAAAGACCATACTTTAAATGTGATTCATTAGTGTTTTATAGCATAGACTAGTGGATCCACTTAGTGATTTAAGGTTCTATACCAATGACAACGTATATAATGGTCCCTATAAATGTAAGGTAAAGATTGGTACCATCACCTAGGCTCATAGTGATGGTTGTGAGTTCGAGAATAAATGACAAGATGTATAATTGTCCCTAGAAACTTAAGGTAAAGATTTAATCCTTAACCTAGGCTGATAGATGGTTATGATTTGGAGAATCTCCCTTAGAAGTTAGTGTATTGTGATATACATTAGTTATTCTATTATTACATACATTCAGAGTTATGTTGTATTATTTTATACACATAGAGATGGCATTATGTCTTTAACATGCTTTTCCTTATATTACATCTTCTTTAAACTGCTTTATAATGAAACGAGTTTAGTTAAATACTTATGAGTTTACAAGATCCAGTTAAGTGTTTATTTCTGAACCTCTGTCAAACCTATATTTTTTATCATTCCAGCTCGCATACTCGTAAATTAAATGTACAAAATCTAGTTGGCTTGATTCATCTTATGATGCAGACGCAGGTAACTAGGATATATTGATCCTCCTTGAGCACTCAGAGTCTATTAGTGATTTAAGAGGACTCCGTTTATTTTTCTTTCAATATTTCAGTATAATGATGATTGGGGGTCTTGTTCCAATATAAATTTTTGTACTTGAGGCTTTTTATATAGACAATTAGCAGTTCAATTGTCTTTACATCATCATTCTATGTTAAATACATGTGTTGCCAATTTTGTCTAAGTTTAATATTGATTCTAACAACATTCCAAGTTTTTATTATTAAGTTAATTGAGTAAGTGTATTTGATCATTGTTATAATTACTAGAGTCTTCCGGTGATTTCAGTAACCTAGGACAAGCATACACTTGAGATCAGCAAGGTCCTTCGAGTGCCAACAACGTTTGGGGTGTAGGATTAGTGCATGAAAACTTTCTCTAACTGGAAACCACAACTATGAGCCTACGTGATGATACATTGTCTTACCACGCTGTTAGAATTCTGATACACTTTGACGTCATATTGAACACCTTAACTAAGTGGATACACTAGTCTATTCTAAATTACAAACTTAAAGACTCATCTAAAAAGTATGATCCTTTACTATACTTGATGGCCATATGGTTTATCTAGACTTGAGTTAATATGAACTCGCATCCGATATCAGTGCTTAATACTACTCCAAAAATTTACTTAGCTGATATGTTTTAAAACAAGTTTTTTATTTTGTTTGAGATAATTACTAAAAACAGAACTTATAGCTCTCCTGAAATCAATATTTCCTTTCTTGCTGAAAAGTTAAAACATTTTAAAACTCTTCAATAATACCCAATATACCCTTTTTAAGATATGAACTTCAATATTTACTCTTTATTTTTTAATCAACTTGAAATTTATGTCTTAAAAAATTTAAAATACTTGTAAAAGACATCTTAAAATATGGTTCATGCTAAATTATGGATGTAAACAAGTTAATGAAAAGTTTTCAATAACAATAGATAGAACTCAATAATTGCAACTCAAGAACATCAATGATACTACTCATTTCAAGTATTCTCAACTCAAAGGGTTCATGTGGAATTATGACGACGAACTACTCAACTGAAGGACTTCAAGATTCTTCTCATCTCAACATTGATCGGCTTATAGGGTTCATGCGCAGTTATGGGCATAAACAATTAAACTTATGCACTTCATGGGTAACATGCAATAGTTGCATGAATAAAAATATAATCTCTAATGGGATTATGAACTCAGTAGTCAAGACTTAGAACTTGAAGATACTATTACTATCAAACGTACTAAACTGTTGGTGTTATTGCAGAAGTTATGAGCCTGATTGACTTGATTCAAGGGTCTACATAATAATATTGAAATCTTGTAGTTGAATGTTATTATTCTCTTACATAGTTCCTCAAAATATATTTCAAAACAATAGTTGATGTCCAAGGATTATGAATTGAACTCAAAAGTTTTCTTAAACTGTACACTCAACTCTCTTGACTGTAAATTCTAAATTCAAGAGTGATGGTGCATGATGTGAAGAATCTTTCAATTACAAATTAAACTCATGAATATATTCTCCTCTTTCTCGTGTTCACTTACTTGAGTGTTCAAACAAGTTATTAGAAATGGTAGAAGAATCCTAAAACAAAAGACTTAAAGGGACTTTGTCAAAAAGGTTTGAAAGAATTCTTAAAACATGAATCTTAAGTCCACCTCTAATTTGATCTATTTGTGATAGGAAAGATCTTGTCAATTTTTGGAGTGTTTTTAGATAGTTAAACATGATAAAAGATCAAAAAATTATTGTCCTAACGAAATTCTGTGACGCGGAGATGCATTTTAATATCTGGTCGCAGATTAAATTTTGAGGTATAGAGGTATGTGACATATTCGCAACACGAAGAAAATTTTCTGTGGAAGGGGACAGCAGGTCCGCACACGAAGCAAGCATGGAAATTTGCCCAACTTTTTCTTTCTTCATTTTCTAACCCCAATTCACCTAAATTCGATTATTTTTCTCAATCCCTCTTTACATTTAGATACCCATAAAATGAACACAATAACCTACTCATATAAAAATCTAAAATTGACATTTTTTTCATCACAGAACTCAACAATCTTATCTAAACTCAACAACTAAAGTCAATTTGATATTCATAAACTTCATACTTGGAAATTTCTAGAACAAAATTTAATGCTGAAATATGTTTGGCATGTGGGTGAACAAACACATCACTATGGAAGATTACATACCTTAAAGTGCCTTATTCTTAAAGAACATGAAGGAAATTCTGGGAAGAAAAACCCTAGCCTTAGCGCTTCTTGAATTTCATCAGCGTAGAATGTTTGAGTAAATGAAAGGGTTTGATTTGTGAAGAATGTTTTTCTTTACGTTAGGGAAATTTACAAAACCTAGTAAGGGATTTTAGGACCAAAATACTCATAAATAAATAAATAAAATGAACTGGGCGTCGGAATGATTTTTTTAGAAGGTAGTGAGTTTCGTATTGCCTTTATAACGCGAAGCCATCATGGAACTGCTGCAAGGATTGAGCATCTCTAGTAAAACTGACTATATTTTATATAACCTAAATCATCTTGTACTAGGATTTATGGTCATTTGAAGTCGACCCTAAATATTGAGAAACATTTGGGAATGACTTGAATGAACTCTCTTTTGTTCTTCATTAAGCTCAAGGTGGTAGTTCTAGTGACCTTAACACTTTGGAAAAATGAAATTCGATAGTAAATACTTACTCAATACAAAGAACGGTCTGAGTATTAACTCAAATTTTTTTTTGGTGTTACACAATCCTTCAAGAGGACCTGCATGAGATCGTAGTACAAGGGTATAATGTGATTTAAGAATATTATTATATACAAAGAAATTAGAATATTGAAAGAATCATAAAAGGGTTTTTTAGTTGTAATGGGCAGTTTATGTTGTATATTAATAGATATATGCAAGCTATAATTGAGGAAGAATGCTAAGATTAACACATGTATTGTCCTTGAATTTAGAGTATACAACTAAATCTAATTTGAATTGCATTCATTTAAAATTTAGTTTATGTTATGAGCTTTTTATGCACAAACAATTATTATTGTCACGACCCTATCCTAAACCCGAGATGTGGCCGATACTCGGGAGACATTACTGGTCCCCAAGAGAACACTCATCTTGAGTTACTACAAGCGAAATACTACCTCCAACATACAAATCTTAAAACTAAATATAAATTTATGAAACTAAAATACAAAGCTTTTTATCAACTTGATATCAAATTCTCCTCCATCAAAACATAAGATGGTCAATAATCCCCTAAAAACAAGCTAATAATTTTAAAAAATATGTTTAAAGGAGCACTAATCAAACTAGGACAAAACTTTTAGGTCCTTTCATGGCAACGACCAAGACCCTTAAAGGTCCTTTTCATAAATCCCTTCATTGTTTTCCCTTAGAACATCTTAAAAGTGATTCTATAGAGTTGATCAATTGAAGCTGGATCACGAGATAGACAATGCATCGTCAAAGGGACCACAACCTGTGAAGACGTCTGTGGTTTTCACTTAAAATTTCCAAAACTTTAAGATTATCAACACTACTCAATGGAACACATATCACAATGAATACAATAGATTGTAGTGAGAACCATATACCATGAAGTTTTTTGTGGTCTTCACTTGGATTTTCAATTGGTTTTCATCTCTTCAACTCATTTACGGTAAGTTTCACCATGATGACCAGAGTAGATGATAAAGAGAACAACAACCCATGAGGTTTGTCATGGTCTCTACGTGTTCCCTTCCTCTTCAGCTCATTCTTACATTATGACATTGGTTCAGTTCCACGGGTTTAACCACGCACCATTAAGAGAGGAATGGTCCATCAAGTTGTCCATTAGCTTCGGTTGGTCATAATTTATTTCAGATTCTTTTCCCAATTTTCTATATAGCCAGGATTTGTCTACACAATTAACAAACACATTAAACCATTCAAAACCACACACAATTCTAGTATTATTCCTTGTTTTTTTTTAAAGTATAAAATGTTCCAAGATTTTGTGGCACATCAACACCCTCAAATGAGAACCATTACTTGTCCTTATATAATAAGAAAACCAGTACAACCAAACCACCAAAATCTTTTAAACTTTTGACACCATGCAACACTATTTCACATACAAATGGTACCTTAGAACCCTAAGTTCAACATGTAAGGATCCATATATGAAATCTCATTACGTATAGTCAATCATGTCTGCGAATTATTAGCTCACACAATTCACTTTCAAATGCAAATAATGTGTACTCTTACCAACGAAGTCCCTCGCTCAAAATGATAGAGACTGAATACTACGCTCACACTCTAAAAAAACTACTTGCACTAACAAAAAACTACCATAGGCTTTCCCTTCCTTTGTACACCTTATCTTTCATAACACCGGAATAGGATCACAGAAGGATTTTAATTGGCTTGTAAGATAGGATCGTAAATAGAGAATGGATATTTGGTTTCGAGAATGTTTCATCCCTTCGTTTCCCCAAGTTTTGTTTTACCAAATCGTAGTATGACTGGATCCTTCTTGTTTTTTGTTTCAGCCCAACCTAGTCACTATTATTTTCTTTCTTATCTTTTTTTATTTTGAAGTATATGGTAGGCATTTTAGCTCATTGGTTGAACCTTGTTTTTTTTTATGGAATGCCATCACCCTCAACTTAGGTTTTTGTCCTGAGTTGTGATATCTTATCATCGGGGAAACCAAGGATATGAAATATTTTTGGGTAGAAAAAAAGATATATTCAAGGCTCAAATTGTGTGAAAGTGGTAAGGTTTTCATTTTATTATTTTGTTTTTACTGTAGTGGATTATACAAAATGACCTACTACTTCGTTTCTATCTGTCATTCTCAATTACAAGAAAGACTACTTAGGCAAGTTCTAGTCTCTGCTCCTCGTGCTACAGATCAATTAAAATTCACACACACCTAACATAACGTTGCCTTTTGTAGTATCTTAGTTCACCAATTAATCAATCAAACTAGTATTCTCAACAAGTAACAATCTAAAATTTCATATGAAGATCTTAACAATCAAACTCATAATTAGGTTCTCATTAATTTAGATTAGTTGTTACACACCTCCACACAAAGTATTTCAAAACTAGTAAAAAATACATATATTAAACGTCAGTTTTTTTAGATATGGGAACTGGCTCCCCACCCCCTCCAAGAAAAATTTCCCTCGAAGTCAATATGTAATACATAAACGTATAGAGAATTAGGAAGGGTCATACTTACGACACACTAGGCGCTGTTCTTCGGCTCAGCAGTGGAACCCTTATAAGCAATTGCACTCTAAGAACTCAGTTTCTGAGTAGGTTGTTCATTAGTCGCACAAATAGGTTCTCCATTCTCATCAATGGTATATGCTCCCCTCCCAGAAGTGTGAGCTTCATTGCGTCTCGTTGTTGTTTCATACAAACAGTTTTTTCTCTTTCTAGCTGCCGTGATTCTTTGCAAGCGTTATTTTCTGACTTCTTTGATTCTAATAATGGTTAAGAGGGTTTTAATATTCACATTTTTAGCCCTGTTCTTTATCTTTCAGAACTTTGTTATGGATAGTTCTCCCCATAGTTCATAAATTGATTCAACGACAGATGTCTGAGTGAGCATTTGCATTTGAGAGTGTGGAACTACCAGAATGGTTACTTGAACAGGCTTTTTAGCTCGTTGAGAAATATGAGATTTCATCTCAGACAGCTGTGATTGAAAGTCTTCTTTCGCTGTTGATCCTGGACAATATTTTTTAGTCAATCCATTATTCCATTTAAAACAATAAGTTCTTTCTGCATTTCATCCTGATGCTTCTTTTTCGCAGCTAATACTTTGGTTTCAATTAGGGTAGATCTACTCGCTACAATCTATCTGTCAAAGTTATTGTGTGATACTGATATGCAATCAATTTCTCAAGATAAAGTAGAGGAATAGTAACAAGAGTACCTGGAGTCTTGGAAGTGAGGCTAATGGTTGTGCCACAATGATATGCTGGGATGACTCACCCTCCTCAGGAACTGTATCTTGAATTTCAATTGGGACATGATGAAAAACATTAAGAGAACCAAAAACTACAGATTTAGAACAAAGAAATGGTTCTCTAAATCTTTAATTTTAGAAATCTGAGCGAGTTTGATGCCTCACCCAATCTGTCAACTAATTTGGTAGGAGGAATGTCTACTTGTTGACATAGTTTCTCTATTAGAAAGGGAAAAGGAAATGCGACCCTCTTATTTAATATCGTGTCTCTCATTTCAATTGCTATAATATGCCCCATTTCGGTTGGGTAACCAATTAGTTTATTGGACACTAACAAGGCTAAGGAAGGTGATTGAGTGTTGTCATTAACAATGAGCCGTAATTGTACCATGAAGACAACCCACCACACCTTGGCCGGAAAACTCAAATAAGCCTTAGTTATGATAGTCGGCATGGTTGTGACCCAACTTGCATTTACCCTATCTGTTAAAATCTACTTTGAAAACTAGCTTAATACCCTTTCTCGAGAAGTCTTCTCTTCCCTAGTCGTTGCACGGGTAAATTTATGGTGTGTTCCCTCGAAAAACCAACCAATGCTTGGGCCGAGTATTCCACGACATGAAACATTTTGTTGGTTGATGCTTATTAAATATGTATGGACTTTCCCTAGACTATAATTGAGTGGAGGTGTCGGCAACAAACTTTATTAAAACTCTTTGGTCAGGTGGCAGGAGCACTTATCCAGTGCATTGTCCATCAAGTTGAATTTCTTAGACTTAAAAATTTTGAAAACTGTCTGGAAATGTCTTGACATGAGCTACTACCACTCTTGACTCAGGTTTGAATGCTCGTCTATTGAAACTGCCCATCTTGTTCAGAATTCCTCTGTGCAAAAACTCTCTAGAACGGTCTACAGTCAACATGGAATGGTGAAAAGCAACCAGTTTTTCCCGCATTGTAGGATTTTCTTCATGGATATGCATATACCCTACCTTATTGTAATCATCGTTGATCACCTAATCAAGCTCTCTCCAATATGTAGCTGCTTAAGTATCATTTCAATTTTGATATGGATCGTAGAAGGAGAATTGTTCGAATAAGCTTGAGAACTGCTTTGAGATGCAACACTACACTCCGAGGTATTATTTTCCCTATCTCCTCAGTTAGCATTTGACACACTATCAGCAGTAGCCTCCGATCCACCTACTAGCATTCTCCATATTCCCAGAACCACCATCTTTTTTGTTAAATCAGAATAAGTGTCCTGGAGGATATGTCTTCTAGACAATGATCTAGTAGCTCGAGGTGAGAGATTCTCATGTGCAACATGGATCTGTACCTTAGAACCACTAGCTTCATAGTCATCACGTCCTTCCGATTGAGATGTTGTGGGTGGGGGGAGTAGGTGGTTTTTGGTTCTTCCTTCTATGAGACTTTGCGCCTGAGAGAAATAGAAAATTATTACAATTCATTCGATGAAATGACACACAAACTATAACTCATACTTCCCTTGTGTTTATAGTCATTGTGATGCCTTGCCTTAACAATCTATCATCGTGAAGTCTCACAGAATCAAAACAAACAAAAAATTTTAAAAGAAAGGTTCTAACACCTTGTCTGTGAAGTCAATTAAATGACAAGGTTCACGGGCCGTGGCGTGTACCATTGACCCTGAAGTCCATCGTGGAGTTTGGGACAGAATCAGTGTATATGCTGGTGGATTATATTTTTATTCAAGGCTTTTTCATGTACACTTTAAAAGTCCATGATCGTGCTCGTGAAATTTTTTAGAAGATGAGTGGATTTCAAAATGTGGTCGACAATAGGTTTCACAGCTTGTTGAATATACCACGGTCCTTAAATTCTATTGTGCTCTTATACTTGGACCTTTGTGTGATTATCTTCTTCCCTCAAATAAAATGTTACAACACATAGACCATTTTCATTTTATACAACTTTACACCTCCATGATTTCCAGCCTGAACCAGTACTTAAAACACTCCATCACAAACATCCCAAATGAACACCCACAAATTTTCCCTCTATCATTATTATCAATGAAAAACAACTATTAAAAAACCCCAATTCGTTAGACCCACAACAATGCTATAATAAGAATGAAGTCTCACACCTAGTCCTACGTAATGATTCTCATGCAAATTAATTTGTAGTAACTTAAACAAATAACTTATTTTCACTTTGTTGAAATAATCACGATTGTTTATAAAATGAGCAAACCACACTAAAAATCGCGACTCATGGGGAACATGGGGTTAGGGTTTAGAATTGGCGAAGAATTTTTGATGGATTTATGGTGGAATCGAATGTAATGTTAGAAAGTATCGTTATGGGAGAGAAGAGGAACATGTTTTAGGGATTTCATATGGTTCAAATTGATATAATTATATGCGCGTATTTGTTCCGGTTTAGGAGTGTTGGGACATAAACTATGGACTGTGAAAAAGCCCTTGAAAGGATTCACGGTCCGTGACATGTCCCGTGAAACAAAATTGAAGATGACACTTACCTTAGGCAGATGACGGACAATGAAGGTGTCCATTAATAGCACCATGGTCCGTCAGACTGCCCATGAAGGTTCCTTGGGAACCTCAATTTTCATACCTGATGTTCACAAAAGGCTTGAATGTCCATACAAGATGTGACGGACCGTGAACCCTTCCGTGAACCCATGTTTAATTGAATTTACATTAGCCTCCTCACAAGGTCCTTAAGTTGATGGATCGTGAAAAGTGCACGTGAAATGTACCACGGTCTGTGAGCTTGTCCATAAGGTGCAACTTGCACAAGTTTTCTGCACTTCTTTTACCTAATCCATCCTGCACACATAAGCATCTAGTGACTCTCTAAAAACAATTGAACATATAAAAAATTAAAATACTTAAGAAATTACACCTTTGATCGCTTCCCAAGAAGCCCACAATAAAACTTGGCAGAGTGACTTAGATTACTTTATTACTCAGACTTTATCAAGTTTGCATTCCTCCACAATCTTAGCCTCTTTTGGGACACCTAGTTTTGTCTTGTTCTCTGGCCGTTATCTTTGAATATATCTCTCATGTCTCATATTCTAACTCAACAAAACCAAATTTTAATAACCGTGTGACTATAAAAGGTACATACTATTTAGATCTTATGTTTCTTTGAAATAGGCTCAATCTGGAGTTAGAAGTAACACATAGTCATAAGGAGTGAAGCTTCTTTTCTCAATATTCTTATCATGATATAGCTTCATACTCTCCTTATACAATGTTTTCCTCATAAGCTCTTCCATGGAACTCATCGATCTCATATATCTAATCTAACCCAAGTAAGTTGTTTCACTCGAGTAGAGGTTTAGTTTTTTCAATGCCCACAATGTTCGATGCTCAAGCTCAATTGGTTAGTGACATGCTTTTACAAACAAGAATTGATATAAATACATACAATACATATTATTAAAAGCTTTTTGGTATGCCCATAGAGCATCATCCAACTTTTTTGCCTAATCTGTCTTTTTGCATTTATTGTTTGTGCGAAGATTGCTTTTCTCTCCCTGTTGGACACTTCCACTTGTTCACTGGTGTAATGATGAGAAAGTGTTGCCACCTTCTGATTTTTCACACCATATTTGCTCAGAAGTGCACTAAACTCCTTATTGAAAAAGTGAAAAAAATTATCACTTTTAATGGCTTGAGATGTTTCAAACCTTGGGAAGACGTTCTTTTTCAGGAACACAACAACACTCTTTCCATCATTCTCAGGTAAATACAAAAGCTTCAACCTATTTGAACACATAGTCCACTGCTAAAAGTATATATTTTTGCCTATTTGGACTAACAAAGGGGCCCATGAAATCAATTCTCAACACATCCAACAACTCCTCCTATAGAATGGGTGTTATGGATGACTCATGGCGTACAATTGGGTTCTTGCCTCCGGCACACATCATAACGTTTTACTATATCCACTTCATCTTGATGTATTGTTGTGCATTTATTCCCACACTAATGTATCATGTTGGTTTTTCGAGCTCCACCATGATGACCACAAACAGGGGATGAGTGACAGGACTCTAAAATAAATAACATTTAAACTTCTTGAATACATGTCCTAATTATGTTTTCAGCTCAAACTCTTTATAGATACAACTCATTCCAATAGTACGTACCGACATCATGTAAGAACTTTTTTGCTTGCCTATATGTCCTCCCCTTAGGTATCAAATAACTAACAATAAAGTTAGCATAATCATCAAACTAGGGAATAAGATCAAGAGTAGCAGCCAATATCTACTCATCAAAGAATGTGTCATCTGTTAAAGTTCACATTCTTCCTTCTTTAAAGCATCCAACTTGGACAGGTGATTAGGGTACTTGGTTCTCACAACGCTTCCTATCTTTCACTTAAAAATCAAACTCTTATTGAAGTAGCACCCATCAGATCAGCCAAGGCTTAACATCTTTCTTAGCAGTGAGATATGTCAAGGCATTGTGGTCTATGGGCACTATAACCTTGGTTCCTAGCAGATAATGTATGAACTTCTCAAAAGCATATAATACAACCAATTGTTCCTGCTCAGTAACTATAAGTTTCGGTTTGCACCATTTAGTGACTTGCTAGCGTGGTAAATAGGATGGAACATTTTGTTGCTCTTCTAACCCACCACAACACAAATGTAGTCCCACTAGCATTACTATAACTTCAAATTTCTCCGCCTAGTCTGAGCTAATAAGCACTGGTGTTTAAATCAAGTTTTCTTTTAGGAACTCAAATGCTTTCAAACAGGCTTCAGCAAAGACAAAATTCACTTCCTTCTCTAAAAGATTACACATGGGGTGTGCAACTTTTGAGAAATCCTTGATGAAATGCTTATAAAATCCAGCATGTCCTAGTAAATTTTGAGCACCCTTCACAGAGATAGGTGCGCGTAATTTTTCAATCAACGCGATCTTAGGCTTGTTCACCTCAATTCCTTTCTACGACACCTTATACCCAAGGACTATGCCTTTTTAATCATGAAGTGGCACTTATCCTAATTTAAATTTAGCGCCAACTAAGCCTCCTTACATTTCTGTAAAGCCCTTCTAAGTTTTGACGAGAAATCATCAAATGTATCGGACACTATCGAAAAATCATCCATGAATACCTCTAGAGTATCCTCAATAATATGTAAAATGATGGACATCATTCGCCTTTGAAATGAGGCTATTGCATTACATAATTCAAATGGCATGCATTTATACACGAAGGTTCCATTAGGACATATCAAGGTAGTCCTTTCTTGATCTTCAGGAGAAATTAATATGTGGTTATAACTAGAGTATCCATCTAAGAAATTGTAACAATCTTTGCCTTCTAATATGTAGAACATTTTTTCAATGAAAGTTATAGGGAAATTGTCCCTCACATTCCACTTATTCAGCTTCTTTTAGTCCATACATACTTGCCATCCAGTGATTGGTCTATGTTGAACTAGCTAATTGTTCACATTTTCCACCACATTCATACCTCATTTTTTGGGCACACATTGCACCAGACTAACCCAACGGCTATTAGAGATAGGGTAGACCACCCAAACTTCTAACCATTTTATTATTTCCTTCTTAACCACCTCTTGCATAGGTGGGTTCAACCTTCTTTAGTGTAAAATACTTGGACTACATTCTTCCCCATGCTGAATCTTATGTGTGCAAATACCTGGAGGCATTCAAAGGTAAAGTGTTGTTATTACCCAAAAGTACATACTTGAGGTGACCATGTAACTGTTTCAGCTCTAATAGAGGTGGCTACTCAATGATTTTTTTTGCTTGAGGGTTTGGCACGTGTTTCTAGTCAAAGTCCAATTTCTTTGAAGAATATGCATATGCTCTTATACCCTCTCGCTCATGGACGTGTCGGGACTCACACAAATGAAAAAGACTCTAGTAGACATGGATTTATGTGACTTTATGATTCTTAGGATTACTTCATAACCTATGCCTTGATATAAAGTTTGTCACGACCCGAGAGCACTCCCTAAAAGATATGGAATTTCCTCGTATCGCAACAAGGCGTACATGACCTCTCTAAGGTCTTGTAAAGGCCGTTGACATTATTCATTTCATACATGTATGAAATTTAGTGCATAATTAAACTTTTAACACAAATAATATCTCAAAACATCTTTCATATAAAATGATAGAAAATACTAAGTCTTAATATTCGACAATCATAAATTCAAGAATACTTGGGACACGAACCATATAATAGAAGTATAGAGATACTTAGTCTATTACAATATTTTTAATGAAAGAAATCTAATGATAGCGATGTCCTCGAATCAAGTGAGGACATATCCCAACTTTGTTTGAAAGAGTCCTAGTTTATAAGCTTTCCTTCAAGACGCCTCTCACCTTCTACCTAAACCTTTAGCCATAGACAATATGAAATGAATTATTAAAATTCATGTAAAATATATGACATAATGCATAATATAAGGAGAAACAGACATTTTAGTCAAATATGATCTTTTACAGTAAAACATACTCTTTTACAGTAAACTTTCTATCATAATATGGAAAACCACATATCACACCAACTTCGCATATAAGCCACATATAACAACATAGAATCAAGAACATATTAAATCACATAGACATGAGACACTCATACGAAAGATGATTCTAAGGATCATTTGAGTGAGTTATGAAGTAACCGCCTATAAAATCCCTTCATACACTACAAACAGATTTGTAGACTACCTATGATAAGGTTATTCCCATTTCATTATTTACCTTTCCTATCTAGAGTTTTTCATAAGACTTGCCTAGGTAAGATCAGAAGAGACCATTCATATTCCACCTACGCACCTTAACTAGAAAATCCTTAAATATTCTATAGGTAAGTACTTATTTATTAACATGTTTTTTAACTTAAGTAATTATATTCTTTATTAAATTTAATAGACATTCAACAATCAAGGACATTCACATAATGGTCTTGGAAAAGACTCATGGTACACACACACACTAATATCTTCAAAGCCCAATTGTGTACTTTCTAGATAAAGTCCCATTCCAGTATGTATACTTCATTCTACTCATCTTACACTAACATGCATCCCATATAAGAAGAATAGGAAATAACTGGCACAGACCATACTAGCTAGGCATGGAAACCAGAGCCAAACCCTAATCTGGTAGCAGGTGTTCTAATTCCCAATGGTAGAACTAGGACACATCCCATTTAGGTACAAGGTTAAGAATACAGAGGGTTTCTTTGTTCTCTAATGTAATCTTAGCTAGAGCAACACCCCAAGCATACTCAGTTGGTGCTAGCCTTTGTTCTCATTGAGTATTTCAATAAAGGAGCATATGAATATGTACCATAACTTGTTCATCACCAAATCACATTACACTTTACCAAAAAGGGTCCACTAAAGCTACCTACAATGTCTAAGAGGATAGATCAATGACTTTCCTAAGGATGATTTCATCCTGTTCTATCCAATCAACCATACGTCCAATATTCACACAAGAAGGATACAACTTTCAACTTCAAGGATATCATAACCTTCCATCTAGGTTCAAGGTTCCACACAAAGGACCTTCTTAACAATGTTTAAGGTCACATGCCAATCACACATACAAGACTAAGAAGCTTTAGCATAAAATGTTGACAAGTTATATTCACATTTAACATGTATCAAATAAGGGACACAAGTCTACCAAAACAAGACACACACATACCACACCATATCAGATATAACATATCATTCAAGAAGCATATAGGGACAACCAATGTCAACTATAGGTCACCCTACTCACTAGTATAATATCATCAATCTATTTTATCACAAGTCTTATATAATTCATCAATAATCATCATACTTCAACATCAAGTAATACACATAGTGACTTCACTATAACATACTAGAGACACATATCATTAACTAGGAAAATTCATGCTTTGACGTCATATACATAGACAAGTCATCAAGACCTTCAAGATACTGACTTATTAATTTTATAATGTAACAACCCTAAAAATGAATAATCTAAGTAATGCTTCATGTGTCTAGAGTACCTCCGATTAGATTAGGTTCACACGGATTGATGTGCGTAGATCCTGACGTCTGAACCCTTTTGACAGCCAATCCAACTATCTTGGGGTGTTATTTGAGCTAGGAATGGTTGGGTCCAGCCATGTAGGGATCCCGAATATGAATATTTATCAGAATGAGTCTTTACTAGATTTAAAAAGGGGAAATCTTAAGTTTGGAGAGTCTAGGGGTAAAATAGTCTTTTTCCATGCAAAGGATAGTATCTTATTAAAATAAATATGTAATTAATTATTAACTTACTATTGTGGAGGGGAATTTTTGGGAGAGAGGACCAAAAATTGGCCTTTGAGTTCAGTCCTTCTCAACCCGGGTTCGAACCTAGTTGGAAGCAATAATTTATATAGTTTTAATTCAATTGGTAAATTTATATAATTAATTATATTTTATTATCTCATTTAAGAAAAAGGAAAACTCATATTCTTTTAAAGGTTTGAAAGTTTCCTAGTTTGACTAAGTCTTTACCTAAGCCTAAATAACCTTTCATGTTTAACTCTCTATCTCTCTCACGTCAAAACATCTCTTTCTTTTCATGTTCTCTCTGCTAAAATACAAGAACTTACCAGAAACTAAAAGTTCTTCACACTTGAAGAACATTCAAGATAAAAATTAATCAAAACATATCCAAAAACATTAGGCAACGGAGGGTTTGTCCGTCGAAGTTTGGTGTTGAAGATCGGATTTGGACGTGAGTTGGGGGAGGTCTTTGGGAAGAAAGTTCAAGGTTTGTAATGTATTTTCTTTATGACTATGTTTATGAATGTGTGTTTGGAATCTTACGAATGATAACCTATGTTTTCCGAAAATATGTGTTTATCTATGTGCAATGTGAACCGTGACTTTGAACATGGATTGAAGCATGAAAATGACATGTTTTATGGTTGTATTTCATGTGCAAAAACTTGTATAAATCGTGATGTTCATATGAAGTATAAAGTGGCTGATTTTAGTGGAAACTATTAGCTAATTGAATCCATAAAAAGTACCCAAAAATGTACTACATGATCCATGAATTACCCTAAGAACTAACGGGTAATGTTGATGAAAAGGATGCTAAAAAATGTATATTATTTCGAGCTATATGTTAATGAGTTTCGGTCAAGTTAAGAGGTTTAGTATGTTATGAATAATAAATTAAAATAAGTGAGGTCATTGAGGATCGAACCCCTGACCTCACCATGTTAAAAGTCATAGAAATAATGTAAGTTAAAAAGAACGTGTCAAGGGGGATTCGAACTAGTTACCTCGACCGAAAATAAAGTGGAAAAAAAAATTAAATGAGAGGAGTGGGATATGAACCCACCACCTCCCAGTCAGATTTAAGGAAAAGTTAAAAGAAAAATAAAAGGTAGATGCGTATGGGAATCGAACAAACGACCTCTAGGCAGAATGAAGGGAATTTAAGTAGAAAATTAAAGTGGGGATGTGGAGGTTCGAACCCACACCCTTTTGTCCAAGAAAGAGAGGAATTAAAGAAAACAAAATAAAAGGAAATGAGGTTGTGGGGGTTCGATCCCACATCCTCTCAGTCCCAATGAATGAAAATGAAGAGAGAAATTAAGGAAAAATAAAATGAAGGCGTTGGGGATCGATCTTGGGCCCCCAAGCCGTGTGGATCAAACTAAAATAAATAAAAATGTAAGTGTTGTCCAAGGGATTTTAAATCGTGTTCCCTTGCCTAAATTCCGTATTGATATATAAGTCATACGTGCATAAATTTTCAAAAATAAACTTGCCTACGTAAATCAAAATCGAGATCTTGGCACACTTACAAGATGTATAAGTCTTGTACCACATAATCTTAGGAAGATATGAATCACTTAGACGAACTATGAATGAAGCCTCATGGATTGTATGTATAGACCCATATGTCTAGCATATGTTTAATGTAAGTGAACCTAAGATGTAAGTATCGAAATGATGAAACCCTATAAGGGTCAAGTAAGAGTATAAAACAAACTAAATGGACAAGTGCATTTTAATATGATGAAATGAACATTCACGTAAAGGGGTGAGTAATTATGAAAATAAAATGTGCTAAAGTTAATGAATAAGGTTACAATATGATAAGAGGCTAATGTTAAAGATGAGAGGAATCTCAAATAAGCCTAAGTAAATGTTACCAAAACATACTCACCTATGAGAGTGTAAAGTTAATAAAGTGAGAAGTTTGTACGAATAATCTACTGAAAGTATTGAAGTTAATGCATACTTAATACTAATGATGAGATAAGAAATCATCTAGTAAGCTATGATCTCCTCATAGTAGAAGCAAACTTCATGAAGTATGAGTTGAATGTAATGGAACTTTATACTGAGCACCAATAGGCTAGCTATGAGCATTGTTGCCTACCTTCGGGAAGGGCGAAGGTTAAAGTAACTCCTTTGGGATGAAACTATCCGACATGCCGGGTATGAGTCTCCTTATATCTCATAGTCTTTGAACTTATACTGCCAATATAGGGATCTATTAGGGTTCAATCCCCTATATATGCTAGCATGTTTCAGGTAACTTTTGTTTGTGATTCCGCCTCTTTTAGGTGTTGGGTAGACACTGGATTTCATGATGCTCACATGATCTATGTCGGTTAAAGTAAAAGTTCCCAAAGAATGAATGATGCCAGCCACAAATGATGCACATAATGAAAAGAATGATACCAAAGGTGTTAGGATAGGATAATCAAAAGGTGCGCTAGACATAAGTAATGACACTAGGTCATTCTTGATCATTGCACTGCAAACCCGATGAAAGTCATAAACTACATCCTAGGTATAGCTGGTGTTTACAGTAGCTTAAGAATGTACGAAGTGAAGTACGTATGAATGATGAAGCAGACTCTGTGTTTGCTAAAGAATGCTCCCTAGTTGAGTTCCCATATGTTGAGCCCTTATTTTTAGGAAGTCTTTATGTCAAGTTCGTTTTTTCAAAGTCTCATGGCATATGAATGAATGATATGAAAGATGTTATGTGCTATATGCAATATGTTATGTGCTATATGTAAGACGTTATGTGTTGTGTGCAATATGATACGTATGATGATCCATGTTACTCTTATGGCATGACTTTCCTTATCCAATTCGGCAGGTCTACTAACTTTCCTAATCAAAATTTGACAAGTCTACTGACTTGAGTTTCCATAAATCATATTGTTAGGAAAGAGCTATTATTTTTCATGCATGTCCTTAGTGTGTGCTTGCAGATACCCATACTTAGTACAAGTCTGTATTAATCCCATACAACTCTATATTTTAGGTGCAGTAACAGGTGGATGTTAGAGTTTACAGGTCGACGTTGAAGCCATCCAGACGTCGAGCCTTCTTCCATACTCGGTAGGACCTCATGCATTCTAGGATGCTTGCCCATTTTATTGTAACTTAGTTATAAGTTTGAGCTTGTGGAGTATGTTCCACTAGCGTTTCTTTCCTGTTTTTATTTCAGACATTGTATTGGTGCGTTTTTGGAAATTATACATTTAATGCAGCATTGAACTATTTCATTCAGTTGATGATCTTCATAGATGGTTGATGGTGAACGTATATGAATTTAAGTAGAATGAGTTACATGCATTTTTTGAAAAAAAAAGTTCAACTTTTCTGCTAAAATTAATCTAGATGAAGTAACGATGATGTATGTAGGCTTGTCTGCGAGCTGTGAGAGGTCAAGGACGCCGGTCTCATCTGGTGTCTCGACTTCAGTCCTGACAAAATTGGTATATGAGTGTTAGGATAAATTCCAAGGATAAAAATTTCACATCAACCACATCGAGTAGTTTCTAATTCATGCTAGTAAAGTACACCACTATCCTAAATTAGAGACTACATGATGCATAGGAAAATATCCTTCTTATGATCTTATCGTGCCTTTTCCTATTGTCTTATTTCTTGATGTTATGAACGTGTCTAACATCAATACTTGTTGTTTTAAGAGAACAAATATTAGGAGAACAATTGGGTAGAGGAGAGGAAGAGCAATTGCTGGGGACAATCAGGTTCCACCCCACGCTCAAGTTGAAGGAGTGCTATGCCGCCGAGGCCATGACTGACAAGGTTACGAGCAAAATGTTCATGGGAACAACCTACCGGCTCGTAGCATGGATAACAGGCTACAAGACTTCGCGAGGATGAATCTTTCTATTTTCAGGGTCAAAGACTTTAGAAGATCCCTAGGAGTTTGTGGACGAGGTACATAACATTTTTGTGTCCATGGGAGCCATGGATACAGAGAAAGCTGAGTTTGATTCTTATCATCTTAAGGATGATTCACAGACTTGGTGGTAGATATACAAGGCTATCCAAGCATTCGGCGAAATTCCGGTCATATGGGAGTTGTTTAACATAACCTTCCTTGAGAGATTCTTCCCGTGAGATATGAGGGAGTCCAAGGTTGAGAAGTTTAGCAACCTCAAGCAGGAATCAATGATAGTACGGGAGTATTCCCTAAAGTTTGTTAAATTATCCAGTTAGGCTACTTCTCTTGTATCGAAAAGCAGGGATGACATGGGTAAGTTTCTCACAGGAATCACCGAAGATCAGGAGGAGGAGTGTCGGACTGCGATGATCCACAATAACATGGACCTATCTAGGTTGATTGTTCATGTATAGCAGGTGGAGAACAGCCGGAAGTAGAGGGAAGTTCGTGATTGTAGGACGCCTAAGCCTCATGATCAGGCACGTCCTAGTAATAGAGGCAACAGAAACAATTTTGGTGTCCTTGAGCAGCCCAAATTAAAAAAAGGGCAACAAAGCTCAGAAAATTCTAACTTTTGTAGACGTACAGAACCTCGAGGTGGAAGAGGTGATATTTAGAATCCTAGAAAGAACTGTGCTAAGTGTTGTCGTGCTCATAGTGGAGAGTGATGACAGGGCACTAATGCTTTTTTTGGTTGCGGTAAGAAATGGCACATGGTTAAGGACTACCCATAGAACAGGGTTAGACTGGAGGTAATGCTCAGCCTAGGCCTAATCCATAGGGTGTAGTAGCACCCGAGCTTCATAAGAGGAATAACTTCTATGCCTTGAAGGGTAGGGAGGAGCAAGAGAAGTCTGTTGATGTGGTCACATGTATGCTGCATATATTCTCAACTCCGGTTTATGCTTTACTTGATCAAGGGTATACGCTTTCCTTTTTACCTCCTTTACTTGCTCTCACTTTTGAGATATTGCCTGAAGTTCTAAATTATCATATATTGGTTAGTAAACCTTTAGGAGAAAATTTAAGAAATGATAAAGTATACAAGGACTGCCCAATAGTTGTATATAGTAAGACTATGTGTGCAGATTTGGTTGAGTTACCCATGCAAGATTTTGATGTTATTCTTGGCATGGACTGGCTTCATAGTTGTTAAGCTTGTATAGATTGTCGTAGTAGGGTTGTGAGATATCATTTCCCTAATGAAGAAGAGCTGGTCTGGGAGGGGTATAACTCGAGTCGTCCTAATCCCTTCATTTTGAACCTTAAGACTAATAAAAGGATGGCCAAGGGGTTATTGTGTCATCTTTTGAGTGTTACTGATTTAGATCATAAAATTCCTTCTATAGACAGTGCCTGTAGTGAATGAGTTCCTAAATGTGTTTCCTAATGATTTACCTAGAGTTCCTCCCCGTTGAGAGATTTACCTTGGTATCGACTTAGAACCCTTTCAATTCCTCTTTCTAGAATGGCTCCAAATAAACTCAAAGAGTTGAAGCTGCACTTAAAAGATCTCATTGATAAGGGTTTTATTCAGCCGAACATATCCCCTTGGGGCGTTCTTATATTGTTTGTGAAAAAGAAAGATGGAACCCTTAGAATGTGTATCGATTATCGTCATCTCAACAAAGTCATTATCACGAATAAGTATCCACTTCCATAATAGATGACTTGTTCGACCAACCCCAAGGGTCTATTTTCTTCTTGAAGAATGATATTCGTTCAGGGTACCATCAGCTCAGGGTTAGGGATAATGATATCCCAAAGACAACATTTCGTACCGGTAATGGTCACTATGAGTTCCTAGTTATGTCATTTGGTCTCACGAATGAACTAACTGCATTTATGGATCACATCAACAGGGTCTTCCGTGAATACCTGAATTATTTTGTCATAGTATTCATTGATGACATTCTAATCTTCTCTAAGACCAAGGAAGAGCATGAACATCATTTGAGACTAACCTTGCAGGTACTTATACAATATTAGCTATATGCCCAACTCAGCAAGTGTGAATTCTGGCGTAGATCACTGACCTTCCTAGGTCATGTTGTGTCCGACAATGCTGTGGAGATAGATCCTAGGTAGACTGAGGCTGTTAAGAACTAGCCAAAACCACTTACTCCCATAGATATTCATAGCTTCTTAGGATTGGCTCGTAATTCTTGCTGGTTCATGCAAGGTTTTTCATCCATTGCTGCCTCACTGACAGCTTTGACAAAGTAGAAGGCCAAGTTTTAGTGGACAGAGACTTGTAAAAAGAGTTTCCAGGAGCTCAAGGACACACTCACTTCAGCCCCGGTGCATAGTTTGCCTAAGTGTGTTGAGAATAACACTGTTTATTGTGATTCATCTAGGGTTGGTTTGGGTTGTGTTCTTATGAATGGTGGTAAGGTGATAATGCATGCATCTAGATAGCTCAAGGTTCATGAAAAGAATTATCCCACTTATGACCTCGAGTTGGCAGTTGTGGTATTTGCACTAAAAATTTGAAGGCACTACTTGTATGGACTGCATGTGGATGTGTTCACATACCACAAAAAGTCTCCACTACGTGTTGACACAAGGGAGTTGAATCTACGTCAACGGAGGTGGTTGGAGATGTTAAAGGACTATAACATCAATGTCCACTACCATCCAGGTAAGGCTAATATTGTAGCTGATGCTTTGAGTAGGATGAGCATGGGTAGTACATCCCACGTTGAGGATGATAAGAAGAAGTTGGTGAAAGATATACACATATTGACAAAACAAGATAAGCGGCTAGTTGAGTCTACTAGTGGGGGTGTTTCAGCTCATCCTAGTTCTGAATCATCCTTAGTAGTAAAGGTCAAGGAGGGTCAGTATCTTGATCATGTTATGATGGAGTTGAAGGACTCCATGTTGGTTAAGATAAATGAGTCCTTTGCTTTGGGAGATGACGACATACTTAGTTACTAGGACATGTTGTGTGTACCAGATGTGGATTATTTGCAGACTAGGATCAGTGCAGACGCCCATGGTTCAAGAAATTCCATACATCCAGGTTCTATAAAGATGTATCATGATCTTAAGCAGATCTATTTTTGGGATGGCATGAAGAAATACATTGAAAAATATGTGGCCAAGTGGCCTAATGGTCAACAGGTTAAGGAAGAACATCATAAGCATGGCGGTGTTACACAGATTATCGAGGTTCCGACTTGGAAATGGGAGTCCATTAATATGGACTTCGTGGTTGGTCTTCCAAAGACTAAGAGACAGATGACTCCATATGGGTTATTGTGGAAAGGATGAATAAGTTTGCAAACTTTATCCGTTTAAAGTCTACTTACAGAGCAGAAGATTATGCGAGACTCTACATTAATAAGATTTTGAGATGGCATGTGATTCCTTTGTCTATCATTTCAGATAGAGGATCTCAATTCACTTGATATTTCTGGAGATCCTTCTAGAAAAACATAGGCACACAGGTAAAGCTTAGAAGTGCCTTTCATCTTCATACTAATGGGCAGGCAGAGCGCACCATTGAGACATAAGAGCATATGTTGAGGGTGTGTGTGATTTACTTCATGTGTAGGTGGGATGACCATCTACCCGTGATAGAGTTCTCATATAATAATAACTATCACTCGAGCATTGGGATGGCACCGCTTGAGGTGCTGTATGGTAGAAGGTGTAGGTGTCCAGTTGGGTGGCTTGAGGTTGGACAGTCATCCATTTTGGGTCAAGAGATCATTCATGAGGCCTTAGAGAAGATCAGAGTGATAAGGGACTGGTTTTCTAATGCTTACAGTTGGCAGAAGTCTTATGCAGACAATATAAAATGCCCATTAGAGTTTGATGTATGTGACCAGGTCTATTTAAAGATATCACCTATGAAAGGGGTGATGAGGTTTTGCAGGAAGGGGCTATTGAGTCCGAGTTATGTTGGGCCATATGAGATCCTACAGCGTGTGGGTGAGGTGGCCTATGAGTTGGCATTGCTTGCAGAGCTAGCTTCTGTTCATCTAGTTTTTCATCTCTCTTTGTTAAAGAAGTGAATAGGTTATCTAGCATTGATTCCCCGTGTTGAAAGTTTGGGGGTCGATGAAGACTTGTCATACAAGAAGGTACTTATTGAGATTTTAGACAGACAAGTGAAGACGCTAAGGAACACGGAGATTGCCACAACGAAGGTATTATGGAGAAATCATCATGTTGAGGGTTCTATGTGGGAGGCGAAGGCCGATATGATATCCCGCTACCCACATCTTTTCAGCTCTTGAGGTTAGACTGCCTACTCTTAAGTCTAAGTTCCTTTATCTATCCATTCTTTGTTGTTATTGCTTGTTAGTGAATCGTATTTATGTTATAATCTTACATGCATTACGCTAGATAGTTAGTAGTGTCATTTAGGGACAAATGTTCGTAAGGGGGGGGGGGATAATGTAACAACCCTAAAAATGGATAAGATATGTAGTGCTTAAAGTGTCTAGAATGCCTACGATTAGAACGGATTCACAAAGATTGTTGCGCATAGAACCAGACCTCTGAACCCTTATGAAATCCAAGCCAACTAACATGGGGAGTTAATTGATCTAGGAAAGGTTGGGTCCATCCATGTAGGGCTCCCGAAGATGAAGATTTACCTGAATGTGTCCTTAACAAATTTAAAAAGGGAAAATCTTAAGTTTTGACAGTCTAAGGGTAAAATGGTATTTTTCCAGTCTAAGGGTAGTATCGTAATTACCCTAAATATGTAATTAATTATTTAATTATATAGTGGAGGGGCATTTTGGGGAGAGAGGGCAGAAAATTGGTCTTTGAGTAAAGTCTTGCTCCACCGGGGTTCAAACCTAGGTGGAAGCAATGATTTAAATTGTTTTAATTAAATTGTTAAATTAATTTAATTAATTAATAATTATTATCTGATTTAAGAAAAAACAAAAATCTTATTTTTTAAAGGTTTGAAAGAATCCTAGTTTGTCTATGTTTTTACCTAAGTCTTAACTACCTTTCACATTTAACTCTCTCTCTCTCTCTCTCTTTCACGTCAAAACCTCTCCTTCTTTTCACATTCTCCCTTCCAAAATACAAGAACTTACCAGCAATTAAAAGTTCTTCAAACTTGAAAAACATTCACGTTAAAAATATAATTAAAACATATCCAAAAATGATAGGCAAAGGGAGGGTTTTTCCATAGAAGTTTTTGTGTTGAAGCTCAGAGTTGGACGTTAGTTTGGAGAAGGTCTTTGGACAGAAAGTTCAAGGTTTGAAAATCAAAATAAGGTATGGGTTTTCTTACTCTTGGTCCCTTTCCCAAGAGACCCTTAGGACTTAGATAAATTTATTCCAAAAACTAGGGTTTTCCCCCTTGCATGTCCCTATCGATAGATCCTAGCGATGACTCTAGATTGGTATGTATGCTGGTAGATATAAGCCATGTATTGTGTATTCGTGATGGATATGTTCATGAATGTGCATTTGGAATCGTACGAATGATAACCTATGTTCTCCAAAAATATGTGTGCAATGTGTATCCGTGACTTTGAACACGGATTGAAGCATAAAAATGACATGTTTTATGGTTGTATTCAATGTGCACAAACTTGTTCAAATCATGATGTTCAGATGAAGTATAATGTGGCTGATTTGAGTGGAAACAATTATCTAAATGAATCCATAAAAATGCACCCAAAGATGTACTACATGATCCATGAATTACCCTAACAACTAACGTGTACTGTTGATGAAAAGGATGCTGAAAAACGTACATAATGTCCAGCTATATGTTGATGAGTTTCGGTCAAGCTAAGTTGTTTAGTATGTTATGAATAATATATTAAAGTAAGTGAGGTCATTGAGGATCGATCCGTGACCTCACCATGTTAAAAGTCATAGAAATAATGTAAATAAAAAAAATGTGGCAAGGGGGATTCGAACCAGTGACCTCGACCGAAAATCAAGTACAAAAAAAAATGAGAGGAGTGGCGTTCGAACCCACCACCTCTCAGTCAGATTTAAGGAAAAGTTATAACAACGATAAAAGGTAGAGGCATGTCGGAATCGAACTCACGACCTCTAGGCATAATGAAGGGAATTTAAGGAGAAATATTAATGTGGGGTTGTGGGGGTTCGAACCCACACCATCTCAGCCAAGAAGGAGCAGAATTAATTAAAAGAAAATAACAGGAAATGAGGTTGTGAGGTTCGATCCAACATCTTCTCAGTCCAAATGAACGAATGAAGAGAGAAATTAACTAAAAACTAAATGAACGCGTTGGGGCACGAACTTGGGTCCCAAAGCAGTGTGGATCAAACCAAAATAAATAAAAATGTAATTTTTGTCGAAGGGATTTTAAATCAGGTTCCCTTGCCCAAATTCCGTGTTGACTCATAAGTCATATGTGAAAAAACATTCAAAAATAATGCTTCCAATATATATCGAAATTGAGATCTTAGCACACTTACAAGATGCATTTCTTGTACCACATAATCTTAGGAAGATATGAATCGCTTAAATGAACTATGAATAATGCCTAATGGCTTGAATGTATAGACCTATAAGTATAGCATACGTTTAATGTAATTGAGCCTAAGATGTGTATAACGAAATGATGAAACACTAGAAGGGTCAAGAAAGAGTGTGAAACACACTAACTGGCCAAGTACATTGTCATATGATGAAATGAACATTCACATCATAGAGTGAGTAATTATGAAAACCAAATGTGCTAAAGTTATTGAATGAGGTGAAAATATGATAAGATGCTAATGTAAGAGATGAGAGCAATCTCAAATTATCCTATGTAAATGTTACCAAACTGTACTCACCTGTGAGACTGTAAAGTTAAAAAAAAGACCACTCTCTATGAACACACTAATGAAAGTATTGAACTTAATGCATACTTAATACTAATGATGAGATGAGAAATCATCTACTGAGCTATGATGTCGTCATAGTAGAAGCCAACTGACATGATGTATGAGTTAAATATAATTGAACCTTATAATGAGCACCGATAGGCTAGCTATGAGCGGTGATAGATTTATTCGGAAAGAGCAAAGGTTAACGTAAGTCTCATGAGATGAGACTTCTTGCATGCCCCGTATGGGTCTCCTTATATCGCCTAGTCTTTTAACCTATACTTCCAATATAGGGATCTAGCAGGGTTCAATCCCTTATATACGCTATCATGTTTTGGGTCACTTTTGCCGGTGATTCAACCTCTTTTTGGTGTGGGGAATACAATGAATTTCATGATTCTCACATGATCTATGTCAGTTAAAGTAAAAGTTCTCAATGAATGAATGAGGCCAGCCTCAAATGATGCACATAATGAAATGAGTGATACCAAAAGTGTTAGGATAGGATAATCACGAGGGGAGATAGTTGTAAGTAATGGCACTAGGTCATTCATGATCATTGCACAGGGAACCCCATGAAAATCATAAACTATATCCTAGGTATAGTTGGTATTTACACTAGCTTATGAATGTATGAAGTGAATTAGTATGATTTAATGAAACAAACTTTCTATTTGATAAAGAAGGCTCCCTACTTGAGGTCCCATATGTTGATCCCTCATTTTTGGGAAGTATTGATGTCATGACCCTAATTCGAAAGTCTAATGGCTATGAGCGAATGGTATGAAAGATGTTATGTGTTATATGCAATATGTTATGTGTTATGTGTAATATGTTATGTGCTATATGCAATATGATACGTATGATGATGCATGTTACTCTCATGGAATGACTTTCCTAATCCAATTTGTCAAGTCCACTGACTTTCCTAATCCAAATTTGGCAGGTCCGTTATCTTTACTAATCCAAATTTGGCAAGTCTAATGCCTTGACTTTCCATAAATCATATTGTTAGTAAAGAGCCATTCTTACTCATGCATGTCCTTGGTGTGTGCGTTCATATTATCATACTTTTTACAAGTGTGTACTAATCCTATACAACTCTATATTTTTAGGTGCAGGCATAGGTGGATGTTAGAGCTTACAGGTCGACTCTGAAGTCGTTAGGACATGGAGCATTTATCAAGACTTGGTAGGCCCTCATGCATTTGAGGACACTTTCCCATTTTATTCTAGATTACTTATAGGATTGAGCTAGTGGAGATGTTCCACTAGAGTTTCTTTCCTTTTTTATTTTAGACATTGTATTGGTGCGGTATTGGCAAGTATACATTTAATGCAACATTGAACTATTTCTTTCATTTGATGATCTTAAAGTTAGATGGTTGATGGTGAACGTATATGATTTTAAGTAGAATAACTTACATGGATGTTAAGAAAAAAAAATTTCAAATTTTCTACTATAATTAACCTAGATGAAATAAGGATGTGTATGTAGGCTTGTCTGTGACCTCTGAGAGGTAAACGATACCGATCTCATCTAGGGTCTACACTCCGGTCATGACATATAACATTATAAAGCCATAATTCATAAAGCAATACCTAATATCGATGAGACAACATTATTCACACGTATATCATATATGCACCACCACCATAAGTGTACCATACAAAACACATAATCATCTAAGACCTATACTACACAATAAAGATAAATTTGGGTCAACATACCACAATTCCAATCTCACAACTCCTATCTATAGTAAATTCAACAAACTCAATATATGAAGGCTCTTACCAATAGCAATAGTAGCCAATTCAATCCAATAATCGCAATATACAATGAATCAAATGATAATACAATATGAATGCATAAAATTAGGGCATCATACTTTCAATTCTAACATGATTCTTTCATAATTCAATAGCCATAATTAAAGTACTGAAGAATTCAATAATATATGGACATGATCAAATCACCCATAAAAATAGTCAAAGGTAAGGTTTCATTATTTGCATGAGTTCATAGAGTTTTAAGTATAAAAACATCAAATTATCATCAATTCACTCATAATGCATTGATTCAAAAAGTTTTATGCAATAACCCATTGTAAGATTACAATGTAGAAGTTTCATCTTTTTTAGAAGTCTTTGAAAAAAGCTTTGAAGCCTGGATCCTTGAAGAAAGAAAAATAAAGAATTAAATACATACCTTAAATGATTATAAATTACGAAAATTAAGAATATTTTATGGAGAAATCATCCTTCAAGATCCAATCTCCCTTTGAAGCTTCAATGGTGCTCTAGAGAGTTCTTCAGAGGTTTTGGGGTTTTGATTTTTAAAAGTAAATTCATCTAAGTGTTTAAGACTTATAAACCCACTTAAAATATCCAAATGACCCTTATTAAGTCTTCCAACTAATTTTAGGAACGCTAGCTGAATGATCCAAATGCCCCTAGCGTTGGCCATGACTATAAAGAAAATTGCAGGTCTCAATGACGGCTGCTCAGCTACGGGGCATCCACCCAAAGAAAATTCAATTGGCAAGTCGTCGATTGGGTTAGATACCATAAATTGGGAACTTAATATCCCTATAAAAAGTCTCCACGAAATCCTTCCACCTTCGTGGCATCGACCATCCTACAGGGCTTCGATTGCCCTCCGTAGGTGGGACTGTGTTGGACTTATTTGGCTCATCCAATGGGTCCTCTTCAAGGACCCTTTAGTTGGTCCTTATGAAGTTTTGTCTTAACTTTTCCAACACAAATATACTTGTACACATAATAAGGACCTTCGACATTAATTTCATAAAAACACGAACATGTAAAATTTGACGAAGTACACTAAGGCACACAAGCACATTTAAAGGCAAAACTTACGAATGTCATGGACGTTCTTGGATCTTTGACCTCCAAACATTACTTTAGACACTGCCTATAAAAATCATCATAAATAATTTAAGTACATTAGAACATTATGACGCGCATGTTAGGCTCTAGTTTAACCTAAGTCATTTTAGAGGTGTTACAAAATCGCTCTAGGAATGCTTCTTTCAACCCAACCCAAGTCCGAATAGAGTAATCTTGAATATCGTAGAACCAACTGGTAGCCTCACCAGTATAATATAAATGATTTACGACTGGGGTCTATCCCCTAGCTTTAGTCGGCGTTGTTGACCTCACGGAGGTCACAGACAAACCTAGATACGTCATCATTACATCGTATAGGTTAATTTTAGCGGAAAATTTAAAACTTTTTTTGATTTGAAGTATGCGTAGACTTCATAGTAAGAATTTCATTCTATCACATCAGTTCACAACAACCATATAATAATAAGATATTCAAATGAAGGAAATCGTTCATAACTGCATTCATATAATGTTGCCAAAACAATACAACGTCTGAAAATAAGTAAGAAAGAAACACTATTTGAACATCCTCCACAAGCTCATGCCTACGTCTAAGCTAGAATATAGGAGATAGGCATCCTCTAAATAATGAAGTCCTACCAAGTCCGGATGAATGCTTCTCGTCCGCGTAGCTTCAACTAAGTCTATTAAGATCTAGCGTCCACCTACACCTGCACCTAAAAGTAAAGGATTGTATGGAATTGGTACACACTGGTACTAAGTATGGATGTATGCAATTACACACAAAGGACATGCATGATTAATAAGAGCTCTCTCAAAACCATATGAATTATGCAAACCTAAGTCAGTTGGACTTGCCAAATCAGATTAGAAAAGTCATGCTATGAGAGTAACATGCATCATCATTCTTTTCAGATTGCACTCAACACATAACACATTTCATTTATCAAATACATATATCTCATATCATTCGTTCATATTACGTGAAACCTTGGAATCATGGACATGACATTAGGACTTCCGAAATGAGCTCTACATATGGGACCTCAACAAGGGAATCTTCTTTAGCAAACACAAAGTCTTCTTCATTCATTCATAGGTACTTAATTTTTTTCAATTTATATACCTAGGATGTTGTTTAGGACTCTCATCGAGTTCACTTTGGAACGACTAAGAATGGCCTAGTGTCATTACTTGAGTCTAGTGAACCTCTTGATTATCCTATCCAAACACCTTTGGTATCATTCATTTCATTGTGTGCATTACATGTGGCTGGCCTCATTCTTTTTGAGGAACTTTAAATTAAACTGATATAGATTATGTGAGCTTTATGAAATCCAATTTCTACCCCACACCGAAAAGAGGTGGAATTAGTGGCCAAAGTGAAACTAAAACATGCAAGCGTATATAGGGAAATCAACCGTGCTAGACCCATATGTTGGCAGCATAGGTTAAAAGACTAGGAGATATAAGGAGACCCATACCCGCCTAAACGGACAGTCTCATCTCATGAGATTTACATGAACCTCTTCCTTTCATTAAGGAGGAACCTCGACTCATAGCTAGCCTATCAGTGCTCAGTATAAAGTTTCATTACTTTCATATCACACATCATAGAAGCTTGCTTCTTGAATGAGGGTATTATTTCTCATTAAAACATTTCTAAGCTCATAATTAGTATTAAGTGTGCATTAATCTCAATACTTTCATGAGAGTGTTTCTTAGAGACTGGTCTCTATATTAGTTTTACATTGTCATAGGTGAGTACGATTTTGGTAACACTTATTAGGCTCATTTGAGATTGGTCTCGTCTTTCATATTAGCCTCTTATCATGTTGTCATCACATTCATTAACTTTAGCATATTAGCTCTTCAGAATAACTCACCCCATTACGTGAATATTCATTTCGTCATCTGCCAATACACTTGGCCTTTTATTTTATTTCACACTCTTATTTAACCCTTTTGTGGTCACATCATTTCATTATATACATCTTAGGTTTGCTTACTTTTAAACGTACGCTAGACTTATGAACTCATACGTACAAGATATTAGGCTTCGTTCATAATTCGTCTAAGTGACTTACACTTTCGCAAGATTATATGCTACACGACTTATGCATCTTGTATGTATGCCAAGGTCTCTAGTTTGATTCATACATGAGCATTCATTAAATATTTACTCACGTAAGACTTATGTATCAATACAGAATTGAGCAAGGAAACCCGATTTCGAACCCCTGAGCAGCCCTTGGTCTTATATTAAATTTTGATTTTAAATTTCACCTTTGGGACCTGAGATCGAATCCCAACGCCTACATTTATTTTCTTTCTTTTATCTCCTTGACTTTTGTTTTTTAGAACGAGAGGATGTGGGATCGATCCCCCACAACCTCATTTTATTTTTCTTTAATAGGTTCTCCTAGTTTCCTCATCTATCCGAGATGTTGTAGGTTCAATTCCCACCAATTTATTTATTTTTATTCTCACATGGACTAGTCTTAATTTCAATTAAGGTCACACGTGTTCGAATCCCATGTACTCCATTTCTTTAAATTCATTTTCTAAGTTCTCTTACTCGGCTAAGACCTGTATTCGATTCCCCCTAACTTCACATTTATTATTAAATTTTCAGTAGCTTGCATATGGTGAGGTCTCGGGTTCAATCTTTGATGACCTCACACATTTTTTTTAAAAAAAATGAAACCCGAAAACCTTCAAACGGCTTAGCCAAGACAAAATTTTCAGATTTCTGTAAATTTTGTCATATTCTCAGTCCATTTTTTTCAACCTTTGTACGTTAGATTTTTATGGCAATTTGTTGGAAATTTTTTACATTACTATATGCATTTTTCATGTAATTTACACAAAAGTACAAGGATTTAACATGCCACTTTTCATTCTCCAACCCGTGATCAAGAACCATAGCAACACCCCTTTGTAAACTCACTTATCACATTGTTCCGGAAAAACATAATTAATAATCACATAAATCCGAACATACATACTTGAACATAATCTTAAAAAAACACATTACATCCCTAAATTCTACCATCAAACATACCCAACATACAATAATCGATGGGAGCGAGGTACAGGGACATACAACAAGGAAACATTCCTAGTTTTCATATTAGATTTCGGCTGAATTGTAGGGGTCTCTTGGGAAAGGGACAAAGTGGAAGAAACCCATACATTTTCTGTCATTTAACCTTATTTTTAAACTGATCCAATGCAGTGCAAACTCCAAGGAAATCAATGCCTCACTACTGAAAATTTAAGCATAACCCGTCGAGAAATTTACTTTTGTTTTTCATTTTTAGACTAGTTTTTCTTTTATGTTTTAGCGTTAAAGTTCTTCAAGAGTTATTATCTGTTATTTTTTGTTCTTTTACGAATAAATAACATTAGTACAAGAGTTGATATACGTGACAATAAGTTTAGGAGTAGGAGTTTTAGGTGAAGACTTAGTCAAACTAGGAATCCTTGTTATTTAGATTAAAATATGATTTTCTAAGGCTAAAGTGTGATGAATAACCTGCAATTACTTAAATTAGATAATGAAATATTAATTAATTCGATTTAATATTGCTTCCAGCAAGGATTGAACCCGGGTGAAGCTCTTCTCGTGAACGGGTCAAGTCGGGTCGACCCAACCCTAACTGTCCAATAAAATACATTAAGTAATTAATAAATTAAATCCTTAGGGTAATTGAAATACTACTCCTTAGCCTAGAAAAGACAATTTTACCCCTAGACCCTCCAAACCTAAGATTTCCCCTTTCAAGTCCGGTTAAAACTCATCCGGGTGAATCTTAATATTCGGGTGCCCTACATTGCTGGACCCAACCTTGAATGTCTCAATTAACTCACCAAGTTGGTTGGCTTAGATTGTGCATAGGTTTTGAGGTATGGTCCTACATGCATCAAGTTGTGTGAACCAAGTTTAATCTAGGCATTCTAGGTACGTTTAGGCATTACTTCAAAGAGTCATTTTCGTGTTGGTACATTATCCCCCCCCCAAGGAAAATTCTTCCCCGAATGACACTACTCATTATCTAGATTAATGCCAGTCATATCATAACATATTTACTTTACACATTCAAGCAACATCAACAAAGAATATGTGAGATAAGGAAACTTAGACTTAAGAGTAGGAAGTCTCACCTCAATAAATGAAAAGATGAGGATAGAGGGATCTAATATCGGCCTCGGACACCCACGTAGAACCCTCAACAAGATGGTTTATCCACAATACCTTCAATGTGGCGACCTCCTTGTTTGTCAGTCGCTTCACCTGCCGATCTAAAATCTTAATAGGAACCTCTATATTGTACAATTCTTTATCAACCCCCTAACCTTCTACAGAAAGAATCGATATTGGATCACCAAGTCACTTCTTTAACATAGAGAAATAAAAGACTTGATAAACAGAAGCTAGCTCCGCAGGCAACGCAGCCTCATAGGCAACCTCACCCACACGTTGTAGAATCCTGTATAGCCCAACGTACCTCTGACTCAACTTCCCCTTCCTTCCAAACCTCATCATCCCCTTCATTGGTGATATCTTCAAGTAGTCCAGGTAACAAACATCAAACCCTAGGGTCCATTTTTTGTTATCTACGTAAGACTTTTACCGACTGTAAGCAGTACCCAACCTGTCCATAATCACCCTGACCTTCTCCACGGCCTGATGATTGATCTTTGGACCAAAAATGAATGAATATCCAACATTGAAATACCGAACTGGAGACCTACACCTACTATCATACAGTGGCTCAAACGATGCCATGTCAATGCTGGAGTGATAGCTATTATTATACATGAACTCTATCAATGGAAGATGGTCGTCAAAACTACCCTTAAAGTCAATCACACAGGCCCTAAAAATGTCTTTCAATGTCGAAATAGTGCACTCTGCTGCCCATCTGTCTGAGGAGGGAAAGAAGTAATAAGACTTACCTTCATGCCTAAGCTTTTATTGAAAAATCTCAAGAAATGCGAAGTGAACTGAGATCCTCTATCCGAAATGATAGACAAAAGAATACCATGCCACGTCAGAATCACATCAATGTAGATTCTCGCGTAATCCTCGGCCCTATAAGTAGACTTCATAGGGATAAAGTGGGAAGACTTAGTCATCCTATCAACAATAACCCCTCTGGAGTCATGATTTCTTCTAGTCCTAAGAAGACCTACAACGAAGCCCATGGTAATGGGTCCTACTTCAAAGTCGAAACATCAACCATCTGAGATGAGACCACTAGTCTTAAGGTGCAATGCCTTAACTTGCTGACATTTCGGACACGTGGCTACATACTCAGCAATGTCTTTATTCATGCCATCCCACCAATAGATCTGCTTGAGGTCATGATACATCTTGGGGGAACCTAGATGTATCGAATACCAGAAACCATGGGACTCTGCAACTATCTTGGTCTGTAAATTATCCACATCTGGTACACACAAGCCTGTCCTAGTACTTATGTATGTCGTCACCTCCCAATGCAAAGGACTCATTCATCTTTACCAGCACTGAGTCCTTCAACTCCATCAACACAGGATCCAGATGCTGATCTTTCTGGACTTCACTTACCAAGTATGATTCAGAACTAGGATGAACTGAAACACCCCCACTTGTAGTGTCAATCAACTGCAAACCCAGTTTGCCTAGTCTGTGTACATCCTTTGCTAACTCCTTCTTCTCATCATCAATGTGGGTTGTGCTCCCCATGCACAACCTGCTCAAAGCATCAGCTACAACATTTGCCTTTCCTAGATGGTAGTGGACACTCATGTCATAGTCTTTCAACATCTCCAACCACCTCCGCTAACGTAGGTTGAACTCCCTTTGCGTGACAAGTACTGGAGACTCTTGTGGTTTTTGAACACATCCACATGCACCCCGTAAAAGAAATACCTACACAACTTCAATGCAAACACCACAGCTGCCAACTCTAGGTCATGAGTGGGATAATTCTTCTCATGAACCTTTAGTTGTCTGGACGCATAGGCTATCACCTTACAACCCTTCATGAGAACACAACCCCAACCAAACCTAGATGTGTCACAATTAGTAGTGTAACTCTCACCATAGTTAGGCAACGTAAACACAGGGGCTGAAGTGAATCTGTCTTTAAGCTCCTCGAAACTATTCTCACAAGTTTCCTCCCATTAAAAATTGTCTTTCTTATTAGTCCAATAAGTCATTGGGGGCAGCAATAGAAGAAAAACCCTCCACGAACCTGCGGTAGTGACCAGCCAATCCCAGAAAGATACAGATATCAGTGGTAGTAAGAGGTCTTGGCCAGTTCATAACAGCCTCAGTCTTTCTAGGGTCCAGCTTCACACCCTGATTGGACACAACATGACCCAAAAAGGTCACTGATCTAAGACATAATTTACACTTGCTGACTTTCCGGGCAAGTTCTAGATTGTCAAAAAACTGTTTAAAGAATAATTATTCTTACACTCTCTTGGCACATAGATTCAATATAATTTTTTTTAGATTACCCAGTTCAAGTCAGAGCTTAAGTCATGAAATCAAGTTTGTTAATTATCATGTCATACATAGAGCCAACACATTCAACTCAATTTAGAATATAGATTATAGCACATATCTCAATTTTTTTAATAGGTATCATTTTTCCAAAGAAAAATATGCAATCATACTTTATTCTTTCTCGTGCTTCTACAAATACAATCCTAACACATGCCGGTTCAATAGAAATAATTAAGTCTTTTGGGGAAAAAGAACGAAGGCAAGAAAACCCCAAGAGAGGATTATGAGTTGGGTAACTAAGAATTGACCCTCTTACTCCCAATCCATTTACCACACCCCCAATTAAAATAGGTGTAACTGTTCCAATTGCACACAAAAGTAAATATTAATGGTTTGGGTGAAGCAAACCTGTGGCACATAGAACCGAAGAACAATCAACAAGAGGACGTGTGCAGTTTCCCAGATCCTAGTGGACTAACTCTTGGGTCAACCTCAGTAGCGCATACATGAGAAATCATAGCACCATTGGTAGTGTTGTCAATCAGTCTCACCGCACCTTCGTTGGTTCTCACTTCATTCCCCCTAGTTGGAAGAACCTCCGTTACGGGTCTAGAACTCGATGCCCCAGCAGTAGTATCTCTAGCCTTTTGTTGGCGCAACTGCTCAGCCAATAAAGAGGTTTTGTTGTCCTTATTCTCCTGCATTCACTCCCTATTACTATATTTTTCCTCCTCCGTGAGCTCATTGGTGCAACAAGATCATTTCTTCTTACCTCGCGTAACTATTAGTTCGGGCTCCTCCCCCAAGTCATTTCCATTCCATAGTATATTTAGGATTGTATCATCAACTAATGAAGAGGGTGCATCCTACGGCTCAATATTCGGTGTGTCTAGGATGGTATATACATCGTCTTGTAGACTAGATAACTTGGGCAGGAACGAGGATTGATCTATTGTAGGGGTCGATTGCTCGAGGAATCTCAAGTAAAATTCATCTAATCTCTTATGAATAGCTTGGACCTTTTCGTGCATTACAGCCTCCATTCTCTCCTCAAACTCAAAAATCGATTTCACTATCCCTGGCCTCACGTGGTTATGTAGAATGTTCATCTGAGCCTCTAATTCCTAGACTCAGGCAAGTGGTAGAAAAGCATCACCTGAGGGTGGGGGACTCTATATTATCTCAGTGTCGACTTGCGGCTGAGAGGAAGAGGCAGGGGCATCATATGTGTGGGTTGGAGAAGAATGATCATTGCCCTACATCTGCTCCGCAACATCTACGAATATTTCAACCATAAGTGTTATCTCGACATGCAACTCTGTGCAGCGATATTCCATATTTACGTCATCCATAATGAGTCCTATATCTAGTGTCCCCATAGGTCAGATAAACTTATCATAGGGAAAAAATTGGCACTCTAGCATCTCTCCATAGTTTGAAAATATGAAAAGGGAACGGATACGGAGTAAAGGCTTTGAAAGCCCTCTCATGTATCTCCGCAATTAGAATGCAAGCAAAATCATCTTGAATCCTGCCACTAATGATGCAACCATCACCTCTATATCTCAAGTCAAAGCATTTTTGCCCTTTACGGGAGATATTAGATTTAGAACCAAGAACAAAAAAAGTGTTTCCACAAATGTGAGAGTAGCCTTTTTGATGCTCCCGCCCGGTGTCGTGACCCACTTAGACCTCTCCCCATCGATAGCAATCTGACTAGCCAACAATTTTAATAAATTCTCTCTATTCTCGGATCTCTATGGGAACTCTCCTCCTTCTACAATGTCCAACATTTTTGTCAAATTCCTCCGTGTTGGACGCCCAAAAGTGATTAGGTTAAAGACCACGGGGAAACAAATAAATGGTGGTCTCAAAGATGTTTATAGAAAACCAGCACAAAAGTGTAGATGTGAGAGTGTTTCTACAGTGGGATGGGTATTCTTATGGATAGTATCCAGGAGTGATGCCATATTGGAAACGTAAGACTTCCTCACAATTTTCACATTGTAGGTGCTTGGGTAACCAGCCATCTTCTCATATTTGTGATGTTGAAATAAACAGTAGATTTCTCGCGTAGTGTTCTGGCTATCGATGAGGAATCCGCGCTCCTTAGTGATACTCCTGACCATTTTTTTCTTTTTCATTGACCATCTTGGCTTCATGATATATCTTCCATTGACCCTCTACACACCATCTATAAGGCTCGTCAACCGCCAGTGTAGGCTCAATATTAGGTGGCACTTGCACCTATTCAAAACTGGTGGAGTGATCAGTTGAGGCATCTTTATCGTATGAAGTTGAGCCGGTACCAAATCCTGGCATAAACTGGGTTGCAGAATTTGAATCAGACTCAGAAGCAGAACTAGCAGGTGACCCAATCATTGTATCCTTCTCATCAGACTGGAGGTACTGATGTCTGTAATCACCTTCTTGGGTTTGTTCCTAGTAGCTTGGGGTGCTGCATGTGGTATGCTACTAGTTGTTGGGACATATTCAGGGTCCCTCTCTATATCGGGTTTGTTGAAAATCAGTTGGCAGGAAGGTCTAGTTAAGTTGGACCTACCCCCTTTCTAGACTGTGCTTTCTTGGAAGTCATCTTACCTATGGGGGAGTAGTTAGTAACTAAGACAAATCTAAAACACACTCTAAATAATTCTAGAACTAATAACAAAAACATTGAAATTTCAAACATCATGTTACACTGGCAATTTATGGTCTGTAGATTGATCAATGGTCCATGGAACCCCTCCGTAGATTCGAGGTACCAAAAATGTAATATCTCATGGAAACAAAAGATGTGCATAACGGTCTATTGATCAATGAAAAAAGTGTAGTCCGTAGCCGTAGTTTCATACTTTGTGCAATTTTCCAAGTTCCTCCATCCACGGATTTGATATACGACCCGTAGAAAGGGTCTCGTTGATTGGGACAGTTGCAGGTATTAGAGTTGTTCAATATGAACCCCTACCTTCATGCCATTTCAACCATACCCTAATCTATTCATGAATTTCAACATCACTCATACTAGTTGTTCATTCCAAGGGTTCTAATTAATCAATTTTATAATTATTTATTTAATTAGATTCGGAACCCTAAGTCAAAACTTAAATATAGACAACTTTTGCATTGTTTTTATAGCATAACTACACACAACTCATAGACTATTGTCCCACATGCATTTGTACTTAAAAGTTAGCATGCATTTTCAGGAACTTAACAACCAAGGTTTTGACCGGACTCTTGACTTCCTATAATCAATCATTGAATCAAAATTCAAAGTGAGAGGAAAGTCTATTACTTTACAAGTAATGCAGAGTGGGGTTATTCTTAGATGACATAATCTTTCTAGAACAGAAAATTTGCATTGTTGTATTAAACTCGGAGACAAGTGTTTTGAAAATGGGAGATAAGAGGGTTATGGGAAAAGGGTAGAACTTGGGAATGTGAAGGATGAATTTGGGTGGATTATTATGTATTGTTGGTAATAAAGAGTGATTTTGTTATTGAGAATAGGTAGAAATCGTTTGAGGGAATTTTGAAGAAGTGGGAAATGATTTTTGTCACAAGCAGATACCATACCGTAAAAGTTAGGGTAAAATCTCAGATTGTAACTGGTGTCGTCGTCCTCTCGGAGGTCTAAGATAAGCCCTTTCATATCATTCATCGCATAAACATAGTGAAAAGTAGTGTTGAATTAATATTTTTCACAAAACATAATATAGTCTTCAAAATATCTTTCATATAAAAGTAAAAGAAAAATACTTAATCTCAATCTTATCATCTTAAGACACAAGAATACTTGGGACACGGACCATACTTCAAAATACGAATATATAAATACTTAGTCTATTACAATACTTCAATAAGACACATAAAACACATATATGCCCTCGAGTCAAGTGAGGACATACTTCAACTTCTCTTGAACGATCTTCTAAGTCCAAGTCTTCAATTCTCAAAGCTCCTCACCTACCAAGAACTATATAGATAGATAAAAGCATGGAGTTAGTACAACCACATATACTAAGTATGGCATTATGCATAAAAATCATGAAAATGGACTTTATTGGAAATATGCATCTTTTTTTTCAAATCATATTTTTATCATAATAACATCATTAATGAATTTAGAAACAAAAAAGATAATAATTAATCATCAATATAAAATTTTGGCATCACTTTACATTAAGTTCAATTAACTTTACAGTTAATTGACTTCACTGTTTCAGTGACTTACTAACCCCTTTAATAACCAACTTCTAACACATAATTTCCTCACTTAAAGTCATCCTAAGATTCACTTAGGTCATAGAAAGAGAGACCACCTATACACCCTCTCTAGATGTACCTAAACAACCCTTAAGATTACTTATAATGAGTCAAATACATATGGAAAGTGTCATAAATATCAATGTATGATTCCTCTACCAAAGGATAATTCTAAGTTTCACTTGTGTGAGTTTTGAAGCGACCGCCCATACAATCCCTCACGCACACACTCAAGAGATCCTATAGACTCCCTAGGATAGAATCATTCTCGCTAAATAACCAACACATAGATGATATGACATTCTCTTCCCAAAGGCTATCAAAAGACCTACTTAAGTAAATCAAGAAGATAACGTACGTAGTGACCTCTTCAAGATTACCTAAATAATCCTTAAGACTACCTAAGTCTTACATCATGTCCACAAAATCAACCAACTTCCCTAACTATAGTTATCCTTAAGATATCCCAAGATAAGACATGAAGAGATTATCCCTTATGACTTCTTCACACTTTAGCTAAGGAATCCATAAGTCCCTTTAGATTAGGTACTAATTTATTTACATACTCCTTAACAGAAGTAATTAGTTCATTAGTACATTAAGACTCATACATCACATAAAGGACATTCAAATAATGATCATAGACAAGGCCTAGGAACTCCACATAACACCTTCAAAGTCTATTGTGCAATGTCTAGATAGCGTTCCATACCACCACCTGAACTCCATAAACTCCTCTAATGCAATTAGGTATTCCATATGATTAAAAATGGGCAATAACCAATATAGATCATGATATCTAGACATGGAATCCGGAGTTCTATTTTACTCCGATGAGGTTGTTCTACTTGCCAATGGTAGAATATGAAGGGCATACTTTGTAATCTAGTCTCATACTTAACTAGAAATAACTTCCCTTACCATACTCACTCTGTGCTAGCCTTCGTTCTAATAAAGTAATTCATACATTAGGTTCACATAAAAGAGTTCCATAACAAGTTCATAACCCAATCACATTTACCCTACGAAGGAACGTCCAGTAGGGATACCTCACAATGGCACAAGAAGCTCATGATGACTTCCATAAGTATTAATATAATGCCGTTCCAGCCAACTAACCTTTAGTGCATCATTCCTTTACTTTGAAGGATACCATTGTGGCTTACGCTTCAATAATCTTAACCTTACCCTTAAGTCAAGGTTTTCACATAATAGACTCTCATATCATCATTTAGAGTCACATGTCATTCATACATTCAAGACTAAGGGTTCTAAAATCCTAAGTGAAGACATAGCATCTTCATAATCATATATACATCAAGCGACATAAGTCAACCAAGATAAGATACCACATACTTCACTTTTAGCTCATAATGCAGGTCATTCTAGAAACAGTATAACATCTTCAAGTCATCCTATATATCATCATAACATCATTAATGTACTCCACACCGACTCACAAAGCCATGTAGGAATAACCAAGACTTAAACCCTAACTCTATACTTATAATGTCAAAGTTATTGTCTAACATGATTACTTAAGGCAACATAATTAAAAGTACACACATATGCCTTCACATGTAGATAGACAATTTCTTGCTTCACATAAGAAACAACACAAATAGCGACATTACTTCAAGTAGTTGCGAATAAGGCCATGCTTATCAGATTACATAAAGTAACGCCGACAAGGCCACATCAATTGCAAGTAGGAAAAATAAAACCGACACCATAAGTGGACCATACCAATCAAAACAGAATATAAGTATAATTAATATAAAATTAAAGAAAATGGGTCAGCATACCTTCATCCCCTCATCCAAACATCAATTCAATGCCAAATCAACCAATTCAACATCACAAGGCCCTTACCCATGTCCATGAACAATAATTCAAAGCAATGACAATAAAACTCAATGAATATACATCTATTAAGTCTAGGTTAACAATGAAGTATCAATTATATATAATCTTAATACAATTCTAATAACATTAGAAAGCCCATAAGAAAATACATAACAACTCAACAATATTAGCTCTGTATCAAGTAACCCAATAAGTAGTCAAAACTAGGGTTCATCAATTTACATTGATTCATAGGTAATTTATGTTTAAATCATAAATTCAATATCAATTAGATCATAATTCCATGTTTAGAAATCATATATGCAAGAACCCATGGTAGAATCCCGAAATTGGACAATTCACTTTAGAGAACTTTGAAAAACATCTTGATAGTTGGGATCCTTGATGAAACAAGTTTCAAGGATCAAAATCCATACCTCAAGGATGTTAATTATTCACATAGATGAAGAATTTTCTCTCAAAACCCCACACCAAGCTGTTTCTTCAATTTAGACTTCAATGGAGTCTTAGGGATTTTAGAGTTTTGGGTATTCAATTTTGAAGAATGAAGTCTTTAAGATGTTTACCCTCTATATACTTAAATAAAATACCCAAAAAAAACCCTTAATAATCCTCCAATGACTTAATTTATAAGTGGGGTGAATTTATCAATTAACCCCTCACTTGGCTGCAGCCTGCGCAAGAACACAGGTGTGTGCGACGCTTGGCCTTGACGAGGCGTTACAGCTACGACGGGGCATCACAGCCCTCCGTTGATAGGTACAGTGGATGAACAAAGTTCCAAACTTCACCCTTGGATAATTCCCCCACGACGGAACCCTCTACAGGGAGTCAACAGGACAACAGGCCGTTGATTGCTCCGTCGCCAAGGTCTTCCTGGGACTGTTTTGGCAACAGGCTTGGGTCCTTCCTCAAGGACCCTTTGATGGTCTTTGGGGATAATTTCCTAGACGTTTCACACCCAAATGTGATATTCTATAATCTTAACACCTATCACATAAATTTCATTCAAAACAAACACGTAAAACTCAACGAAACTTACCTAGACGTGGACGTTCTAGATCGTTTGACCTCCAAACTTCTCGAAACTCTAAAAACTGACTATAAATCATATATTAACTCAATTAATAACCTTAAAACATTATGAAATACAAATAAACACATAGAACCATATAAGAGACATTTAGGTGACTTAGTCGTCGAACGACTTAGTCGTCCCTTGACGTTTGACTTCCAACACCCCTAATACTTTAGCTACAGCCTAAATACCATATATTAGATATATTTAGGAACTTAGAAAATCAATAACAACATGTTAAGATCTATTTAACCTAGACCATTTTCGAGGTCCTAAAATCTCCCCCACTCGGACAACATTCGTTCTTGAATGAGACTTGTCACTCTCCAAACACATCAAAGATTAGAGACTCATCTAGAAGCTCATAACAATTCTATAATAAAAATAATCATCAAGAAAATATTAATTTCACATAGTCAAGTGATTCACAACACAAAAAGAAATTAGCATACAGTTCTATAACTCGTTATGCTACAAAACTCACATACTTCATACCTAATTAAAAACTCATTTTATATTGAATATGATGATTATATATATCAATTATAACTATATTACAACAATTTTAGACCAAATAATCAAATAGTCATTTTTACGAAAATATTACAGTGAACTATTTCTAAGGTTACATTGATTTTATGCAATTTTTAAAAAATCCAAATTTTTAGGCAATTCATGATATAAACATGCTAATATGCAAAGTAAAACCATATAAACACATCTAACAACATAATAAAGACTTCATAAAACACACAATGTAGGAATTTAATCAAATTCAATTTCAACAAAACTCCTAAGCATCATGCACAACCAACAATTTCTAGGACTTCTATCCCATCTACTAACCATAATCCCCTACTTAAAAGGATCTCATATCTTAACAAAAGAAAGAGAACTTACAAACATCATCATCTCTCTCCTTCTCAACCAACTTCTCCACTCTATAACGAAGTGCATCGAAATGCCTCTTTGTTGAAGAATCATCTTTTGGAACACTAGGACCAACTTTTTTAGCCTTTCTACCTCTAGAAGCAATCATAGGACAATCTTTCATTTTGTTTCCATATTTACCACAACCAAAGCAACTTCCGGTACCTAACAGACACTCACCATAATGTTTCTTGCCACAATTTGCAAAAGTAGGCTTTCCATCCTTTGAACCAGGTCCTTTGTCAACCTTGAAATTAGCACTCCTAGATTCTCCTTCAGATTGAAGCTTCTTCTTAAACCTAGTTTGCTCTGGATCACTAGAACCACTCCTTTTCAAACTTCTAGCCATCCTCCTAAGTTTAGAATCTTCAATTGATTGTGCAGACACCATAAGTCTAGGTAGGGCCATATCATCATGAAACATAGCGGTATGACATTCTTCAACCACTAAGTCGGCTACGTTCGTCACAAAATGACTCATTTAATCTCTTGGATTGCACACAAGAGAAGGGGCATACCTAGACAAAGATGAGAATTTCGATGAGTACTCCTAATACTGATATTGCCGTGATTCAAATTGATAAACTCCTCCACCTTAATTTCTCTCCTCTCTCGGGGAAAGTACATACAAAGAAAAGCTTCATTAAATTATTCCCATTCAATAGGACCCGATCCTTCAAGCCTTTTATCCTTCTATTGAGTGTAACAAATTTGAGAAACATTCCTCAATTGGTACGAAGACAACTCCATCTTCTCCCTAGATGTAACCCCCATAGCATTCAAACTTTGTTCACTCCATCAAGAAACACTTGGGAATCCTCATTTAACTTAGATCAAAGAAGATAGGAGGATTATCATAACAAAATAGCTCAACCCAGATGTCATAGTGCTCTCCACAGCCCTAGGCATCATATTCAAATTAGCTTGCATAATCACAGCTAGGGGTATAGCAATTAAATCCTCTCTAAACTCCCGATTAGACATCTCTGAACCTCAATATCTCCTTCCACATTAGGAATCGAATCACCTTAGGGAGGCACTTGGGCATCTTGAGAACTTGATCTCCTTGGCCACCTTGAGGAACTTGCTCAACTTGAGGGGGAACCTCATCATTCACCCTTTCCTCTTCCAACCTTCTAGAAGTTATCCTTCTAGTAATCATCTCCTAGAAAATACAAGGATAATTTTAAGAAGGATAATCATAACATTTACTTTACGTGACGACATAGGAGTAGAAACGAAGGGAAACACTATCGTCCTATAGCCTCTCGCCCATAGATGTGTCGCGACTCACACCGATGGTCAAGACTCTACTAGATGTGACTTGATGAGGCTTCTTGATATCTAATACTACTTTGACCATCCTATGAACTGATACAAAACTTGTCACAACCCGAAACCATACCCTAGAAGTAAGGGTACAATCTATGATAGTAATCGGCGTCGTCGACCTCTCGGAGGTCTAAGACAAGCCCTTTCATATCATTTATCGCATAAACATAGTAAAAAGTAATACATAATTAAAACTTTTCATAAAACATAATAGAATCTTTGAAATCTCTTTCATATAAAAGTAATAGGAAATACTAAGTCTTAATCTCATAATCTTAAGACCCATGAATACTTGGGACACGAGCCATACTTCAAAATACGAATATAGAAATACTTAGTCCATGAAAATACCTCAATAAGAAATATAAAAGACATATATCTCCTTGAGTCAAGTGAGGACATACTTCATCTTCTCTTGAACGATCTTCTAAGTCCAAGTCTTCACATCTCAAAGATCCTCACCTACCAAGAACTATATAGATAGATAAAATCATGGAGTTAGTACAACCACATGTACTAAGTTTGGCATTATGCATAAAAATATGAAAATGGACTTTATTGGAAATATACATCTTTTAATTTTTAAAATCATATTTTAATCATAATAACATCATTATTCAATTTAGAAACACATAAGATAAAAATTTATCAACAATATCAAATTTAGGCATCACTTTACACTAAGTTCAATTCACTTTATAGTGAATTGACTTCACTGTTTCAGTGACTTACGAACCCCTTTAGTAACCAACTTCTAGCATTTAATTTCCTCACTTAAAGTCACCCTAAGATTTACTTAAGGCACACGAAGATAGACTGCCCATACATCCTCTCTACATGTGCCTAAACGACCCTTAAGATTTCTTATAATGAGTCACATACATACTTAGAAACTATCATAAACATCAAGGTAAGACTCCTCTACAAAAGGTGAATTCTAAGTTTCACTTGCGTGAGTTGTGAAGCGACCGTCCATATAATCCCTTACACCCACACTCAGTTTATATTTTAGACTCCCTAGGATAGATTCATTGTCACTAAATCACCAATACATAGATGATATGACATTCTGTTCCTAAAGGCTATCAAAAGATCTACTTAAGTATATCAAGAAGATAACGTCCATAGTGACCTCTTCAAGATTACCTAAATAATACTTAAGACTACCTAAGTCTTATATAATGTCCACAAAATCAAAAAAGTTCCTTAAATAAAGCTATCCTCATGACTTCCAGAGTTAAGACATGAAGAGATCGTCCCTTATGCCGTCTTCATACTTTAGCTAAGGAATCCTTAAGTCACTTTAGATTAGGTACTAATTTATTTACATAATTCTTTACATAAGTCATTAGTTCATTAGTTCATTAAGAATCATACATCACATAAAGGACATTTAAATAATGTTCTTTTAAAAGACCTAGGAACTACACATAACACCTTCAAAATCTATGTGCCATGTCTAGATAGCGTTCCATAACACCACCTAAACTCCATAAATCCCTCTAATGCAAATAAATATTCCATATGATGAAATTAGGCAATAAACAACATAGACCATGGTAGCTGGACATCGAATCCGGAGTTTTATCCTACTCTGATGAGCTTGTTCTACTTGAAAATGGTAGAACTTAGACACATCTCATATAGGCACATGGTTAAGGAATATGAAGGGCATACTATGTAATCTTGTCTCAAACTTAACTAGAACTACTTTCTCTTACCATACTCACTTGGTGCTAGCCTTCGTTCTCATGGAGTAATTCATACATTATGTTCACATAAAAGGGTTCCATAAGAAGTTCATAACCCAATCACATTTACCCTACCAAGGAAGGTCCACTAGGGCTACCTCACAACAGCGACCAAGAAGCTCATGATGACTTTCCTAAGGATCAATATGATGTTTTTCCATCCAACTAACCTTAAGTCCATCATTCCTTTACTTTGAAAGTTACCATTATTGCTACGGGCTTCAATAATCTTAGCCTTACCCTTAAGTTAAGGTTTTCACATAATAGACTCTCATACCATCATTTAAAGTACCATGTCATTCAAACATTAAAGACAAAGAAATCTAGAATTCTAAATCAAGACATCACATCTTCATAATCATATATACATAAAGCAAGTGACAAAGTCAACCAAGACAAGATACCACATACTTCACTTTTAGCTCATAATGCAAGTCATTCTAGAAACACATAGAAACAATCTAATATCTTAAAGTCATCCAATATATCATCATAACTTAATTAATGTAATCCATTAAGACTCACAAATCCAAGTAGGATTAACCAAGACTTCACCCTAACACTATACTCATAATGTAAAAGTCATAGTCTATGATTATCACTTAAGGCAACATAAGTAGAAGACACACATATAACTTCACCTGTAGATATATAATGGAATGCATCACATAATCAACTACACAAATAGCCACATTACTTCAAGTAGTTTCCAATAAGGCCATGTTTATCATATTGCATAAAGTAACACCGACAAGGCCACACAAATTGCAAGTAAAACACATAACACCGCCATAATAAGTGGACCATACCAATCACAATAGAATCAAAGTATAATTAATATCAAATTAAGGAAAATAGGGAAGCATACCTTCATCCCCTAATCTAAACATCATTCAAGCCAAATCAACAAATTCAAAATCATAAGGCCCTTACCCATGGCCATGAATAATAAATTCAAAGCAATAACCATAAAAATCAATTAATCTACATATATTTAATATAGGTTTAACAATATAATATCAATTAGATATTAATTTAATACAATTCTTATATCATTAAAGCCCATAAGAAACTATCTAACAATTTAACAATTTTAGCATAGCTAGGGTTCATCAATTTACATAGGTTAGTAGGTAATTTATGTTAAATAATCAATAAAATATATATTATATTATAATTCATTGTTTATAATTCATTAATGCAAGAACCCATGGTAGAATTCCGAAATTGGACAATTCACTTTAGAAAACTTTGAAAAGGTCTTAAGAGTTGGGCTACTTGATGAAACAAGTTTCAAGGATCAAAGGTATGATGATTCTTCACTTTTATGAAGTATGTACACTCAAAAACCCCACACTATGCTTCTTCTTCAATTTGGACTTCAATCGAGTCATTGGGATTTTTCTAAGAGTTTTGGGTTTTCAATTTGGAAGAATGAAGTCTTTAAGGTGTTTACCCTTTATATACTTAATGAACATAACAAAAAATACCCTTAATAAACCTCCAATGACTTAATATAGAAGATGGGTGAATTGGTAACTAGAAGCAACCTGCGGAGGAACATAGGTGAGTGCGACGCCTTTGCTTGACGGGGTGTCACAGCCACGACGAGGCGTCACAGCCCTCCATTGGTGGCTACAGTGGATGGATAAAGTTCCAAACATCACCATTTGTTATTTACGTCATGACGGGACCCTTGAAGGGGCTTCATCAAGCCAACAGGCCATTGACTGCTCTGTCGCTATGGTCTGCGTAGGACTGTTTTGAGCAACAGCCTTGGGTTCTTCCTCAATGACAATTTGATGTTCCTTGGGGATAATTTCCCGGACATTTACAATTATGTTATATAAGTTTAACACCTATCAAATAAATTTCATCCAAAACGAACACGTAAAACTCAACGAAACTCGCCTAGACGTACAAGGTCGACTAAAGTCATAACTTTCGAATGCCTTTGACGTTCTTGGTCGTTTGACCTCCAAACTTCTCGAAACATAAAAAACTGACTATACATGCTATATTAACTCAAAAACATCATGAAACACACATATTCACGTATCACTAGATAAGTGACATTTAGGTGACTTAGTCATCGAACGTCTTAGTCGTCCCTTGACGTTTGACATTCAACACCCCTAATACTTTTGATACTACCTCTATAATATATATTAGACATATTTAGGACCTTAGAAAATCAATACCAACATGTTAGTCTCTAGTTAACCTAGGTCATTTTTGAGGTCTTACAATTTTAAAATGAAATCTTTGAAACTAGAGGCGAGTCGGGTCAGGTCGGACATACTAGCATTTGGACCTACCAGACCCCGCTTACGCTCGGCCTATGGTTCGTATATTTATACCATAGATTGGATTTACACTTAGAAAATATTTTCACTTACCTGGGATCTACAAACACTATTTACAATCCGTAGATTGTCTATAGACCTTTATGTTGGACCTTTTTCTGCAGATTTTTCATCGCACACTTGTACATATAGCAACCATTAGGCCATTCGTTTTAAATTTTCTTGAAATCTTTTAGACGTAGACCCTATTTTATATCTAGATAGCTTTAACACAAAATTAAAACAATTATCTAACTGAGTATAAAGAATCAAATGAACAAAGAAAACTACTAAATGGAAAGCAGAAGCCAATCATTGGATAAAGTCTACACCTTGGATTTCCTCCAAAGCAGCACTTGATTTAATGTCATGTCGTGACGTATGCCTCTTTAATACTCTTACTTCATAAATATAGAAGGCCCCAATAACATCTTGCACACTCTCGGCGTTTCTTCGAGAAAGCCCTATACTTTTCCCATTTATCTTGAAACTTGTTACCTCAATGTTTTTGAGCTCCACCGATCCATGTGGAAACACTTGCTTGAGTAAGAACGGCCCGGTCTAGTTTGACATAAGCATGCTCGGAAACAAGAGAAACGTACAGTTGACTAGACATATAAGATCTCCCACAAAAAAAAATATTACTTTTCAATCCTTTAATCATGGTACTTCTTCATCTTCTCTTTATACAAGTTTAACTTTCATAGGCTTTTAGTCGAAAATCATCATGCATATTTAATTCATTCACACTTTTATTAGACGTGGCGCCCTAATCCAAATTCAGCTTCTTTATTTCCCACATAGTTTATGCTCGATATTTACTCGCAAATGAAAAGCATTCCCATATACAAATTGGTATGGGGACATAACTATAGGAGTATTATATGAAGTGGGATAGGCCCATACAACATCTTCAAACTTCTTTGACCAATCCATTCTATTGGCGTTCACAGTCTTCGTAATAATGTGCTTGATCTCTCTTTTTGAAACCTCAACTTTTCCATTATTCGGCGGATGCTAAGGAGTGGCTACGTTATGGCGTACATCATATTTCACAAGTAGTGCTTTGAACAACTTATTGCAAAAGTGAGAATGTTTGGAGAAAATATTGTTTTTGAAGAACTTGGTGAAACTCTTTCCTTCATTATATGAAAGCTCAATTGTCACAACCCATTTGGATACGTAATCAACCACAACAAGAATGTACTTCATCGCAGGCGAACTCACAAAAAGGACCATAAAATTAATTACCCATAAATTAAACAACTCAATACCAATATCGGATTCATATGAATATCTTTAGCAATGGTCACAAGACTTGGTAAAGTCATGAACATCTTTGTTTATGCTGGACAAGTATTATCCATACAGAATGAACTTTTGCGCAATCTTAATACCACTATAGTGCCCACCAACAAATGCCTCAAGTACTCTCACCATCTCAAACTAGGTCACACAACGATGAATTATCCCATCAGCATAACTACAATATAAAGAAGGCTCATCCAAAAAAAAACTTCTTAAGATCATGCATTACCTTCCATTTTTTTGTGAAAAGACAAATCTGGAGTCACCAAATCATTTGCTAAATAATTAGCAAAGATTATAAACCAAGGAATCAAATCTTGAGAGGGCACTTATACATGTCCATTTGAGAAAACATCACTAATTTCAGCCTTATCACCAAGTTCAAGGAGAGCATAATCCTCTAATCTAGACAAGTGCTCGACAAGCTGATTATCTGTCCCCTTTTTATCTTTCACCAAAATATCATATTTTTTAAACAACAACACCCATCTAATCTGTCGCAATTTAGCATCCTTCTTATCCATCAAATAACTCAATGTCAAATGGTCAAGATGAACTATGAACTCTGTATGACGGAAATAATAATGAAATTTATCGAATGCAAACACCATTGCTAGATGCTCTTGCTTTATCACGGTATAATTCTTCTAGGATGCTTTGAGGAATGTTACTTCATAGTAAATTGGATGAATTATCTTTTCATGACTTTGTCCTAATACTATGCCAAGCTCTGCTCCACTTGCATCGGACATGAACTCAAACTGTTCCTCCCGATTTGCTCCAATAATTATGGGAGTAGAGACTATTTTCTTCTTCAACTCTCAAAATTTTCTACGATAAATATCGTCAAAGTAAAACTTACTCGCCTTCTTAAGCAATTTGCAGAAGGGATATGCAATTTTAGAAAAAATTACAGTTTTCACATATGTTAAGTACCTTGGAAAAAGTATCAAAACATCGATCAAACAAGTTATGTATAAAAATGACATTGCAAAACCATAATGGCACGCGCTTAAAGGCAAAAGCCCCATAGGGGCAAGTGAAGATGGTCCTATTTTTATCTTTCGGAGCTATAGAAATTTTATTGTAGCCCTAATAACCATTAAGAAAATAGTACCAATCATTATCTGCAAGTCTATCAAATATCTTATCTATAAATGGCATCGGATAGTGGTCCTTCTTTGTCGAAGCGCTCTACTTTTCATAGTCTATGCAAAATATCCATCTAGTCACAAGCCGCATCAGAACAAAATTGTTTCTGTCATTAGGAACAACAGTAATACCAACTTTCTTAGCACACTGAACATGGCACACCCAACTACTATCTGTAATTGGATAAATAACTCCAACATTCAACAACTTCATGATCTTCTTTCTGACTGACTCTAGCATAGGCATATTTAGTAATCTCTTGTGCTCAATGCTAAGCTTCTGATCTGGCATAAATTGGATTTTGTGAGGAGTACGAGGATGTATCCTTATAATGTTCGTAATTGTCCACCCAATAGCTCGCTTGAACCTCTTAAACACCCTAACCAATCACTCTTCTTGTCTCCCATCAAATCTCATGCAATGATGACCAGTAAGGTATCAACTTTCACTAATAATGCATACCTTGAATGCAGTGGTAAAGCCTCAAGCTTCAAATAATGTGGTTCTTCAATTGATGCTTTTGCAAGTGGAGATTCACGATTTTTCATATCTAGCTCAAACTCCTTTGGTTTCTACCGATAAAATTGCACCTGTAGAGTGCAACAAACCGATTTGTTGTAGTCTTCAATACCATCACTCTCAAAGTTCATCAAAACCACTGCCTTGTAACTTAACACCCAGTCATTCTTCAATCTGCACACCAGACACACTCTCAACTATATATGTTATAGTAGGTACTCATTGGAGCTCACCATCTCATTCATGAACCTATAAACATTGAAAATTTCTTCTTCATTGTTGAGTCTTAAATTTATTTGCCATTCTCCCTATCAACCAACGCACGTACAACGGTGAGGAATGGTCTCCCAATAATGATGGGAAACCCAGTGCCAACATCACAATAAAGAATAACAAAATCCACAAAAAAATGAATGACTCCACTTTAAGTAGGACATCATGGAGTATACCAATGGGCATCTTCAATGTTCTATCAGCCATTAGCAACCGCATTGTAGTTGATTTTGGATCTCAAAATTCAAACTTCTTATAAATGGAAATTGACCCGAGATTTATGCTAGATCAAAGACCACATAATTTTTTAGCAAAGTGCAATAACCCAATGGTACGTGGGATTGTGAAGACACCAGAAACCTCCTATTCTTCATAATGGACCTTGTAGAAATAATACTACAATGTCATAACCTATCATCACCTTCGAAACTCACTGACCTATTCTTTTTCAACATTTCATTAATAAACTTAGCATACCTAAGTATTTTCTCCTAGGGTTATCTCAACGAAGCATTGATGGAAAGTAGCTTCAACATATTAAGAAACCTTTAATATTTTCCTTCGTCAGTCTTCTTAACTAACCTCTATGAGAAGGGTGGTGTAGGTGTTGGTATGGGAACAACTTCTTCATTTTCCACTGCCTTTTTCTTTGTCGTATTCTTTCACTCGCCACTCACTTAAACCGCCTCATCATCCTTAATAGATTCAAATTTAACCCCAAACGGCGTAGGTTATAAGTGATTTGCTTACCCTTGTGCGTAGTGACTGCCGCCATATTCTTCGGTTTTCAGAAGCTATTACTTGGAAGAATACTATGTTGATGTGTGTTCACTGTGGTAGACAACAATTGAATCTGCTGCTCAAGATGCTTTATTATTATTGCACACGCATCAAATTTTTTACCAATACCAGACAAGTCATTTTACATATCATTCACATTTTCATCAGTCGCTTCGAACCTCCTCCTTATCTTTTGAATCATATATCTAAAAGGAGCCTTATTACCTTAATCTTCCCTAGGACTAGGTTCATGATATTAAGAAGGAACATAAGGTCCAAACCGATCATTCTTGTTGCGATAGTTGTTCCTGTTGTTATCGTGATTGTAGTTCCCAACCTAGACATATTGATCCTCTCAATTGTTGTTGCATGGTTTAGACCTTGGTTTCCTTGATTTTGCACCAATAATCAATGTTGCAACCTAAGGTTCTTGGTGGAAAGCCCCCCATCTCGTCATTCATAACATAAGCATCCACTTCATAGTAACACTTCCCAGTCAGTGGTGGTTTTCTACTCTGGTAGTTCACAGTGTTTACCTTCTCCGCACCTTCTCACACCTGAAGATATCTTTGGACACAGACACAAGATCTAGGTTCACAAGTGATACCAAGTTAATCCTCTTAGCATAATCATGAGCATACTAAAGATAATAAACTAATGCTGAAGGTAAATAATAAATAAAATTAAAGGATGGGAAACCCATATAATATAAATGGGACATATGAAAACTTATGATTTATTAAAAAGAACATATTAACTCAGTTCTAAACTAAATCTACCTATGTCTTAAAATAGCCTCTTACTGACTAGAAATGTTTAGACGATCCCCAAAAAAGTCTAGCAATATTGAAACTTTTGGACTTAAAATGCGTAAAATAAACTTATGACATTGTCTTTGGAGAATGAGGACTAACCACTGATTTTGCTTAATTGGAGATCAGGAACTAATCTATGCGTGATGTCGATGCTGAGAACCTGAACCTCCACCACGAGAAGATATACCGCATGAATCTGCCAGTGCATAAAAGGTACTCAATATCTAGGATAAAGTAAAGCTGAAACAAATATAATTGCACAAAGCAATAAAGCAATGAAATAATCTAAACAACATAAGATCCTTAAATACTAAGCATGACTAATCTAAATGCAATGAGTAAGTTATATATTTTTGAGACTAAAACCCAAACATTATCAATACAATTGAGTCTAAATGAACTGTGGGTGCTACAAATAATCTATAATAAAACCACATGACCTAACTGTGGATTCCAATGTATACGGCTTACCAAGAGGACCAAAATATACCCGGCCAGAAGTTAAAAAGGAGCGCTGGCGTGATAACTTAAATGATGCCCTTAGAGGGGACTTACAAACTTCGTGGCTAGTACTTCTAGGACTATTTGGGGACGATGAACAATAGTCCAACTCCTTATTTTTCTACTCCCAATGAATTAAGTAATTAATATATTTGTGACTAAATGTATGTAAGTTACAGGATATCTCAAACTGAACATGCAAGCGGAGAATTAAACAATTAAACAGAAACTAATGCATTAATAAGTGAGGAATGTATAGTTGAATAACAGAAATATCTGACCTAGCATGTATTATTCAACAACTAAAGAAATACATAGTTAGGGTTCAGGAATTAATGTAGTCCAATAATTCGAACATTCAAGAAACCCTAGGTTTATTCATAATTGGTGAATCACAAAACATACTGAAAACTAATGGGTGAAAGCAACACAGTTAAGGTTGATCACATAGAAAATTCTCTTACATATAAGGTTTCACTATCGCGTTTATTCAAATGAGGTTATTTTCTCCTAAGCAAAGAATAACAAAAAGAAAATTTTTGTATAGTTGAAACTTCTAAATACAAATTTATACATTAAATCTTCAGAGTTAGATTTACCAAATAATCTTATCGCAAAATTCATTCAGTATGTTTTAAGAAACCAATATTGTGTTAACTAAGACATGAGTTCTAATTCTCTTTTGTAGTTCTAGTGTCAGGAAAATCAATTATAATTTCACCCTTGTAGATTGAATTTATCTGACGTTTCTCAGCCTATTCAGATAATGATCACTTCCAACCCTTGCCAGTGCAATCTATCTAACATTTCTCAGCCTATTTAGATAATGATTACTTCCATCATCTCGAACTCAAAGTGTTAACAATGTGAATTCTTTATTAGGTAGACATGGTGTTAAAGATCTCTTCTATCAAACTAGATTTAAAACCAAATCAGTAACTTAGTCTAGTTTTTTCCTAATTGATGTTGTTATCTAGAAAAAACAACAAATTCAGTCTTGTCCAATGTGTGAATTAAATAGATAAAAGTTTTATTGAAAGTTGTAACTACATATTCTAAACAAAGATTCCACAACTTTGATTAGTTTTACAGAATTTCAAATAAATTAGAGTGATAGATTCCACAACCCCAGTCGTGTTATTTATTTGCTCATGTGTTCTTGTAAACTAAAAGCAATAAAAGGTGAAAACATTCTAAGAATCATTTAGAATAATAACTAGCAGAACAACATTTTTCTTAAGTTAATTGAAAATCATAAAATGATAAGAATAATTGAAGAACTCAAAAGTTAAAAAAACAATGCTTGATGTCATATTATCCTCTGCCCAAACAATGTGCGGTCAATAATCACCTAGAAACGACCTAATAATTTTATATAAATTATTTAAAAGGAGTCTTAACAAAACTTGGACTGAACATTCAAGCCTTTTCAAAACCATGACCACGACCCCTCAGGGGCTTCAAAGATCGTGAATCCCTTCATGTCTCCCTTGGAACATATAAAAAGTGATTCTTTAGAGGTTATCACTAGAAGATGGATCATGAGATGGAACATATATCGTCAAAAAGACCACGTCACATGAAGACGTCTGTGGTTTTCACTTGACATTTACAAAACATTTGGGTCTTGAGCACTACTCACTGGAATTCACATCATGACGAATACATCGGACCGTAGTGAGGAACACGTCCCGTGAAGTGGTCTATGGTCGTCACTTGGGTTTCACTTGCTTTTAAAATCTTCAACTCCTTCACTATAAGGTTCACCAAGACAAGCACAATGGACTGTATAGAGAACCACAACACGTGAAGTTGGCCGTGGTTTTTACTTGTTCCCTTCCTCTTCAGCTCATCTTTGGTCGTGATCTTCACTTGAACATCATTAATTTCATCTTAAGTACTGCCTTTCATGCTCAATCATATGGGCAATAAAAGCAAACTATTCATACATTAGAGGATATGTTGAGAGAATGTGTGATTAATTTCAAAGGTAATTCTGATAATCACCTATCTCTAATTGTGTTTGCTTAATGTGCCATAGTCTATGGATTTTTGTGATTTTGAAATTCTAACGTCTTATTTGCCAAAAATTTTTGTGGAGTACGTTAATATTTTAGATATGGAGCTAGTTGGCCCTGACGGTTAAAACATTCTATTTTCAAGGTAAAATGAGCCCCGAAGTAGGTACAACGTATTTTGCCGATTTTCGTTTGTTATAGTCCATGGATATTTAATGATCCATAATTTCGACGTCTTTTTGCAGAAATTTTTCATGGACATCCTTTAAGATATTATCTACAACAATATTTACCACTTTAGCATCAAAATGACTCCCTATGAAGCTCTTTATGGGAGAAGATGCAGATCTCATATTTGATGGTTTGAAGTTGGTGAAGCTGAATTGATAGCACCATATTTATTTCGTGAATCAATGGAGAAGGTTAAATTGATTAAAGCGATATTAAAAATGGCGCAGTGTCATCATAAATCCTACGCTGATATAAGGAGGAACGCGTTCGAGTACAAAGTAGATGATTGGGCATGAAAGTTTCACCGATGAAGGGTGTTATGAGGTTTGGTAAGAAGGGGAAACTTAACTCCTTGTATACCTGAAACAATATCCAAGAGGATTGATAATGTTGCTTATAAGTTTGAGCTACCAAAAGTTTTAGCAAAGGCTTATTCAATATTTCACATCTCCATCTGGAAGAAGTGGATGATCCTTCATTGATTATACCAACTGAAAATATCGAGGTCAAGGATAGCTAATTATAGTAAGAGAGTCTGGTTCATATTATACATAGCCAAGTTTGCAAATTTAGATCAAAGAAGGTTGCAACAGTTAACATCCTTTGGAGGAACTAATTTTTTGAAGAAGCTACTTGGGAAGCCGAGAGGATATGAAGACGATATATCCACATCTCTTTAAATCCTAAGAACATACAGACCAAGATACAAAATTCTATTCTTAGTACTCTCTAATTATGAGTGAGCATATTGGTTGTTGCATCTTCTTGTTAGGTGTTTGAACTTGATGTTAGCACCCTTAACTAGTAGGAGTAATCTCATTCAAGGACGAATATTTCATGAGGGGAATATATTGTAACATCTTGAAATTCAAAATAATCTAGGAAAAAGATAAGAACTTGAGAGAGTTGATATTTTGAAATATTAAATATCTGGAAATTTACTTAAGTTAGAAAAAAATAGTTTTCAGTAAACTTCAAAGAATTACAACTTCTAGCTCAAGAGGAGTTAGGGGAATTTCCAGATATAGCTGGAAATCTCTTCGAATAGCTATTCCATCGCAGCAAAGTTTTTCCAATTCCGAGTTCATATTAGTGCATTATGCATGTTTTTTGAAGTTGGGTTGTTGCAATGAGGAATGTACTATCCGGATTTCGAAGGGGTAGTTTGGTCTTTTCGTTATCCTATTAATTTCATTTAGTTTTTTAATTAATTCGGGGTATAATATGAATTAGATCAGTTCACACTTTAACAAAGAGAGTTCGGATTTTTAGAAGATAAAAGAAGAGGAGAAACGGGGAGGGAGTTCATGATTCGACAAGATCATCAAAGTTTAACTTGTGGATTTTGTCTGGGGTGATCATTATAAAGGTATGTCATATTTCCATAACACTGGATTTGTTCACCCATGCATGTTTTATTCAGAGTGAATTAGCTATAGAAAGAGTGGAATTTAAATGTTATTGTTAGTTTTTCTTGAATTACATTCGTTCTTGAACATCAGTATATATTTATGAGTTTCTTGAAGTAATAAGTCATGTAGTTTGACTTCCTTGAATTAGATCCTTGATCATATGATGTGGGAACATCAATCTAAAGTTAATTTTAGAAAAGAAATCAAGTTAAAATGATATAAGGTCAGAAAACGAGAGGAAATATTTGTCTAACACACATGGAGAAGGTGACGCACGACGCGCCTCATCTATGCCAAAAGTCCTGTGGCGGCACGCCTACACTTCACCAAAATGGGGCTTCTGCACTTAGGACCTAGCGCGACCCAGGCCGGGTACGCCCAAATAGTCGTTTTCACCCAGCTTTCATTGTTAAGTCCCTTTAAGACTTAATAAAGTGTATTAAAACTTCCTAATGATTCTAACTACCCTAAATGACATCTAAGCATATCGAAATCATATAGAAACATGAATTTCAACATTTAAACCATAATTACAAATTTAAGGAAAGTCAAGAATCGAGTTAGAAAAGTTCATAGAGTGTTTTTAAGAAGTCTTTTGCAAATTCTTTTAACTTTGTTTAAATACATAAAGTTCAATATTAGTAAAGACTAAAAGAATTCAGATTTGAAGTTCAGTTCTTCAAAGTTGTATAAGGGGACTAACGATTCTGAAAGAGTTCACAATATTTTCACTTTTGAACAAAAGAAAACTTTGATTTCAAAAAGATTCTTTGAGCTAGTTTTTAGTAAACAGGAAACTCTGATTTCAAAAAAATAATTTGAGATAGTTTTAGATAAACAGAAAATGCTTTAACTATTAAGCAAAAGAGGAAATTGTGATTTCCAAGATGACCTTTCAGCTATGTTTTTAGCAATTATATCAAACCACAATCAGAATTTATATATTTAAACATATTGAGCTAGTATATATTGGGATTAGTATTAATCCCCGACATGGGGAAGAGGTTAGAAAACTCTGATCCGCCATAAACCATGTAGCCTCCATAGGTAGAAAAGGATCATACTTTGAATGATTGCTTTAGTGATTTTTAGCATATACTAGTGGATCTAGTTAGTAGTTGAGGATCTATACTGATGTCAAGGTGTAGGAAATTCCTGGATGCGTGAGGAAAAACAATGTATCATAACTATAGTTTTTAAGTGATGGTTGTCGTTTAGCGAAACTCCTGCAGAAGTTAAATATATTTTATAAACATGTTTATTTGCATTTTCACATATATATAAAAGTTATATTGTATCTTTGTGTACACAATAAATGACATCATGTTATAAACAATTTTTCCTTATATTACATTTGTCTTCAATTGCATTATATTGACATGAGTTCAGTCCGTACATTGAGTTGAGTCAAGTAAGTTCTCTAGATTTTCCTTTCAAGCCTACATGTTGTTTGATTCCAAATTGCATACTCGTACATTGAATGTACTAATGTCTGTTATGATGCATACACATGAATCTAGGATCGGCATCTGGCACGTCATTGATCAAGTGAGCAGCTCATAGTCAATTGGTGAGCCTCCTGACATTCAGTAGGACTTCTTTTATCACTTGCTCTCTAGTTTTCAGTTTTTAGGATGATTGGGTGGTCTGTCCCAAGATCCCTCTTTGTTTTAGAGGCTCTATCTATAGATAGTAGTAGTTCATTTGTCTTATTCTTATAAATTCTAATCATTTAAGATATGATTTGCCATTTCGACTAAGTTCTTACCGCTAAATATTTTTTATGGGTTTCATCTCTTGAGTTTAAGTCTTCCATTGAGTACGTAAGCAATACCAAGGGTCTTCTCAAGTCCAACAATAGTTCTCGAGCACTAGTCGCGCCTACGGTGTATGCTCGGGGCTTGACAAAATACCCTAGCCTTAGCGTTTCTTGAATTACTTCACTGAAAAAACTTTGTAGTAGATGAGAGTGTTTGATTTTTTAAAACTAATTTCCAAAAATTTGGATGACCTCTTAAGGGGTTTTAGGGCCACGATACCCTTTAACAAATAAATAAAATGATCTAGGAGGTTGAATGATTTTTTTACGAGACAATGAGGTCTATATGGATCTTCAACACGGATCCATCGGAGAGCTTCTACCAGGTTTGGGCATCGTTAGTAAATCAATTATAACTTTTTACGCATAGGATGTAATTTAGTAAAGTCAGGGGCTACGTAAAGAAGATTCAAAGATATTTGATTTTGTATCGTGTATCTTACCTAAGTCATCTTGTACTAGGATGTATGATCGTTTTAAATTGACCCTAATCTTAAAGAAAAACTTAGGAATAACTTAATGAACTCTCTTTAGTTCTTCTTTATACTCAAGGTGCTACATCTAGTGACCTTAAAACTTTGGAAAAGTTTAAATTCTTACATAAAATCTCACTTCATACGAATAACGATTTGAGTCTTACCTCATAATATTTATAGGGTGTTACAATATCTTCCCATTGGGATTATTCGTCCTTGAGTGACGATTGGTGTGGGTGTCGAATGGGGTTACTGTTACTAAGGTCTTAATCAAATGGTATGCTCTTAAATTATACAAGCTTAACCCAAATCCTTAGGTTTGGGTTCTATACGACTCCATAGGGAATATCATCCCAAGAAGAGTACTCCATACGTCAACTTTGGGCTCATATCAAGAACTACCAAATGTTTAAGAACACCAACTTCAATATTAGTAATTTAACAACTCCACAGACTCCTCCTAACCATCTCCTATTGAATTTCTCAACACTTGTCTTGATTTCGCATCTTGTCATCTCACAATTAGTTCTAAAGTTGATAATCGAAATCAACGGACTTATTCCACAATCTGTAACTCGTCAACATCCTCTTTTAACCTAACACTAGAGAGAAGTTTATCTCATGACTACCAAACTCCTTATAAGTAGGTACTAAGACCTCTTTTTAAGGTGTTTGACTTAACTTCTTCTGGTTACATGTCCTCTTAATACACCTCTTAATGCTCTTGTTACTCTTGTAACTTAGCCACACATCAATGACCTTATCTAAAAGTTAGGATATCTCACTTACAAATCAGTTTCATTACAACTAACATCTCACATCCTCTGTTACTCTATGTCAAGTGTACTAGATCAAACCTCAAGACTAACATCATCACTCTCATGTTGTAATTATATTGATCATCACACTCATATCAAATTCAAGATTAATGTTCATTACTAAACTCTAATGTCACATGATTGATTGCATGCTATGTTATACCTTATAACTTGATAAGTTTTATAACCTTCAGAAAATAATGACCCTCTCGAACAAACCATAAGCCTAGCTTAGCTCTATCTCTTGATGAATAATATTGCTATTCTCTTCAAAACTTATATTTGGTCAATACCTACACAATGGAACTTCATCACAAACTAATTTCTATCTAAAGCACACTCTTCCTCCTATGATGGAATCTTCACAAATCATCACAATTTTGTCTAGCCATAAAGAAAAACTCGTTATCAATAAATTACTTGGTACATGACTATAGTAACACACCTGCTCTAAGCATCATCTCCCTTACTTAGATTATTAATCCTCTACATACTTTCCTCTAAATCTAGGCTCTTTAACTACTGTTGCGCATGATCTCTTCTTACATACTATATTTTACGGTGAAAATTGTTACGAGCGGGTTCCTTAGCAATATAAAAGTTAATGTTTAAAATATTTGGACAGGAAAATATTTTGGTTGTAACTTGAAATTTCTCAGCCTAGTAAAGATATGGAAAAAATCAGAGTTTTAAGTTCTATTAAAACCTAGTAAAAAACAGGTTGATTTAAATATGATTTTGATTACATGAGTAAATAGATAATTCATTAAAGAACCCGGTGTGATTTTACGGAATTGTATTCAGGTGAGTAGAACTCTTGAAACTTATCTTGGCATGAATTGTATTTTTTGAGTATTGTTGGTTCAAGGTGTGTTATGAATGGGGCGTCTTCGAATTACTTAAATATCTCACTATTTTGTGCAAGCGTTTAGTGGGGATTTCTTCTACTAAGGAGGGGTCGTTGTAGTGGGGTGAGGACCATTGTGGTGGGACAAACACGATTTAAAGTCATAAATAAACCCCAAAAAAGATTTATTCTTCACTTTTGGGCATGAGATTAGAATAAGACCCCGGATGTGTTCTTGAAGTTTTCATCATTCTTGAGGTTAAAGGTAAGGTTTTAACTCCCTGTATCAATTTTTTGACATGTAGAACCTAGTTTCCTTGATTATTGTCGATGAGGTAGTGTTTCCATCTCGAATATATGGTGTTGTTACTAATTTGAGTAATTAGTTATCATTTATTTATTCTCGTATTATATTGATTGTTTGTAGACCAAGAACAAGAGGAACAAATCCAAAAGGATAACAATCAAGTTTCGTAGGAGTTTTAAGCTTTTTTGAGGTAGATGATGGTTGTGATTTAATGATTATTTGATGGATGTTTGATCTTTATTCATAATGATACATGAATATATGTGAATGTTGTATTATTTATAACACTTGTTGTAAATGATGGAGATGAATAACTATATGCCATGAATCACTTCTCGATTGTATGATTATTTAGCATCATGTTAGTTATTGTGATTGCGGCATAATTAGGGGATGGGTTTTCAAATTCTGGCATTAAGATTTGACTGGGTACCATATTCTGGTATGCTAATAGTCAAGGTTTGGGTTCAAAAAGAGGATCAATGACTTGTTACAAATGTATATTGTTGAGCATGTTAGATATATTGTATATGTTCAGTATTTTGCAAGTTTATAAGGTTGTATTGACTTTCTTAAGTTATACTTCGTTGGACAGACGCGTGATTCTACAACTATACGGTGGTTACGTAGTCATACTATACTTTATCTTAGTTATGGTTACTACAGGGCATCTTTGGGGCCTATTGACAGACCTCAATTGGAAGATATGTGATCGTTTGAATTCAAGGGTGAGCTAGTTCTTTTGTCTTCTATGAGTTCTCTTTCGTCTGTGTCCACCATTTCGGACATAAACTTTTCTAGTTAGTTAATTAGTTCATTAGTTTGGGGTTGTAACCATTCTTGTTTAGACTTTTTGTCCACTGTTAGATGTTTTTGTTCATTGAATTTCAAGTTCTAGGTGTGATTTTCTGCATTGTCTAGTTGTTAGATATTTTGGAAGTTTATGAAACTCTAGTCTTAGATATTTCACTTGTGTTCGTAACTTATATACTTAACTTTTTTGGTTTAGTTACTTGGTTTGGATTGTAGTAGTTGTTCTCCCATTGGAGGGTCAGTTTGGATGTCAATCAGGACTATCTAGGTCGTGACAAAAATACTACGCAAGCTCAAAACATACTTCCTCATTAATATCTTTGTTGATACAAGGCTTAAGGAAAATAGTACAACTTGATTTTATCCCAACACAGAGTTCATATGAATATGAGAGCATTCCTCTTGAACACAACACTTAACTCTCTCATAACCATCTCTCAAGCTCATGTGGAGTCTGATGACTTCCTCAATAAAGGACTGAATTTTTGTTTCAACCACCTCTAGTATGACATGTAGTCGAAAGAACATGAGAAATACACAAGTATGAACAAATCCCTGTGAGATAGTTCTATTTGATGATTCAAAGTACGAAAGAAGGGAAAGTTTTCTAACTGTCTGTAGTCCGTTATTTATAGAATTCGGGTCCTCATAAACATAAACAAGATCCTACTTGACATTACTTTATCGACACACAGCGAAACATGAACTCTGTGCGTTGATACCAAGTTTGTCATGACCCAAGCCTACACCCTGGATGTGGCCGGCAATCGAGTACAATTGTTGGTCCAGTAGTGAACCCTCATCCCGGCTCACTTCATTAACATTACGAACTCAAGCATACAAAGCTTAAAATTGAATAAAAATTTATTAAATTTCAATTCAAAGACTTAAATCTACTTAAAAACTTTGGATAAAAATAACTTATTCAGCGCATCATAATATAGGATACTTAAGTCTTTAAAATATTTAACAAAATAAATTGTACAAACCACTCAATTATACTAACTATCTATGAAGCCTCGAAATTACAATGATGGTAGTCGGGACAAGATCCATGACATCCTGACTAAACTAAAAAATAAATAAAATCCTCTGGAAGCAAGGAGCCTAACCTCGACTTACTCGAATTATATGTGCTATCAACGAAGCTCCTGTTGATTACCCCGATTACTTGTATTTGCATCATGAAAAGATGTAGGCCCAATGACTTATTACGAAGAATGTACGAGCATGTAAGGGGAATGATAAATCATAACATAATTTTGAACCTTATAAAAAGGAAATATGCTTACCTTCTCTCAACTCACTCATTCTCAACTCAAATAAAGAATATGAAACATATGCCAACTCAATGATAAGATGCTCAACTTAGCTAAAATAAGGCTCACCTTAATAATAATATATTCAACACGATGAAATAAGTTTCAACTCAATGATAAGATACTCGTTTATGGATACTCAACTCAATATAAAGCAACAATAAACATGCAGTATATCGAAAGCTTATAAAAACATTCGAAAGCACCTCAGTGTGTTTAAAAATACAACAACAACTCAATTTATATATAAAGTAATATAATACTGTAGGTGTTTCTCTAACCGACAATCACCACTATGAACTTAAGTGATGATACAATGTCTCGCCCGCGCTGCCAGAACTTTCCTATACTTTTCCATTATATGGGACAGCTCAAATAGGTGTATCAACAATCTATACTTAAAAACACTAAGGAATTGTCTAAAAATTACGATACTTTCTACCCATGAACATAGTGTATAGAGACTTGAGTTATTTTGAACTCACATCCCCATATTGGTGCTCAATACTAGTTAAATATACTCAATTCAAACATTTAAAAACATAACTCTTCCTCTGGTTTTGAGACAATTGCTCAAACTACACTAATAAAAGACGTAACTAACCTTGAAATAACTATTAAAGTCATTACACTTTTACAATTCTCAGTTTCTCTTTTATCAATATAAATTGAATCATCTAGGAATACATAAACCCCTTGTACTCATACTTGAAAACTCTTTCTCAAAAACATTTTAAAATTATAATATTATATCATCATGATTGACTTGGGAAGACATACTTCATAAACAATGATGGTATATTTAATACAACATTTTTCATTCCTCGATACATACTCGATTGTCATACAAATCATGCTTTAGAAACTGTTTTTGCAAATGATGTCTTTACTTTCTAAAAACTCAGTTTAAGAAAAACTGTTGTTGTCTTTAAAAAAATCCAAATCTATAACTCAAATAATAGGGTTCATGTGAAATTTATAAATATGAACAACTCAAATGAAGAATATTAATGTCAATAAAGAACCTTAATACTCAAAATCAAGACTCTGTGACACTACCCATCTCTAGACATACTCGACCATTAGGGTTCATGCAGGATTATGGGCATGAACAACTAAACTCAAGGGATTTAATTGTAACATGTACTATTCCCATGATTAGTAGCGTAATCTTAAAAAGGGTCAGGAACTCAATACTCAAAACTTACAACATGAATATACTACTTCTCTTAAAGATACTTCAACTTATGGGGATCATGTAGAACTTATAGGTATGAACAACTCGACACAAGTGTCTACATAATGATATGCAACTCATGAAGATGACTCTTCTCATTAATATACCTACTTCTCCAAAAACATATCTAAAATAAATAGTTCATCTCAAAGGATTAACAATTTAACTTAATGGTTTTCGCGAACTCTACTCTTAACTATCTCTTGAATGTTAATTATGAATTGAAGAGTTATGCTTCATTATATGGAAGACCTCGTGATGATAAAATAGACTCATGAATACATTTTAATCTACCTTGTGCTCACTTACTTAAGTCGTGAAACATGTTACTAGAAATTTTAGAAAAATCCTCAAAAGTTTCAATGGAATTTCTCAAATAAGTTTGTAAGAACTCTCAAACTTAACGCTCAACTCTAGTTTGAAATTGATTTATTAATTCAACTTTTTAATTTGTGATAAGAAATATGTCAGGACGATCAGGAGTGTTTTTAGATAGTTAAACTTGAGAAAGGATCAATAAAAATTATCTCGAAGCAAGCCGGTGACACAGAGTTGTATATAATTATTTGGTATCAAAAATTTTGAGGTAGCACGGTACCTAACCGCTCCACGACGCGAAGGAGATTACCCTAGATATGAGGAACATGTTTGCGATGCGGACCTGGTGCCTAGATTCATCCACTTTTTCCTTCTTCGTTTTCAAGCTCCAATTAGCCTAAACTCTACAATTTTAATTAAGTTCTCTTTTGATAGAGATACTAGTATATGTGCATAAGGATATATTCATACACATCAGAAAAGTTGATAAGATTTCTGCAGGAACTCAACAATCCCAATTTAACTCAAGAACGATTGTCAATATTTAAGAACAATTAAAAACCATCAACTTACAACTTTCTAGAACTAATTTAAATCTGAAATTAACATGATTGGGATGTGGATGAACAAACCCAACACTATGGAAGCTTAGAATCTTGAAAGAACCATCTTCTTGAAGAACTTGAAGGAAAATTTGCGAAAAAGAACCGTAGACTTAGAATTTCTTGAATTCCTTAAGGATTGAATTTTTGAAGTTTATGAGAGGGTTTGATTTTTGAAATCTGATTTTCTATACATTTAAGGAATTGAAAATGATCTCCTTACGGTTTTTCTGACCAAAATACCATTTGATAAATAAATATAATGAGTTTGGACTTGGAATGATTTTTTACCACGTAGTGAGGTCCGTATTGGTTCCTAATGCGGAGCTGCTTCCAAGTGTGGCCATGGTTAGTATATCTGTCCTAACTCTTTATTCAAAGTTCGAAACTTAGAAAAGTGGGAGGCATTCGAAAAAGGATTTGAAGATCTTTCATTTTTTGGCTTGTATCTCATTTAACTCATCTTGTACTAGAAATTATGGTCATTTGAAGTTAACCCTACACTTTATGAAAGATTAGGAATTACTTGAACGAACTATCGTTAGTTCTTGAAACTTAAGGTGTTGCATCTATTAAATTTCTTTGTTAAGTCTTAGTTACTACAAAGAACGGTTCAAGTCTTGGCTCGAATTTTATGGGGTGTTACAAGTGTAATGTGAGAATATTTCATTTTTTTAATTGTTGAAGAGTTGAATTTTTTTAATTTATTTAATCATTTTATTTAATATTATGAATGCATAGAATAGTCATTGAGACAACTACTCAATATCTCAATTCTCCAAAAAGTACCTCCACAAAAACAGCTCCACATTAAACGTACTTACATACTTTTTCTATTTCATTTTGTAGAATATTATTTTCTCATTAAATTGTGCCAAAATTTGAGGGATTTGATATATGGACTGTAAGACTATGTTTTAGTATTTCATGTGTTGAAATGTGAAATTGGTGGTGTAGACCAATTCACAACATTTTAATAATACAATGGATGCCAACTTGCATCAGTACACTCAACGTACGAGTATGCGAGTGGGAAATCTAAACAACATATAGGCTTCAAAGGGAAAACTAAAGAACTTACCTAGCACTACTCAACTCTACAAGACTGAACTCATTTTAATATATAGAAACATAAAACAAGTGAAATACAAGGAAAAGTGGGTTAAGTCATGATGTAAACATTATATGTATGCAAGGAAATATTATAATTTAGAGATACATGTAAAAATACAAATAACTGTGTATATAAAATACATTTAATTTTTGTTGGAGATTCTCTAACTGACAACCATCACATTGGAGCAATAGTAATGATACATCTTTTTACCTCACGCTGCCAGGGTAATTATATGCCTTGCGATTTTTATAGTACCTGAACTACTATGTGTATCCACTAGTCTAAGCTAAAAAGCAAGAAAGGAATCATCTAAAAAGTATAGCCATTTTTCTACCCATGGTGTCTAGATGATTTATGGGGGTTGTGAATTGTATGAAATCTCCCCCATATAGGTGCTCAATACTAATTCCATAATATACTAACTCTTATGTAATAAAAACGTACTTCTTCTGTTATTCGAGATTAGTGCTAAAAAATATAGCTCAAAGGCTAACCTCGAAGTCGAAGTTTCCTATTTCGCTTTACATAGAAAGCGACTACTTTTTCTGAAAACTAGCTCAAAAGCTCTACAAAAATCTCAGTTTCCTTTCTTGTTTGAATAAGAAAACATTTACTCTTTGGGAATATATAGTCTCGATATACTTCTTGAAAAGTTTTCACTCTTTCATTAACTATAGATTGGAGTTTTAAATCAATGTTAAAGACTCTTGAAAACTTTATTATGTTGCTTTGACTTGCTTCTTAACTTCTAGACTTTGCTCATAACTTCTCTTTACTTTGATCTTAACTTTCATTGAATTTGATTATGGATTCAAGGTTCATGTCTCATGGCTATGGATGATTTCGTGATGTTTACATGTACCATGGAGTGTTGAAATCAACTATAGAAACATAGGTACAAAACTAAAGAACTAGAACAAAAAGAAAGGGGAAGAATGAGGAGAAGTGGAACTCTAATAGACGCAGGGCCTTAGCCCTAAAACATCAGAGTGATGGCTGGGTCGCTCTGTCTGGAACGGCGCCCCTGAGCCCTATGGAAAGATATTTCTTTGGGGCGCGTTGGCTGGTGCGACACCATACCTTTTTCCTAGGTGACTCTGATTTTTCTCTTGCATTTTTTTATCTTTAAACCCTCTAAACTTCAATGGTTATTTTCCCAAACTCTTAGGATTGTTTGTTTCATCAACATACAATAGTTTTAACTAAAAATTAAAGTTGTAAACATGAATCAAATAATCAAAAAAACTTCAACAACAATACCATCAAGGACTCAATAAATCTTTCAACAATGTTCTTCAAGAAAACAATTTCTTAACATTCAAAAACATAAATTTGCTGAATTGAAACATGCTTGGAACGTGGGTGAACTAACCAAACGTAATGTGATCTCACATACCTTTTAGGAATCACCCCCGACGAGTCCCACACACAAAGCTGGAATTTTCATGGCAATTTCTTAATTTCTTCTTTTTTCTATATTCTCACAGAGCTAGCGTGAATTCTAAATCTTTTTAAACTTAAAAAAGTCTTGTTTTCACCAAAATAATCCCTAAAAATGTATTAATATAATTATGTAAGGAAAATATAAATTTTCCCTTCCAAAATCGGGATTGGACTTTTCTTAGTCCAACAGTCCAACTTTCGAAAGACATAACTTACTCATACAAAATTTGAATAGCACAAACTTTGCAGCGTTGTAAACATCATTCCAAGGGATTATTAACCATATTTGAAACCAAACCAAAGTAATCCTGGGCTAGGGATAATGGTCGTTTAAATTTATCAAAAAACTCACTTTTAACTTAATAATTTCCAAATTTCCTTGTTCTTTCAAGAAGTACCTATTTTCAAATTTTAAAATCTTTTCTAGTTCTTCTTATTTGTTAGATGTTAAAATATATCCCCCTTGAGAATATTCTTTCACGAATGAGATTACTCTTACTAGGTTTATGATCATAACATCAAGTTTAAACAACCACATGCAAATGCAACTAAAAAACATACTATATCAAAACACAAAGAGTTCTAAGAAGAAAATTAGTACCTTGGTCTGCACTTTCTCCGTATTCGAACAGATTTGAATATATTTTCTTCAAGTCTTCTTTATCTTCCAAAGTAGTTTCTTAAACAAATTGGCTCCTCCAAAGGACTTTGACTGATGCTCCCTATTTTATTCTCAACTTGCGAACTTGGCAATCCAGAATTTGCACAAGAATCTCCTCGTAAGAAAAGTTAGCTGTGATCCCTACATTTTCTGTTGGAATGATCAACGAAGGATCAACCATGCACTTGTTCAACATGGAGACATTAATTACCACATGAACCGCTGCTAACTCTTGTGGTTGCTCCAACTCATAAGCTACATTGTCAATTCTCATAGATATCATATAAGGTCCAATACACCGAGGACTAAGTTTCCCCTTCTTACAAAACCTCATAACACACTTCATGGGTGAAATTTTTAAGTAAACCAAATCATCTACTTCAAATTCAAATGCTTTTCTCCTAACATCCATATAGGATTTCTAACGATTCTGTGCCATCATAAACCTCTCTTGAATGACTTTCACCTTCTCCATAGCTTGGTGAACTAAACCTGGTCCTGTCAACCCTGCTTCACCCACTTCAAACCACCTAATGAGAGATATTCATCTTCTTTCATAAAGATCTTCGTAAGGAGTCATTTAGATGCTAGAGCAATATCTATTATTGCAAGAGAACTCAATTAAAGGTAGGTGATCATCCCAATTACCTTTGAAGTCAATCATTCATTTCCTCAACATATCCTCTAAAGTCATAATAGTGTGCGCTGCTTGCCCATCTGTCTTAGGATGACAAGAATTACTTATTGTAAACTCTGAACCCAAAACTTTTTGAAAATATTTCTAGAACTGTGCAGTAAATTGATAACCTCTCTGTTAAATAATTGAGACCTGAAAACCATGAAGTCTTAACACTCTTGGGTGTACAACTTAACATATTCTTCTGCTGATTGGTTAGTATTTACAGGTAAAAAGTGGGTTGATTTTTTGATTTGTTGAAAATCTCCCAAATAGAATCATGTTGCCTACAAGACCTTGATAATCCTATGATGAAGTCCATATTAATCATCTCCAACTTTCATTCAAGAAATTCTTTATTTGGAAACAAACGACCGGGCCTTTGATGCTCTACTTTAACTTGTTGGCACTTTGAAACAAATTCAATAATGCCCTTCTTCATACTATTCCACCAATAAACTTCTCTCAAGTCGCCATACACCTTTGTACAACAAAGATGAATGGAATATTTGGAGATATGAGATAAATTTACCATTGATGATGTCTTGAATTTCATCCACCATTGATACACACAATATACCTTGATACATCAATTAACAAACCCCCCTGTTCAAAAGCTAATACTTTTTGTTTAGAAACACTTACCCCTCAATTCAAGAAAAATGGGATCTTTGTCTTGCTTTTAATTTATTTCTGATGCAAAAGATGATTCATCCCCTTCGTCAACCTTATTCTTCATCTATGGAATCCATTAGTCTCACCCCAGGTGTGCAAGTATGTGCATATCTTTTTCTAACTCTGTTTTTTCCTTCCTCAACATAGGTCGTGTTGCCCATAGACAAACTTGCTCAAGGCATCAGCAACCACATTTGCCTTACTTGGGTGGTAAAGAATACTCATGTCATAATCCTTGAGTAATTCAAACCACTATCTGTCTGAGATTAAGCTACTTCTTAGTGAATACGCATTGTAGGATCTTATTATAAGTGAATATATCAATATGTAAACCATACAAGTAGTGATGCCATATCTTCAAAGCTAATACTACTACAGCCAACTCAAAGTCACGGATAAGGTAATTCTTCTCAGGAACTTTGAACTTTCAAGAGGCACAAGTTATAATATTGCCATGCAGCTTTAACACACAACCCAAATCAACTCTTGGTGCATCACAATGCACCACAAAACCTTGGGTACCTTTTGGTAAGGTCAAAACGTGGTTAGTAGTCAACCTTTTCTTCAATACCAAAAGTTTTATTAACAATATTTAAACCATTTAAACTTTAGTGTTTTGTAAGTCAACTTCATCAAACAAATTTAAAATAGAGGAGAACCCATCTAGGAACCTTCTATATTAGCCAGCTAAACCCGAGAAACTCCTAATCTCAATTGGAGACGTTGTTGTAAGACAATTGCGAGCTACTTACATCAACGAAAACTATGAGGCAGAAAATTGACACAAACTTAAGACAAAACTAAAATTTTGCGAACATAGCATATAACTCCTTATCTTTGAACGTTTGAAGGACTATCTTGAAATGACTAGCATAATTTTCTTCATTCATTAAATAGATTAGTATGTCATCAATGAAGACTATAAAAAACATAACCAAATAATCTTTGAATACTCTGTTCATAAGGTCCATACATGCTGCTGGTTCATTTGTCAAAAAAGACATGAGCAAAAAAACAAAATGACCATATAAGGTTCTAAATGCATGGTTCTGGTGCATTTGTCAAACCAAAGGACATGGAAAAAAACTAATCATAAACACATCTATATCAGACTCTTGTCTTGGACATATCACATTCCCTAACTTTAAAATGATGATAGCCTGATTTAAGTTCAATTTTCGAGACACAACAAGCGCCCTGAAGCTGATCTTAAAAGATCATCAATCCTTGGAAGAGTATATTTATTCTTGATGGTAAACTTGTTCAACTTACGGTTGTCTATACACATCCAATGGAATAATTTTTATTTCTCGCAAACAAGTCTAGAGCGCTCTAAGGTTAGACAGTTGGTCGAATAAAGACTTTCTCTAACGGGTCTTTCAAGTGATGTTTTAATACTTTCAACTCTGCTGATGCAATTCTATATACACTGGAAGAAGGTCGATGTCGAAGTGTATCTCTCTCTTTCAAGAGGGACACCAAGAATATAATCTTGAAAGACATCTAGAAACTCCTTTACTATTGGAACATACTGAATAGGAGGTACCATAGTAATTGGGTCATTAACTTAGACTAAATGATAGTGTCACGACCCAAAAAGATCCGCCAGTGGCACCCACACTTATCCAACTATGTGAGCGAACCAATAAATCTAAGCCCCAACATTTTAACCATAATAAACAGAATATAATGCAGAAGACTTAAAACTCATTAATAAAAATCGATAAAATAACTTTTAAAAACTCAACATTTATTATTCCCAAAATCTGGAAGTCATCACCACAAGAACATCTATCCTCAAATTACTAAATCTAAGAGTATCTAAGAAGCTAAAATAATAAAAGAGATGGTCCATGTACAAACTTCAAGACATCAAGACGCGAAGGAAAGAATCCAGTCCAACCTAGAAGCAATAGCTCACCCTGAAATCTAGCGTGATGAAGACTGGCTAGAGTTGAGGACGAGTTCAAGACGATGGCACATTTGCTGCACTCCACAAATAATCAAAGAAAAACAAATACAAGTAGGGGTCAGTACAAAGCACTGCACTGAGTAGGTATCATCGGCCAACTCAAAAGAGAAAGCAATATATGCAAGATAATAACATAAAATCAACTAATATTCTCAACAGGTGATAACAACAAATACCGTAACCATTGGCCACAACACCCAGCACATCAATGAGGACTCAAGCCTCCTCATCATACTCATTTGGGAATTAGTTCTTTAAAATTGAGTATATTAACATAATTCAAGATTCATTCTCTTTATTCCTCTTTTGTCGGTATGTGACACTCCGCTCCACTACTACTATCCTGGTGTCAGAACGTGACACCCGATCCTCTAATACCCTCCTGGTGTCGGAACGTGACACCCGATCCCCTACTATCCTGGTGTCAGAACGTGACACCCGATCCTCTAATACTATCCAGGTGTCGGAACGTGACACCCGATCCTCTAATACTATCCTGGTGTCAGAACGTGACACCCGATCCTCTAATACTATCCTGGTGTCGGAACGTGACACCCGATCCTCTAATACTATCCTGGTGTCGGAACGTGACACCCGATCCTCTAGTCTCATTACTTTAGTTCATCAAGCCTTATTTTATACCAAGGCATCATCATTAACAAAGTAAATTTAAGATTTAAGATTCACAGCCTCATCTTCCCAATCCATTACAATTACATAATCACATCATACAAGCACATTATTAAGCATAGAGAAGACTTTACAATACTACCCAACACATATTATTTGCTATAAAGAGTTTACTATGAGATAGTATAAACCATAACCTACCTCCACCGAAGAATCGTGATCAAGCAAGCTAATTCCCCAATGCTCTACTGTCCTCTTCGTTCCCCTCTCTGTCGATCGATCGTTTCTCCCTTTCTCTCTCTGTTCTTTCTATTTTTCTTATTCAAAACCCTTTTTCTTTTACCCTAATTATCATATAATTAAGTATCAAAGATGATAAAAGTAACCCACTATTTATTTCAAGGTTATCTCCTTTAACCCCCAAGTAATTGAATTTTTAACATTAATCCACTAACTTTATAATTATAAGCATGAATAGTCCAAAACGCCCCTTTAAAACTTTTAACAATAATCCGACCCAGTCAGGGCTACACAGCCTGTGACGGTCCGTCCTGCAGGTCTGTCACAAAGTTCAGAGAGTTAATTCTGTGGAAAGATTTGGGACGGTCCGTCGTGCCAACGACGGTCCGTCCTGTCATTCCGTCGTGAAGTTCAGAGAGTCGATCTCAGTACCCAATTTTTCAGAATCTATGTGTTTTTGAACGAGACCCCCTCGATGGTCTGTCGTACCCATGACGGTCCGTCGTTGGATCCGTCGACTCAGACAATTATTACCAAAAATACTCTACTACTCAAAACGACTAAACAGGTTGTTACAATAAATACCAATTTACCCATCGTTCGTCCTCGAACGATCACAAGAAGAAAAACAAGGGCGAAAAGGAGTACCTGAATCTGTAAACAGGTGTGGGTATCTTTCTTGCATATCAGCCTCCTTCTCCCAAGTGGACTCTTCAACCGGTCGATTCTTCCATTGAACCTTGATGGATGCAATCTCCCTTGACCTCAATTTGCGGACTTCTCTATCTAAAATCGCAACAGGCTCCTCCTCATAAGACAAATTCTCATCGAGCAGAACCGAATCCCAACGAATGATGTAGTTTTCATCCCCATGGTATCTTTTCAACATAGACACATGAAATACCGGATGCACTCCTGACAGTCCTGGGGGAAAGGCTAATTCATAAGCTACCTCCCCCACGCGCTTCAGAACTTCAAAAGGACCAATATACCTCGGACTAAGCTTACCTCGCTTACCAAACCGCATCACCACTTTCATGGGCGAAACCTTCAGCAAGACTTGCTCACCCTCCATAAACTTGAAGTCTCTAACCTTTCGATCTACATATTCTTTCTGCCTACTTTGAGCCGCTAAAAGCTTTACTTGAATGCATTTCACTTTATCTAATGATTCCCTCAGAAGATCAGTACCCCAAGGTCTAACCTCAAATGCATCAAACCAACCAATAGGAGACCTACATCTCCTCCCATACAGTGCCTCAAATGGGGCCATACCAATACTTGAGTGATAGCTAATATTGTATGAGAATTCTGCTAAGGTTAGGAAGTTATCCCAATGACCACCAAATTCTATCACACATGCACGAAGCATATCCTCCAAAACCTGAATCGTTCGCTCAGACTGACCATCGGTCTGAGGATGGAACGCAGTACTAAGGTTCAACCTAGTACCCAATTCAGCATGCAATGTTCTCCAAATTTAGAAGTAAATTACTTACCTCTATCTGATATGATGTAGAGTGGAACCCCATGCAATCGAACAACTTCCGAGATGTAAAGTTTGGCTAACTTCTCTGCATTGTAAGTCACCTTGACCGGAATCAAGTGAGCAGACTTAGTTAATCTATCAACAATTACCCAAATGGAGTCATACTTACCCATTGTCTTGGGAAGACCAACCACGAAGTCCATTGCAATTCTCTCCCACTTCCATTCAGGAATGGGCATTCTCTGAAGTGTCCCTCCAGGCCTCTGTTGTTCATACTTTACTTGCTGACAATTCGGGCATTGAGCAACAAACTCAACAATGTCACTCTTCATTCTACTCCACCAAAAATGTTGCTTTAGGTCACGATACATCTTGGTTGCACAAGGATGTATAGAATACCTTGCACTATGAGCCTCTGTAAGAATAGTGTGAATCATATCATCGACGCGGGGTACACATACCCTTCCCTTAATTCTCAAAACACCTTCCTCATCGATTTGTGCTTCTTTAGCCTCTCCTCGCAACACCTTATCTCGGATCCGAATCAGTTTCTCATCAGTAAACTTCTTTCGCTTAATCTTGTCAAGAAAGGAAGATCTTGCCTCCACACAGGCCAATAATACTCCCTTCTCATTTACTTCTAGCCTCATAAAGTCATTAGCCAGAGTCTGAACTTCTCTAGCCAATGGGCGTCTGGAAACCTGTAAGTGAGCTAGGCTTCCCATGCTCCCTGTTTTTCTACATAACGCATCTGCCACCACGTTAGCTTTTCCCGGATGATACAAGATAGTGACATCATAGTCCTTCAATAGTTCCATCCACCTCCTCTGTCTCAAATTCAAGTCTTTCTGAGTAAGGACATATTGTAGGCTACGATGATCCGTATAGACTTCACACTTAACCCCATATAGATAGTGTCTCCATTGCATTAATGCAAACACTACCGCAGCCAACTCCAAATCATGGGTTGGATAATTACGTTCGTGCACCTTTAATTGCCTCGAAGCATAAGCAATTACATTCTTCTCTTGCATTAGCACTGCACCCAAACCAGAATAGGATGCATCACAATAAACAATGAAATTTTTACCTTCCACTGGCATGGTAAGGATTGGTGCAGTAGTCAACAAGGTCTTGAGCTTCTGAAAGCTTTCTTCGCACTCGTCCAACCATACAAATGGGACACTCTGCTTAGTCAAGTTTGTCAATTAGAAAGCAACAGAGGAAAATCCCTTGATAAATCGATGGTAGTAGCTAGCTAAACCAACAAAGCTCCTTACCTCTATTACATTAGTAGGTCTTTCCCAACTCTTCACTACTTCAATCTTAGATGGATCCACCATCACTCCATCCTTAGAAACTAAGTGCCCTAAGAAGGACACTAAATCTAGCCAAAACTCACACTTGGAGAATTTGGCATAAATCTTTTTCTCCCTCAACATTTCAAATACAATTCTCAAGTGCTCTTCATGTTCTTTCTTGCTCTTTGAGTATACCAGTATATCATCAATGAATACAATGACAAAGAGATCGAGATATGGCTTAAAAATCCCATTCATCAAGCTCATGAAAGCAGCAGGGGCATTCGTAAGCCCAAAAGACATTACTAAGAACTCATAATGCCCATACCTGGTCCGAAAAGCAGTCTTGGGCACATCCGTTGCCCGTATTTTCAATTGATGGTAACCAGATCTCAAATCGATTTTTGAGAAGGTACAAGCACCTTGTAACTGGTCGAACAAATCATCGATGCGAGGAAGAGGGTACTTGTTCTTAACAGTTACCTTATTCAGTTGCCTGTAGTCTATGCACATCCGAAAACTCCCATCCTTCTTCTTCACAAACAGAACAGGAGCACCCCAAGGGGATGTACTTGGTCTAATGAAGTCTTTTCCTAACAATTCTTGAAGTTGAGACTTTAACTCCCTTAACTCCGTGGGATCCATTCTATTAGGGGGTATGGAAATGGGGCGAGTACTCAGTTCAAGATCAATGCAAAAGTCAATATCTCTATCCGGTGGGATACCAGGAAGGTATGCAGGAAACACATCTAGAAACTCACGAACTATCGAAACTGACTCAATTGAAGGTACTTGGGTAGTATCATCCCTTAGGTGTGCCAAGAAAGCTAAACACCCTTTACTAACCATTCTCTTAGCACGAAGAAATGAGATGATACGAACTGGAGTGGAAGTGTAGTCACCCTCCCACACTAACAGATCTGTCCCAGGCTTGGCCAACGGTACAGTTTTAGCATTACAATCTAAGATTGGAAAATTTGGAGAAAGCCAAGTCATACCCAGAATTACATCGAAATCAACCATTTCTAAAATAACCAAGTCTACATGAGTATTGCTCCCCACATAAGTCACCAGACAAGACCTATATACCTTTTCAACTATCACAGACTCATCCACCGGAGTAGAAACACGAATAGGCATGTCAAGCAATTCACAATGTAAATTAAGACCAGTAGCAAATGAGGAAGATACATATGAAAATGTGGAGCCAGGATCAAATAATACAGAAGCCATGCAATCACAAACCAAAAGATTACCTGTGATAACAGCATCAGATGTCTCCGCTTCAGACCGCCCGGGGAAAGCGTAACAATGGGACCTATCACCTGTCTGCTCGTTGTCCCTACCATGTTGTGCTATAGTGGATCCAGTTTGCCCGTCACCCCGGCCGTTTTGGTGACCACCATTACCTCGGACACCACGTCCTCCAGAATGACGGCCTCTTCCATGACCACCTCTACCTCTGACTATTGGAGGTCTGTAACTCTGTTTTGGACAATACCTCTTAATGTGTCCAGTCTCCCCACATCCATAACACTCTCTGGATTCAAACATAGGTCTCTGTGAGAATGACGAAGTCTGGGGAGAACCTCCAAACTAAGAAAAATGTTGACCGGTCTGCGGTGGACCCCCAACTACAGCCTGCAGTGAAGACTGAATAGGTCGGGCTGGATAACCTCCTGAACTCTGCCCTCTGGAGTAAGAACCATTAAACTCACCTCCCTTACGAAACCTTTTAGATGTCGATGCCATGGTGAAGTCATCTGGCTTCACTCCCTCCACCTCTATCACGAAGTCTACCACTTCCTGAAAGGATTTTGCTGTAGCCGCTACCTGTAAGGCCGAAATCCACAAATCTGACCTCAACCCCTTCACAAAACGGCGAATTCGCTCTTATGGACTGAAACAAAGCTGGGTGGCATACCTGGATAATGCACGAAACTTAGCCTCATACGCAGTAACCGACATCCTGCCTTGCTCTAGGCTCAAGAACTCATCTCTCCTCCTATCCCTCAAGGTCCGGAGGATATACTTCTCCATAAATAAGCTAGAGAATGAAACCCAAGTCATAGGTGATGCATGTGCGGGTTGACACTCAACATATGACCGCCACAACATTTTTGCATTTCCCTGAAACTGATAGGTTACAAACTCAACGCCTAATCGTTCCACTATGCCCATTTTATGTAGTAACTCATGACAATCAACCAGAAAATCGTAGGCATCCTCTGATTCAGCACCCTTGAAGACTTGAGGTTTCAATTTCAAGAACTTACTGAAAAGTTCATGCTGATCACTTGTCATTATAGGCCCTGTAGTCAAACGAGGAAACATGCCTATTTCCAATGAGGCATCCATGCGGGGAGCCACAGCAGCTGCCTGTTGTACTTCCGGAACCTGAGGTGCTGGTGCAGAAAACACTGGAGGTGTCTGGCCTTGATCAGATAACCCGCTAAGATAAACAAGAACCTGATTAATCTTCTCTTGGGTAGGTTGGGGTGGTAATTCATCATTCTGCACTTGCTCATTTTCCCCATCCTCACCCTCTCTTACTACTTCCTCAATCGGTGGAGGAGTCACCGCCCTAGTACTAGATGGGCCAGGTGCTTGTCCTCTTCCTCTAAAGGACGTTCTCCCGCGACCTCTACCACGGCCTCTTGCCACTACTCCTCTTAGAGCTACAGCCCAGTGGCAGGCTCAGACACATCTTGTCTTGCCGGTGTTGGTGTTGGCGCAGTTGTTGCTCTAGTTCTAACCATCTGCGAAATAGAGTGAAGATTGTCAGATACCAATTTGTATCACCTAGATACCAATTAGATCCAAGTAACAGCACGAACAAAAGAAAGAAAGAATGGAATTTTCCTAAAGTCTGATAGCCTCTCAAAGAAAAGTAAAGGCATCCCCCTACCGTTCCTTAAGACTCTACTAGACTCGTTCTTGTGTGATGAGACCAACGAACCTAATAATCTGATACCAAGTTTATCACGACCCAAAACGAGCCGCGAGTGGCACCCACACTTAGCCTACTATGTGAGCGAACCAATCAATCTAAACCCCAACATTTTAACCATAATAAACAGAATATAATGCGGAAGACTTAAAACTCATTAATAAAAATCGATTAAATAACATTTAAAAACTCAACACTTATTATTCCCAAAATGTGGAAGTCATCACCACAAGAACATCTATCCTCAAATTACTAAATCTAAGAGTATCTAAGAAGCTAAAATAATAAAATAGATGGTCCATGTCCGAACTTCAAGACATCAAGACACGAAGGAAAGAATCCTGTCCAAGCTAGAAGCAGTAGCTCACCCTAAAATCTGGCGTGATGAAGACTGGCTAGAGTTGAGGATGAGTTGAAGACGATGACACGTTTGCTGCACTCCATAAATAATCAAAGAAAAATAAATACAAGTAGGGGTCAGTACAAAGCACAAGCAATGAGTAGGTATCATCGGCAAACTCAAAATAGAAAGCAATATATGTCAGATAATAATATAAAATCAACTAATACTCTCCACAGGTGATAACAACAAATACCGTAACCATTGGCCACAACACCCAACACATAAATGAGGACTCAAGCCTCCCCATCATACTCATTTGGGAATTAGTTCTTTAAAATTGAGTATATTAACATAATTCAAGATTCATTCTCTTTATTCCTCTTGTGTCGGTACGTGACAGTCCGCTCCACTACTACTATCCTGGTGTCGGAACGTGACACTCTGATCCCCTACTATCCTGGTGTCGGAACATGACACGCTATCCTCTAATACTATCCTGGTGTCGGAACGTGACACCCGATCCCCTACTATCCTGGTGTCGGAACGTGACACCCGATCCTCTAATACTATCCAGGTGTCGGAACGTGACACCCGATCCTCTAATACTATCCCGGTGTCGGAACGTGACACCCGATCCTCTAATACTATCCTGGTATCGGAATGTGACACCCGATCCTCTAATAATATCCTGGTGTCGGAACGTGACACCCGATCCTCTAATCTCATTACTTTAGTTCATCAAGCCTTCTTTTATACCAAGGCATCTTCATTAACAAAGTAAATTTAAGATTAAGATTCACAGCCTCATCTTCCCAATCCATTACAATTACATAATCACATCATACAAGCACACAATTAAGCATATAGAAGACTTTACAATACTACCCAACACATATCATTTGCTATTAAGAGTTTACTATGAGATAGTATAAACCATAACCTACCTCCACCGAAGAATCGTGATCAAGCAAGCTAATTCCCCAATGCTCTGCTGTCCTCTTCGTTCCTTTTCTATCGATCGATCGTTTCTCCCTTTCTCTATTGATCGATCGTTTCTCCCTTTCTCTCTCTGTTCTTTCTATTTTTCTTATTCAAAACCCTTTTTCTTTACCCTAATTATCATATAATTAAGTATCAAAGATGATAAAAGTAACCCACTATTTATTTCAAGGTTATCTCCTTTAACCCCCAAGTAATTGAATTTTTAACATTTATCCTCTAACTTTATAATTATAAGCATGATTAGTCCAAAACACCCCTTTAAAACTTTTAACAGAAATCCGACCCAGTCACGGTTACGAAGCCTGTGATGGTCCGTCATGACTGTGACGGTCCGTCCTGCAGGTCCGTCACAAAGTTCAGAGAGTTAATTCTGTGGAAATAATTTGACAGTCCGTCGTGCCAATGACGGTCCGTCCTGCCATTCCGTCGTGAAGTTCAGAGAGTCGATCTCAGTACCCAATTTTTCAGAATCTAAGTGTTTTGGAAGGAGACCCCCTCGACGGTCCGTCGTGCCTATGACGATCCATCGTGGGATCCGTCGACTCAGACAGTTATTACCAGAAATACTCTACTGCTCAAAATTACTAAACAGGTCGTTACAGATAGACACAACCCTTAGAAACTAACTTCATTTATATAAGGTACGAAATGAGACGACCCTTAGGCCCTTCTGACTAATTTTCCACTCTAAAACTTGATCATTTCGAAACTGAAACTTGACTACTCGATCTCTACAATAAACTAAGTCATAATATGTGTGAAGAAAATCCATACCAAGAATGACATCAAAATCTACCATGCCTCACTCAATTAAATCAACCATGGTGAACTTGTGATTGAAAGAAATTGGACAATCAGGATAGACTTTCTCTACTGAATTGGACTTACCAACAAGTGTAGAAACACTTAATGGTTCACCAAGTTTCTCAAGAAGAATATTGATGTTAATAACAACATAAGGAGTTACAAATGATAAACATTCTCATAGATCTAGCAATGCATAAACATTAGAGTCAAAGACATGAATCATACCACTGACAGCACTCGACGATTCCTCTTTCTCTTGGAGATTATTGAGAGCATGCAAGCGGTTTTTTCCTTTGCCTCTGTCGGCACTAGCATCGATAGGTTCAGCCTTGTCTAGTGGAGTATCTGGTGAAGACTGGGCTCTATTTCACCCATTACTATAGTCATTCTTATTCTTTGGACACTCTCATATGAAATGCCCATTCTGCCCACACATGAAACAACCAGTGGATCCATCGCGACAAGCACCAAAATTGTTCCTACCACACTTGGCACTTGCAGGAGGCTTACTACCCCCTTATGCCATGCTACTGATAATAAGAAGGTTTATCTCTACTTTTCTTATTAATTTACTTATCCTAGTTCTTAGGTGCAGGTGCACTAGTAGATAATGTAGAAGGACCCTTCTGTTTCTGTTGAAAGCATGACTAGTTGGCATTACTCTTCTGCTTCCCGTATTCATCCCCCATCTTAGACCTCTTGTTGTTGAACTCCTTTATGTCTATTACCTTTTCTTCCTATATGTGATGCACATATATCATCAACCTCTAAATGTCCATTCTGGCCACACTTGAAACAACCAGTGGATCCATCGCGACAAGCACCAAAATTGTTCCTACCACACTTGGCACTTGCAGGAGACTTACTACCCCCTTATGCCATGCTACTAAGAATAAGAAGTTTTATCTCTACTTTTCTTATTAATTTACTTATCCTGGTTCTTAGGTGCAGGTGCACTAGTTGATGATGTAGAAGGACCCTTCTGTTGAAAGCATGACCAGTTGGCATTACTCTTCTGCTTCCCGTATTCATCCCCCATCTTAGCCCTCTTGTTATTGAACTCCTTTATGTCTCTTACCTTTTCATCCTATATGTGATGCAAATATATCATCAACCTCTAAATGTCCATGTCCCTAGTAACCATTGCTACCAAAACTATCTTTTCTTGATAGACGGCTTAAGACAGCAACAAAAAGACTCATTCTACTTATCATGTCCCTAACCATCTACAGATCATGATGGATAGTTGGGTGAAGTTCAGCCCATACTGTAAAACACTTAAAGGATTTTGCATTAGTGTGAGGAACTCACTTACCTTAGCTTCTTTTAATTCTCGGGGAATGAAATGCCCCAAGAATTCCTCCTCAAAATAAGGGCAATGTACATGTGCTGCATCCTCATATCTACCCTTTTTTGACTGATAAACCATGTCCTAGCAACACTCTTCAATTGATATGATGTTAGGTCGACTCTCCTAGTGTTTGCAACATGCATCACCTTAAACACCTTTTTAGTTCCTCAATGAAATTCTCTGGATCCTCAATAGTGCTTGAACCAGTGAAATTTGGTTGATTCCTTCATTCAGAACTCATGAATCGTCGAAGTGTCATCCCGTTGTTGTAAAGATTCTCTTTGCTAACAAATCTAATTAGTCACATGTTGGTAAAGCATCCTAATTGCCTTTCTTGAATTAGTCATTAGTAAATTCTCCCACGGGTAGCAGTTTAGGTTGATTAGTTACCTCTTGTTCCTCAATGTTCCTCCTAGCTGGATGCCATCATACTTCTCTTCGTGTAAGAATATTTATCTTAAACTCTTGCAAGAACGAATTAGAGGGAAAATTTTTATAGATAAACTTTAATGCACGAAAAGAGTGTGAAAGAAATTATATAGTTCCGAAATGTTGCAGCCTCCTTATTATAGATGTGGCACGCTTTACACTGGTAACTACGACACTACACATTTTGGTTCATAAACTCCCTAGGGATGTTTAACTTTGTGCTCTGGTATAACATTTTTCATGCCCCAACTCTACACCCTAGGTAGGACTGGCACTCGAAGACCATAATTTGCCTCGAGCGGACCCTTGGCTTGGGTAACCTACACAGTGAAAGACTTACATACAAGAGATAAAACTCATGAAAGCAACTTGTATAATTACTTAGAAAAAATCGTAACTCATATCTTAAACTTTTACAATTGAAATGAACCAGACTAAAGAACCAATACTATTCGTCTATAAAGCCTCTAACACAAAGCGGAATGTTAGGACAAGACCCCCAATAATCCTAACAACTGAAAACAGAATGTAACTCATAAATGTCCTCCAAAATGTAAGGTGACTCACGAATTGACTCTGATCTTCTCACTAGATGAATGGTGCGCCAGATTTCGATCCTAGTTACCACGTCTACATCATACAACAATGCAGACCAACTAGCACCAGTATATTGAATATAAGAGTATTTGAGTTCGAATGCGAAACAACATATATGTTGGAAAGGAAATCTGAAGAACTTATTTTGCTAAACACAACTATACAGGACTGAACTCATTTAAATTTAAAACAATTTAAAATAAGTCCAATATAGGGGAAAACTTCTTAAATATGATGTCAATTGTATCTATGCAAGGACACAATATAACTCTATAGAAAAATACAAATAACTGTGTATATAAAATACATTTAACATCTTTCAGAGTTTCTCTAATTGACAACTATCACTTAAGAGCTATAGAGAGGATACAATGTTTAGCCTCATGCTACGAGGGTCATCATTACCTTGCCATTTGTATAGAACCTTAACTACTAAGTGGATCCACCATTCTATGCTAAAAATCATTAAGGAATCATCTAAAAAGTATGACCCTTTTTCTACGCATGGTGGCAACATGATATATGGGGGTTGTGAGTTGCATGAACTCGCCCCCATATCGGTGCTCAATACTAATCCTAAAATATATTATCTCTTATTTTTTAAAACAAACCTTTAAAGTGATTTGATATTAGTGCTAAAAAACATAACCTAAAAGCTACCTCGGAAATCAAAGTTTTTCCCTTTTACTTTACTTAGAAAACGATTACTTTTTCTGAAAAATAGCTCAAAAGCTCTTTGCAAATCTCAGTTTCCTTTCTTGTTTGAATAAGAAAACATTTACTCTTGGGAATAAATATTTCCAATACACCCTTTTAAAGAAATAAAATCAACTCTTCACTCTATAAATAACTTGAGAATAGAGTCCTAAAACAAAGTTAAAATATCGTTCAAGGCTCTTGAAAACTTTATAACATTGCTTTGACTTGATTCTGAACTTCTAAACTTTGATCTTAACTTCCCTTGAATTGGATTATGGATTCAAGGTTCATGATATCATGTTTATAAATGATTAGATGAATTTTATATGTAACTTAGAGTGTTGAAATAAAATAGGAACCATACGTACAACACTAAGGAACTAGTATGAAAAGATGGGGGAACAATGGGGAGAACAAGTATTCTAAACGCTTTGAGAGGCGCGGTGAGACAACCCACAAACCTTAGAGGATGGTTAAAGTGCTTTGGCTGGCATGTCGAACCTTAGACCTACGAACAAAGGTCGCTTTGGGGCGCGTTGGCTGAAGTGATGACCCATCCTTTTTCCCAGGCGACTCCAACTTTTCTCCTATGTTTTTAATCTTTAAAACCTCTAAACTTCCATTGTATTTTCCCAATAAAAGTTAGGATCGTTAGTACACTCAACACACCATAGACATAACTAAAAAACATCCCCTAAAAACAAGAATCAAATCACCAAGAAAGTTCACCAACACAACCATAAATAACTCAACGAAACATTCAACAATGTTATTCAAGAACTAAATTTCATAGCATTCAAAAACATAAATTTGATGAATTGAAACTTGGTTGGCGCATGGGTGAATTAACCCAATGCTATGTGATCCACATTCCTTTTTAGGGTTTATCCCCGACAAAGTCAAGACACAAAGCTTGATTTTTTTGGAAATTTCTTGATTTCTACCCGCTTCTCTTTTCTCCAAGCCTTAGCTTGAATTAAAAATCTTTGTAAACAAAACAAAGTCTTGTTTTACCCCCATATAATCTCTAAAAACGAATTAACATAATTAGGTAAGAAAAGGAAATATTTGACCTTCCCAAATCCGGATTGGACTCCTTAACTCAACATCCGAAAGGGATATCTCACTTATACGAACTCGAAATCGCACAAACATGGCGGTGTTGGAAAGATCATTTCATAGGATATTTAACCATATATGGAGCTGCACCTAACTCATCTGGGTTAGGAGTTATGGTCTTTTGAAGCTGGACAAAAATTCACTTTTAACATATATAAATATTTCTAGATTCCCTTATACTTCCCAAAATTAACTATTTGTAGATTTAAACTATTCTAGTTCTTCCTAGTCGTGAGATTTTATAATATCAATACCTTGACTTTGAACATGATACATTGCATAATTAAACGTTAATTTAGGAGTGATGTATCATATCAGGAATAACACTTACAATTACTAATTTAAGAAAAAAAAATAAATGAGATACATTGAAAATATCTATTGTTGGTAGTCATTGTCGTATAATGACAAATCAAACTTTTCTCCTTTTTTGAGTATTTTTTCAACACTAGATTTAGAACTCGATCACGTATCGTTCTTCGACTTCTCCAATGTCAGATACATTTAATTATAAATTTGAATTTATGTATCATACCTAAGAAATTAGGACGTGATAGATTATTTATGAATATCTTATTTTGTTTGAGAAATAATATAATTTCAGATTAACAAATACATTATGCATGTAGTTGATCAAAAATTATCTTTGTCTTGTGTGTGTATGAAACATAACACAAATTTTACGTATCAAGTATATTTAACATGATAAACGCTAACCTAGATGGTTCAACAAAATTAGAGTTGGGCATAAATAGGTTAAATATGAACATGATATATTGCATAAAACAAAGGTTATTGTAACAACGATGTATTGGATCAATGATAACAAGAACAAAGACTCATTTAAAACTAAAAATGAATGAGATAAATTAAAAATATGTATCGTTGATAGTGATAGTAGTGCGATGGCAAATTCAACTTTTTTTCATTTTTGGATGTTTTTCAACAGTAGATATATTAAAAGAAAATAAATATTATTCAAAAAAATTATAAACAATGATATAATTAACTAAAATTTCAAAGGATAAATACGATTTTGATGGGGGAGGGGCGGAAATAATTTTATTATTTTTTAAAATGATTTTAAAAAAAAAAATAATATAAAGATAAATCATAAATGCAAATGATGGAAATAACTCTACCTCTTGAATATTTTCAAATTATTAATTGTAAATATAAAATATTTATAATTCAAAAATAATTTCATTGATACAATTATGTAGAGATTTGTCGTGAAAAAAGGAAGAAAAATCATGGGTATGAGATTTCAATTAATGTATCCGTAAAAGGGGATAATGGGAGGAAAACAAAAGGATTTTTTATATCTTTTGAAAAGGTAGGAAAATCCAGAAATAATATAATAAATGATGGTTAGTTAGCAATTTTTTCAAAATAAATACATGCAAGCTATAATTGACGAAGAATATCAGGATTAACACATGCATTCTCTTTGCGTGTACATCTAAACCTTATAGATATTACACTAGTTTAAAAGTTAGTTTATGCAAGTAATTTTTATGCGAACATAATTGTTAGAATGTGACAATGTTAAATTCTTTTAATTTTTCAAAGGTGGTAACATTTTGTACATTTTTTTATTTTATCAAAAGAATGTAGAGAATAGTCACTGCGACAAATCCTCAGTATATCTAATGCTTCGCCAAGTGCCCTCACAATGAGAGCTCAACTTTCGATGTACTTATGTATATTTTTGTTTCATTTTATATAATATTAATTTCTTTTATATTTGTGCCAAAATTTTACGAAGTGGATATACGGGTTCTTAGACTATGTTATACTTTTTATGTGTTGAAATGTGAATTGGTGGTGGAGATAAATTCCCAACATTTTATGTTATCCAAAATATCTTGAGTATGGTCGACAAGTGGATCCTTTCTTAAGCTTTCTAGCGTCCATTTCAAATTATCGTAAGCTATTTTTAATCATGCACGCACACGGATGCGCACACACACTTTTTCTAATATGTTAATTTTTTAATATTTAATTTCTAGGAAATCATATAAACAACAAGCTAGTGAGGGCCGGATCGACCTGACTAGAAAGTTGAAGATGCGTTGTGCAGAATACTGTTCGGAAAAAATAAGCAATGTCAAAAAATTGATTTTATTGTAAGATGAAGCAAAAAATAAACGTGTGGTATCAAGAGAAAAAAATAAATTAATTTACCATTGTCATATGGTTGGGACTTGTGGATATTCGATTTCTTGTTTAAAAGTTTCTAACTTGATAAATTATTGTCCATATATATACTTCATTGGATTATTCTATCATATATACACAAGTTTGATAATTATTTATGAATCATGTTGAAAAATTATTTTATATTGATGATAATATTTAACTAGCTGAACCGTTTTTATTGACTAGAAACAAAATCTGAAAAAAAGTTTGCCCATACGCGCCATTACAGAGGCAAGGTTAGTGGCCGCAAGGATGAGATAGTCAAGGAAGAATGTAAATTGTGAGAAATCATATTTTCTCCATCTACCATAATTGATAGGTCGTAAATCACCCTATAAACCTTAGAAAAGATTCTCCAAGCTTTGAAAGGAAGGAGAAGGTGATTTCTAGTGTGAAGATGATGATATCTTGAATATTCTTTGCCAAATTAAACATCAGAAACCGTAGAAACACTTGTACCATTTCAAAAACACTGTGTACTTTATTTGTGCCCAAGGAGCCTAGGTTTTATGAGTTGAGTAGTTTCGATTTGCGCTCACTTCAAATATATGTGCATCGATGGTATTGTTAATGTGTAGGCCTTCGTGCACCAAATGATTTGTGAGTTAAACCCTAGAAAGAAGTTTTAGACGATTAAATAGGGATTAGTATGGTCAAATTAAGGTTTGCATGAGGTGAATGATAAGGAACCCTTGTAGGTGATGGTTCTTATTCTATTATCCTGTGATGTGTTCTGTTTTTGCATAATAATGATGTATGTAAGTATGTGAATGTTCCACGGTTTATTCATACTTATTGTAAATGAGACAGATGAATAATTATATTCATGAATCACTTGTTGATTTTATGACTTGAAAGTATACTTGAGTTTCAGATTGTGGCATGTTTGATAGATCGTATTGTCGCGTTCCGCATAACTAATTGGAATCAGATTGAAACGTTTCGATTGATCGAGTTCCATATTCTGGCATAACTAAGTGGGTTTGGATTTCCACGTGTTGTCATAACTGTGGGATCGGGTACCACACTCCGGTGCACTAAATATTTGGGTTTCGGTTCTATGAGAGGACCAACTACTTGACATTATTGTGATATTTGAGAATTGTGAAATAGGTTGTTTCTCGTCATGTCGATGATATCATATATATTCCATATCTTCATGTGATGATATAGTGGTGTTGAATTGTATATGTTCCACTTAGTGGTTATATGTTGTGTCTGTTTATGTTTGATTGTCCTTGTGATTGAGCGAAGTACTGGGGTATACTAGAAAGGCAAAGGGCTTAAGTGATGAGTAATGGATATCGAGGGTTGTTCTTGAATTTTAATTGTGAAAGAGTAGTAAAAGTCGAGTATGTGACGAAATTTGAATAAGTAAGTTTCACCTTGGATAAAGAGAATAAGGTTGGTCATAAGGAAGTTTTCGTAGTGTAGTATGTTACCATGATTGAGTAATATGACAAGAAAGGAAGAGTATGACATGACCGTGTAGTTGAAGTGCTCGTGGGTGAAATTGGGGAATTGCTAATGTGTTAGAATGTTTAGGATTTGATCAAAAACCCATTGAGTTAGTTTTTAGAAGATGGTTGGCATTAAGAGTACTAGTGTAAATTAAAGTTGTTCTTAGGAACCGTAATGATGAAAAGGAGAGTGGTTAAATTCATAATATTACTAGTTTATTTCTTATGTTATGTGGTGGGCGTCAAATTGACCGATGATGCCTACCAGTACGTGTGTTTGTGATTATACAGCTCTTGATATTTCTTTTGACAGAGTCTTTATGCAGGATTAACGATTTTTCATTCGGTTAAGGAGAAGAATTCTCTAGCAGCTTCTATTCTTCCTTCCACATGGTGAGAGTTGTGTCTTTTCAATATCGTGTACAGTTGTACCATTGGTAGTACTTGAACATGTTTAGACTAGATCTATGGGAGTTGTTATATTATTTTACGTTAACTTAATTGTGTAAAAAAAGTTCAGGTCAGGTATAGAAATCATATTTTTTGTAATTAACTCTGTTTTACTTAGATTTTCCGCTTGTTTAATAATTGGGAAATCAGAGTCCTCCTACATAGTTGTTAGATTGGGGGCCCGCAAGGCACAATGAGTTATGTTGTGACAACAAATTCTGTAATATGTGTCTTCTAAACATTTAGAGCAACTTCAGGTGTTAATTAATATTATTTCTACCAATAAGAAATACATGTTTTTTTCACATGTCTAGGTATATGTTTAATCCTATTCGTAAACTCACATTTACGCTGGACAAATTTACCTTCAGAGGTATTATCTTCTTCTCTTTTTGAATTATTTTTGGTTTATAATGTAAAGTTACTGTAACACTCCACTACTAGAAAGACTAAGAATTTGAAAGAAATTTTTTTGGATATAAGATAATTAAATCCTGAAAATTTGTTAAGGTGTGTTAAGTATGATTTTTGGTCAAATTCAAATTCAATTTAAATCTCCACGTTCAACCTACTTACATATTTTTTCTATTTCATTTTCTATATTTTCTTATTAACATGTGCCAAAATTTGAAGGAGTGGATATTGGGTGCTTAGACTAGTTTTATTTTTTATGTTTTGAAATGTGAAATAGGTAGTTCAGACCAATTCCCAACATTTTATATCATCCAAACAATGCGAAGACTGGTCAACCAATAAATCCTTTCTTATGCCTTCTAGCGTCGAATTCAAATTTTCATATGCTATTTTTATATCAGAACACACTCTCGTGGATGCGTACGCGCACACATGAATGCATGTGCAAACACTTTTACTAATATGTTAATATTTTTTATATTTAATTTCTAGGTTATATAGAAACAACAAGTGAGGAACCGATTCAGCTTACTAGAAATTTGAAGATTCATTGTGAAAAATATTGCTCGGTCAAAATTAGTATTGTCAAAAATTGTTTTAACAATAAATCAAACACAATATAAAAGTGTGTCATAAAGAGACAAAAATAAATTCATTTACAATTCTCTTGTGGTTGGGACTTCTGGATATTTCATTTCATGTTTAAAAGTTTCTGTTATGATATATGATTGTACATGTTTCTAATCATTGAATTATTTTATCATATAACTACATGGATGATAATAATTGATAAATTATTTTGAAAAAGACTATATATTGAAAATAGAGATTGTGTAAAAAGTGATTTTTTTAAAATTCAAAACAACATCATGTGTCAATTATTATTATTTCTACGAATAACTAATGCATGTTTTTTTCCTCTTGTCTAGCCCTGTGATTAGTCTTTTTACTGAAATCTCATTTACGCTGGCAAAAATTTACCTTCAGAGATACCATCTTCTTCTATTTTATTTGAATCACTTTTACTTATAACATAATGTTTTAAATTTACAATCAGGTGACTAATATAAAGTCACAATTCAAAAACTCCATTGCCCTAATTCATCATTGCTAATGTTATTTTTATGGTTCCTCAGTTAGCAAGAAATGCACACTCTAATAGAGATTTCATTTCTAAAAAGAATGTGCGAGAGCTCGTAGTACAAAGGTACAATATTATTTAAGAAAATTATTATTATACAAACAAATTAAAACGACGAAAGATCTATAAGAGGGATTGTTTCTTGTATAGGACAACTTACGTTTTATGTTAAATAAATACATGCAAGCTATAATCAAGGAATAATGACAAGATTAAAGAATGTGGTTTCTTTGCGTTAGGGAATATACATTTAAACCTAATTTATATTACACTTGTTTAAAAGTTAGTTTATGCAAATATTATTATTATAATGTGAGAATTTCAACCTTTTGTAACTGTTCAAAGGTGGTAATATTTCTTATTGTATTTTATTTGATCAAATGAATACAAAGAATAGTCATTGAGACAAATCATGAAAATCCAAATTCTCCGCCTAGCTTAGTACCTCCACTAAAATAGCTCCAGTTCAAGGTACCTATATATTTTTTCTATTTAATTTTATAGAATATTATTTTCTTTATAATTTATGTCAAAATTTGGGGGAGTGGATATGTGGGTGCGTAGATTGTATTATAGTTATAATGTATTTAAATGTGAAATTGTTAGAGCATACCAATTTCAAACATCCAATATAATCCAAACTATGATGAGAATGGTCAACAAGTGGATCCTTTCTTATGCCTTTGTGCGTCGAATTCAAATAGTTCTAAGCTATTTTTACTGACGCACACACGTGCACATTTGTACACGCGCACACACAACACGCGACACAACACGCACGCACACGAACAAACTTTTCCTAATATGTGTATTTTTTATATTTAATTTGAAATGCAATAGTAGAAAGAACAAGTGAGGAAAGATATGAACTTATTAGAAATTTAAAGAGTCCTTGTGCAAAATATTGCTCGGTCAAAATAATTATTGTCAAAAATTATTTTTATAATAAGATCAACTCCAAAACAAATGTATGTTATCAAGAGACAAAAAGAAACTAATTTACAATTCTCACGTGGTCATGAGGTGTGGATATTTTATTTTTTGCTCAAAAGTTTCTATCATGACAAATAATTGTAAATATTTGTTCTTCATTAAATCATTTTATCATGTAAATAAATTGATAATAAGCTTTGATAAATAATTTGAAAAATTATTATATATTCATAATGCAGATTGTATAGAAAGTATCTTTTTGAATATTCAAAACAACTTCAATTGTCAACTAATATTATTTCTACGAATAATTAATGTATATTTTCTTATTCTATTGTTTAGGACTGTGTTTGATCTTGTTCATTAATACTCATTTATGTTGGGTCCAAATTTACCTCCAGAAGTATCATCTTCGTCTTTGTTTGAATATTTTTTTTATAATATAATGTTTTAAAGTTACAATCAGGTGACTAATATATAGTCACAATAAAAAATGTACACTGCTCTAATTCATAATTACTAATGTTAGTTGTATGGTTCCTCTATTAGGAGGGCTACAATGAAGACTATAATAGGACCGTATTTCCTTCAAGAAAATCTGTAAGAGCTCGTAGTACAAGGGTACAATGTTATTTAAGAAATTTTTTATTATACAAACAAATTAGAACAACGAAAGAACCATAAAAGGGTTTCTTAGTTAAATTATATTGGGAAACTCACGTTTTATGTTAAATAAATACATGCAAGCTATAATCGAGGAAGAATGTCCAGATTAACACATGTATTCTCTTTTCGCTCAAGAGCATACATCTATGTCTAATTTATATTACATTAATTTACAAGATAGATTATGAAAGTGATTTTTCAGCAAACATAATTATTGTAATGTGAAAATATAATCTTTTTTGTAATTTTTATCAATATCAAAATGCTCCACCAGTACCTCCACAACAAGACCTCCATGTTCAACGTAGTTATTTACTTTTGTGTTTCATTTTCTATAATATTATTTCTTTTTCATTTGTTCCAATATTTGAAGGATTGAATATATCGGTGCCTATACCATGTCATATTTTTTATGTGTTGAAATGTGAAATCGGTGGTGCTGACCAATTCCCAAAAGTTTATATAAGCCAATCTATGTTCAGAATTTTGATCAAGTGGATCCTTTCTTACGTCTTTTGGTCTCGAATTCAAATTTTCATAAGCTATTTTCATTCACCCACGCACATGGATGCACACGCACACACACACAAAGAAAACACACAACTTAAAAGGACGCACGCGCGAACACATACTTTTGTTTATATACTAATATCTTTATATATTTTTTTCTATGATATCGTAGGAATAACAGGTGAGGAACGGATTAAGCTGTCTAGAAATTAGATGATTCATTGTGCAGAATATTGCTCAATAAAATTAAGTATTGTCAACAGACAAAATAAATTAATTTACAATCCTCATATGGTTGTAACTTGTCGATATTTTATTCTTTTTTAAAAGTTTCTATCATTATAAATTCTTGTCCATATTTATACTTCATTGAATTATTTTATTATATAAACACGCACATGTTTGATAGTTATTGATAAATTATGTTGAAAATGATTGTATATATTTATAATGTAAGTTGTGTAAAAAGTGTCTTATAAAAATTCAGAACACCATAAGGAGTCAATAAATATTATTTCTACGAATAAATAATACATGTTTTTTTTCTCTTGCCTAGGCCTGTGTTTAATCTTGTTCTTGAACTCTCATTTACGCTGGGAAAATTTTTACCTTAAGAGGTATCATATTCTTATTTTTTAAAATTAGTTTTTATTCATAATATAAAGTTATAAGGTTACAATCAAGTGAAAAATATATGTTGACAATTAAAAAAATTCCATTGGCCTAATTCATCTTTGCTATTGTTACTTTTATGTTTCCTTGATTTGCAGGGCCACAATGCAGACTCTAATAAGGACGACATTCCATCATAAGAATCTATTGGAGCTCGTAGTACCAACATGACATTCTTATTTAAGAAAATTAGTATAATACAAACAAATAAGAACTACAGAAGAACCATAAAAGGGTTTGTTAGTTCTATTGAGCATCTTACTCTTCATGTTAAAGAAATAAATACAAGCCTTCTGTCAATATTAACATATGTATTCTCATTGCGTTAAGGTATATACATCTAAATTTTATTTATATCACACTTTTTTAAAGTTAGTTTATGCAAGTAATTTTTTAAGCAAGCATAATTATGATAATGTGAGAATATTGACTTTTTGTTATTTATCAAGGGTTTTTAATATTTTCTTTATATTTATTTATTTATTTATTTGAATTGTTCAACTGAATGCACAGAATAGTCATTGAGACATATTCTGAATATACAAATGCTCTACAAGGTACCTTCACAACAAGAGCTCCAAGTTTATTATACTCATATACTTTTTCTGTTTCGTTTTATATAATATTTTTTTATTTATTAATTTGTACAAAAATTTGAGGGAGTGGATATATGGGTGCTTAGACTATGTTTATTTATTATGTATTAAAATGTGAAATAGGTGGTCCAGACCAATTCCCAACATTTTATATAATCAAAACTATGTTGAAAATGGTCAACAAGTGGATCCTTTCATATGCCTTTTGGCATCAAATTCAAATTTTTGTAAGCAATTTTTATTGAATCACTCATACAGGAAGATGCATACGGTCATGCAAGTGCCGCACAAAATTCTGCTTATATGTTAATAGTTTTTCTATATAATTTTGAGGTAATTGTAGAAACAAAAATTGAAGAAGACTTGAAATTTTAAGATTCATTGTGCAAGATATTGCTCATTCAAAATAAGTATCCTCAAAAATTGTTTTTGCAATACAATCAAGAACAAAATAAATGTGTGTTACCAAGAGACAGAAATAAATTATTTTTTTATCATTGTCATTGTTATTTGTGGAAATTTTTTTTTAAAAAAAAATTATATCATGATAAATTAGTGTACAAATTTATACTTCATTGATTTATTTTATCATATAAACACATGGATGATCATTATTGATAAATTATTTTGAAAAATAATTATATATTAATAATGCAGATTGTCTAAAGAGTATCTTTTTAAAAAATCAGAACAACTTAAGGTGCTAATTAATATTATTTGCACGAATAACTAATGCATGTTTTTTTCCCTTGTCTAGGCCAATGCTTAATCTTGTTCGTGAACTCTCCTTTAAGCTTGGCAAAATTTACCTTGAGAGGTATCATCTTTTTCTCTTTTTTTTTTAATCATTTTTATTTTAATATAATATTTTAAAAAAATAATCAGGGGACTAATATAAAGTCACAACTAAAAAGCTCTATTGCCCTAATTCATCATTTCTAATGTTACTTTTAGTGTTTCTCTATTAAAAGGGCTGCAATGCAGACTCTAACAGGGCCGTCATTCCTTCAAGAGAATTTGTGAGAGCTTGTAGTACAAGAGTACACTGTTATTTAAGAAAATTATTTTTATACCAAAAATTAGAACGAAGAAAACCCCATAAAAGGTTTTGTTAGTTGTATCGGGCAACTTACGTTTATTTTAAATAATTACATGCAAGATATAATCGAGGACGAATGACAAGATTAACACATGCATTCTCGTTGCGTTCAAGAGTATACATCTAAAGTTAATTTACAGTACACTCGTTTAAAAGTTAGTTAATGTAGTTATTTTTTAACCAAACATAATTATTATTATGTGAGAATATTAACATTTTGTAATTAGGGTGATTATATTTTTTTTTTTATTTAATAAAATGAATGCAGAGAATAGTCATTGAGACAAATCCTTAATATCCAAAAGCTCCACCAAGTACCTCCACAAAAAGTACTCTACGTTAAATGCACCTATGTATTTTTTCTGTTTCATTTTATATAATATTATCTTCTTCATAATTTGTGTGAAAATTTGAGGGAGCGGATATATAGGTGCTTAGAATGGGTTGTATTTTTTGTGCGATGAAATGTCAAATTGGTTGTGAAGACCAATTCCTAACATTTCATATAATCATAACTATGCTAAGAATGATCAACAAGTTGATCCTTTTTTATGCCTTCTAGCGTTGAATCCGAATTTTTGTAAGCTATTTTATACACACAGATGCAGATTCGCACTCTTACTTGTATATGAAGGCACACAACACACACATGCATGAACGCTCACCCACTTTTGCTAATATGTTTATATTTTTATCTTAATTTCTAGGCAATCGTAGAAACAATAAGTGAGGAACGGATTGAGCTGCCTAGAAATTTGAAGAGTCATTGTGCAAACTATTTGCCAGTGAAAATAAATGTTGTCAAACCTTAATTTTCTAATAAGATCAAGCAAAAAATAAAAGTATGTTATCAATAGATAAAAATAAATTAATTTACTATTCTGATGTGGTTATAACTTGTGGCTATTGTATTTCTTGTTATAAGGTTTCTATCATGAGAAATTATTGTTTATATATATACTTCATTGAATTATTTTATCATATAAACACATGCTTGATAATAATCGATAAATCGTGTAGAAAAATTATTGTATATTGATAATGAACATTGTGTAAAAATTGTCTTTTTAAAAATTTAGCATAACTTCAAGTGTCAATTAATAGTATTTATAAGAATAACTGATGCATATTTCTTTTTCTTCTCTAGGCCTGTGTTTAATCCTTCTTCTTGAATTCTCATTTATGTTGTGCCAAATTTACTTTCAGAGGTGTCCTTTTCTCTTCTTTTTTTTTGCTGAATCATTTTGGTTTTCAAAATAAATTTATATAGTTACAATCAAGGGACTAATATAAACTCACAATCAATTAACTCCATTGCCCTCATTAATCATTGGTAATGTTAATGTTATGGTTCATCTGTTAGCACGCTATAGTACAGACTCTAATTGGACTTCCCGTCATTCCTTCAAGAGTATCTTTGAGGGATCTAGTACGACTATACAATGTTATTCAGGATAATTGTTATCACACAAACAAATTAGAACGTCGAAATAATCATAAAAGGGTTTGTTAGTTCCATATAAACTTTGTTTCCCAAGAACAGCTACACTAGTACGAAAATGGTCCACATGATCTTCCTTACCTTTGGAATAGATAAAAATTGTTGTAATTAATGCATCAATGTTTAGTCTTCCGAATCTTTCTCTTAGTTATTCAAGAAGTGTCTTTAGAAATTCGTAGTACATGTATCTAGTAAATTTTGATCCATGTATTTAGTTATTTTTGCAAGACTTTTTGTTTTCTATTTTGAGTATTATAAATAATGTAGTTGATGATTGTAATGATCTCAAGTGGCCTTAAGTATCCAGTAATAAGCTTGAGCATTTTCTAAAGATATTATTTTTCCTTCCATATTTCCTACAAATTTGTACAAGGAGAAGGTTTTCGTTCTTAATCTGGGGTCTGGTGAATAAAAAAATATGACATCCAAAAAAAATCAAGGTATTCATTCTTTAGTTGTTCTTAGTCCATTTTTGATGGAACTTATTTTGAATTATGAAAGATAAGAATGAGAACACATTTGAAAGCTGAAGGTTTATGGACTATTGTTGCAAATGACCTTGAAGAGCCAGACAACGATGGTGATTTTACAACAGCAGAGATGAAAAATCTTGAGACTATGTATCGTCAAGATGTGAAAGCCTTGAGCAAAATATAAATGGGAGTCGTAAGAGTATATTTTGCAAAAATTTCTACTTGTAAGACTGCAAAGGAAGCTTATAATTTTCAGGAAACTTAGGAGTATGGTGACGAAAAGGTACGCACTATAAATCTTCAAACTCATAGAAGAGAATTTCAAAATTTAAAGATGATAGAATCTGAAAAAATTAATGAATATTGCACAACAGTCGTGAATATTGGTAATGAAATGAGAAATCATAGTGATACAATTTCTTACCAATATCTATTGGAAAAGATTCTACTTAGTGTCACAGAAAAGTATGAGTACATCATTGTTATCACTGAGGAGACGAAAAATCATTCGAAGCTTTCCATAAAAGACATAGTTAAATCATTTTGTGCACACGAGAAGCGGAGATTTTTTCGTGAAGATCAATCGAAAGAGACGACTTTCAAGTCTAAACAAATGAGCATTCTCAAAATTTCCCAAAAAATCATCTGAAGAAGAATAACAAGCTAAAAAAGAAGCAGGATCATGATGATTCTTCCAAGAAAGTTGAAGAAGAATGTGAGAAAACTCTAGTCCTTTTTATAATGTTTGCAAAAAGACTAATCACAATGCCGAAAAATGTTGGCTAAAGGGAAAGCGCCAATGTAACTTTTGTAAAAAGTTTGGCCACATAGAAAACGATTGTTGGCACAAGAAACGGGAGCAAGCAATTTTTTGTGAAAAACACAAGGAAGAAAGGGAAGAAAACAATTTCTTTGCTTCTAAATCTGATGCTTCAACAAAAAGCAATGAATGGTATGTTTATAGTGGTTATAGTAATCACATGACTAGAGATGAAAAGGTTTTCCTCTCAATTAATAATCGCAACACTACTAAAGTGAAGATGGGTAATGGAGCCTAAGTTGATTCAAAAGGTAAAGGTACTATTTCGATCAACATGAAAGAAGTGGTAAGCAAATTCCAGATGTTCTTTATGTTACTAACTTAAAAGAAAATAGCTTAGTGTTGGTCAAATCATGGAAAATAGTTATTCTCTTGTTCTTAGAGATAATTATTGCAGGATTTATGATAAAATGGAGCCAAATCAAGTCATTATTGAAGTAAAGATGATAAAAAGAAACTTCCCTTTGCAATTTCATTACAATGAATTAAAAAATAAAATTGTAGATGATTCATGTCTTTGGCACAAAAGATTTTGTCACTTGAATTTTCATGTTTTAAAGCTTCTCAAGCAAAAGGACATCGTGCAAGGCTTTCCTGAGATACATACTGATGTGGATACATGTGAAAGTTGTAAAATGCGAAAGCAACACAGAAAGTCTTTTCCAAAATGGGTGTCTTTGAGAGCAAGTGTACTTTGGAAACTTATTCATACCGACATTTGTGGACTAATGAAGAATTCATCTTTTGGAAGTCAAATGTACTTTCTAATCTTTATTGATGATTTCTGAAAAATGACTTGGGTTTATTTCTTTAATGGAAAGTTTGAAGCATTTGCTAGATTCATGAAATTTAAAGTCCTTGTTGGGAAGCAAAAAGGTTGCAACATCAAAACCATTTGCAGTGATCGAGGAGGTTAGTACAGATGTTGAGAATTTGAAGAATATTGCAAAAATGAAGGCATTCAGAAGAAACTTACAGCAGAGTATACTCCTCAACAAAATGGTATATCTAAAAGAAGAAATAGAACAATTGCTGAAACGGCCAGAACTATGATGAATGAGAAAGGGCTGCCAAAATATTTTTGGGCAGAAGTAGTGCATACAGCAGTTCACATCCTTAATAGGCGTCAAACAGAGGCAAAAAAGGACAAGACACCAGTTGAAGCTTGGTGTTGAATTAAACCTTCTATAGCTCATTGTAAATTTTTTGGGTGTATTTCTTATGCTCATGTACATGCTGAGAAAAGAACAAAATTGGATGAAAAAAGTCAAAAATGTGCCTTTCTTGGTTATAGTGATGCGACAAAAGGATATAGGCTTCTCGATGTCAAAACTAACAAACTTGTTGTTAGTAGAGATGTCATTTTTGATAAAGGATAAAAAAGTAGAGAATACTGCTATCATATCTTCAAATCAAGAAGAGGATGAGAAAGATATAGATGTCTCTCAAGGGGGAGAAATCCTAGATTGAGATAATGAAGAACGGCCTCCAAGAGGATAAAAAATGTTTAGTGATATTAATCAATGTTGTAATTTTGCCGGTGTTGAGCAAAAAAATTATGAAGATACAATAAAGAAATCCTTGGAAAAAGAAATTCGAATGATTGAAAAAAATAGTATTTTGGTGCTTGTGTCTATTCCTAGAGAAAGAGAACTTGTAAGCCTAAAATGGATTTACAAAATCAAACTCAATCAGGAAGGAGATATTCAAAAGCACAAAGCAAGGTTGGTTTCTAGAGTCTACACGCAAAAACAAGGTATTTATTTTTATGAAACTTTCTCTCCAGTTGTTCGTCTTTAGAAAATTAGAATTGTAATTGTTGTTGCTGCAAAAAAGAAATGGAAGATATTTCAACTTGATGTTAGATCAACATTTATGAATGGAAAACTTGATGAAGAGATTTATGTTGAGCAACCTCAGGGATTTTTAGTTCAAGGGGGAGAAGAAAGGTGTATAGACTAAAGAAAGCTCTTTACGGGCTGACGTAATCTCCAAGATCCTGGTACAATGAAATTGATATTTACTTTCTGAAAAATAATTTTCAGAGAAGTAAAAGTGAAGTCATTTTTTATGTGAAGAAAGAATATGACAACAATATCATTGTTTGTGTCTATGTGGATGATTTTCTCTTTAAGGAAATACTGTAAAGATGATGCAAAATTTCAAACAAGATATGATGCAAGCTTATGAAATGAGTTATCTTGGGTTGCTAAATTATTTCTTGGGCATCGAAGTTTCTCAAGTGAAAGAAGGAATTTTCATTTATCAAAAGAAGTATACTAAAAATATTCTTCAAAAATTTAAAAAATGATGTATTGCAGGTCTCTGGCCAAACCAGTAGCAGAAAATTGGAAGTTTAGAAAAGAAAATGGAGAAAATAAAGTTAATATATCACTTTATAGGAGTTTGATTTGAAGTTTGCTATATCTTACTTCAACAAGGACAGATATTATGTTTGCTGCTAGTTTATTATCCAGATTCATGCAAGAACCAAGGCAAGGTATTTTTGGAGCTTCAAAGCATGTTGTACGCTACTTGGAAGGAACAATGAATTATGAGATAATGTATACATTTGGTGGAGATTTCAACTTAATTGGTTATTCTAATAATGATTGGGTTTGAAGTATAGATGACATGAAGAGAACGTTTGGTTATGCTTTCTTATCTACATCAAGTATTTTTTCTTTGTTATCAAAAAAGCAAAGTGTTGTTACACAATTCATTGCCGAAGCAGAATATGTTTCAACATCCAAGGCTACTTTTAAAATTATTAGGCTTAGGAGAATATTTGAAGACATTAGTGAAAAACAAAAAAAGTAATTGTTCTGTATTGTGATAAAAAAATTAGCAATTGCAATTGTCAAGAATCTAGTCAGCCATGAAAGATCAAAGCATATTTCCATCAAGTATCATTTTATCCGAGAAGAACAAGAGAAAGGCGAAATTCTGTTGCGTTATTGTCAGACAGGAGAACAAGTTGCTGACATCTTCACCAAAGAACTTCCTAGAAATGCATTAATGGGGAGTGTTGGAATTAATTCATCAATGTTTAGTCTTCCGAAATTGTCTCTTAGTTTTTCAGGAAGTCTCTTTAGAATTTTGTAGTACATGTATCTAGTAAATTGTGATACATTTATTTAGTTATTTATGCAAGACTTTTTGTTTTCTATTTTGAGTAGTATAAATAATGATGTTGTTGATGATGGCAATCATCTCAAGTGGCCTTATGTAGCCTATAATAAACTTGAGCAATTTCTAAAGATATTATTTTTCCTTCTATATTTCATGGAAAAAGATCTTTAATAAATTGTTACAACCCTCAAAATGAACTAGGTTCAAATAGAGACTATCATGATATTTATTAGTTAAAAAGGTGTAAAAATGATGAATATTATCTTTAGAAGTAAGTTTGCAGAGTTTGGAATTGAAATGCCAAACAATAACCAAGATGTTTGGAAACTAGTCTTTTTGTGTGCTAGTTTGTCCTTGTTTATTGTGTATGTTTATAGGTGTTGTTTGGAGTCTAATATCAGTGGGGATTACCCTAAAATCTATATGGACATGATTAGGGTCAAAACGTCCGGGCACGACTCCCCAAGGACAAACCAAAGGATCCTTGAGGAGGATCCAAGGTGTGGAAAGAAGGCTGCCAAGGCAGCGACAGCCAACACATTAAGGGAAATTTTTTTTCCCTCTGACGCGGTGTCAACTCTAACCATTATTCCTCAAATTAAAATCTAGAACCATGATTTGGAGGTGTCCGCATGACGGGCAGCCATGTAAAAAATTTGGTCGCTTCGTTTTAAGTCAAATTAAACTTGTTAAAAGGTCCTATTAGTAAGGGGGTGTTTTGGGGTACTTTGTGTATTTATTATAAACGGTTTTTGATTAAATTTTACCCCCATAATTATCAACCAAAACAAAACCCTCGAGTTAAAATCAAAAGCTCTCCATTAACTCTCTCCAAAACCTCCATTGTTGATGCTTTAAAGCCCAAAAGAAGAATATCAAATTCTCCATGTTTTAAACCCAAATTTTGTGAGATTTGAACTTTTAAGGTATAGTGATTTCATCCTTGAATCTTCTTCCATTCAAGGAGCCAATTCCAAAGGATTTTAAAAGATCACCATAAAACATGAAATTCTATTTTGAATTCTAAGCATGGCTTCTTGCATGAAAATGTTTAAATTGATGTTTTATGGATTGATCAATGTTAATTGATCGTTTTAAGATAAAAAACTCCATGAGCCCATGTATTCATTGAATTCCTATTTTTTGCTCTAAAGTGGGTTAATTGATCATGACTTAATTGTATTGAATTCATGTGTAGATTGTTATTGTCTATTGAATTATGTGTTGATGATCATTGAAATTGCTTACAACTTGCCTTATAGTATTAATATTAATATTATTTTTGTGGAATCATTAATATGGATGAATCGTTGGCCTATTATTATGTATATTGTTATTGGTATGATCACTTGTTATGTGGATTTGTTTGAAAGGCTAAAGAAATGTGATTGTGGATATTGGAAGGTGGTGAGTATACCTAATTCTTCTATTTAGTATAAAATTTATATTTAATATTTATTGATTGAAAACATGGGATGCATCCTAGTTCTACTTTTGGCAAGTATAACACCTTTCACAGTATGGGGTTCTTATGACACCGGATTCTAGACCTAGCTAGTATGCTCTAGGTCGATTAATGCCTATTCTTATAATGTGGGATTTTCACTCAAGCATTTGATAAGTTCTACAACGTGGAGGTTAAATAATGGGATGATATCTACACAAGGCACGAGTAGGCTTTGAAGATACAAGAATGAGTTCCCTAGGTCCTCCAAGACAATTAGGTGGAAGTCCCCTAATTATTTACTTGTCTTTCAAATGGCTTTGTTAAATAATGTCCACTTAGTAATGGATGTTGATCTGAAAGATTCTTATATTTGGTAGCTTTGGGGATCACTTAAGTGTTCTTGAAGAGGGTGTATGAGCGCTCTCTTCATGTCTTGCTAAAGTGAGTCTCTGTGTTACTTTAGGTAGAAAGTCTAAAGAGATCAAATGGTTTACTTATTGAATATGTAATATGCCTTATTTGTTATTGTTTTTTTGAATTATGTATATTAAATTTTTGGGATGAAGGTTTCTATCAAAATATTATCAAAATATATCTTGAAGTAAATATTCCTTTTTGCATGGTTTCCATATATGTTCAAGGACATAAATTATTTTTTTGTTTTCCTTCTCTAAATATTTAATAATAGTGTATAAGTTACTTTTCAAATTGATAAAGGGTCGTGACCCTATGTATTTGACTTGTGTCTGAAATGGTTTATTGTGAGACTTAATTCTTTCTTATCCTACTATAGAAGAGTTTGACTATTACTTTGAAAAAGTTTTAAATTCTTCGTTACTTTTCATATATATGTGATGAATGAATTCTAAGAGGCTTGTACAAGAACTCCTAGAGGTAGAGTACGCCTTGTAAATTCTAGGGGGTGCTCCTCGGTCATTACATAAATACTATAACAAACTAATCAAGAAAGGGGTTGAACACCCCAATCATCAAGCTCATGCAAGATGTGTGTGCATTAGTCAACCCAAACGACAAATCTATAAACTCGTACTGCCCATAGAGAGTTCTGAAAGCCGTCTTGGGCACATCGTCAGGCCTTATTTTCAATTGATGTTAATTATACCTTATATCAATTTTAGAGTAGATCGATTAACGTTGCAATTTGTCAGAAGAATATAATCTATACAATGCAGTGGATAGTTTAATCGAATTGTTACCTTGTTTAATTGACAGTAATATGTAAACTTCTTCATACTACCATCCCTTTTTTTAACAAACAATACTAGGGCACCCCATTTGGAAGTCATAGGGTCAATTGATGGTTGATAAGGAATCTTTTTATTTGAGCCTTAAGATTTCTTTATTTTGTCGGATTCATGCGATACGAAGGGATGGAAATATGTTGGGTACCATTTTCCAAACCAATGTAGAAATCTATATCTCTATCCAGAGGCATACAAAGCAAATCAGTATGATTTTGACACCATATGAATAAAATGAATAGATGGAGACCAACCTACACATCTCAAATATGATACAAATAAACAAAAAACCCTTGCACTACCATTTTTCTAACCTAAATGGAGAATATGATCATATCTTGCTTAGTCTTGTACATCTGTTCCCACACTAATTTTTTCTTTCCGGTTATTTCTAGAGTCACATACTTAGTATTACAATTTAAAACATCATAATATGGGAAAAAAGGAATTGATGCTTAAGATTATATTAAAATCATTCATACACAAAATCACCAAATCAACCCAAGTATGAAAACCCATAAACAAAACAGAACAAGTAAGATAGATGTTGGTGGCTATGAAGGACTCTTCAACTAGGATAGAACATTGATATGATCCTCAAGTATAACACAAATTATACAAATTATGAGGAAAATCGCAAGGAAACATGAGAATGTATCGATCTAGGATAAAATAACACATTTGTCATCCGGTCAAAATTAAGAATATTACATGTAATCATTACATTAGACGCCTCCACCCCGTCTTTTTAATGAAAGGCATAAGACTAAGCCCCATCATCTTAACGAGCGACATCCCTGCATGGTTTCATGTTACCCTTGTCTTACCATTTTTTCTACACACACGTCCTCGCTAATAAACTCATCATTCATCTTGTAGACAAACTCGACCATTATAACCATTCCCTGCTCGTACCAATGCCTTAGAGAGTTGTTGTGTGGAATCCTTCATGCGTGGATGGTTATAATCTCTCCTTACATGTCGGAGTTCTCTATCATTCCAGAAATGACGATAAAAATATGGTGTGCTGCACGCCAAAGGTGCAACTCCCTGTCTATGTTGAAGTAAATTTTGAGGTGGAGTTCCAAATTAATTACCTAAAGTCGGGCTGCAAGGGCTGGCCAACCCAATCCTCTAGAATATGATCCCAGACAGTTACCAAAATTATTGGGTTTCTTTGCCAAGTACTTCGCTTTACCGTCTCGCCTCACTCCTTGAACTTTCTTCACAATGTCTTTCACCTCATTAAAAAAATTTCATGCATAGTTCATATGAAGAAATAATACTTGTAACTAAGATTTCAGTCTCCTGTAAAAAAATTAATTCTCTCATATTCAGTAGTTACCAACTACGTAACATATCCATACAAAGAATTGAATATGTCCTCGTATGCAACCATAGACCTACCACCTTTCTCAAAAGACAGAAATTCAAATTTCTTACTATCACTCAAAGTCCATGGCACATAATTCTCTAAGAACAATGGATTAAACTTATTTCAAGTGAGTGGAGGTAAAGTCGAGGATCTGGATTCTACTCTCCACCACCGCTTAGCCTCACCTTGAAGTTGAAAAGTCACAAACTCTACCCCATGTTGATGGGCAATTCCAAATTTATGAAGCCTCTCATCGCATTCTAAAATAAACGAATGTGCATCCTTATTCTAAGAACCAAGAAACACAAGAGGCTTTAGCTTCAAGAACATAGTAAACATTTAATTATAATTACCGGTCATAACAAAACCCTACAAAGGACATAAGGAATCATCATTACCTCTAGTTCTACCCACTTCAAGGATCGTGCTGGTTCCATAGGGGGATTGGCAGGAGCCAGATTTTCTTCAACAGAAGGAAGTACTCTAGGACAAACCAAATATTTCAAGAAAGACATAATCTATTCAGCTAACTCTCGATCTAAAGGGGAACCATTGTAGCCTCAACTTGCACCTCTTCCTGATGTACCACATCGTTATCATTTTCAACGAAAATATTCTTATCTATCTCTTCATGGTGCACAAACGGAGGATCATTCCTAGAAGCATTCTTAACTAGTGGTTCATCCGTAAAAGGTTCTACTCTTCCATGACCTCTATCCCATGCTCTTCCACTAACTGTGCCTCGGCTGCGACCTCTCACTACAAAGTCCTTAGCTGGAGCATTGATGGGATTTATGGTCCTGACACTATTGAATCTAGTGTCAACCATTTTCGGGAAGAAGAGTTAATGAGGTTAAACACCAATTTCCTAAAGTCTTTTAGCCTCTCGAAGAAAAGTATATATGTCTCCACACCATTCTGCGAGGCCTACTAGACTTGCTTTTGTATATCGAGATCAACTAAACCTAGGCTCTGATACAAACTTTGTCACGAATCAGACCGATGTGATTTACAATGGTGTACCGTGAGTTTACGGTGTTATTACTACATTTAACTTATGAGTTCTGTGGGTTTAGGGACACTTTATATGGGTATATATATGTTTTTCATATGCCTGCAGGAATAAGTTCAGATATGAAGAACTAGAAAACGGCTGAAAGAAGTGCACAAAAAGGCATCTACAAAGGAAACATACGAACTATATGTCCATTGACGCCCCGTAGATGATTGACGTAGAAGGGAAGTCAAGGAATGATTGTGAATACTTGTATGCTTTGGGTCACGACGAGGATCTATGGATCGTAGATTGATCAATCGTCTGTACTTTTTGACATTAGACTGGGTTAGAAAATATTTATTTTCAACGACTGAATATTTTCCTGTGTACTGAGCCACGGAAGGGACCTACAGACCATAGATTGAACTCCAGACAATTGGTCATTGTCATTGATTGAAAACGCCCACGGAAAATTTATTTTCTTATTTCATTTCCTTTTTAATTTAGAATTATATTTGTATAACAACATCGGTAAACCTTATTTTGGGGGGATAGAATTTATTCTTCTTGTTTATTTATTGTATTTGAAAATAATTTTGCAAACTTTGTCTATTATTGATAACTATAGTACGTTTTGAAGATTTTCGCTTCGCAGTGAAGTTGAAATTTTGGTTTATTTTTCCTATTATATAATTTCATGGTTTCTTCATATAAAACAAAGAATTTTTAGCTTCCTAATATGGGTAATTGAATCATCAACTAGGGTTGTGGGAACCATTAGCAATTAATTATGTATGAATAGTAATTATGAAATTCTTGACTAATCTGATTGCATGATTTCATAATTCTTTTGTTTATAAGTCTTTTTAATGAGTGAATGCACTAGAAAACACCTTGTTGCTACTTGTTGAACAAAGGAGGTAATTAATAAGAAAAGAATTATCAAATATAAATTTAGTGTGTTACTATCTAATAGTCTAATGTTGACTAGTGCAAGGGTGAAAACAAAGATACATATCGTTGTGATGCCTAATATTAGGTAAAGGTAAGGGTTAATAAAGTATACACACAAAGACTGACCAAGGCGCGGGGTGAAATTCTCTAGATGTCGGAACAAGGATCCATATATACTTAATATATCCCTTTACATATAATATACAAGGAATGTTCCGTTATGGTATTATGGGGAACAATTATGCGCTATTTACTTTCTTATGTTGATACAACTACATTTTGAATCTTGGTCACCAATTACTTGATCAATTTTCCAAATTTATTTAAAAAATCCTCCCTTCAATTACCTATTTTCAAAATACATTAACCAAATATATATAATTGTGAGTTAATTTATATCTATACAATTTTACTTGTGGGATCGATCCCAACATACAAATTAAGTTCTTTACTTGATAACGTTCTCTTATGCTTCTTTAGAGAAGTGTAATTTGAGAGAATCAAATTTTGATGCTGATGCCAGGGAAAATATTCTTCTAGATTAACTTTAACTAAATTATTGAACTTTAGTCAAATATGTCAAAATTTTACTTTTTGTTTTTGTTTTTGTCTCTCTAAGGTTCCAACTCTAGTGTATGCCAAGTACACGTAGTCAAGGAGAACCACTTACTCCATACGATCATGAACTAAATAGAACACTGTAGAGAATTAATAAGCAGGGAGAAGCAATAAACCCTATTGGGTAAGAATTAGGATATGGTGTTGGGTTACAACCTCTGAGGGTTGTGAATTAAAATAATCAGGCTTTGGCTGAAAATTGTCTAGGAGATGCATTGAGGGTGTAGGAGACACCCGGGCCACAACCACATAAAAACTACAAGGTCAATATTAACATTGCTGATTCTGATTGACCTCATGTCCTACCTCATCTACACTGGTTCATATCTTTGTGGTCACTAGTAGGTTGATGCAGAGGCTCACGATGAGAGGTTTATTTTCAGTGTTGGCGTAGGAAGACCCTCATGCTCATATAGCCAAGCTTAGGGTGGTTATTAAAAGTTGTGTTGGTCGACTATACTGGAAAATCGATGTTATCGAGTTTTGAGTATTCCATCTATAATTGTCCAGTGATGTAGTTGTTTTGTTTACTGAACATCTTTACAACTCAATTGATAACTGTGAGCAAAGCATTCTTAGATAAATTCATTGTAGTGTCTAAGAAGATAAACAAAAATAATAATCTAAAAAACTTTGTGGCACTATCTAGAGAGTTTTCAAGTAGTTCTTAGGATCGATTCACCGCTTTCAGAAGATGTTTTTTGAATCACCGCCTTGAAGAGGGAGTGGTTGATCATATTAATGGGGGTTCATATGGTCAATGTACTTTTTAGTAGATTGTGGAAACTAGAGAAGATCTCTCGAAAAAACAAAGCTCGAAGTAGTAGAAAGTTAGATACAGAGAGAATGTTTGCAGTCCAAGCCACAACTAACCAATCCACACATGATATTTGTGAGATGATGGCACAAATGAGAATTGGATTAGTGTTGGTATTGAATCTTGTCAGTTGTATGTCACGACCCAAAACGAGCCGCGAGTGGCACCCACACTTATCCTACTATGTGAGCGAACCAACAAATCTAAACCCCAACATTTCAACATAATAAACAGAATATAATGAGGAAGACTTAAACTCATTAATGAAAATCGATTATATAACTTCTAAAAACTCAATACTTATTATTCCCAAAATCTGGAAGTCATCACCACAAGAACATCTATCCTCAAATTACTAAATCTAAGAGTATCTAAGAAACTAAAATAAATAAACAGCTAGTCTATGCCAGAACTTCAAGGCATCAATACGTGAAGAAGAAGATCCAGTCCAATCTAGAAACAATAGGTCACCCTGAATCCTGGTGTGATGAAGACTAGCTAGAGTTGAGGACGAGTTGAAGAAGATGGCACGTTTGCTGCACTCCACAAATAATCAAAGAAAAACAAATACAAGTAGGGGTCAGTACAAAGCACAAGTACTGAGTAGGTATCATCGGCCAACTAAAAATAGAAAGCAATATATGTCAGATAATAACATAAAATCAACTAATATTCTCAACAGGTGATAACAACAAATACCGTAACCATTGGCCACAACACGCAGCACATCAATGAGGACTCAAGCCTCCCCATCATACTCATTTGGGAATTAGTTCTTTAAAATTTAGTATATAAACATAATTCAAGATTCATTCTCTTTATTCCTCTTGTGTCGCTACGTGACACTCCGCTCCACTACTACTATCCTGGTGTCGGAATGTGACACTCCGATCCCCTACTATCCTGGTGTAGGAATGTGACACCCGATCCTCTAATACTATCCTGGTGTCGGAACGTGACACCCGATCCTCTAATACTATCCTGGTGTCAGAACATGACACCCGATCCTCTAATCTCATTACTTTAGTTCATCAAGCCTTCTTTTGTACCAAGGCATCATCATTAACAAAGTAAATTTATGATTTAAGATTCACAGCCTCATCTTCCCAATCCATTACAATTACATAATCACATCATACAAGCACACAATTAAGCATATAGAAGACTTTACAATACTACCCAACACATATCATTCGCTATTAAGAGTTTACTATGAGATATTATAAACCATAACCTACCTCCACCGAAGAATTCGTGATCACGCAAGCTATCTTCCCAAAACCTTTGCTTTCCTCTGCATTCTTCTCTTTCTCTCGCTCGTTTCTCCCTTTTCTCTCTGTTCTTTCTGTTTTTCTTATTCAAACCCTTTTTCTTTTACCCTAATTGTCATATAATTAAGTATAAAAGATGATAAAAATAACCCACTATTTATTTCAAAGTTATCTCCTTTAACCCCCAAGTAATTGAATTATTAACATTAACCCACTAAATTTATAATTATAAGCATGAATAGTCTAAAACGCCCGTTTAAAAACTTTAGCAGAATTCTGACCCGAGTGGACTTACGGAGCCTGTGACGGTCCGTCCTGCAGGTCCGTCACAAAGATCAGAGAGTTAAATCTGTGGAAAGATTTGTGACAGCCCGTCGTGCCAACGACGGTCCGTCCTGCCATTTCGTCGTGAAGTTCAGAGTGTCGATCTCAGTACCCAAATTTTCAGAATCTAAGTGTTTTGGAACGAGACCCCCTCGACGGTCCGTCGTGCTCATGACGGTCCGTCGTGGGATCCGTCGACTCAGACAGTTATTACCAGAAATACTCTACTGCTCAAAACGACTAAACAGGTCGTTACAATAGATACCAATTTACCCATCGTTCGTCCTCGAATGATCACAAGAAGAAAAACAAGGGCGAAAAGGAGTACCTGAATCTGTAAATAGGTGTGGGTATCTTTCTTGCATATCAGCCTCCTTCTCCCAAGTGGACTCTTCAACCGGCCGATTCTTCCATTGAACCTTGATGGATGCAATCTCCCTTGACCTCAACTTGCGGACTTCTCTATCTAAAATCGCAACATGCTCCTCCACATAAGACAAATTCTCATCGAGCAGATGCGAATCCCAACGAATGATGTAGTTTCCATCCCCATTGTATCTTTTCAACATAGATACATGAAATACCGGATGCACTCCTGACAGTCCTTGGGGCAAGGCTAATTCATAAGCTACCTCCCCCACGTGCTTCAGAACTTCAAATGGACCAATATACCTTGGGCTTAACTTACCTCTTTTACCAAACCGCATCACCCCTTTCATGGGCGAAACCTTCAGCAAGACTTGCTCACCCTCCATAAACTCCAAGTCTCTAATCTTTCGATCTGCATATTCCTTCTGTCTACTTTGAGCTGCTAAAAGCTTTTCTTGAATGCATTTCACTTTATCTAACGATTCCCTCAGAAGGTCGGTACCCCAAGGTCTAACTTTAAATGCATCAAGCCAACCAATGGGATACCTACATCTCCTCCCATACAGTGCCTCAAATGGGGCCATACCAATACTTGAGTGATAGCTATTATTGTATGAGAATTCTTCTAAGGTTAGGAAGTTATCCTAATGACCACCAAATTGTATCACACATGCACGAAGCATATCCTCCAAAACCTGAATCGTTCGCTCAGACTGACCATCGGTCTGAGGATGGAACGCAGTACTAAGGTCCAACCTAGTACCCAATTAAGCAGGCAATGTTCTCCAAAACTTAGAAGTAAAAGCGTACCTCTATCTGATATGATGGAGAGTGTAACCCATGCAATCAAACAACTTCCGAGATGTAAAGTTTGGCTAAAATCTCTGCATTGTAAGTCACCTTGACCGGAATGAAGTGAGCAGACTTAGTTAACATATCAAAAATTACCCAAATGGAGTCATACTTACCCATTGTCTTGGGAAGACCAACCACGAAGTCCATTGCAATTCTCTCCCACTGCCATTCAGGAATGGGCATTCTCTGAAGTGTCCCTCCAGGCCTCTGGTGTTCATACTTTACTTGCTGACAATTCGGGCATTGCGCAACAAACTCAACAATGTCACGCTTCATTCTACTCCACCAAAAATGTTGCTTTAGGTCACGATACATCTTGGTTGCACCAGGATGTATAGAATACCTTGAACTATGAGCCTCTGTAAGAATAGTGTGAATCAAATCATCGACGCGGGGTACACATACCCTTCCCTTAATTCTCAAAACACCTTCCTCATCGATTTGTGCTTCTTTAGCCTCTCCTCGCAATACCTTATCTCGGATCCGGATCAGTTTCTCATCAGTAAACTGCTTTCCCTTAATCTTGTCAAGAAATGAAGATCATGCCTCCACATTGGCCAAAAATCCTTCCTTCTCATTTACTTCTAGCCTCATAAATTCATTAGACAGAGTCTGAACTTCTCTAGCCAATGGGCGTTTGCAAACCTGTAAGTGAGCTAGGCTTCCATGCTCCATGTTTTTCTACTTAACGCATCTGCCACCACGTTAGCTTTTCTCAGATGATACAAGATAGTGACATCATAGTCCTTCAGTAGTTTCAGCCACCTCCTCTGTCTCAAATTCAAATCTTTCTGAGTAAAGACATACTGTAGGCTACGATGATCCGTATAGACTTCACACTTAACCCCATATAGATGGTGTCTCCATTGATTTAATGCAAACACTACCGCAGCCAACTCCAAATCATGGGTTGAATAATTACTTTCGTGCACCTTTAATTGCCTCGAAGCATAAGATATTACATTCTTCTCTTTCATTAGCACTGCACCCAAACCCGAATAGGATGCATCACAATAAACAATGAAATTTTTACCTTCCACTGGCAGGGTAAGGATTGGTGCAGTAGTCAACAAGGTCTTGAGCTTTTGAAAGCTTTCTTCGCACTCGTCCGACCATACAAATGGGACACTCTGCTTAGTCAAATTTGTCAATTGGGAAGCAACAGAGGAAAATCCCTTGACAAATCGACGGTAGTAGCTAGCTAAACCGACAAAGCTCCTTACCTCTGTAACATTAGTAGGTCTTTCCAACTCTTCACTGCTTCAATCTTAGATGGATCCACCATCACTCCATCCTTAGAAACTATGTGCCCTAAGAAGGACACTGAATCTAGCCAAAACTCACACTTGGAGAATTTGGCATAAAGCTTTTTCTCCCTCAACATTTCCAATACAATTCTCAAGTGCTTCTCATGTTCTTTCTTGCTCTTTGAGTATACCAGTATATAATCAATGAATACAATGACAAAGAGATCCAGATATGGCTTAAAAATCCCATTCATCAAGCTCATGAAAGCAATAGGGGCATTCGTAAGCCCAAAAGACATTACTAAGAACTCATAAGCCCATACCTGGTCCGAAAAGCAGTATTGGGCACATCCGTTGCCCGTATTTTCAATTGATGGTAACCAGATCTCAAATCGATTTTTGAGAAGATACAAGCACATTGTAACTGGTCGAACAAATCATCGATGCGAGGAAGAGGATACTTTTTCTTAACAGTTACCTTATTCAGTTGCCTGTAGTCTATGCACATCCGAAAACTCCCATCCTTCTTCTTCACAAACAAAACAGGAGCACCCCAAGGGGATGCACTTGGTCTAATGAAGCCTTTTCCTAACAATTCTTGAAGTTGAGCCTTTAAATCCCTTAACTCCGTGGGAGTCATTCTATAAGGGGGTATGGAAATGGGGTGAGTACCCAGTTAAAGATCAATGCAAAAGTCAATATCTCTATCCGGTGGCATACCAGGAAGGTCTGCAGGAAACACATCCAGAAACTCACGGACTATCGAAACTGACTCAATTGAAGGTACTTGGGTAGTATCATCCCTGAGGTGTGCCAAGAAAGCTAAACACCCTTTACTAACCAATCTCTTAGCACGAAGAAATGAGATGATACGAACTGGAGTGGAAGTGTAATCACCCTCCCACACTAACGGATCTGTTCCAGTCTTGACCAACGTTACAGTTTTAGCATTACGATCTAAGATTGCAAAATTTGGAGAAAGCCAAGTCATACCCAGAATTACATAGAAATCAACCATTTCTAAAATAACCAAGTCTACATGAGTATTGCTCCCCACAAAAGTCACCAGACAAGACCTATATACCTTTTCAACTATCACAGACTCACCCACCGGAGTAGAAACACGAATAGGCATGTCAAGCAATTCACAATGTAAATTAAGACCAGTAGCAAATGAGGAAGATACATATGAAAATGTGGAGCCAGGATCAAATAATACAGAAGCCATGCAATCACAAACCAAAAGATTACCTGTGATAACAGCATCAGATGTCTCCGCTTCAGACCGCCCGGGGAAAGCGTAACAATGGGCCCTATCACCTGTCTGCCCGTTGCCCCTACCATGTTGTGTTGTAGTGGCTCCAGTTTGCCTGTCACCCCCGCCGTTTTGGTGACCACCATTATCTCGGCCACCACGTCCTCCAGAATGACGGCCTCTTCTATGACCACCTCTACCTCTGACTATTGGAGGTCTGTAACTCTGTTTTGGACAATACCTCTCAATGTGACCAGTCTCCCCACATCCATAACACTCTCTGGATTCAAGCATAGGTCTTTGTGAGAATGACGAAGTCTGGGAATAACCTCCAAACTCAGATAAATGTTGACCGGTCTGCGGTGGACCCCCAACTACAGCCTGCAGTGAAGACTGAATAGGTCGGGCTGGATAACCTTCTAAACCCTGCCCTCTGGAGTAAGAACCATTAAACTCACCTCGCGTACGAAACCTTTTAGATGTCGATGCCATGGTGAAGTCATCTGGCTTCACTCCCTCCACCTCTATCACGAAGTCTACCACTTCCTGAAAGGATTTTGCTGTAGCCGCTACGTGTAAGGCTGAAATCCGCAAATCTGACCTCAACCTCTTCACAAAACGGCGAATCCGCTCTTGTGGACTGAAACAAAGCTGGGTGGCATACCTGGATAATGCACGAAACTTATCCTCATACGTAGTAACCGACATCCTGCCTTGCTCTAGGCTGAAGAACTAATCTCTCCTCCTATCCCTCAAGGTCCGGGGGATATACTTCTCCATAAATAAGCTAGAGAATGACGCCCAAGTCATAGGTTGTGCCTGTGCGGTTGACACTCAACATATGACCGCCACCACATTTTGGCATTTCCCTGAAAGTGATAGGTTACAAACTCAACGCCAAATCATTCCACTATGCCCATTTTATGTAGTAACTCATGACAGTCAACCAGAAAATCATAGGCATCCTCAGATTCAACACCCTTGAAGACTGGAGGTTTCAATTTCAAGAACTTACTGAAAAGTTCATGCTGATCACTTGTCATTATAGGCCCTGTAGTCAAACGAGGAAACACGCCTATTTCCAATGAGGCATCCATGCGGGAAGCCACAGGAGCTGCCTGTTGTACTTCCAGAACATGAGGTGCAGGTGCATAAAACACTGGAGGTGTCTGGCCTTGATCAGATAACCTGCTAAGATAAGCAAGAACGTGATAAATGATCTCTGGGGTAGGTTGGGGTGGTAATTCCTCATTCTGCACTTGCTCATTTTCCCCTTCCTTACCCTCTCTTACTACTTCCTAAGTCGGTGGAGGAGTCACCGCCCTAGTACTAGATGGGCCAGATGCTTGTCCTCCTCCTCTAGAGGACGTTCTCCTGCGACCTCTACCACGGCCTCTTGCCACTACTCCTCTGCGAGATACAGCCCCAGTGGCCGGCTCAGACACATCTTGTCTTGCCGGGTTTGGTGTTGGCGCAGTTGTTGCTCTAGTTCTAACCATCTGCGAAATAGAGTGAAGATGGTCAGATACCAATTTGTATCACCTAGATACCAATCGGATCCAAGTAATAGCACGAAAGAAAGAAAGAAAGAATGGAATTTTCCTAAAGTCCTATAGTCTCTCAAAGAAAAGTAAAGGCGACCCCCTACCGTTCCTTAAGACTCTACTAGACTCGTTCTTGTGTGATGAGACCAACGAACCTAATGCTCTGATACCAAGTTTGTCACGACCCAAAAGGAGCCGCGAGTGGCACCCACACTTATCCTATTATGTGAGCGAACCAACCAATCTAAACCCCAACATCTCAACATAATAAACAGAATATAATGTGGAAGACTTAAAATCATTAATGAAAATCGATTAAATAACTTCTAAAAACTCAATACTTATTATTCCCAAAATCTGGAAGTCATCACCACAAGAACATCTATCCTCAAATTACTAAATCTAAGAGTATCTAAGAAAGTAAAATAAATAAACAGCTAGTCTATGCCAGAACTTCAAGGCATCAAGACGTGAAGAAGAAGATCCAGTCCAAGCTAGAAACAATAGCTCACCCTGAATCCTGGTGTGATGAAGACTGGCTAGAGTTGAGGACGAGTTGAAGATGATGGCACGTTTGCTGCACTCCACAAATAATCAAAGAAAAACAAATACAAGTAGGGGTCAGTACAAAGCACAAGTATTGAGTAGGTATCATCGGCCAACTCAAAATACAAAGCAATATATGTCAAATAATAATATAAAATCAACTAATATTCTAAACAGGTGAAAACAACAAATACCGTAACAATTGGCCACTATACCCAGCACATCAATGAGGACTCAAGCCTCCCCATCATACTCATTTGGGAATTAGTTCTTTAAAATTTAGCATATTAACATAATTCAAGATTCATTCTCTTTATTCCTCTTGTGTCGCTACGTGACACTCCGCTCCACTACTACTATTCTGGTGTCGGAACATCACACTCCGATCCCCTACTATCCTTGTGTCGGAACGTGACACCCGATCCTCTAATAATATCCTGGTGTCGTAACGTGACACTTGATCCTCTAATACTATCTGGGTGTCGGAATGTGACACCCGATCCTCTAATACTATCCTGGTGTCGGAACGTGACACCCGATCCTCTAATACTATCCTGGTGTCGGAATGTGACACCCGATCCTCTAATACTATCCTGGTGTCGGAACGTGACACCCGATCCTCTAATCTCATTACTGTAGTTCATCAAGCCTTCTTTTATACCAAGGCATCATCATTAACAAAGTAAATTTAAGATTTAAGATTCACAGCCTCATCTTCCCAATCCATTACAATTACATAATCACATCATACAAGCACACAATTAAGCATATAGAAGACTTTACAATACTACCCAACACATATCATTTGCTATTAAGAGTTTACTATGAGATAGTATAAATCATAACCTACCTCCACCGAAGAATTCATGATCTGGCAAGCCATCTTCCCAAAACCTTTGCTTTCATCTGCGTTCTTCTCTTTCTCTCGCTGGTTTCTCCCTTCTCTCTCTATTCTTTCTGTTTTTCTTATTCAAACCCTTTTTCTTTTACCCTAATTGTCATATAATTAAGTATAAAAGATGATAAAAATAACCCACTATTTATTTCAAAGTTATCTCCTTTAACCCCCAAGTAATTGAATTATTAACATTAACCCACTAACTTTATAATTATAAGCATGAATAGTCCAAAATGCCCCTTTAAAAACATTAGCAGAATTCTGACCCGAGTGGACTTACGGAGCCTGTGACGGTCCGTCATGACTGTGACGGTCCATCTTGCAGGTCCGTCACAAAGATCTGAGAGTTAATTCTGTGGAAAGATCTGTGACGGCCCGTCGTGCCAACGATGGTCCGTCCTGCCATTTCATCGTGAAGTTTAGAGAGTCGATCTCAGTACCCAAATTTTCAGAATCTAAGTGTTTTGGAACGAGACCCCCTCGACGGTCCGTCTTGCTCATTACGGTCCATCGTGGGATCCGTCGACTCAGACAGTTATTACCAGAAATACTCTACTGCTCAAAACGACTAAACAGGTCGTTACTTTGTAACACCCGATATCAAATAAAAGATAAGATTTCAGTTTTTAGAGAATTTCATGTGCAACCTATGATTGCCATCCATGAATCGTAGTCTAATATATGAAGCGTGTTCTAGGTCCGTAGGTTGCCATTGCAACATCTCCCCAAACCCAGCTTAGAAGAATGGGTAGGTATCGACCCACTGGATAGACTTAAGGCCTGTAGAGCAGACCATGGTTCATAATTTTTGTCCCTAGAGCGAGGCCCCCCTTTACCCATCCTTATACTTGAACAACGATCAACTAGTACCGTCCGTAGATGGACCGACATATTGTAGGTGAATGTTAGCAATCAGTTAAAGGGAAAAGACTTATTTTATTATCTTCAAATGGTCATAACTATTACAACAAAAATGAATTATCTGTCCCATGATCTATAAAATCATAAATAATAAAATCCTCTTCCCAACGCCACAGAGTTTGATAAAATTTAACCTCTTAATAAAATGTTATGCTTGGTTTAGTAAAGCCTTGTCTAGCAGACTTGACTTATGACCCAAACATACGAACCGTAGATTGAACTACCGCCCATAGTCAAATCCGTTGGTCACTCTTACAAAAGTTAAATCAAGGTTTGAAGTAAATGAGGTTATAGCTGCAAATATGATTTCACCTTAGTATTTTTGGCCTGCTCAAGAGAGAGGTTTTAAAACCAAGACTACTAAGTTATCCTCTTGTTATTGGGTCGTCATGGTTTCAGCTGAAATGAATGAATCCAAGTCTCTTCCCCACACTTTCAGCTAAAGAGAGTGATTGGGCTACAACGAAGGGTGTGTTTAAAGTCTGTAACTCACTGTTCAAGAGAAACCAAGTTGATTCGGGGTAAAGTTCTCGAGACAGAAGTTACCCCCACTAAGTCTAGCCTAGTTAAATATATTCAGTGAATTACTATCACTAGCAGTTACCTTTCGGTGTCTTTTTTATAATATTCCAGTCATATCCATGGACTCCCATTTTGCTCTTACTTTCTTTTAACGTTTTTACTGTCTTAATTGTAAATATGGTTACAAAACCCTCCATTCTTAATTCAAAATTTGTGTCACCCAAATAATTTACTATGTTTTTATTCGATAATTTCTAGTATCCTTGATTAGAATGGGATAGATTTGTGCTTAGCTGAAATATTATCAGTACCACTCCCTAAGGGTAAGTTCCGAACCTTTGTTAGGTTATATATTAACTAACGATCATGGACGCTTAATACTTCATGAAGTTTCTTTTATCACATTCATTACTGACCCCTAATTCATTTACATTGTAGAACTAAAATCTTTTAGGCGTTTGGTGGAAATTTTATAAGAAACGCCTATATCACTTCCTAAGCTCTAGAGTAATTATGTTAGCAGGACTTTTTTCTCAACCTTTGTATGTTAGATTTTTATGGAAATTTGATGGACATTTCGTACATTATTATATGATTTTTTCCAAGTAATTTATACAAAAAACAAAGGTATTTGACATGCTATTTTCATGCTCAAACCCGTAATCAATAACCACGGCAACACTTATTTGTACACTCATTTATCACATAGTTTCAAAAAAACAATTAATAATTACATAAATCCGAACATACAAACATGAACATAATCATCACGAAAACACATTACATCCCTTAATTCTACTAGCAAACATACCTAACCTACAACAATCGATCGGAGATAGTGACATGGACATGCAACGGGGAAACATTCATAGTTTTCACATTAGATTTCAACTGAATCCTAAGGGTCTCTTGGGAAAGGGACCAAGAGAAACAGAACGATATCTTTTATTTTGTTCAACACTGTTTCAAAAGTGATCCAATGCACTTCAAACTCCCACGAAATTAATGCCTCACCACAAAAACTTCAAGCACAACCCGCCGTGAAATTTGCTTTTTTCTTTTCGTTTTTACACTAGTTTTTCTTTGGAGCTTTATTGTTAAAGTTCTTTAAGAGTGATGAACTAATATTTTCTGTTCTTTTAATGATAAATAACGTGAGAATGAGAGTGCAGAGATGTGACGATAAGTTTAGGAGTAGGAGTTTTAGGTGAAAACTTAGTCAAACTAGGACTCCGTATTATATAAATTAAAATCTGATTTTCTAAGTCTTAAGTGAGATGACTAACCTGCCCTTACTGAATTCAGATAATGAAATATCAATTAATTAGATTTAGTAATGCTTCCACCAATGATCAAACCCGAGTGAAGCTCTTCTCGCGAATGGGACAATCCGGGTCGACCCAACCAAAACTCTCCACGGTCCAGCGATGTAGGGCACCCGAATATTAAGATTCACCAGGATGATTAATTGGACTTGAAAGGGGTAGTTTTAGGTTTGGATGGTCTAGGGTAAATGGTCTTTTCCATACTAAGAGTAGTAACATAATTACCCTAAGTATTTAATTAAGAAATTGATTGATGTATTTTATGTGAGGTTAGCGGGAATCGAACTCGGGTCTTAGTCGAGTAAGGGAACCTAGAAAATTAATTAAAAGAAATGAGGTACATGGGATTCGTACCAGTGTGTCCTTGGCCGAAATTAAGACCGGTCCATGCGAGTATAAAAATAAATAAAATGGGGTGTGTGGGAATCGAACTCACAACCTCTCGGATAGATGAGGAAACTAGGAGAACCAATTAATGAAAAATAAAATGAGGTTTTGGGGGATCCATCCCACATCCTCTCGGTCAAAAACAGAAAAGTAATGGAGAGAAAAGAACGAAAATGAATTTAGGCGTTGGGATTCGATCTAGGGTCGCAAAGCTGATGTTTTAAATCAAAATTGAATATAAGACTAAGTGTTGCTCAACGGGTTCGAAAACGGGTTCCCCTGCCCAATTCCGTATTAATACATAAGTCTCACGAGAGGAAATATTTAATGAATACTGACAAGATTCATAAGTCTTGTACCATATAATCTTTGGTAAGTATAAGTCACTTAGACGAGTTATGAAAGAAGACTCATGGCTTGTACGTATGGGTTCATAAGTCTAGCGTACATTTAAATGTAAGTGAATCTAAGATGTATATGATGTAATGATGTGACCGAAGGAGGGTTAAGTAAGAGTGTGAAACACATTATACAACCAAGTGCATTGGCATATGACGAAATGAACATTCACATAACAGGGTGAGAAATTATGAAGAGCTGTTATGCTAAATTTAATGAATGTGATAACATAATGATAATAGGCTAATATGAAATATGAGACCATTCTCAAATGAGACTAATAAATGTTATTATAAACCGCACTCACTTATGAGAGTGTAAAACTAATAAAGAGACTAGTCTCTAAGAAACACGCTAATGAAAGTAATGAGATTATTGCACACATAATACTTATGATGAGATGAGAAATAATCTAATGACTAATAATTCCCTCATGCTTCAGGCCAGCTTCTATGATGTGTGAGATTAATGTAAAGGAACTTTATACCGAGTACCAATTATCTAGCTATGACTCGCGATTCGTTCTTTTGGGAAGGAAGAGGTTCGTGCAAATCTCATGAGATGAGACTATCCGTTTAGCCGAGTATGGGTCTCCTTATATCTCTTTGTATTTGAACATATGCTGCCAACATAGGGTTTAGCAGGATTCATTTCCCTATGTACGCTAGCATATTTTGGTTTCACTGTGGCTAGTGATTCAACCTCTTTTTTCAGTGTAGGGAAGACACTATATTTCGTGAAGCTCACATGATCTATGTTGGATAAAGTTAAAGTTCCCAAAGAAAGAATGAGTATAGCCTCATGTGATGCACACAATGAAATGAATGATACCAAAGGTGTTTGGATAGGATAATCAAGAGGTGAACTAGACTCAAGTAATGACACTAGGCCATTCTTGGTCATTGCAAAGTGAACCCGATGAGAGTCATAAAAAACATTCTAGGTATATAATTGGATGAATATGAAGTACGTTTGAATGAATGATTCAGACTCTTCGTTTGATAAAGAAGGCTCATTAGTTGAAGTCCCGTATGTTGAGCCCTCACTTGGGAAGTCCTAATGTCAAGTCCGTGATTCCAAGGTTTCACGGCATATGAACGAAAGATATGCGATATATGTATATGGTAAATGAATTGTGTTATGTGTTGTGTGCAATATTAAAAGAATGATGATGCATGTTACTCTCATAGCATGACTTTCCTAATATAATTTGGCAAGTCCTACTTACTTGGCTTTCCATAGCACATATGTTAGGAGAGAACTCTTGTTAATCATGCATGTCCTTGGTGTGTACTTGCATACACCCATAATTAGTTCAAGTGTGTACTAATTCCATACAATCCTTTACTTTTGGGTGCACGTGCAGGTGGACGCTAAAGCTTACGAGACTACGTTGAAGCTACCCGGACGTGGAGCTTTCATCCGTACATGGTAGGCTCTCACTCTTTTAAGGATGCTTATCTCTCATATTCTAGCTTAGACGTAGGCATGAGCTAGTTGAGGATATTCCGCTAGTGTTTCTTTCTTACTTAGTTTCAGACGTTGTATTGATTCCATTTTGGCAACTTTATATTAATGTAGTTATTAACTATTTCCTTCATTGGAATATCTTATTATTGGATGGTTGTTGTGAACTGATGTGATATAATGAAATTCTTACTATAAAGTCTATGTATACTTCAAAGCAAACAAAAGGTTTGAATTTTCCGCTAAACATAACCTATACGATGTAATGATGACATATGTAGGCTTGTCTGCGACCTCCGAGAGGTAAACAATGCCGCTTTCGGGTAGGGTCTAGACCCCGCTCGTCACAAAGATGGTATCAGAGAATTAGGTTTATATCAAAGGATAATTATGTTCACATCAACCCCATCGGGTGATCTCTAAGTTATGGTAGTGAAGTGCACCACTATTATGAATTAGAGACTGCATGATGCACAGGAAATTTACCTTGTTCAGATCTTGTCATGCTTTCCTTAATGTTTGATTATTTGGTGTTATAAGCGTATCTAACATCAATTCTTATTTATTTTTAGAAAATGAACAAAAGCTCGAACGGTGGTCGGGGAAGAGTAGGAATAGCTGCTAGGGGCAACCAAGTTCAAACTTAGGCTCCAACAGTAGGACTGATCATGCTAGTTAACCTAGCTGGGTTGAATGATGCGGAGATGCGGACCATCTTGGTACAGATGGCTCAAGCCATCACTGTGAAGGATAAGGCTATGACGGCCCAGGCCAACAGACAAGAGGTTTTGTGGGAGAACCCACAAGCCTACAACATGGCGAACATGTTGTGGGATTTGATGAGGATGAATCCTCCAATCTTTATAGTTTCTAAAATTGCAAAGGATTCTCAGGAGTTCGTGGAAGAGGTCCAGAAAAGTCTGGTTGCAATGGGGGCCACGGAGATTGAGAACGCTGAGCTGGCCTCATACAAGGTGAAGGATGTTGTGCAGACATGGTGCAAGTCGAGGTAGGATACTAGGGCATTCGGCGGAGGTCCGATCACTTGGGAGTTTTTTAAGACAACCTTTCTGGAGAGGTACTTCCCAGGGAGATGAATAAGGGTAAGGTTGAGGAGTTCATTAACCTTAAGCAGGGCTCGATTATTGTCAGGGAGTTCTCTGAAATTCGTAAAATTATCCTGGTATGCCACTTCCCTTGTGTCGAACAGCAGGGACGAGATGAGCAGGTTCCTTACAGGAATCTCAGAGGACTTACAGGAGAAGTGTTGGGTGCGATTCTCCATGAGAGCATGGACTTTTCCTGGATGATGGTGCATGTCCAGAAGGTTGAGGAAAGGAGGAAGAAAAGAAGAGTCCATGAGGTTAGGACACCTAAACCTTCTAACCAACCAGGTCCTAGTAGTGATAGTGGTTGGAGCACTTCCGGAGTTTGTGATCAGCCCAAATTTAAGAAGGGGCATCATAGTTTAGGTAACTCTAACTCTCAAAGGAGTGCATCACCCATAGGAGGTAGAACCGAGCCCAAGAAGGGAAAGAGAGGTGATGTTAGTGTCCTGGAATCGAATGTCGCAAGTGTGTCCGTATTCATAGTGGGGAGTGCAGTCTAGGCATGAATGTCTGCTTCGATTGCGGAAAGAGCGGACATATGGTCAAGTACTGTACACTGAATAGGGGTCAGGGTAGAGATAATGCTCAACCTAGTCCTAATCCCTAGAATGCTATTGCAACCGAGCCTCCTAAGAGGAACCGATTCTACGTCTTGAAGGGCAGAGAGGAGCTGAAGTCTTCTTATGTGGTCACATGTATGCTACAAGTTTTCTAAATCTTTGTTAATTCTTTACTTAATCCAGGGTCTACGCTTTCTTTTGTGACTCCCTTGTTTTCTCTTACTTTTGAAACACTATCGGAGGTTTTGCATGATCCTATCGTTGTTAGTACCCCTTCAAAGAATATGTAAGAGTTGATAGCGTTCATAAAGACTGCACAATAGTAGTATGTGGTACGATTGTGTGCAGAGCTTGTTTAGTTAACCATGAATGACTTTGATATTATGCTTGGTTTGTACTGGCTCCATAAACGTTATGGCTTAACGGATTGCCATAGTAGGGTTGGGAGATTCCGTTTCCCTAATGAAGTAGAGCTGGCTTGGGATGGGTACAATTCGACTCGTTCAAGTCCCTTTATTTAGAACCTAAGAGCTAATAAAATGATGTCCAAGGAATTGTTATTCCATCTTATGAGTGTCAGTGATCGAGATCACGATATACCTTCCATAGACTCTGTGCCTGTAGTGAGTGAGTTTCGAGATGTTTTCCTCGATGATATGCATGGAGTCGCTCCCCCTCGAGAGATTGATTTTGATATAGACCTAGATTCCGACACCAAACCAATTTAAATTCCTTCCTACAGAATGGCTCCAACTGAACTCAAAGTGTTGAAGCTGCAGTTAAAAGATCTCACTGATAACGGTTTCATTCAACCGAGCATATATCCTTGGGGAGCTCCAGTGCTATTTGTGATAGGAAATTTATAACCTCTATCTATATATATATAATATTTTTTGTAAAATAAATGTCCTATATATACAATATAATTTATTGTTGATCCCCTCACAATCCTCTAAATCCACCTGTAGTTCCAACAATTGCATTTATGATTTCCAAACCTACGTAATAATTGAATATAAACATATTTTTAGTAAAATCTGTTGTATGATCACAAAAAGTTTCAACTTAATGTATCAAAATTGGCATATCTCCCTCATTTGATCATTTTGATTTTAAATGGGCATATCTTTCTCATATAAACTCTAAAATTGAGCAAATTCGGCTGCATGGGAAAGAGAGTCAAATGACGCTTCATTTGATATCCTATGTGATACCTAACTAATCCTGTACTAAAGTTTATAATCATTTGAAGTGGACATAAAACTCTCTAACTTAAGCTTATTTGAACAAATCACAGTTAGCTCTTTCCAAATTTAGCTCTCTCTAAGGAAGGATGCTATAATTTCACAAATATATATATATTTTTATCATCCAATCTATCAGGCATATTGAATCATCCTAGAATCTCACATTTTAATAAATTAAATTGATCATGAATATATAAAAATTATAATAGTATATTAGGATGAAGAATATAATTACATCTAACCGTTTAAAAATATTCTCTTATCAGTCCATCTAAAGAAACTATCTCTACTCGGTTGATCATGAATTAGTAACTGCTTCCAATTTCCAAAAAAAATACCAATTGTGTTAACACATAAAAAAAACACTAGCATAAGAATTTGAAACTATATGATTCCAATAATCATGATAAATAATATATAATTTTGTGCAACCATCTTACCAATGAAATGTCTAGTTTCCATCTTAGAATGTTAGAAAAACATTATACTTATAAGAACTTAGGATTTAATCCTTTGTGCGTAAGCGAAAGCTCTATACACTAAATCATGTACTATAAATGCAGATAGACATAATAAATGAATATATAACCTATTAAAACTTTTCTTAAAACTAGATGTAATATTATTCTATAGTAAATATTATATCTAAACGTGAGAGTAATAGTATATGTCTCAACATTTGTAAAAATTTTAAAGGTGAATTTATGTGTTAATAGGGAATTCAAAATCTTTATATATATGGATGAAGTATTATTTATATACAATTTAATTGATTGTTGATTCCCCCCCCAAAAAAATCCTCTAGATTAACAGCTGGTGCCAGCTATTGCGTTGAAGTTCCCAAAACTACAAATTATTAAAAAATATACATATTTGGGGTGAAAAATGTTGTATGATCACAGAAAATTTGTTCTTTGATAAAGCGTGTTGAAACTAATACTATTGTTAAAGAAAATTCACTCGGTATAGATTTTTTCGGATTAAATAACTAGTGAAAACAACGAAGACTCACTTAGTAACACAAAACAAAACTGAATAGAAAAATGGAAGGATAATATTTTCTGGATTGGAATCGAAAAAATAGAAGAACAAAACAAGAAATGATAGTGTTACATTCCAATGGAATAGATCTTTACCATGATATGATGACCATTATATTGCCTTAATCTCAAAATAATAAAATTAATTTTTCCAAAAACAAAATTGAAGCAGGCCTCACATATAGCTCGTGCATCGGGGGACAAATGCAGCTTTTATCCTTTAGGCCCTTCGCTCACCTGCCCAAATCTTTTTACACTAAATCATTAAACAACTTTTAGTAACGCTAGTTGAATCTCAAAATGACTATTGTTAGCCTAAAATAATTCTCAATTAGTGTGAATAGCGTAAGCTTTATTAGTAACAACAATATATAGATATAGTAAGGACCAAATTTCCCTTAGTTTCTTGATCCGAATCCCCTCGGAACATTTTCGGAGGAGTAAAAATAAAAATCAAATAATTCTATATTTTTCTTATTCAGTTAACTAATAAATATAGACATTGAACAAATTAGTACCCTAAGAGGTACAAATGCAATGAGCTATTACTAGGAATAACTAATATATATTGATAACTATCAATACATTTAATATGTTATATAGAAAATCATCTGCTTTATTTTTGTCATGACTAAGACCGTAGTGAGTGGCACCCACACTAACTTTTCGGTGGGAGAACCGTTAATACTAACAAACTATTACAAAAACTAAGAAAAGAAATAGATAGTTCCTATGAACTCAACCAAAAGGTCTATTAACTAACAGAAGAAGAAGAAGAAGAAGAAGAAGAAGAAGAAAATACGCCTACAACATGAAAGTCAATGTACTAAAACTCTATTAACGACAAGTCTATAAACAAGGGGTACAACCCCGAAACTAAACAATCACCTTACACAAATTTTCGTAGTCTTAATAGAGTAGACTTCCAAAATAGAGATCCGTGGAATCCTGAAAGAACTTGTTTACGGTTGAATCGAGTCATGCTCTATAGTCACATAGCTCAGGTCTATCAATAGCCGCCGAAAGATTCCACGTACTTAAAAAAATTATAGCAAGTGCAGTATCATACCACGACCACCTTGTAGTGCTAGGACCACACGGATATCCCAATAAGTGAAACATATATCAGTCATTACAACATCACAAAGTAGCATACACCAGACACATACAATATCAATTATCATTTACGAGCAATGAACAATTTCACATTCTTCAATAAGAGTACCATAAATGACCATTGTTAATGTGCACTTGTGCAATGCAGGGATGAAATCTAATACCTCCGCTCACACTAAGTAGAACTCTTTGAGATTTTATAAGTCATAGTTCATGTTCATGTTCATAGCAATAAGCAATATATAAAAATTCAATGGTCCTCTCATGGAAACTAATTTCATGGTCTGCTCATGGAACCCTAACACAAATTGTTAGTGTACCAGAATGTGGTACAGAATCCAATAGTCATGCCAGAAAGTGGAAACCGATCAATCTTTTTGTCGGAATGTGTCAACACAATTCCACTTATTTATGATGAACGTAGCAATCCGAACCAAATAGTTATGCCAGAACATGACAATCCGATTAAGTCAACACGCAGTCACATTCGTAATTTATATTACATAATATTCATAAAATTCTTCATTCTCATTACAATTAGTGTGATCAATAATTGAACATTCTCATACATACAAGCATCATAATGAAGCAAGAAAAAACATCTATCACACAATCCTGAAATCCAAGCCATGACCTATTCCTAATCAAAGCTTGAATCCCCTCAGGCACTTATATCTTTCCTTTGCCGATTCTTCCCGCTTGTGCTTGGTATATAGTCAATTAACATATTCAAGGATCAACGGTAATATTATCCGAATTATAACAAACCTAATAACCATTGATAAAACCCTTGATCTCTCATACCAAGATTACGGAGTTTTCAACCGTAATTTCTATATTAAAACTCTTCCCCATCGGTATTAACCAATCAAAGATTCTACCAATTGAAAAATGGATTTAGGGAGTTACAACCTTTCATTTAGCCTCAATAATGGTGGGAAACTTTGAAGAAGACACCTTGGTTCATTCCAAAGCCCTCAAAGTCTAAAGAAATAGAATAAAACATTTTTGTGGTTTTGTTTCCAACCTAAGCCACATCTGTCCCACTATAGCAGGATCCATCCTGCTACAGCAGTGTCGCTCTAGCAGCCTAAATGGATATCGAATTTTAATTAAAGAATTCCAAAGCCCTATTTATTAACACACCATCATTACATAACACTAAAAAATGCACGTTATTATTAAGGTCTATTTTTGGAGTTCTACTCACCCAAATTCAATACCTTAAGGTCGTTCAAATTCCTCAAGAAGTTATCTAACTAATCATTTAAAAGAAATCAAAATTAACTAACTCAATTTTTACCATATTTTCCTACACCTTAAAGACTCTTATTTCGTCAAAATCTGGAGTAGGTTGGGAAACATCATGTAACTACAAAAAAGTTTTCCCACACGCAAATTTCCCCGTTGTCTTATCTTTAATGAAGGAACCCGATCATTACAATAGATACCAACTTACCCATCACTCGTTGTAATGACCGGAGAGCACCCCTTAGTCGTATCCGACGTCTTCGTCCTTGAAGAGGCCTTAGACAAGACCTTAGCATTCATCAGTGCATAATTGATAGAATAAAAGAAAAAATATAAAACATTTGAAGCTCAACTTTAATTCACATATGTTGCAAATAGAAACTAACTTGTCTCACATAGCCATCTAAACACAAGAGTATGAAATTTGGGACTTAGCCCTTACATAAATAACAAGCCCTATAATACGAATCACAATATAGTCTTTCAAGAAGAAAAGTGGAGCTAGAATTAGAATCAAGCATCTCCATCCTCGGACTTGAGGACTCACCAACTTATGAAGAGCAATCAAAGTTTCTTCATGAAAGGAGTAGAATAACCTTAACGACCCGAACCTACACATTGAGTAGAAGATAAAGAGATATGTGTTAGTACAAACCACATATACATTGTATGGAAACACATGCAAGTAAAATATGTGAAAAAATGCACAAAGGTAAATTTTGTTTATAAGCATGCTAAGTTAACTTCACAAGCCATTATGCACATTCCGAGAACATATAGAAGTGCATATAACAATAACAATAACAAGTATTTATATTCATGAGTAACACCAAAATAAAGCTGTACTCAACATTTAATATTTAGTGTACATTTCATCAATACATCACAATACCTTACTCATAATCCCAATGCAAGTCTACTATTGCAATGTGTATGTGAAGCTGCATAACCCCACATACACCAAATAAACTAACAAAGATACCACAAGCATTGGTTTTACCTCATACATCATAATAAAAAGTGTGTTCCTTACCATACACACAAATATAGACCAACATCATGAATATCAAGTTAAAAATACACCGTGCATATCTTTCATAACATATATACATAAAGAACCTACCCTGGAATTCCCCTTAAGGTCAACTTATCCAATGTATAGGTAAAGTCCAATACCCTTACCTATGCTAAGTTACACCTCTTAAGTAATCCTATTTATTGTTCATCTTCTTACTTTTATTAATTCATTTAAGCATTCGAGAAGCTTCGCCATAACTGACATTGACCATGTGAGCTACATGGAATCAGATATAAATTCCTCACACCAAAAAGAGAGCATCTGAGTTGCAAAGGTAAAACATCAACATTAATAATAGCATCTAGGTGGATCCACTAGCTACATCCTATGTGGGCTTAATAGTTAAGGGATATGTAGATTGTTACTAGCAACCCTCGTTATGCAAGATAGAAGTTGCTGTTTCATCTTTAGAGAACATCGGGGGAAGCTTCCTCGAGAATACATCCCCCTCCTGCATATCCTTTCGTTGCTAAGGTAAATTTCCTTTTTGTATGTCTTTATGTCTTTCATAAACATTAATTCATAACATAGGTCATATGATTTCAATTCATCATATAACATATACATAGATCATCATGTTATGAACATCATATTCATGAATGATCTTACATTCATAACTTCGTCATTCATACTTCAATTGATCAACATTATCCAAGATAAGCCAGCAATACTATAATAGAATATTCATGACCTTGAAGATCTTACCAATGGCCTCCAAAAAAGTCTTTCAAGACTTCAATCTATATCCATGGCGATAATCCCAAAAATCAGTTCTCATCATCATAAAATAGTCAATTAAACAAGAACATAATCAATTAAATCACCTATAATTAGTAATCAGCCTAATTCAAGAGTTAGGGTTAGGAGAAAAGGACATTCATGGGTTTCTAATGAATTAGGTCAAAAACCTCAGGTAATACATCTATTCATTCATAATCAATCCTTATTAATAAATTCTAGACCAAGTATTGCAAGTTTAACGGTGACTAATAAAATTGAGTGAAATCTAAAAATTTGGAAGAACAATAATGTAACACTCCAAAAGATTAAGACGTATTCTAGAGCCTAAAATGAGTGTCTAAAGGTTGCGTCTAAGGTAAAAAATAGTATATATAATTCATTTAGGAATTTTGGAAATCAAAACGTCAAAGAACGTCCATGATGTCCAACAACTAGTACAATAAGGTGCTAGTGTGCCTTAGCCTATTTGACTAAGTTTTAGAAGTAAAAAATGATGTATTTTGGTGAATGGGTATCTAAAACCTAGTAGAGTTAGTTTATAGTTGAATCGTTTGAGAAAGATTCCCCAAGGACCAACCAAGGACCCTCGAGAAGGACCCTTGCAAGACTGGCTAAAAGCTGTCAAGAGATAGTGTCACTAACGAAGGACATCGATGAGGCGGGGTCCAATCGATATGGCGTAGATTACCACCATCAATGGACACTTATACAAATATGATAAATGCCTATTTTGGACAGTCTCTGATAAAATCAATGGAACAACAGGACAGCTGGTCCCTTGGCCGTCGTTCGAGAAACGGGGCGTCTATCGTTGTCTTGTCTGTGAGTCCACTGTTTTGCTGCACATTTTTAAGTTAGCCAAGTTATTTAGTGATGGGGTTTGTTAACTCTTTAGTGGTTAAGGGAGTTCTAATTATGTTGGTTAATGACCAATATAAGACCCTAACCTAATTAAACTAACCTAAACCCCCATAATTCCCAAACCCAAAATAAGCTCCTCCTTCTCTGTTATTTCACTCTCCCAAGTAGAAGAACACTATATAAGTCAATTTAAAGAGGGTTATAGGGCCTATAAAGTTCAAGTCTATACATACAACTTTATCAATCAAACAAAGTATGGGATTCTTTTCACTTTTGGTATATCTTTCCTCAAAGGGTTCCTTTAAGAAGATTTCAAAAACTTGAAATTTAAGTATGTTTTCTTCCAATACAAAATTGATCCTGTGAATTTCTCTGTGTATGATTTATTTGGTATCTTATGAGTAGATTAACATTTATTATAAATAAAATATGTCACTTCTTTACATATTGGTCACCATTGTAGTAGATTACCTATCCCCCTTAATCCTAGGTTGTGATGTTGAATTGAATTGTATAGTATTAACTCAATTGGCTTTGTTAGTGCGTGAATTACTATACTATGTTGTTATTATGATAATTATGGGTAGATTGTGATATATGACAATCCTATTATGCTAGTTCTTGAGTAATTCTCCTAGATTGGTAAATAGACTATGAACTTGATCTAAGTCTCTAATTATAGGCAATGAACTAGTGATGAATTGTTGTATAATGATTAAATTGGCCGTGTTATTATGTAGGTTAGTATTGTGTGATTATATTACACCAATTATTGGGTTGATTTCAGGGCTGATGGTAAGACCTTGATGATGGCATTGTGAAGGAGATTGAGTAAGTCTACTGATCTCTATTCTTTACTCAACTATGGTTACTTGTGATTATGTGATAATGTTGTATTGAGAATACCTTATATTAAGATTGATATGGGTGGGATGATGTTGAATTGAAATGTATTTAACTATGAATTGAGAGTTGTTCCCTAAGATTTAAATGTTATAATGATGGTGATACCAACGTGCCTTATTATGATGTGACTATGTAAGTGTGTTAACCTCACTTGTATAAATTGTAATGAAAGGACAATACTCATGAAATTATTATTAAACTATGATTATGATTAATATATAATATATAGACCTTATGACCTACATTAAGCTATGATGATTAATAAAGACATTAAAGACATTTCAAAAGTGACTCTTTCTTAGCATTAAGTGAACTAGAGTGAGAAGTGTCCCTTCCAACATAGGAAGGTAGGATCACTAATATACTTATGAGATTGAAGACTAAAATGCATGTAAAATAAAGAAATTCCCAACTATATCGCCTAGTTCTTGAACTATGTTGCCCCCAAAGAAATACTAGCTAGTGGATCGACCTAGATGCTATGTTCATGTTTTGGTACTACCTTGGCAAGTAGTCGCCTTCCTTCGGTGTACGGTTCCATGACACCAAATTTAACATTAGCTCATGTGGTCTATGTTAGTTAAGGCAAGATGTTTCCAAAATTTAAAATAAACTAAAAATTGAACTCTATCGAGGATAACCTAAGGGGTTTACCTAAAATAGGGGTATTGGACTCTACCTAAGCATTGTACTAGTTAGAATTCAGGGATGTATTAGGAGGATGTACTTATATATGTATATGATGATCTTTCACATTTATGATACTATATGATGATTCGTTTTACCTATGAACATGTGTTTGGTCTCCATTGCAAAAATATGATATGTCCTTTTCATGATATCTTAGGTGAAGTTGGACATTGGTTATTGTTCTTGTTGGTTTTACTTGATTGAGTACGGTTATGGGGCTTTGCTTAGTTATTGCACTAATTGACTTAATGAGGTTTATGAGTAGTGGTAATGATTTGGTTATGAGGTTATGGACTCTTATTCATGCTTGTTGATGTTATGACTTGATGATAGAGTTGTCTTGACTATATGTTCTAGTATCTTGGTATGCATGATTGACTTAGCTAGACTTTGTATGATGTACATGGTTTTGACATGATTAATATACCTTAATGACTTTTATTGGTTCTTTAAAGTGCATAAGGCTTTTCTAAGGTAAAATAGCATGCTTTGATCAAATGTCCCTTTTTAAGCATGAGTTTATGTTGTGTGTGCTATGGTCCCATGCATAGTACAAGGTGTATTAACTCCATTTTCTTCCTTTTTCCCAACATTTTAGGTGCCAATCATTGAAGGGCTTCTGAGACAACTTTGAAGGAAGACTTTAAATTCTCACTCATCCAAGTTGGGTAGGTGATCACATTTCGAGGCAATGCCAGTATCAAGATTTTGATGTTGTTATAGTTATAAGACTTCTAGTTCTTTCCTTTTTATTTGAGTACTAAAGATTGTATAGCCTATATGTGTTATTTACATTGATATATGTGGTATGCCCAATTTATCTACTCTTGTTTTTTATGGTTATGAGATGTGACATCTATTTAAGACTATGTTAAGTATCTTATTTATCTAAGTGAAATAAAAGTATAAGAATGTGTAATCTTCATATATGAAGGGTGTATTTATACTCGATATAGATATATTATGTGTATGAGAACGGTTTATGTAAACCTCAAGATAAATAAAAAAGTTTTAAAATTTTCCCCTTATTGACCTATTAAAGTAATGATGTAAGCTAATTGAATAGTCTTAGTCTTCAAAGAGGACGCCGACGCCGGTTACATCTAGAGGTTGCTCCCCGTATGTGACCAAATTGATATCAGAGCATAAGGTTGAATATCTCTAGAGTATTTGTCTCACTTAACCATGTCTATGTAGATTATTATTAATAATTGTGAAGAACGCCACATTTATGAATAGGAAACTATAAGATGCTTAGTAAACTCTCCTTTTCTTAGAAATCTGATATCATGCCTCTAGAGTCTTGAATCTATGTCTCTTAGTAGGTAATCCTTTTATTGTGATTATAAGCCATAAATAATCGATGAAAATCTTCTCGAAGACTTGATGAAGACATTGCCAAAGCAAGAGCTCCTCCCCGGAGCAATTAAGTCCCTCCTCTTGAAGAAGTTACTAATGATGACCAAGCTAAGTTAATCCTCCTCCTTTGATGGATTGTGGCATAATGTCTACCTTTCTCCAAATATCCCAAGCCATAACTATTCAAGCACAAGTCATACCTACTCAAGCATAAGATATGACGGCCCTAGCTAGTCGGGAGGTTGTACCCGACCAAACCAACATGTTGGTACCATTGCTTCCCATTTTAGGGATTTCACTATGATGAATCCCCCTACTTTCTATGGGTCTAAAGTTGAGGAAGACCCCCAAGAATTCATTGTTAAAACCTACAAAATCCTCTATGATATGGGGTTGACTACTATTGAGAAGGCAGTGTTAGCCACTTATCAACTCAAAATTGTGTCCCAAACTTGGTCCGTTCAATCGAGAGAAAAGAGGCCTTCAAGAGGTAGTCTGGTGACATGGGAGATTTTAAAGAAGGATTTTCCTTATAAGTTCTTTCCTAGGGATAAAAGGGCAGACAAAGTGGAGGAATTCATCAACCTTCGTAAAGGAGGTATGAGTGTACTTGACTAATTTTTAAAAATTACTAAATTGTCAAAGTATGCACCTTATTTGGTTTTTAATCATAGGGATGAAATGAGCCGCTTTATGATGGGAGTGTCGGATGACTTGAAGGAAAAATGCCATTCAGATATGCTCCATGACAATATGAACATTTCTTGCCTCATGGTTCATGCACAACAAGTGGAAGAGACAAGGGCTAAGAGAAAGAGTAGAGATGCAAAAATGTAAAGGCCTTTTAATGGTAATTCTTCCAACGATAGGCTTGATATCCAAGACAAGCCTAAGCTTAAGAAGAGGTCTTCTAATCAAGTTCCTTCCAAATTTCCCAAGACTCATGATGATAGGGTGTCTAACCCTAAATCTCAAAAGGGAAGAGGTACTAGCTCACCAAACAAGAAGTTGACTTGTGGAATGGGTGGCAAGAAGTATTATAGTGATTGCTTTGTTGGGACAGACAATTGCATTGGGTGTGGCAAGAGTGGCAACAAGGTTAGAGATTTCCAAAATCTGAAGGGGCAAGAGAAACGTAGTGTCCAAGCTAGTGGTTCTAATGTGGATCCTCCAAAGAAGAATCGCTTTTATGCACTTCGCTCAAGGGGTGAACAAGAGATTTCTTCAGATGTGGTGATCCGTAGGTTACAATTATTCTCTATTGATGTATATACTTTACTTGATCGGGGTGATACACTATGTTTTGTTACTACCTTCATACTTACAAAGTTTATATTTTTCATGATATTCTACATGAACTTTTCATGGTAACTAATCCAGTAGGTGAGTTGTTGGTTACAAATAGAATAAATAGAATTTTTCCTATAAGAGTTCCCAATAGAGTTACTCATGTTTGATTAGTAGAACTTGATATGGTTGATATCAAGGTCATTTTGGGGGATGGATTAGTTGCATGATGGTTTTTCTTCCTTTGATTGAACAACTATAATTTATCAAGTTCAATTTTCCAAATGAAGTCCTTTTAGGGTGGACGGGGGGAAATTCTATTCCTAGAGATCATATCATCTCTTGTGTTAAGGCTTGTATAATGATCTCAAAGTGGTGTCTATATCACATTGTAAGATTCAAATATTTAGACAACGAAATTACTCCCATTGAGTCAGTACCTATAGTAAGGGAATTTCAAGAGGTCTTTCCTAATAATCTTCTCGGAATCCCTCCTGAATGGGAAATTGATTTTTTTATTGACTATCTACCGGATACCAAACCCATTTAATTTTCTTCTTATAGGATGGCTCTGGCCGAATTGAAAGAGTTGAAGGCTCAACTCAAGGATTGTTTACTAGACAAAGTCTTCATTATACCTAGTATTTCTCCATTGGGTGCTCAGGTTTTGTTTGTGAAGAAGAAGGTTGGGTCCCTTAGAATGTGATCGATTATTGCCAACTCAATAAAGTCACTATTAAGAACAATTATCCTATCCCTCTGATTGACGACTTGTTTTATCAAATACAAGGGGAAAGTACTTTTCTAAAATTTACTTGAGATCGGGGTATCACCAACTTAGGGTGAGAGGTGAGGAAACACCAAAAATGGCATTTCATACTAGATATCGTAATAATGAGTTCTTAGTATGTCGTTTGGTTTCACTAATGCCCCGACTACATTTTTCAAAGTAACATAGATTAATTTGTCATTGTCTTTATTGATGTAATCATTGTATATTCAAAAAATAAGGGTGAACACATGGATCACTTGAGGGTGGTGTTACAAGTCCTTAAGGAGAACCAATTGTTTTTCAAGAATAGCAAATGTGTGTTTTGGTTGATGTATGTGGCGTTTCTTGGTCATATCATCGCTAGTGAGGGAATAGAGGTTTATCCAAGGACAATTGTGGTGGTGAAACATTGGCCTAGACCATCGACTCTGACCGACATCAGGAGTATCTTAAGTCTAGGGGGTTATTATAGGAGGTTTGTGGATAGTTTTGCGTCCATTTCATCTCCCGTGACTACATTGACCCAAAAGAGTAGGAAATTTGAGTGGTCGGAGACATGTGAAAGAAGTTTCTAAATCATGAAAGATAGGCTTACTTCCACTACGGTGTTGACTTTACAAAGGGTACGAAGGGCTTCATTTTGTATGGTGATGCATAACGAGTGGGTTTTGGGTGTGTGCTTATGTAACATTGGAAAGTAGTAGCCTAATCCACTAGACAACTTTAGGTGCATGAGAGGAATTATCAAACTCATGACCTTGAGTTAGAGGTCGTGGTATTTTCCTAGAAAATATGGAGGAATTATATATATGGTATTCACGTTGATGTGTAGGACCACAAGAGTCTACAATATTTGCTTACTCAAAAGGAGTTAAATCTCCGACAAATAAGGTGATTGAAATTGTGAAAGATTACAACATGAGTGTTCTCTACCATTTCAAAAAGGCCAATGTAGTTGCAGATGCTCTATGTTGTATGACCATGGGTAGTGTGTCTCATGTAGAAGAAGCCAAGAAAGACCTCGTGAAAGATGCTCATAGGTTGTCTAGATTGGGTTTTAGATTTGAAGATTCTCTAAATGGTGGATTTATGGTCCATCATAACTTTGAGTCATCTTTGGTTGTTGAGTTTAAGTCTAAGCAACACCTTGATCAACCATTGATGGAGTTTACGGAGTCGGTTCTTAGAAGCTTCATGAGTAATTCTCTTTAGGGGGTGATGTTTTGAGGTATCAAGAAAAGTTGTGTGTTCCCAATGTAGAGTGTTTGAGGAATCGGATTCATGAGGAAGGTCATGGGTCCTGTTACTCCATTCTTCCGGGTTTGACAAAGATGTACCATAACCTTAGGGAAGTTTTTTGTGGGAAGGCATGAAGAAGGACCTAGTGGAATTTTTTACAAAGTGTCCAAATTTCCAACAAATGAAAGCCGAACACCGAAAGTCGGGTGTTCTACTCTAAGATATCCAAGTTCCTACTTGGAAGTGGGAAGACATCAGTATAAATTTTGTGGTAGGTTTGCTCAGCCACATAAACAATATGACTTTGTATGGGTGGTTATGTATAGGTTTACCAAATTCGATCATTTCATTACTATCAAGTCTACTTACTCGTTGGAGGATTACTAAAGGATCTTCATTGATGAATTTGTGTGTCGCCAGGGCATTCCATTATCAATCATATCATATAGGGGTGCACCATTAACATCTATGTTTTGGAGGTCATTCCAAAACCGGTTGGGTACCAAGGTGAATCTAAGTACCGCTTTTCATCCTCAAACGAATGGCCAAGTGGAGGGTCCTATTCAAATCCTTCAGGATATGCTTAGAGGTTGTATAATTAATTTCAAGGGAAATTAGGCTAAGGCACTTGACCTTGGTGGAGTTTGCTTAAAAAATAGTTACCATTCGTCTATATATGTGGCTCCTTATGAAGCCTTGTATTGTAGGATATGTATATATCCAATTCGATTGTTTGAAGTGGGTGAGTCTTCAGTTAGGTCACGATTTTATTTATAAAAATTTGGAGAAGGTTCATATCATTAGGAATAGCTTAAAAAATCCAAAATCCGGCAAAAGTCTAATGCCGAACATAGGAAAAGAGAATTAAAGTTTGAAGAAGGTAATAAAGTGTATCTAAATGTTTTGCCAATGAAAAGGGTGGTCAGATTTGGTAAGAAAGGAAAGTTGAGTCCTCGTTTTGTGGGTCCCTATAAAATCATACAAAATATTGGTAAGGTTGTATATGAGTTGAGGTTGCCTAGTGAATTGGCTTCGGTTCATCCAATGTTCCGTGTTTCCATTCTTAACAAATTATTCGGTGATCCCGAGTCTATTATTTCTATTAAAGGTCTAGGTGTTCAAGATAAACTCTCCTATGAGGAGGTTCTCTTTCAAACCCTTGATAGACAAGTTAATTAGTTAAGGAACAAAAAGGTGACTTTCGTAAAGGTGTTATGGAAGAATCATCTAGTTGAGGATGCAATATGGAAGGTCGAGGCCGACATGAAATCATGTTACCCTCATCTATTTTATAACTAAGGTTAGTGATTCCTACTTGTATTGAAAATAATGACCAAATTTGATGTTTTTTTTTGGTGACGTTTTGCAAAAATGTTTATGCTACAGTGAACTACAGTGTAGCTATGCCTACAGACTTGAAAATTTTCAATATTACTTGATTTGAGTTATGTTGTACATTTTTATATAGTGAGTCTTTATGAAATGATATTGAGCATGTTGATAGATTGAGTTGTGGATAATTGACTCCTTAATGATATGTTAAACTCATGTTGTATTGAGAAGGAAATTCCTCATATTGTGATTATTGAGATTTATGTGTACTAAATGAAGTTTTAAATTTCTATATGTAATACCATGATTGATTTTTTAACTCATGTTGTTATGTTGATGTTGTAAGACTTCTAGTCTTGCATCTATTCCTTCATTTTTAAGAATTTTAGTGTCATACGGGGACAAATGTTCTAAGGGGGGGGGGATAATGCAATATTCCAAAAGTTTAAAACGTGTTTTAGAGCACAACATGAGTGTCTAAAGGTTGTGTCACTTCCTTAAGTTCCAAAATAGTATATATAAGTCATTTACGAAGATTGAAAATCAAAACATCAAAGAACGTCTATGAAGTCCAGAAACTAGTTAAATGAGGTACTACTGTGCCTTATCTTATTTGATTAAGTATTAGGAGTTAGAAAATGACGATTTTTGGTGGAAGAGTATCTAAAACGTATTTTAGTTAGTTTATAGTTAAAAAGTCTCGGTACGACTCCCCAAGGAACAATCAAGGACCCTCGAGGAGGACCCTTGCAAGAGTGGCTAAAAGTTGTCAAAAAAAAGTGTCACAAACGAAGGCCATCGACAAAGCGTGGTCTAACCGATGTGGTGTCGATGGAAACATATCCAAATTTTAGAAATTCCTTTTCTGGAGAGTCTCTGACCAAAACGACGGACCAATATGAAGGATGGTCCCTTGGCCGTCGTTTGAGAAAAAAGGCGTCGATCGTTGTCTTGTCTGTGAGTCCACTGTTTTTTACACGTTTTTAAGTTAGGCATGTTAATTAATTAGGGGGTTAGTTATTTAGTTATAGGTTAAGGGAGGTCTAATTGAGTTGGTTAATGACCTATATAATATCCCAACCTTATTAAACAAACCTAAGCCCTCGTAATTCCCAATCATGAAATAAGCTCCTCCTTCTCTCTTCATTCTCTCTCCCAAGTAGAAGAACAACATAAAAGACAAGGTCAAGAGGTTTATAGGGCTTTTATAGGTCAAGTTTTTCCATCAATCTTCCTCAATCAACAAGGTATTGGATTCTTTTCACTTTTAGGATCTCTTTCCCCAAAGGGTTCCTTCAAGATGATTTCAAAACATGAAATTCACGTGGGTTTTCTCCCAATACGAAATTGATCTTGTGAATTGCTTGGTCTCAATTGTAGAAGATGATCTATCTCCCTTAACCCTAGGTTGTGATCTTCAATGGAATTGTATAGTATTGACTCAATTGTCTTAGTTAGTGCATGAATTACTTACCTATGTTTTTATTATGCTAATTATGGATAAATTCTTATATATGGTAATCCAATTATGCTATTTCTTGAGTAATTTACCTAGATTATGAAGTAGACTATGAACTTGATCTAAGTCTCTAATTCTAGGCTATGAACTAGTGATGAGTTTTTGTATAATGATTCGATTGGCCTTGTTATTCTTTTGGTTACTATTGTATGATGATATTACACCCATTATTTGGTTGAGCTGAGGATTGACGGTAAGACCTTGATGATGGCTATATGAAGAGATTGAGTAAGTCTTGTGATCTCTATTCTTTACTTCAATTATAGTTACTTGTGATTAAGTGATGATGAAGTACCGAAGAATACCTTATATTAAGATTTATAGGGTTGGTATGATGTTGAATTGAAATGTCTTGAACTATGGATTGTTATTTGTTTGCTAAGATGCAAATGTTATAAGGATTGTGATAACTTACCAATGTGTCTTATTATGATATGACTATGTAAATGTGCTATCCTCACTTGTATTAATTATGATTAAAGGACAATACTTGTGAATATTATTGAGCTATGATGATGATTATTATATATGGGATATGCCCTATGAACTGCATTAAGCTATGATGATTGATAAAGACATTAAAGACATTTCAAAAGGGAATCTAGCTTAGCACCAAGTGAACTAGAGTGAGGAGTGTCCCTTCCCACATAGGGAAGGTAGGATCACTAATGTAATCCTGAGATTGGAGACTACAATGCATATAACATAAAAAGGGTCCCAACTATATCTCCTAGTTGTTGAACTATGTTGCCCCCATAGGAATACTAGCTAGTGGATCCACCTAGATTGTATGTTCATGTTTTAGTACTACCTTCGAAGGTAGTCCGACTTCCTTCGGTGTAGCGTTCCATGACATCAAATTTCACATTAGCTCATGTAGTCTATGTCGGTTAACTTAAGATGTTCCTAAAAGGTAAAATGAACTAAAGTGATGAACTATAACTCTTACGACCTAAGGGGTTTAGCTTAATCTAGGTAGGGGTATGGGACTCAACCTAAATATTGCACTAGTTAGCCTTGAGGGAAGTCTAAGGAGGATGCTCTTATATATATATATGCTTATATTTGTATACGATATGTATATGATAATCTTGAACATTGATGATACTATATGATGACTATTTTCACTTATAAACATGTGTTTGGCCTCCATTGCTAAAGTATGATGATATTTGTTGTTAATGATATGCTATGTGAAGTTGGACATTTCTTATGGTTCTTGTTGGGCTTACTTGATTGAGTAAGGTTATGGGGCTATGATTAGTAATAGCACTAGTTGACTTAATAAGGGTCATGAGTAGTGGTCTTGCTTTGGTTATGATGTGATGGACTCTTATTCATGCTTGTTGATTTTATAACGTGATGATAGTGTTTTCTTGACAATATGTTCTAGTATGTTGGTGTGAATGATTGACTTGGCTTGATTTAGTAAGATGAACATAGTCTTAACTTGATGAGTATGACTTAATGACTTGTCTTTGTTCTTAAATATGCATAAGACTTTCCAAATGTAAAATACCATGCTTTAATTAAACGTCCCCTTTTTAGCATAATTTCATGTTGTGTGTGCATATGGTCCCATACTTAGTACAAGTGGTGAACTAACCCCATTTTCTCCCATTTTCCAAACATTTTAGGTTCCGATCATTGAAGGTATTTTGAGACGTCTTTGAAGGAAGAATTGGAATTCTCACTCATCCAAGTTGGGTAGGTGCTCACTTTCCGAGGGCAATGCCACTATCAAGCTTTTCATTTTGTTCTAGATATAAGACTTCTAGTTCTTTTTTTTTATTTTAGTACTAAAGAATGTATAGCATATATGTGGCTTCATTCCATTGGTGTATGGGATATTCCCAAATGATATACTTTTAGATGGTTATTTGATGAGAGATTCATTTAAGACTATGTTAAGTATCTTATATATCTATGTGGAATAAAAAAAGAAGACTATGAATCTTCATATACGAAGGGTATATGTATACTCGATATGAATATATTATGTGTATGTGAGAGGTTATGTAAAACTCAAGATAGATGTCAAAATTTTTTAATAATTTTCCGCATTTTGATCTATGGATGTAGTTATGTTAGCTAAGAGTCTAGTCTTAGTCATATAAGAGGACAACTGCATCGGTTACGTGTATGGGGGGGCTCCCCGGAAGTGACAATTAAAATCAATTTAGAGGAACCTCTTGGTGAAAAGAGTCCGAAGAGTGAAGATTTTCCATACCTTTTCAATCCTTAATGATTTTTGGAGAAAATTCTTGTTCTTGAGCCTTAATTGAAGCTTTGAATTTTTACTTTAATGGAGTCCTTGTTTAGATAAAGAATTTATAGAGAAGGGAGAGCTTTTGGGTTTGCAAGTTATAAGATTTATGACTTCATTTATGACATTTAATACTTTAATATAATAACAAATTAAAACTGTCCCTTCACTTAAATATCAAACAGTTGTATTTAACTAACCACCCTTGGCTTGGTCATTTCTTGCACCAGTTGGTAACCACCAAACCATGCCCACCATTGACGGACTGTCAACCCATTGATGGCTAATCATGACTATCCATAATACGTGTCATAGACTGGACAAATGGAGCAAAGCCTTAATATTATATGTGTGGACTTATAACCACCATTGACGGGGAGTGAGTCCATTGACAGACTATCAATTCCTTCGTGGTTAACTTGCTGTTTTTTGACATTGTTGGGCCAATTGTTTGGGTCCCCAAGTGTCCTCGTGGAGTTCTTCCCAAATTTTTTCACGCTAAACATGAACCAATATATATTCTAAGCATTTTTACAACATTCAGACCTCATACCACTCTTCAAACCCCTTGCAAGAACTATAGGAACACTAGATCAGTTTTGCTAGTCTCTGGACATCATGGTCGTTCCTTGAAAATTAGACTCTAATACCTACTAACCATCATAACTACACTAGGTTATGTCAAGAAACGCAATTTTAACACTTTTTACTTATTAGATTTTATTAAAAATCAAGCTTAAGTCATTGGATTTCCGAGGTATAACAATATTCCCCCCTTGAGGAACATTCATCCTCGAATGACACTTTAAGCAACTTTTGGAATTTACGATTCAAGAAAAGCAACCCAACCAAAACATGATATAAAGTAATGAATCAATAAAAAACTAAGGAACGTCAAATCTATTTTTAACATAACAATGCATCAGAATGAGGTGGGAACTACATCAACTACCAAAAATGTACATATTTCATCATTTCACATTATGTAGGGAAGAATTTCCTTGTTGACCTTCTCATATAGTTCTACATGTTCAATGAGGACCAAATACATATTTCATTACTTCATACTTGAGCAGTTCCATAGAAAGAAATAACAAATGAAATCAAATATTCAAACCATATAATTAAGTGCCAAGAAATATGAAGAACGTATAATTCCACGCTCATATGAAACATGATTTCTTCAAAAAAACATGCATACATAAACGAAAATGATGGAAGTTCACACACACTTATGACCCTTTATAACCAAAACTAGGACGGATTAGTAACCTCAACCTTCACTAGAAGAGGAAAGGAAAAGATGAGAATATCGGGACATCATATCGCCCTCGGCCTTGCAAATAGCACTATCTACAAGTCGATTCTTCCAAAGAATATTTACGGAAGCTACTTACTTAATCCTCAAATTCTTCACTTGCCGCTTTAAAATATCAATTGGGTCTTCTTTATTAAAAAAGGTTGGCATGAACTTCTAAACAATCTTCAGCAAGGACGGACACCGGGTAACCTATGCACTTTCTGAGAATTGAAACATGGAACACCATATGCACTAGAACCAACTTAATAGGTGGTTTTAACTCATAGGATACACTTCCGAAGCGTTTCAAAATCTCATATGCTCCTGCATACTGGGGACTAAGTTTCCCTTTTATTCAAACCTCATCATCCCTTTCATGGGTAATATCTTCAAATAGACCAAGTCACCTGCCATAAACTCAAGGTACCCCTTTCTTTTATCAGCGTAAGATATTTGCCGACATTTGGCCACATTCAATCATCCCTTCTGAGTCATACTATATTCATAACCTCATAAATTGCTTTGACACTTATTACAGCAAACACACCTACCTCAAACCACCAAATCAGAGATCCACATATCCTTCCATAGACAATCTCAAAAGGTGCCATGGTGATGCTTATGTGGTACCTATTATTGTACGCAAACTCAATCAATGGTCGATGGTAATCCCAATAATCCTTAAATTCATGAATGACACATGCCCTAAACACATCTTCTAAGGTGTGTGTGGTTCATTCCGCCTAACCACTAGATGAAATGTGATACTAAGTTTCACCTTTGTACCATGACCAATTTGAATTGCTTTCCAAAAATTAGAAGTAAATCGAGTACACCTATCTCATATGATAGACAAGGAACTCCATCGTTTCTCAGTATATCCTTTAGATATAATCTAGCATGTTCTTCCACTGAATATGTAGCTTTGAGAAGAATAAAATTGGGTGATTTGGTCAACCTATCAATAATAATCCAAGTCGAATCATTTTGCTTTCCTGTACGAGGCGAACCCACAATGAAATCAATATTGAAATCTTCCCACTACAAAGTGAGATAGCTTTATCTTTACTCAACTGTACCGTTCTTTAATGTTTAGCCTTGACTTGTCGACAATTTTGATATTTGGCCACAATTCATCTATCTCCCTATTCAAATCATTTGACCAATAGATCTCTAGTATATGACAATACATTTTTGTTGCACTCGAACGAATGGAATATTAGGAACCATGAGCCTCTCCCAAAATTTGTCTTTTTAAGTCATCCACATTAGGTACGTACAACAAACCTTGATACCTAAGTACCCCATCCCGTCTTGAGATAAATACTCATTGTACTTACTAAGAACTTACACCTTCCACTTCATCAATAGAATATAAAGATGTTGCTTAGATTTCACCTCAACCACCAAAGACGACTCGGAGTTTTGACGAATCGTGAAACCCCTTTTTGCAGAAACTTCAAGTTTATAAAAAAACTGGGCCAATCTATGCACATCTTTTAGGGGGAAGGAGGGGGACACTGGGCGAGATCTATCAGCAGCGAATTCCCCATAAAAATTAACACATTCTTATTGTCAACAACATGGGCCAGACTACCAATAGACATCTGACTCAAAGCATTCGCAACCACTTTGGCTATTTAGGGGTGGTAAATGACACTCATATGATAGTCATTAAAAAGTTCTAACCACCTTCTTTGTCGGAGTTTTAGACATTTTTGGGTGAACACATATTGAAGACTCGTATGATCTACATGCAGTTCATATAAGTAGTGTCTCCATATTTTTAAAGCAAACAATATAACCGTTAATTCAAGATCATGGGTTGGATAATTCTTTTCGTTTACCTTGAGTCTCCTAGAGGAATATGCTATCACCTTACAATGTTGCATGAGGACACAATCCAAACCTACTCAAGAAGCTTCACAATACACGACAAACCATTTGGTATTATCCGGTAAGGTCAATACCAGAATAGAGGTGAGCTTATCTTTTAACTTTTTGAAGTCGTTTTCACAACTTCCTTATATTCAACTTAACTTTCTTTTGGATTACGGTAGTCAATGGAGAAGCGATAAATGTAAATTTGTCAACAAATCTCATTTAATACCCAACTAACCATGAAACTTTGAATATCAGTGATGTTAGTAGTCTAGGAAAATTCTTAATTGCCTCCGTCTTCTTCAGATCAACCTCAATATCCATACTATATACAATGGTCCCAAGAAAATCAATCAACTTTAGCAAAAATTTGCACTTACCTTATTCAACAAATCGTTGATGCTCCTTGAGAACTTGCAATACTATCCTTGACCCACATATTCATCCTCACTGTTGGAATATACAAAGATATCTCCGATAAAGACAATTATAAATGAATCATGATAATTCCAAAACACCATATTCATAAGGTCCATGAAGGCCGCCGGTGCATTAGTTAGACCGAAGACACTACTAGGAACACATAATGACCATATCTTGTACGGAAAGCCATTTAGGAATGTGAAGTCCTCTACCTCTATGTTGTTGATACCCATACTTGAAATAAATATTTTAAAGTTTCTCTTTCGTTGGATTTTATCCAACAAATCATCAATTCTAGGTAGATGATACTTATTCTTTATGTTACCTTGTTTAATTGTCGGTAGTCAACAAACGTTCGAAGAGACCCATCTTTCTTTTGACAAATAACACTAGAGTGCAACTTAGAGATATACATGGTTGTATAATACCCTTGCTTATAAATTCTTGAGTTTAGCTTTTAATTCTTTCAACTTGGCTGGAGCCATCCAGTAAAGAAGAATTGAAATGGGTTAAGTATCCGACAAAAAATCTATGCTGAAATAAATCTCATTCGGGAGGACTTTTAGGAAAGTCATCGGTGAAGATTCCTGGAAAGTCCTTCACTACAGGGACCGACTATAAAAGAGGATCCTCTGGTCGAAGATCCTTGACCCTCACAGTATTATAGAGATATCCCTTAGAAATCATCTTACAAGCTTTTAGATATGAAATAATTTGGCCTTTAGGGATTGAGTTTCCCCCTTTTCATTCTAAAATGTGTTCATTACGAAATTGGAATTACTACCCTTCTTTTTGAATGAATTGAAGAAAAACAAGAATGTAACCAATCTATCCCCATTATTACATCAATGTCCAATATATCAAGCTCTACCAAATAAACCAATGTAATTATATTGAACAATAATATAAGACAACCTTTATAGACTCTTTTAGAAACACTTAAGTCACCCACCGGGGTAAAACACAAAAAAGGTTAAACTAAGACATAGGGGAGGACATCCAACTTCATAGTCACTAAAGGAGTTATAAAATATATAGTGGCACTGGATCTAGCAATGCATAAACATTGATTGAAAATACTTGCAACATACATGTAACAACATTAGGAGAATCTTATTGATCACCCTTAGATTTGGGACCATAGAATTCAGTTCTTCTTAGGAGCGTCGAAACTAAGACCCCTTGCTTGTGCTTGATTACTCTGCCTTCCTTGAGGCTTGGCCTTTGGACAATCTTTCACCATGTGTCAACTCTTTCAATGACCAAAACAATTACTCAACCTATTAGATATTTACCCAAGTGCCTGTTTTCGCAATTGGCACAATTAGGGCTCTCACTAGATGAACCACCAACTTTACCCCTTCAAGATTAGGGTTAGATACCTTATCCTTGTTAGCGCGTGAGACATTAGGAGCAACTTGGTTGGATAATCTTTTCTTAAACCTTGGTTTGTCAAAGTTAACCTTAGAATTACCCCCATCATAGGTCCTTTTCCTCTTGGCATCCATATTCTTCTTCTTAAGTCTAGTCTCCTCGACTGATTGAGCATGCACCATCAAACGAGAATGGTCCATGTTTTCATGAAGCCTTTCCGCATGACACTCTTTCAAAATATCATCAGACAGACCTATAAAAAATTGCACATTTCACCTCTAGGATTAGACACCAAAGACGAAGCATACTTGGACAACTTGATGAATTTCAAAGAGTATTCTTGAACACTCATACACCATTGATGAAGGTTGATGAATTCCTCAACTTTTACCTTTATTTTATCTCTTGGAAAGAACCCATGAAGAAACACCCTCCTAAAGACTTCCCAACTTATGGGACCCACTCTCAAATCCCTATTTTCCTTGCAGTGAGTGTACTAAGTTTGAACAACATGCTTGAGTTGATAAGCGCTAGATCAACCTTCTCATTTGAGCTCACCCCATATCATACAAGATCTTACGAACCTCATATAGAAACTATTTAGGATATTAATTTACCTTAGACCCAAAGAACATTGGAGGATTCAACCTAGTGAAATCTGCCAAACATGACGCCTTGGTAATAGCACGTTGATTCACACGGGGTGCAACTTCAAGATTTGCTTGGGCCGTCATATCCTGAGCTTGAGTTATTATAGGTTTGGCTTTTGTAGCCATGACTTTAGTCATGTTTAGGATAGTCTCCCTTATTTCTTCATCCGACAGGACCGGAGGATTAACCGGATGTTGGCTGCCTAACGGAACTTGCTCTTAATAAGGAGCTTTATTGTTTATGGGATGAACTCTCACATTTGCAATCTCCTCTTACAACCCTTCTTGCAGCTGTCCTTCTAGTAGTTATATACTATATCGACAAGAAAAGGAATAGAAGACCAGGGCACATAGAATTAAGACTCTTGAAACATGACTTAAGAATACCAAAATAAAGGAGAATTTCCTAAACATCACATAGCCTCTCATTCATAAGTGTGTAGTGCTTCAAAATTATTTATTAGACTCTACACAGACGTGGCTTGGTGAGACATCATTCCTAATATTACTCAATCTCATGCTCTTATATCAAGTTTGTCACAACCGTTGAGTACCCACTAGACTTACCAGTTTCTTCGTCATCGAAGAGGCCTTAGGCAAGCCCTTATCATTCTTAATTTCATAATAGACTAAAAGCGAAAAAATTAAATATCTTCGTTTGAAGTTCAACTTCACTTCATATATATCGAAAAAAGAGACTAACTTGTCTCACATAGCCATATAAACATATTTGGGACATAGTCCTTTGATCAATGATAAGTCTTATTATACGAATTACAATATAGTCTTTCAAAAAGGAAAGTGGAACTACAATTAGAATCAAGCATCTCTATCCTTGGACTTGAGAACTCACCAATTTGGGAATATCAATCAAAGTTTCTTCAAGAAATGAGTATAATAACCTCAATGGCACAAACCTACACTTTGAGTAGAAAATGGAAGAGATATCGGTTAGTACAAAACACATGTACTAAGTGTGGAAACATATGCAAGTATAACATTTGTAAGCATGCACAAAGGGAAATTTTGTTTATAAGCATGCTAGGTTCACTTTAAAAGCCTTTATGCACATTACAAGAACATATACAAGTCCATATCACCAATAACAATAAGACATATTCATATTCATGTTCAAGAGTAACATCAAAATAACACCATAGTAAACATTTCATATTTATTGTCCATTTTATCAATACAACATAATACCATAGTCATAAAATCAATCCAAGTCTACTAGTGCAATGTTTTTGTCAAGCCGCATAACACCACACAAACAAAGTAACCTAACAAAGATACCACAAGCATTGTCTTTTACCTCAAACATAATCATAAGAAGTGTGGTTCATACAATGTATACCAATTTTTACCAATATCATGAATATCAAGTGAAACCAACATCATCCATATCTTTCATAACATATATACATAAAAAAAAACCCAGCCATGAATTCCCCTCCAGGTCCACTTCTGCAATATATAGGTAAAATCCCATACCCTTACCTGCCCTAAGTAAAACCTCTTAAGTACTCGTAGTTAGTGTTCATCTTCTTACTTCCATTAGTTCATTTTAGCATTTGGGAAATTTCACCATAACTGACGTAGAACATGCGAGCTACATGAAATTCGTTGTCAACCCCTCACACCAAAAAGAGGGCATCCTACTTGAAAGGTAAGACTTCAATATTCATAATAGTATCTAGGTGGATCAAATAGGTACATCCTATGTAGGATTCATAGATAGCATTGTAGTTTCCATCTCATAAGAACATCGGGGAAAGCTTTCTCTTGAAGAGAGACCTCTCATGCATATACTCTCGGTTGCTAAGATAAATTCTCTTTTTTATGTGTATTTAATTCTTTCTAAATTATTAATTCATAACATGGGTCTTAGAAGTTCAACCCTCGTACAACGTATACATAGCTCATTGGTTTTTGGATGAGAAAGTCCTTTCATGACAACCGAACATCAAATAATAACATTAATTCGTAACATAGTTATAAGATGTACATGGAAATTACCTTTAATCCCTCACATTCGCACAACAAACATAAACACACAAACATCATATGCATAGCATGATCATTACATTCATAACATTATCATTCATACTTCAATTCATAAACATTATCCAAGATAAGCCAACAATACTACAATAGAATATTCATGACCTTGAAGATCTTTCAAATGGCCTCCAAGAAACACTTTCAGGACTTCATTCCTAAGTCCATGACATTTCTCCCTTAAATTAATTATCATCATCATAATAGAATAGTCAATTAAAAAAGAACATAATAAATTAGATCACCTCTATTCGCTAATCAACATAATTCAAGAGTTAGGGTTAGTAGAAGAGGGACATTTACTGTTCTTTGAGGAATTAGATAAAAAAAAAACTATGATAAAACATCAATTCATTCATAATTAGTCATTATTAATCAATTATGGACCGAATTAGTGATGTTTATATGTGGCCCACAAAATTGAGTGAAATCTAGAAATTTGGAAGAACATTGAAATCAATTTGAAGGAACCTCTTGGTGAAAGGATTCTCAAGAGTGAAGAGTTCGCATACCTTGTGAATCATTAATGAAAGGTGAAGAAAATCCTACTTCATGAACCCTACTTGAAGCTTTTAATTTATTCTTCATACACTCCTTGGTTATAAATACAATTTAAAAAGAAGTGAGAGCTTTTAGGTTTTGGGAGTTTAAGGTATATCACTTGTTTTACGACTTCAAATTTTTTAATATACCTAAAATAACATATTAAAACCGTCCCTTCACTCAAATGGCAAAGTGTTGAATTTACCAAACTACCCTTGTCTTGATCATTTCTTGCACAAGCTTTCAGCCACACCCACCATTAACGACTCGTCTGGGTCGTCTGTCGTCTGTGTCAGTGACTAGATTGATGGACCCAAGCCCCAAGACTCTAAGTGTGGACTCACGACCACCATCTAGGGGGCTTGAGTTCTTTGACAGATCGAAAATGATTTTATGGTTCACTTGCTATTTTTTGCAAAATTTTGAGTCAATTGTTTGGGTCCTCCTTAAGGACTATTATGGTTGTCCTTGGGAAGTCATGCCCGTAGGTTCTGACCCTAAATACAAACTAATATGTATTCTAAATTTTTTTAGAAGGTTTATCCCTCATAAAACTCTTCAAACCCTTTGCAAGACTTAAACTCACAGTAGATCACTTTCACTTGTCTACGAATGTTATGGTCATTCCTTGACACATATATCCTAACATAATTACACTATTTTAGGTCTATAAACACCATTTAAACCCTTTTAAATGTGTTATAGTCCATCCAAAGCTCTATCATAACTCATTGGATTTTCGAGGTGTATCACTTATCCTTAGTGATCAGTTGGGAAAGACGGTTAAAGTAAGCGTACATGTAAAGTAGTTTTTGAAAAGTTGAGTTATTGGGTGTACTTTTCTTGTATGTCCTTAACTTCCAAACATCGTGACCAAGAATTTCTACCGATTCTTTTTCATACCGAAGGTCTTCTTTAACTAAACTTACTCTCACTTTATGATATAATCCTTTTCACCATCCAATCAATTGAATGCCTATAAATATTCCGACCTGATTCCTCAATGAAGTCATCACAGTACTCCAGTGATAATTATTATTATTGTATGTGCACTTAGATAACAACAATTCTATTCTCAATGACCACCAAAGTTGATCGTACATATCATTGCAACATGTTATCAATGACCATCAAAAAAACCCTTTATCATATATACATCATAAAATCCTAAATAAAATATATACTCAATTAGATTTGAACCTGAATTGACAATCACATAACCATACTACCTAAACAATCATAGTTCTGACTAATATCTCAATCTCATAAGCCAATTTCCCACGATTTCATGTTATAAAGATTCGGTCTTTAGACAAAAAAATACACATGGTAGTTCTTCTATAATCTCTCATGAGAAAGGTGGTACATGTAAAACCGATGAAATACTTTTACAACTCCAAAACGACACCAAATATGTCCTCTAAAATAACCAAATCTCCTCAATCATCCCACTCAACCAAGAGAACATTGCAGGATCAGTGCACCTTATCCACAGTTAGAGATCCACCAACAAAAGTAAAAAATAAACATAAGCATAGTTAGTGCATCACCCTCAGAACCATGTATAAAATAAAATAATTGGTCACACAAGAATTTATCTAATAACACGAAAGGTTTTCCTTTGAAAGTTGATACATGCCATTTCGATTCACTTGACTCCACATACTCTTCACATCCTTCCAGTGAAGCAAACATTATTAACACTAACAACCATCATAAAAACTTTGGACATTTACATTACTCTAAGACAACACTTTTTAAATGAAACCCTATCTTAGGTACTTTAACAGTGAACATTAATCAACTTTACGACTCACCTAGTGTAAGTTCTTTCAAATACTTAAAACCTGATACAATTGATCATTCCTCACACTGCAAATTTACACCTTGACAATACATATAACCACAAATGTAAAATTCCAATGGAAAATATGAATTGTAAATTCAATTGTACAATACGATACCTTATCTATCAACATTAACATATACCGGGAATTTTGTTTATGAATTCACGGATCTTCGCTTATCATGGATCACATTTAGATCAATCTCCCAATTCCTTTGCGAACAATTCAATGATATTACTTACTAAACTCAAAACAAGACAATGCTCTTATCATCACACTCGGGCTAATGTCGGTACATTTCTTTTTCACTGAAGTACTTTAATTTCCTTCACTTAAGTATCCTCATTGAGATTTTCTTTATCCAAAAGCTTGTCATTCCCTTATCAATCCAATCCCTTATGGATTTAGATAAATCATTAGTTTCATACTACCCTTCTTGTTCTAAACAAACAAGACTGGAGCACCATACATGGAAACACTAGGACGAATTAACCCTTTACAAAGAAGCTCTTAGATTTGAATTTTAAGCACTCTGAATTTTGCCACCACAGAGTAGACTCAATATAGGGGGCATTTGACCTCAATATCCAGAATATGAGACAATAACACCAATCAATCGTGCCCTACTAGTTTCCTACCCTGCACGGAAGATACAACCTTAGCAAACATAGGGTTGTACCTCCTTCCAACTCTAATACTACCCTACCCGGATTCTTTAGAGTTGCCGACATAGTATTATTATTTAGCTCGGTATAATATGTTGAAATCAAAGTAATGCCTATGATTATATCAAGTCAGTCATCTCCAGCATAACCCAATCAACCCAAGACTGAAAATTCATAACCATAAAAGGACAAAAACGATATACACGAGTGACTATGACTAACTTTTAAACTGTGTTTGAAATATGGATTAGGGAAAAAGTATATCAGAAACCACATCAAATCTCATGGAAATTGAAGTGACACCTATGAATAAGAAGAACCCATATCACACCAAGCAATAGTCATCTGAGAACAAACAAGAGTAGCACTAGTGACAAATGCATCATATCTCAAACATGGTTTTTCCTAGGAAAGCATTTAACGGGGCGTTCCCATCTATACAAGCACCACCTCTCCTGGAAGCACTACTCTTCTACTTGCATTAGCATTTTCCCGTCCTTTACGGCCTTGCTGATTTTTCCTCATATCCCTAAGTCCTCTATAAGTTTAACATACTTTATAACATATTTTTGATTGTTGAACACTAAATTTGATCATATGGGTTAGTTTGGGTACAATTTGGGGTTTATAATTATGATTAAGGGAAAACTTACGAGATAGGGTTGGGAATCTGTCTCGACCTATCTCGCTCTAGCGAGAGAAATTCCACACTAGCGGTCTCGCCATGGTGGGAAAATCCCTCAAAAAGGCCCTGACAGAAATAGAACCCCTGCCAACAATGTCGTGGTTCCTCTGACATTAAAGAAAATCCCTTTAGCTAAGAGAATAATTATTTACCTTAGGTTAATCCAATGAAGTACACATATTAGAATCATTATACATCGTTTCAACACTACGATACATATATCAATTTGTAGCAATGATGTCCATATTTCTCTCTTACTAAACAAATCATAGTTTATCTAGACCCGTATACATAATCTCGTTATGACTTTATTTTCAAAACATGTTTCACGACAATCAAGAAGTTAAAACTTGCAGAATGTTAAAAATTCATCAATTATTTAATTCCATAGATGAATTCTATGACCTAAATGGACCATAAGGCCAAATACAAATCGGAACCTTCCGAATTCCAATTAATTTGCTTGTGTCCCTTCAACTGATTAAAAAAACTAGTTCATTCTTTGAGATACCAATTGGAATTGGGAGATATCAATTGGACGTAACTCATTCCAGAAGCAACAATAAAATCTAGCGAGTCCCACAAAACATCAAATTTTCAATCATAGAACTACGCTGTACCCAATCCTTTCATATCCAGAGAGCCACCTAAGACGTAACCGGCGCCGTCTTTCTCATCAAGGACTAAGACTAGTCTCTTAGCTTACATCGTTACATTCATAGGTTAAAAATGTGAAAAAATTTAAAAGTTTTCATTTTCTTCTACGTTGATGTTTACATAGACCTCTCTCTTACACAATCTATATCTATATATAAGGAGTTACTTAGACTAGTCGCAATAGGAAGAACTACATTGCCTTCAACTTTTATTTCACCTACATAGTATAGGAACATAGTCTCATTGGAAGTCTATAATATGTCTCATATTAGAAGCATCTAAAACGAATACAAAAAACTTGGGTTTACCGATATTTCATTGCAACAAACACTACACCATTTTCGGCCTACAGCAACACCACGTAAGTGTAGCCTAAACTAGCAAAAAGTGTGGCCTTTGATAAAAGGCTACACTTTTGGACATTCAGCAACACTTTTTAGGGGCTGCCCAAAAGAAGCATAACCTTTGACATTAGGCAACACTTTTTAAATGTTGCCATCTTTGGCTACACTTATAAAGTGTAGCCAAATAGGTATAAGAACACGCTTTGAAGACGTGCATTAGCAACACCTATTTTTTTTTAGACTACACTTAAAAGTGTTGCCTTTTCAAATTTATTGGTCACACTTAAAAAGTTTTGCCTTTTATTGGTCATCTATTGCAACACATTCAAAGTGTAACTTTTTATCTACCTAGAGCAACACTCACAAAGTGTAACTTCAACATTTATAAGCCTACATGTAGCACAAATATATATAATATATTTACATACATACAAGTGACGTAAAACACAAAATGAACTAATTAATCATTAAATTGAAGCTATATATTTCAAATAAACTTCGAGAAATATTTCATGTACAACTAAAAGATAGTATGTGTTGTGTACATACCCATATATATACATCAATATTCTAAATGTGTACAAAATAAATCAAATATGTATTTAAACTTTTACAATAGTTCAAAAACTCTTCATCATCCACTTCAAATTTGATCACCTCCATTTCCCTACACAAATAAGATATTGGCAGTTATATAGAAGAGGTAAGAAGTTCAGATTGCAACAATATAGAGAGGCAAGAAATCCAGCAGTTACAGAAAATTAGATTGCATCATTTGATGTTCAAAGTAGATTCCTACTTGTCTTTTGATGTTCAAAGTAGATGCTCTTCCCTTAGGTGTCTAGAATTCCAAATGAGTTCAACAACAATGAATAATTGCATTAGGGTTCAAACTTCATAAGAAACAATATAAAATATTTGGTGTTATACAATAACCATGATGCACGCAAACTAACATGAACACTAAAGAAAAAAGGAATTAATGAGGAGACACAAACAATTAGATTCTCCTAATAATTATTTGTTTATTTCTTTGATGTTATGGAAGCATGTCTTCTACTAGGATGTCAAAAGTTATGGTTATAACATGGATATTCTATATAGTAAGAAAGAAACTAGACTTTACTGACATAAATATTTATATATAGAAGCAGCAGTTACAGAAAACATTAACAACAAATATGCAGATTGCAGATTCCATACCATGCCAATGTTCTATTCAAATGCCAAAAAAACAGTGAAACAAAAGAAGCAAGACCTTAGCTCAATTTAAACCAAATACATTAACAACAACTAAAGAGAGACAAGTCCAGATTGTAGATTACAGCAGCAGCAAAAATTAAAGAAAAATAGATTAGTTTCCTTGTGTAGTTAATATGTTCCACACGATTAAACAAGGAAACTAAATCTGACATAGCAAAACTACACTTCAACCATACCAAACAAGCTAGATGAATAGTGGTCAAGAGAAACAAAGCCTTAGCTCAATTCAAACCAAAGCCACTAACAATAAATTACCAATGATGAAATAGCAAAAACAATATATAAGTCAATAAGTAAGATCAAAGATCTGTTATACATACCCTGTGCAAATACGTTTCTGAGTTCTTAGAAAAATCAAAATTTATAACAACGTTAACTGCTTGAATATCAATTCCTCTAGTAAACAAATATGTTCCATCAAGAAAAGAACATAAAATTAAGAAATTAAACAATTAATCAATTTAAAATTTCAGCTGTAACGGAAAGCGTGATTGACCGTCGTAGCCATGACGGTCCGTCCTGCATGTTCGTCATGAAGATAAGAGAAGTAGCAGAAGAAACTTGCAACTATGGGACGATGGAGTCCACGATGGCCCGTCATGACCACGACGGCCCATCATGACCACGGCCCGTCATGACCACGACGGCCTCTCATGACTACGACGGCCCGTCGCGAGGTCCACGACGGCCCATCGCAAGGTCCACGACGTCCCGTCGCGAGGTCCGTCGACCCAACTGCGTTTTGACAGATTTCCAGCAAATAGATTTACTATCTATACTTATGGCCAAAACGACTGAATTAGCTAAATTTACTAGCTATACTTGAAAATGCACTAGACAAACCAAGCTTAAGGTGATCAAACTATGAACTCAGGAAGACAAAAGAACTGTCTCAACAACACAAGAACATAAAAACCCTAACATCAATTTTTGACTGACATACAAGCATATAAGAATCTTAAATCTATAATCTTGACTTTTGAAGGTAAAATCTCTTACCTGATAAACTCTATTCCAACAACCTAAAGCTTTAAGACATGAGACAAGTTGATTTATAAAGCATTTTCTTTCAATTTTCAAAAGGAAATCTGATGGAACAACAGTTTACCCAGAAATCTTTGAAGAAAATCGTCTTCTTCAGCTCTCCAATCTTGAACAATGAAGCTAAGAGGAAAATCATCTTCTTCAGTTCATGTTCAGAGAAATCGCAGTGCTCTTTGATTTTTCAGCTGAAAATGGTATTCTTCAGTTGAAGTTTAACATAAATGTGACGAATGGTGTTCTCCAATCTTGAACAACAGCTAATTTCTTCCGATTTCGATCCTTCTTCAGCTACCGCGAATGGTGTTCTTCAGCTGAAAATGGATGCTTCAGCTGAAGTTTTAGGAAATGTGGCCTTTTTTATTTCTTTAATGTTTTATTCTTTTTAGTTTTTCTTTAATGTTTTATTTTTTGGCCAAATAAAAATGGGAGGGAGATGAAATTTTAATGTTAAAATGTTGGAGGGAATATAAAATTTTGGTGAAAACACTAAGGCCACATTTTTAATGTGTTGTATTTTCAAGTATAAAAATAACACACTTTAAAAGTGTGGCAATTCATGTAAATAGTTGTTGCCAACTATAACAACACTTATAAAGTGTAGTTTATCCCATTAAAGAGTACACATAGAAGTGTTGCTAAAATTAATGTAGCTAAAAGTCAAAATCATTGTCTACACTTTAAAAGTGTTCCCAAAAGTATTTTAGGCAACACTTTATAAGCGTTGTCAAGATTTAGTGTTGCCGTAGACCTAAAATGGTGTAGTGTAAAAGCCTCGTACAGGCTTATATAACAATTGTCTCCAAATAAAAAGGGAAGAACTAGAAGTCTTATAACTAGAAAAAAACATTAATAGCATTATAGTGGCATCATCCTCGGAAGGTGAGGACCTACCGAACACTTGGGGAATATTCAAGTCTTTAAAGCCCTTATATAATCTCAAGGTTCAGACCCTACTTTTTGTAGTAAACATAACACATGGTTAGTACACACTTTTACTAAGTACTACTATATGCACATAAAACAATTAAAATCATGCTAAAGAAGACATTGGTTAAAAATATGCTAACTTACTTTGAAACTCCTTATGCACATCCAAAAACCCATATACACAAATTAAGTCAAACCCACATACTACACAAGACTAATATCGTCAAGTATAGTCAAGTAAAAATATATAAGAGTTTATAATACATAACAAAATCAACACCCTTACCCATAATCCATCATTTAGCCTACAAGTGCAATGACGATGTAAAGCCCCATAACCCTACTTAATCAAGTAAACCAAATAAAGGATCATTATCTAAGCCTAACTTTACATAACATAGGATCAAGAGTAATACTTATCATACTTTAGAAATAAAAGACAACAACATGTTCATAAGTGAAACAAACACCATATAGAATCAATAACATGTCAAATCAACATATACATAATATTCACTTTATAAGATCAAAAAAACATAAAAACAACCTCCTAAGGCTTCGCTTAAGGCAAACTAGTGCAAGGCATAGGTAGAGTGGCATACCCCTCGCTGAGATAAGTAAACCTCTTATGTCACCATAGTTAGTGTTTACTTCTTTAGTCTATTATACTTTAAGTAACACTTTCTTAACTCACTTAGACACAAGAGCTATAAGTGGAATCCGGCGTTGTGTTGCCTTAAACCGATGGAAGGGTGTCTATCGGCCAAAGTAGAACCAAATATGGACATAGCATCTAGGTAGATCCACTAGCTAGTATTCCTATGGTGGCAACATAGTTTATGGATCTTGGGGGCTGTCATGGAAACACTACTCTATTACCTTTTTGGACTATGAGTCTATCCACCCCATGAGAACCATGGTGAACCCTACCTTTCCTCCTTTGAAAGGCATCGCCCCTCACCGACAAATTCACTCGGTGCTAAGCTAGATTCCGTTTTGAAATATATTTAAGCCTTTTCAATAATTATAGCTTAATTTAAGTAAAAGAGTGTATCCCTTTTATAATAATCTTCATAACTCAATAGGAATTGTACGAGTATTCTCCTTTCATTACAATTCACATATGTGAGATTAGCACATTCACATTCACATTATAATAAGGCACATAGGTATATCGTCCCATCATTATATCATTATATCTTAGCAAAAAACTCACAAGTCATAATTCAAGACATTCAAATTCAACAGCATACCAACCCTAAGCAATCTTGTCAAAAGGTATAATTTCATACAACTTCATCACTAGACACAAATAATCATAATTGAAGTAAAGGATTTAGATAACAAGACTTACCCCAATCTCCTTCATAAGCCATCAACAAGGTTTTGCCATCAACAATCCAATTCAACCCAATAATGGGTGTAAGATCGTCAGACAATAGCAATTAACATAATAATAAAATCAATTGCATCATCATTATCCAACTAACTTCAATTCACAACCTAAGGTTAGGGCGAAAAGGGTTCATCATGATTTTTTCAAGAAATAGATCCACTCCCTATTATAGATTACCCTAGGAAGTCAATGAATCAATTAAAAGTGGTGAAACAAGTCTATCAATCAATAGACTGATCAATGTCCATCAATTCATAAGCAAGATCCAAGATTTGGTGAATTTGGGGAAAGGAACAATATCTACATGAAATCGCATCAATTAACATCAATTAAACAACAATCTCTACTCAATCAGTCATAAGTAATCACAAATGATCAATATAAATAATCAATTTAAGGTTTAGAAGAGAACTCATTAGAATAGAAAAACCCTTTGAATTGGGTGTTTTAGAAATCAACTTTGAGAGGACCTCTTGTGAATGGAATCCCAAGAGTGAAGAAACCATACCTAAATTAATATTAATCCACTAAATTAATTGAAATCCTAGAGAAATTGGTCTTTTTCTTAAAGCTTTCTTCTTCCTTCAATGGAGATTTGAATAGAGCGAATATACAGACATGTGCGAGCTTTTGGTTTTCGATTTTGCAGATTTGATTTGACTGATTAAAATGTGAGGAAAACTGATTTTTAATTAATATATAGACCTTCCATGAAATACCCAAAATACCCCTCACTTAAATTGACCCTTTAATGAAGTCAAACTCGAATTCAAATTTTTAAGATTTTCATCAGGGAATAAGTCCGCGATGGGGAGCTGCTCCTGCATAATTTACTAAATTATTTTTCGAGACCGTATAGTCCGCAACCTTCCAACAAGGTAAACTTTAAATTTGACTGCAGTCCATCAAAGTTTGCGAAGCGGAGTTGTTTCTTCTATCTGTAATTTTGATGCTACCTTGGCAGCTTGACAAGCCGAGTTTTGGTTCTTTCCTGGACCCCTAGGTTGACCCTTGGGGGGTTGAACCTTGAAGTTCCTATATACTATTTTTTACCTGTTTAAAGTCATTTATCAAATTTTAGACATCATACAACACCTCTAGACCTTCCTTAAGCCTAAGGATGTTTAACTAGTAAAATTAGACTACCTTATGGATGTCATGGACGTTTCTTGATGTCTTGAGTCCAAAAAATCTAAATGGTTTATTAACATTATTTTAGGCCTTATGAAAGTGTTACTAACCTAATATAAACATGTGAGGATCTAGTTAAGGTCATAGACTTTCGGAGTGATACATTACCCCCCCCCCCCCCCGAGAGCATACGTCCCTAAATGCCTACAAAAACTTTTGGGAGGAAGATATAGACTCAAGACTAGCAGCCCAACCAGCATGTATATAATGTTACACAACTCATAGGATTACTTAATAACTTCATTCAACACATATTAACAACATTACTCATATCAACTCAAGTAACCACACATAAAAGCTCAAGATTTCTAAATATATTATGAGGAACTACCTTCTCAACATAAAGATGAGCTCAAAATGACATTAAAAATTTACCATGCGATTCTTCTCAAGACAACATCAAAAAACCAAAAATCTTATGAAACAAAAAAATATATTTCACATAAGCCAAAACATTCCAATTACACAAATGAGTGCAAATCAAGCAAAAGAGCATTTTTTTTATATGAAACTTCCTTTTAGCAAAACCTTTTTTTATGAATATGCACATCTTTGCAAAAAAATCCATATTCAATTTATGCATTATTTCGCATTATTAGAAACAACTAACTCTGATTAGCAAGGAGATGAGGATAACGGGACTTCATATCGGCATCGGCCTCCCATGTTGCTCCCTCAACTAGGTGGTTTCTCCATAATACTTTTACGGAAACAAATCTCGTTGTTCCTCAACTCCTTCACTTGACAATAAAGGATTTCCATCGGAACCTCCTAATAGGAGAGGTTTTCTCTCACACCACGACCTTCAGTACGAATAACGAAATCGAGGTTACCAATGCACTTCTTAAGAATGCATACATGAAAAATCGGATGAACCGAAGATAGTTCACTATTGAGTTTCAACTCATATTCAACCTTGTCAAACCTTTGGAAAATTTCATAAGGACCCACATACAAGGACTTAACTTCCTATTCTTGCCAAATCTAACTACCCCTTTCATGGGAAAATTTTCAGATACACCTTATCACCTTCTTCAAATTCAAGGTCTCTTCTTCAAATTCAAGGACTTAACCGACTATAGGTTGTTTGCAAAACTCTTCCTTATGATATGAACTTTCTCTAATGTCATATAAATCAAGTTGGGACCAAGAAGTGAACACTCACAAACCTCAAAACATCTAATAGGAGATCTACACCTCCTACCATACAAAGATTCAAAAGGACCCATAGATATGGGTGAGTGGAATTTATTATTATATGAGAACTCAACCAAAGAAAAGTGGTCATCCCAACTTCCCTTGAAGTTAATGATACAATATCTAAGCATTTCTTCAAGATTTTTACAGGTACGTTCCGCTTGACCATCCGTTTGAGGATTAAAACCAGTGGTTAAGTTCACATGAGTACCCAAACCTCTTTGAAATGACCTCCAAAACCTAGATGTAAATTGAGTATCTCTATTCGATGTGATGAACAAAAGAACCCCATGAAGACTCACTGTCTTGTCAATATATATTTTTTCATAATGTTCCACCGAATAAGTGGACTTAATGGGAATGAAATGAGAAAACTTCGTCAATATATCGACGACCACCCACATAGAATCATATTGTCTTCTAGTCCGAAGAAACCCAACTACGAAATCTATGTTAACATCTTCCCACATCCAAGTAGGAACATGGATTTCTTTTGGTAGACCTCTCGTTCTTTGGTGCTCGGCTTTCACTTGTTGGCAATTTGGACACTTTGCAACAAATCCCGAAATGTCCCTTTTTAACCCATCCACAAAGACACTTCTCTATGATAATGGTACATCGTAGTAGATACGAATGAATAGAATAATGGGCTCCATGAGATTCCTCAAGAATCAGATTTATCAAATCATCAACATTGGGCAGGCACGATCTCTGTTGGTACCTAAGAACACTATCCCCTTTGGGAAGAATGACCCATTCATCTTTTCAAGGACCGATTCTTTCAAATCCATCAATAATTGAACAAGGTGTTACTTAGACATCACCTCAAAAACCAAAGATGACTTTAAGTAAAAATGTACCACAATACTACCATTGGGATATTCTTCCACTCTAACACCCAAACGAGCCAACCTATGAACATCTTTCACTAGGTTTCTCTTGGCTTCTTCCATATGAGACACACTTCCCATGGAAAAATGACTTAGAGCATCCACTACAACATTAACCTTTAGGGGGTGATAGAGAACACTCATTTCGTAGTCTTTCAACGAATATAACTATTTCCTTTGCTAGAGATTCAACTCCTTTTGAGTAAATACGTATTGAAGACTTTTACAGTCTATATACACATCAACATGAACCCCATAGAGATAGTGCCTCCATATTTTAAAGGAAAATACCATGGCCGCTAACTTAAGGTCATTACTCGGAGAATTCTTCTCATTAATCTTGAGTTTCCTAGGAGCATAGGCGATACTTTGCCATGATTCATAAGAGCACATCCTAACCCAATTTAAGATGCATCACAATATACCAAAAAGCCCTTTGGACTCTCAGTTAAAGTCAACAGGGGAGCGGATGTAAGCCTATCCTTCAACACTTGGAAGCTTCTCTCACATTCTTCCGACCACTCAAATGCATTCTTTTGAGTCAAGGTTGTCAAAGTGGAAACAATGGATGCAAACCCGTCGATAAAACATCTATAACAGCTGGCTTGGACAAAGAAAATCCTAATATCTGTAGGAGCCAAAAGTCCAGGCCAATTTTTCACTGCTTCGGTCTTCCCTGGATCACTCTCTAGACCTTCACTAGAGATAATATGACAAAGAAACACTACTGAACTCAACCAAAACTCGCATTTTCTATATTTTCAAATGAGTTGATGCTCCTTCAGAATTTGCAAAATCAACCCTCGAATTCCTCATATGATCACCCTCACTCTTAGAATACAATAAAATATCATCAATAAAAACAATCACAAATGCATCAAGATAGTTTTGAAACACCCTATTCATGAGATTCATAAACGATGTCAGGGCATTAGACAATCCAAACAATATGACTAGGAACTCATAATGACCATATCTAGTACAAAAAGTTGTTTTTGGATTATCTTCACCTCTCACCCTAAGTTGGTGATCCCGATCTCAAGTCTATCTTTGAAAAGTAGCTTGCACCTTGTAGGTTATCAAATAAATCATCAGTATGAGGGAGAGGATACTTGTTCTTGATTTTGATATTCTAGAGTTGATGGTAATTGATAAGCATCCTCAGGGACCCATCCTTTTTTTCACAACCCATACCGTGGAGAAATACTAAGCCGAATGAAACCAATGTCTTGTAAATCTTTGAGTTGTGCCTTCCACTCTTTTAATTCGGCCGTAGCCTCAGAAAAGGATGAATTGAAATGGTATTTGTATATTGTAATAAGTCGATACAAAAATCAATTTCCCATTCGGGAGGAACTCCAGGAAGATCATTAGTGAATACCTTCGGAAATTCCCTCACTATGGGGACCAACTCTATGGGAGGAGCTTCGGAGTCTAAATCATGGAATCTTACTATATTGTATTAAAAGCTTTAGATATCATCTTACAAGCCTTTAGAAAAGAAATGATACGACCTCGAGGAATAAAATTTTCCCTCTTCCATTCTAAGACAGATTCATTAGGAAAGTTAAACTTCACCACCCTTGTCTACAATCTATGGATGTGAATCTACAATGAGACCAATCAATTCCCAAAATGACATCAAAATCAACCATATCAATTTCTACTAATTCAATATAAGTAACTTATAGGGCAACATTATAGGCGATTTCTATATACTCTCTTAGCAACAACCAACTCACCCACCAGGGAAGACACCATAAATGGTTCATTCAAGATATCGGGCAAAACGTCAATTTTTTGAGCTACTAAAGGAGTAAGGAATTACAAGGAACCACCGGGTTAAAGTAAAGAATATGCATCAATAGAGAAAGCATTCAACATACCATTCACCATATCGGGCAAAGTCTCTTCACCCCTAGAGCGGAGAGCATAAAAACGATTCTTCTTTGGAGGAGCCACATTTGAGACACTTGCTTGATCTTCCCAACTACCTTTGTTTTCAACCTTCATGTTTGGGAAATTATTAACCTTGTTAAATATCTTATAACAACTAAAGTGAATGTCCGTCCCAATGGGGCAATCACCATAATGTTTTTGCTAGACTTTCCACAAGTTGGATTTTTGTTTGGTGAACTAGTACCCCTTCCCTTTTTAGGCTTAAGGTTAGACCCCCTATCATCACGAGCCTTAGGAAACTTTGAAGGTACATAATTAGAAAACCTTTTTTTGAACCTAGGCTTTTCTTGGATATGAAGCCTATCATTTGAAGAGCCAACATCAAATTACATTGCCCTATTGGCATCTCTTCTCTTCCTCTAAACCCTTGTCTCCTTTATATGTTGAGCATGAACCATGAGACGAGAAATATTCATATTATCATGTAGCATAGGAAAAAGACATTATTCTTTCAATTCATCGGACACTCCCGCCATAAAGCGGCTAATATCATCCCTTGGGTCGGAAACAAAGGAAGGGTCAATATTGGAAAACTACATAAATTTCAAAGAGTAGTCAAGAAAACTCATACCTTCTTGACGAATGTTGATGAATTCTTCCACCTAAGATTTCCTCTTTTTCCTAAGAAAGAAACCAATCAAGAAAAGCATTCTTGAAAGTCTCCAATGTCATTGGACCAACTCTCAAAGGACTATTGTCTCTTCATTGGACGTACCAAGTTTGGGCCACGTCCTTGAGTTAGTAGGTGTCTAACTCGGCCTTTTAACAAGTAGTCAAACCCATAACAAATAGGATGTTGTAGACTTTATCAATGAAATCTTGGCGGTATTCCTTCACTTTGGACCAACAAAAAGTAGGGGCATTCATCCTTGTGAAATCTGTCAAACGGGAGGCCATGGTGCTAATATGTTGTTTTCCTTGGGGTACCACCACCAGATTAGTTTGGGCCATCATAGCTTGAGATAGATGTCATGACTCGAATCTAGACCCCAGACGAGATCAGCGTCGTTTACCTCTCAGAGGTCGCAAACAAGCCTACTTACGTCATACTTGCTTTACATAGGTTAATTTAAGTGGAAATTTTGAATTTTTTTTCTTTAAAAATTCTTGCTAAACGTTACAAAACTTTTATAATCGTTCATCATAAACCATCTAATATTAAATAAATAAACAACTGAAAGAATTAGTTCATTAGGCCTTGATTGTATAATTGCAAAAATGGCCCAATACAAAGTCTAATCAAAAGAGGAAAGAAACGCTAGTGGAACATGCTTCACTAACTCAACTCTAAAACTAAGCTAGAATATAAAACACTAGCATCCTCGAAAGCATGAGGACCTACTAAAATCCAGATGAATGCTGACGTCTGGATAGATACGACAAAGATCCTGCAACTGTATCGACCACATGTGCTTGCACCTAAAATAGTATAGATGTATAGGGTTAGTACACACTTGTACTAAGTATGGGTGTATGCAAGCACACACCACGAGCATGCATGAGAAAAAAATAGCTCTTTTCTAACAACATGATTCTTTGAAGTCAAGTTAGTAGACTTGCTGAATCGATATTAGGAAAGTTAGTTAACTTTCCAAATTGGATTAGGAAGGTCTTGACATGAGAGTAACATCATCATCATAATTATCATACTGCACACCGCACGTTACATCTTCATATAGTACATACCATTGCACATAACATATAACACATAGTTTCTTTCATATCATTCATTCATATGCCATGAGACCTTGGAAGTCATGGACTTGACATTAAGACTTTCCAACATGAGGGCCCAACGTATGGGACTCAACTAGGGAGTCTTCATTAGCAAACACAGAGTCTGCTTCATTCAGTCATATGTACTTCATTTCATTTCATTTCATTCATAGGATGATCATTCATTTCTTTATGTAATTCATTTGAGGCTGGCCTCATTTATTCATTGGGCAATTTAACTTTAACAAACATATATCATGTGAGCATCATGAAATCCAGTGTATGTGGTTCACTTAACTTTAACAGGCCAAAGTGACCCAATAAACATGCTACGTACATGGGAAATTTAAACCCGCCAGTGCACTATATTGGCAGTATAGGTTCAAGACTAAGAAATGTATGGAGACCCATACCCAGCAAGCCGGACAATCTCATATCATGAGAGTTATGTGAACCTTTGCCCTTCCCAAAAGAAGGAATCACCACTCATAGCAAGCCTATCAGTACTCAGTATAAAGTTCCATTATGTTCAACTAATACGTCTTGGAAATTGACTTCTAGTATGAGGACAGTATAGATCATTAGATCATATCTCATCTCATCATTAGTATTGAGTGTGTTAAGCTCAATACATTCATTAGAGTGTTCATAGAGACTGGTCATTTCATTATCTTTCACTCTCCTTGGTGAGTTCGTATTGGTAACATTTATTTAGGATCACTTGAGATTGCTCTCATCATATTCATTAGCCTCATGTCATGCTTTCACCACATTTTTCATTATTAGCACCTTTTTTTTTCATAGTTACTCACTTCTTATTACTTGAATGCTTATTTCATCATTTAATAGTTTATCTCATCATATGCCAATACACTTGGACACTTAGTGTTTCTTACACTCATACTCAACCCACCTAGGGTTCATCGTTTCATTACAAACATCTTAGGTTCACTTATTTTTGAACGTATATTGGACTTATGTTTCTATACATACAAGCCATGGGGCTTCATTCGTAGTTTGCTAATTTATTATTACTTTCCTAAGATTATGTAGTACAAGACTTATGTACCTTTTATATATGCCAAGATCTTAATTTTTTATCTAAATAGATGGAATTATTCTTAGATACTTTACAAACGTTTGACTTATGCATCAATCCGGAAATTTGGTCAAGGGAAACCAAATCTTGGATCACTTGGACATCATTTATATTTTTCATTAATTTTATTTATAATATTCATAAACTTAGACTCTAAATTAAATCTTAATATGTACATTGAAGGATTAATTTTCTATTTTAATTTCACTCTTAGATAATCGAATGGCTGGGGGTTCGAGCCCCCACAACCCCTTTGATTTTAAGTGTTAAATTCGCTACAATATGGAGGTTGTGGGTTTGAACCCCCACAGCCCTCCCCCTGTTTATTTTTTATAAAATTTCACTGAGGAGGCTGTGAGGTGGTGGGTTTGAAACCCCACAGTCCCTCTATCTTTATTTTATTTAAATGGGCGAGTGGAAATGAGGTTGTGGGATCGAATCCCCACAACCTCACTTTATTTCCTTGTTATTTCGCATCTTCCTTTAGCGCTGAGGTCAAGGGTTCTATCCCCACGCCTCGCATTTTCTTTTTTCATTATTTCCTCTCCCTTCGTGGGTACTGGGAGGTCGTGGGTTTGAATCCCACACCTCCCATTTACTTGTTTGCTCAATTTTTCTCCTTTTCCTCCCCATAGGTTGCGAGTACGATTCCCCCCCAGCCCCATTTCCCTTAATTTTTTCGCGAAAATAGGAGCTAGGATCGAATCCCCCCAGCGCCCATTTTTCCTTTTCATTTGCCTCACGAAACCAGTAGCTAAGGGGTTCGATTCCCCTTAGCTCCTTAACGTTTTTCTCTTATTTTTCAGCCTTCTCAACATGTGAGATCTTGGATTCAATTCTTATTGATCTCACTTAGTTATTTCCCTTTTTAAAAACCCAAAATTTAACCTTATGGAAGAGTATGCAATCTGGAAATTTTTTAATTATCATTCTTCACTCATTTTTAGTCACCTCTTCCATGAATTTACTTAGCTAAAAGAGTGTTATTCAACCCAACATTTTCATTATAATGAACACCACATTGCGCACACATTGAACACATAAATAACACCAAAATACACGAACATTCGACCCCAAAACAGTGGCTAAAGCCACTGCCCACGATGCACACACAACTTTTGGTTACACTTCGAATACCGTTTTCGTAATTTCCCTCACATAAAACATGTTCACAGTTAATATAAGTACGTGAATCATGCCTATGTCTTTGAAGCACAACAAACCTATCCTATGAATTTGTTTGGGAGGTAAGGACAAGGACATACAAAGGGAATCAACGTTAGTTTTCAATAGCTTGAGAAACATTTGAAGGAAAGTACTCTTTGAGAAAGAATTCTAGGAGAGAAACCCATAACTTTTGATGTTGTTCAAGTGTGAAGATGCTGCCTGGAAACTCTTCCAAAACACGCCCAATTCACTTCAACGTACACCCCACTCGACGAACCTCTCTTAGCCTTGCCGTTTTTATTAGCTTATCTTTTACTTAAAAATTCTTGTGAGTTCTTCAAGTGTGAAGAACTCTTGATCTAATTTTTGGATTTTGTTGTATTTGGAAGACTAACGTGAGAGAGAGACATTGAGAACGTGAGAGAGAGTTGAGAAACATGAGGGAGAGAGTGTTATTAGGATTAGGAGACTAAATTCAAGACTTAGTAAAAATATGATTTAATTAACTTAATAAAAATATGGTTTATTTTAATTCATTCGTGAAAGGACCATTTTACTTTTAATGAATAGATTTTAATTGGTGATTAAATCATCAACTCGTTGCTCCTAGTGGGGCTCGAACCCGAGTGGCAACCCATTTGTGAAATGGGTCAGTCTGGTCGCCCCAAATTCGAAAACCTCTTTAATTTTTTTTAATTAATTAATTTATTAATTCCTCAGGGTAATTACAGTATTACTCTTGACCTGAAATGACCATTTTACCCCTGGACACTCCAAACATAAAATTTCTTCTTTTAGGTCAGGTAAAGACTATTTCGATTAAATCTTCGTTTTCATGAGCCTTACTTTGTTGGTTCCAACCTTTCCAGGCCCAACTAACTCCCCAAGTTAGTTGACTTGATCGTAGTAATGGTTCTAAGGTGTGGTTCTAGGCGTATCAATACATGTGAACCTTGGTTTAATCGCAAACATTCTTGACACCCTAAGTCTTGATCGTATTCATTTTTAGTGTTGTTACATTATCCCACCCCCCTAGAAACATTCGTCCGCGAAGTACACTACCACTTCGCATCGTAATGCCAGTTAGGTCATAATAAAATCACCATACTCAGTCAATCAATAGCAACAAAATACGGAGAGATAATGAAACATAAGCATAAGAGTAGGAAGTCTAACCTCAAGAGTTGAAAAGATGAGGGTAGCGGGATGTCATGTCGGCCTCAGCCTCCCACGTAGCACCCTAAAAAAGATGATATCTCCACAATACCTTCACTGTGAAAATCTCCTTGTTCCTCAGTCGCTTGACCTGTCTGTCTAAGATCTCAACAGGTAGCTCCTCATAAGATAAGTCTTCACCAAGGCCCAAACCTTCAACAGGTAGGATTGATGCTGGATAACCTAGGTACTTTTTCAACATAGAGACATGAAAGACTGGATGAACAGAAGCTAGCTCCGCAGCAATGCTAACTCATAGGACAACTCACCCACACGTTGTAGAATCTCATATGGCCCAACAAACCTCGGACTCAGCTTGTCTTTTCTACCAAATCTCATCAACCCTTTCATAGGCTATATGTTCATGTAAATGTGGTCACCAACATCAAACTCTAAGGGTCGTTTTCGGTTATCAGCATATGACTTCTACCGACTGTAAGCAATAGTCAACCTACCCCAAATCACTCTAACCTTTTTAAGGCATCATGAATGATCTTCGTACCAAAAATGGATGACTCTCCAACCTCAAACCACCCAACTGGAGATCTAGACCTCCTACCATACAGTGCCTCAAACAGTGCCATCCCAATGATGGAGTGATAGCTATTATTATACAAAAACTCTATCAAAGGCAGATGGTCATCCCAGTTACCTCTGAAGTTTATCACACACGCTCTCAACATGTTCTCCAATGTCTTAATGGTGCGCTCTGTCTTCCCATCTTTCTAAGGATGAAATGCAGCTCTAAGCTTAACCTGCGTGCCCAAGCTCTTCGGGAAAGATCTCCAGAAATGAGAAGTAAAATAAGCTCATCTATTTGAAATAATGACAAGGGAATACCATGCCATCTCACAATCTCATTCATATAAAGTCTCTCATAATCCTCGACTCTGTGGCTATACTTCACAGGGATAAAGTGAGCAGACTTAGTCAATTTGTCCACAATAACCATATGGAGTCATGTTCTATCCTAGTTCTAGGAAGACCAACCACAAAGTCCATATAATGGCCTCGCATTTTCACGTGGGAACCTCAATAATCTTAGCCAGACCACAAGGCTTAAGATGCTCTGCCTTGACTTGCTGACAATTAAGACACTTAGCCACATATCCTGCAATGTCTTTTTTCATGCCAGCCCACCAATAGATCTGATTAAGATCATGATACATCTTGGTGGAACCTTGATGTATGGAATATCTAGAAATAAGGTTCTCTGCAATAATCCCAATCCGTAAATCATCCACATCTGGTACAAAAAGCTTGTCCTGATACCTAAGTATGCCAACACCTTCAAAGCAAAACACTCATTCATCTTCTTCAGCATTAAGTCCTTCAGCTCCATCAACACAGGATCTAGATGGTGACCCTGCTTGACCTCAACTACCAAGAATGATTCAGAACTAGGATGAACTGAAACATCCACACTAGTGGAGTCAACAAACCACACACCCGATTTGGCAAATCTGTGTCCATCTTTTAACAGCTCCTTATTCTCATCCTCAATGTGGGTTGTACTTCCCATGCTCATCCTACTCAAAGCATCAACTAAAACATTAGCCTTACCTGGATGGTAGTGCACATTCATATGATAATCCTTCAACAGTTCCAATCATCTCCACTGACGTAGATTCAATTCTCTCTGTACGAACAAGTATTGGAGACTCGTATGGTCTATGAACACATCCACATGCACTCCGTAAATATAATGCCTCCACAATTTCAGTGCATATACCACAGCTGCCAATTCCATGTCATTAGTGGGATAATTCTTCTCAATAAATTTGAGCTGTCTAGAAGCATATGCTATCACCTTACCACCCTGCATAAGAACACAACCCAAGCCAACCCTAGATGCATCACAATATAACGTGTAGTTTTCACCACACTTAGGTAGCGTAAGCACCGGGGCTGAGGTGAGTCTGTCCTTGCGATCTTGGAAACTCTTCTCACAAGTCTCTGTCCATTCAAACTTGGCTTTCTTCTTCGTCAAAGTTGTCAGTGGGGCTGCAATGGAAGAAAAGCCCTCCACAAACCTACGGTGGTAACCAGCCAGTCGCAGAGCGCTACGGATGTCAGTGGGAGTAAGGGTCTTTGGCCTGTTCTTAACTGCTTCAGTCTTCCTGTGGTCCACCTCTACACCTTGATCGGGCACAACATGGCCCAGGATGGTCACTGATCTCTGCTAGAATTCACATTTTCTTAATTTGGTGTACAACTTATGATAACTAAGTACCTGCAAGGTTAGTCTCAAATGATTTTCATGATATTCCTTGGTCTTAGAGTGGATGAGAATGTCATCAATGAATACTATGACAAAAGAGTCAAGGTATTCACGGAAGACTCTATTCATGAGATTCATAAATACAGCAGGGGCATTCGTTAGACCAAATGACATAACCAAGAACTCCTAATGACCATAAGGGGAACGAAATGCTGTCTTTGGGACATCTCCCTCCTTAACCCTTAGCTGATGATACCGTGAATGAAGATCAATCTTAGAGAAGAAACTAGACCCTTGAAGTTGATAGAACAAATCATCTATTCAACGGAATGGATACTTATTCTTTATAGTGACTTTTTTGAGCTAATGATAATCGATACACATTATAAGTGTCCCACCATTCTTCTTTACAAATAACACTGGAGCGCCCCAAGGGGATCTGCTAGGCTGAATGAAACCCTTATCAGTGAGATCTTTTAACTGCAACTTTAACTCTTTGAGTTTTGTTGAAACCATTCGGTAAGGAGGAATTTAGATTGGTTTAGTATCGGGTTCTAAGTCAATACCAAATTCGATCTCTCGAAGGGGAGGGACTCTAGGAAAATCTTTAGGAATCACATCTAGGAACTCATTCACTACATGCACTGATTCTATGGAAGGAATGTCATGATCTAAATCCTTAACACTCACAAGATGACATAGTAACCCCTTGGACATCATTTTATTGGCCTTAAGATTTGAAATCAAGGGATTAGAACGACTCGAATTGTACCCCTCCCAGACTAAGTGTTCTTCATTAGAGAATTTAAATCTCACCACTCTACTACGACAATCCAAGCAAGCATAACAACTGTAAATCCATCCCATGCCAAGAATAATATCAAAATCATGCATGGGTAACTCAATCAAGTTTGCACACATGGTCTTATCACTTACAACGACTGGACAATGCTTGTATACCCTATCAGTCCTTACATTTTCTCCTAAAGGATTACTAAGCACTATAGGATCATGAAGAACTTCAAGTAATACTTCAAAATTAACGGCAAGCAGAGGAGTCACAAAGGAAAGCGTAGACCTTGGATCAATTAAAGCATAAATAGAAGTTGAGTATAGTAGAAACATACATGTGACCACATCAGCGGACTTCTCCTACACCTCTCTACCCTTTAGGGCATAGAATATGTTCCTTTGGGGAGGCTCGACTGTTGCTGCACCTTGTGGGTTAGAACTAGATTGAGCATTACCTCCGGCCTGACCTCTGTTCTGTGGACAGTCTCCGACCATGTGTCCACTCTTACCAAAACCGAAGAAGGCATTTGTTCCTTGTCGCGCTCTCCACTATGAGTTCGGCCACACTTAGCACAATTCTTCTTAGGACACTACATCTCACCTCCATTGACCTTCTTGGGCTCAGGTCCTCCTCCTTTTGGTGTAGCACCCATCTTAGAATTTGAATTCCTAGAACTCTGATTGCCCCTTTTTGAACTTTGGCTGCTCTGGACGCCAAAATTATTTCTGTGGCCTCCATGACTGGACCTGCCAAATATTGAGCCCTAGGCCTCCTAACATCATGAATACCTCTCTTTCTGCGGCGGTCCTCTACCTGTTGTTCATGTACCATCAACCTGGAAAGGTCCATAATATCATGGATCATCGCATATCGACTCTCCTTTTCTGGATCTCCATTGATTCATGTGAGGAACCTGCTCATCTCATACCAGGTCTTAGAAAACAGGGAAGTAGCATACCTGGATGATTTCAACAAAGATCAGTATTCTCCTCGTTCTTGCTATTAAATACTATGGGAAAGTAACATACCTTAATAGCTTAACAAACTTCGGGGAATACTCCCTGACGGTCATAGAGCCTTGCTTCAGTTTAATGAACTCCTAAACCTTGGCCTCCCTCATCTATCTGGGAAGAATATCTCCAGAAATGTTGTCTTGAATAGCTCCAATGTGAGTGGCACTCTACCTAAGACACGGTTATCTTGCCACAGCTTCCACCAAGTCTCTGCAACATCCTTGAGATGATAGGAAGCCAACTCAGCCTTCTCAGTATCAGTGGCCCCCATGGACATCAGGATCTTATGCACCTTATCTACAAAGTCTTGAAGGTCCTCCTATGTCTTAGCCCTTGGGAATATGGGTGGGTTAATCCTCGTGAAATCTCATAGTCTGTCAGCCATGCTGCGAACCGGTGGGTTCTCCTTCTAAACATCTTGCCGGTTGACATGGGCATCCATAGCCTAAGCATGCATCGTGATGGGCTGTGCCATCTGGGCGAATGATGCCCTCACCTATGCATTGGTCAACCCAGCAAGGTTAACCGGCATGGCCACTCCTTGAGCAGGGGCCTGGGTTTGAACTCGAATGCCCCAAGAAGTTGCCCCCCTCCTTCTCTGACCAATATCCCTCCTAGGATTAATTCTCTGAAAAACAACGGGGTTTGATGTTATACACGCTCATAACACCAAGAATATCATACATTAGGAAAAGCACGATAAGATAAGAAGAAGGGAAATTTTCCTACGCATCATGCTGTCACTAATCCAGGATAGTGGTGCACTTCACTACCATGACTTAGAAACTACTCATTGTGGTTGATGTGAATTTATTATTCTCATATTTTAACCTTTTCTGATACCAACTTTGTCATGACCAGAATCTACACCCCAGACGAGACCGGCGTCGTTGTCCACTCAGAGGTCGCAAATAAGCCTACTTACGTCATACTTGCTTCACATAGTTAATTTTAGCGGAAAATTTGAAACATTTTTTTCTTTAAACATGCTTTCTAAACATTCTTAAAATTTTACAATCGTTCATCGTCAACCATCTGACATTAAAGAAATAACCAACTGAAAGAAATAGTTCATTAAGTCTTAATTGTATAATTGCCAAAATGGCCCAAACCTTGGTTTGAATAAAAACAGGAAAGAAACGCTAGTGAAATATGCTCCACTATCTCAACTCCAAAACTACGCTGGAATATAAAATAGTAGCATCCTTGAAACCATGAGGACCTACCAATCACCGTATAAATGCTGACGTCCGGATAGCTGCAACAAAGATCCTACAACTCTATCGACCACTTGTGATTGCACCTAAAATATTATAGATGTATAGGCTTAGTACACACTTGTACTAAGTATGGGTATATGCAAGCACAAACCACGGACATGCATGATAAAAAAATAGATCTTTCCTAACAACATGATTTTTGGAAGTCAAGTCAGTATACTTCCCAAATTGAGATTAGGAAAGTTAGTGAACTTTCCAAATTGGATTTGGAAGGTCTTTACATGAGATTAACATGCATTATCATAAGTATCATATTGCACATCGCACGTAACATCTCCAAATAGTACATACCATAGCACACAACATATATTACATAGCTTCTTTCATATCATTCATTCATATGCCATGAGACCTTGGAAGTCATGGACTTGACATTAAGACTTTCCAAACTTAGGGCCCAACATATGGGACCTCAACTAGGGAGTCTCCATTAGCAAACACAGAGTCTTATTCATTCATTCATACGTACTATATTTCATTCATAGGTCAGTGTGAACACCAACTATACCTAGGATGTAGTTTAAGACTTTCATCGGGTTTGCTCTGCAATGATCAGGAACAACCTAATGTCATTATCTGAGTCTAGCTTCAGCGCTGAAGTCGGGTATTCGATCCCCACGCCTCAACTTTTCTTTTTTCATTATTTCCTCTCCCTTCGCGCTTACTGAGAGGTGGTGTGTTCAAATCCCATGCCTCCCATTTACTTGTTTACATGATTTTTCTCCTTCTTCTCCCCATAGGTCGCGAGTTCGATTCCCCCCAGCCAAATTTCCCTTATTTTTTTCGCGAAAACAAGTGCTAGGATCGAATCCCCCCAGCCCCCTTTTTTCCTTTTTCTTTGCCTCACAAACCAGTAGCTAAGGGGTTCAATTCCCCATATCTCCTTCACGTACTTCTCTTATTTTTAAACCTATTCAAAATATGAGGTCTTGGGTTCAATTCCCATTGACCTCACTTATTTATTTCCGTTTTTAAAAACCCAGAATTTAACCTTATGGGAGAGTATGCAATCTGGAAAAAAAATTCCGGAAAAAGGCCTAAATACCCTTAAAGTATTGGAAATGCTATAAAATTAACCTCCATCAACCTATTGGCTCCAAAATATCCTTCCCAGCCACCTATTGGGTCCGAAATACCCTTGTCATCCACCTTTTGGTTTAAAATTGACCACTAATTTACCGGTTTTATATTTAAACTATTTAAATATTTTTTTAAATACGTGGCGCTCAACTATTTGTTATAATTTAACTTATTAATATAATTTACAAATCAATCCACAACCACCGATTACTAATTAAACCCCTCTAAATTAATAAATCCGTCACATTATTAATGCTACAACATATTAGCTACTACCAATTGAGTGTTTTTAAAAATTTGAGGCCAAAATATCTATAGAAGTAAATCATCATACATTCAAGTGTTTAAATAAAATTACCGATAAAGTTAAAGGTTTGACTATGTTTATCTTAATTATTCTTACATCTCAATTATGTGATGTTACTTCATAGGTAACTTTTTTTAAAAATAATATATTATAGGTTTTAAAACAAATAATAAATATTTATAAAATTATATTTTAACAAAATGCAAGCATTAATTCGGGATGTATTAATTCTTTACCTTTAATGATAAATTTCTCATTCAATCATGAAAGAAAGTGTCCTCCTAAATAAGCGGCTCAACCTAAATTTAATTGGGGCTTCCATTCGGACTCGAATAATTTTGAATTTCATTTTCATGAATCTATAATTTCATCGTGCTTTAGTAGTGTTTATGATGATTTTGATATTATAATGCAATTATCAATTGGGTGAGATTTAGTTAGTAATTAGTGGGTAGAGGGTTGATTTATAAATTATATTAATAAATTAAATTATAACCAATAGTTTAACGACAAGAATTTTAAAAAATATTTAAAGAGTTTAATTATAAAACCAATTAAAAAAGTGGAAAATTTTGAATCCAAAAATGGTTGACAATGGTATTTTAGAGCCAATAGATGGATGAAAATGGCATTTTGGAGCCAATAGGGGGATGAAGGTTAATTTTGGTACCATTTTCAATACATCAAGGGTATTTTAGGCCCTTTTCCGAATTTTTTCTTATCATTCTTCACTCATTTTTAGTCACCTCTTTCATGAGTTTACTTAGCTAAAAGAGTTTTATTCAACCAAACATTTTTCATTATAATGAACACCACATTGTACACACATTACACACATAAAATACATCAAAAACACATGAATATTCAACCCCAAAACAGTGGCTAAAGCCAATGCCTATAATGCATGCACAACAACAAGTTTTTGTTACACTTCAAATATCATTTTGGTAATTACCCTCACTTAAAACATGTTCACACTTACTATAAATGCTTCAATCATACCTAAGTCTATCAGCACAACATACCCATCCTATGAATTCATTTGGGAGCTAAGGACAAGGACATACAAAGGGGAACAACCTTAGTTTTCAATAGCTTGAGAAACCTTTGAAGGAAAGTACTCTTGAAGAAAGAATTCTAGGAGAGAAACCCATACCTTTTGATGTTGTTCAAGTGTGAAGTTGCTGCCCGGAAACTCCTCCAAACCACGCCCAATTCTTTTCAACGTACACCCCACTCGAGGAACCTCGCTTAGCCTTGACGTTTTGATTACTTTGTCTTTTACTTAAAAATTCTTGTGAGTTATTCAAGTGTAAACAACTCGTGATTTATTTTCTACTTTTTGTTGTGTTTGGCAGAATAACGTGAGAGAGAGTTGAAAAATATGAGGGAGAGAGAGAGTTATTAGGATTAGGAGACTAAATTCAAGACTTAGTCAAAATAGGATTTAATTAACTTAATAAAAATCTGATTTTTTTAATTAATACAAAGTACCACTTTAACCTTAATGAATAGATTTTAATTGATGATTAAATCATCAATTCTGCTCCTAGTGGGGCTCGAACCGGAGTGGCAACCCATTTGCGAAATGGGTCAGTCTGGGTCGCCCCAAATTCAAAAATCTCTTATAATTAAATAAATTAATTAATTTATTGATTCCTCAGGGTAATAAAAATATTACCCTTGGCCTGGAAATGACCATTTTACCCGTGGACCCTCAAAGCATAAAATCTCTTCTTTTAAGTCCGGCAAAGGCTTTTTCGATGAAATCTTCATTTTCGTGAGCCTTTGTTGGTTGGTTCCAACCTTTCTAAGCCCAACTAACTCCCCAAGTTAGTTAACTGGATCGTAGTAACCGTTTTAAGGTGTGGTTCTACGCGTATCAATCCGTGTGAACCTTGGTTTAATCGCAAGCATTCTTGACACCCTAAGTCTTGATCATATTCATTTTTAGGGTTGTTACATTTGAGTAGTGATGGCTTGTACTTCATTAGTAATGGCTTGGTCCATATGGAGAAAGTCTGCCCTTTTGTCCCCATCCAACAAGACAGGAGGAATGGTCGGAGCTTGATCATCGTTAGCAACTTTGTCAAGAGAAGGATATTGATTGCCACAGAGAGGACTCCTGCATTAGCAATCTCTTCATCAAACATTTGTGAGGATTCCCTTCGAGAATTAATGCATATAACCACAATATAAGGTCTAGGTGAAAGCACACATAAAGTAGACTCTGGAGGAACGATATTGGATTACCAAGAAAATGAGAATTTCCTAAGCATTATATAGCATCTCACTAATAATGGTGGCGAGCTTCACAATTTTGAATAAGAACCTACATATATGTTGTTCAATGAGACATCCATCCTAAGAATATCAATCTCATGCTCTGATACAAAGTTTTTCACATCCGGGGAGCACCCCCTATACGCAACCGGCATCAGCGTTCTCATCGAGGACTAAGAATATCCTCTTAGCTTACATCACCACTTTTATATGTTAAAAATTTCAAAAATTAAAAAACTTTTCTTTTCTTCTACATTGACGTTTACATAGAGATCTTGCTTAAGCATAATATACATATAGGGAGTTACTTAGACTCCTCGTAATCGGAAGCACTACATAGGTTTCTAGGTTTATTTCAAATATCTACTATAGGAAAATAATCTCATAGGAAGTCAATAATATGTCTCATATTAGAACATCTAAAATAAATACAATGATCTAGGCTTAACCTATACTTAAATATAACAAAGAGCCTCGTATAGGCTTTTATAACAATCGTCTCAAAATGAAAAGGAAAGAACTAGAAGTCTTATAATTAGAACAACGTCAATAGGTTGATTGTGCCACCGTCCTTGGAAGGTGAGGACCTACCGAACACTGGGCGAATATCCAAGTAGTCTTCAAAGTCCTTCTATAAGTTCAACGCCTGGACCCTATGTTTTGTAGTAAACATACCACATGGGTTAGTACACACTCGTACTAAGTATGAGTATATGCACATAAAACAATTGAAATCGTGCTAAAGAGGACATTTGTTCTAAACATGCTAATTTCATTTGAAAAACCTTATGAACATCTAAAAACCCATATAAATGAATTAACACAAACTCTAAATTCATGTTCATATACAACACAAGCCAAACATCTTCAAGTATAGTCAAGTCAACACATATAAGAGTTCATAATATCATAACAAAATCAGGACCCTTACCCACAACCCATCATTTATCCTACAAGTGCAATGACACAGTAAAGCCCGATAACCCTACTTAATCAATTAAACCAAATAAAAGATCATAACAAAAGCCTAACTTCACATATCATAGAATCAAGAGTAATTCTCCTCATACTTTAGCAATAAAAACCATCAACTTGTTCATAAGTGAAACTAAGTCCATATAAAATCAATAACATGTAAAATCAGCATACACATAATAGTCACTTTATAAGATCATAAAAACAATCTCCTAAGGCTTCCCTCAAGGTAAACTAGTGCAAGGAATAGATAGAGTCCCATACCCCTATCTAGGCTAAGTAAAACTCTTAAGTCACCCTAGTTAGTGTTTACTATTTTTCTTCATTTTTCTTTTGGGAATACTTGCCTTAATTGATATAGACCACAAGTTGTAAGTGTGGAATATTTTGTTGTAAATCTTTACGACGATTGAAGGTGGTGTACCGGCCAAAGTAGAACGAAACATGAACATAGCATCTAGGTGAATCAACTAGCTAGTATTCGTATGGTGGCAACATAGTTTATGGAGCTTGGGGGTTGTCATGGAAACATCACTCTATGAACTTTTAGAACTATGAGGCTATCCATCCCTTGAGAGCCATGGTGAACCCTACATTCCCTTATTGGGAAGGGGTCAACCCTCACCTACAGGTTCACGCAGTTCTAAGCGAAAGTCCCTTTTGAAATGTCTTTAAGAATTATTAATAATCATATCTTAATTTAGGTCATAGAGACTATCCGTTATATAATAATCATCATAGATCAATAGGAATTGTATGAGTATTTTCCTTTCATTACAATTCACACATGTAAGGTTAGCATATTCATATTAACATTATGATAAGGCACATAGGTAAATCATCACAATCCTTATATGATTACATCATAGCCAATAAATCATAATTCTTAATTAAAAACATTTGAATTCAACACCATACCAACCCTAAACAATCTTATCATAAGGTATACTTCACAAAAACTTCATCATTAAACACAAGTAATCATTATTGAAGTAAAGGATTGAAATCACAAGACTTACCCCAATCTCCTTAACAATCCATCACCAAGGTTTTTCCATCAACCATCCAATTACACCCAATAATTGGTGTAACATTGTTACCCAATAGTAATTAACATAATAATGATATCAATTTCATCATCACTATCCTAATTAACTTCAATTCAGAACCTAGGATTAGGGGAAAAGGGTTCATCATGAATTCTTCAAGAAATAGATCCAATACCATTATTATATTACCCTAGGAAGTACATGAATGAACTAGAATAGGTAAAACAAGTCCAACCATCAAAACATTGATCAATCTTCATCAATTCATAAGCAAGATCAAAGATATGGGGAATAAGGGGAAAGGGACATGATCTACATGATATTGATTCAATCAACAAACAATAAATACTCATTTAGTAATAATTAGTAATCATTAATCAAAATGAATCATATATTTTAATTTAAGAAGAAAACCCATTAGAATAAAAAATACCCTTGGAACTAGGTTTTTAGAAATCAACTTTGAGAAAATGTCTTGAGGAAAGGAATCCCAAGAGTGAAGAACCCATGCCTTAATAAAGATGCACAAAATTCAAGTGAAATCCTAGGTAAATTGGTCTTTTGGTTCTTTATTTTGGGGATTTGATTTGAGTGAGTAAAATGTATGAAAATCTATTTAAAATAAATATATAGACCTCCCATAAAATATCCAAAATACCCCTCACTTAAGTTGACCCTTTAATGAAGTCAAACTAGAATTAAAATTTTAAGACTTTTGTCGGGGAATAAGTCCGCGACGCGGAGCAGCTCCTGCACGATTTTCTAAATTATTTATCGAGACAGTAGAGTCCGCGACTTCCCCTGAAGAAACCTTGAAATTTGAACAGTGGCCATCCAAGTCCGCGATGCGGACTTGTTTCTCTTATGTGTAATATGGCTACTGCCTTGGCAGCTTGCCAAGCAAAGTTTGGGATCCTTGGGGGATCGAATCTGGACGTTTTCTCTCTATTTACTAGGTTTTATCTATTTAAAGTCATTTTTCATGTTTAAGACCTCATACGACACATCTAAACCTTCTCGAAGCCTATGGATGTTTCACTAGTTAAATTAGACTAGCTTACAGATGTCATGGACGTTTCTTGATGTCTTGACTCCAAAACTTCCCAAATGATTTATTAACACTATTTTAGATCTTATGAAAGTATTACTTACCTTATATAAACATGTGAGTCTATATTTAATGTCTTAAACTTTTGGAGTATTAGAAGTTCTTAACCGCCTCAATCTCTTGTTGATGGTAACTAGACCATAAATCATCTTAGAGAAAAATGATTCACCATGCCGTTAGTCAAAAGATAATTTATCTAAGGCAGTGGATACTTTTTTGGAATAGTGACTCGATTCACCTGTCAATAGTTTATACACATCCTCTCTTGATAGTGATAATTTTTCACTTTTATTGTTCTAGTTTGGACCATAGGGTTAAGAGGAAAGATACCAATTTGTATCACCCATATACCAATTGGATTCTTGTCATAGCATGAAGAAGTAGAAAGAAGTGATTTTTTCCTAAAGCCCTATAAAGTTTAAAGAAAAGTACGAATGTCTTCGCATCGTTCCGAAAAACACTGTTACACTCGCTTTGGTAGAATGAGATCAATGAACCTAGGTCTTTGATACAAACTTTGTCATGACACAGACCCTCGTGAGTGTAACCCACAATAATTTTCTGTTGGGAGAACCACTAATAGTAACCAACTAATCCAAATACGAAGAAAAGAAATAGGGAGTTCTCATAAACACCAACAAAAGGTCTAACAACTAAATAAATTTGGAAGAAAATACACCTAGAACCTTAAAGTCTATGTACCAAACTCTACTAACGACAAGTATAAGAACAGGGTTACAACCCCTAAACTAAAAAATCACCTTAAACAAATAGTCTGAGTATGAAAAGAGTGGAATTAAACAAGACATATACATGGAAGCGTGAAAGAACTAATTCACCCTTGAATCCGGTCACGCTCAAAAGTCACATACCAGAGGTTTATCAATACTTGTTAGAATATGCCCTGTACTCAAAAAAAAAAGAGCAAGTGTAGTATCAATACACAACCATCTTTTACTGAGAGAATCACGCGACTATCCCACTAAGTGAAACATATATAAGTTTATTATAAAATCATAAGTATGTATTAACCGAACATATGCAATATCAATTAATATTTACGTGCCACAAACAACTTCACATGTTTCAATAAGAGAACCATACCACAAATAATAAAGTCCACTTATGGAAAATATGAATGACATCCCATACCCTACACACACTAAGTAGAACTCTTATAGAAGTCATAAGTCATAGTGAATTTTCATTTTCATAAGGATAAGACAAAATATAACAAGTCAATAGTCCACCCATGGAACTTAATTCTATAGTCATCTTATAGAACCCAAGCCCAAACTGTTAGTGCACTGTAATGTGGTAACCGATCATACAATTATGCCGCAACATAGCAATCGAATCCCATTTTTATGCTGGAAGTGGCAATCTGATTCATGTTACTACTGTCGGAACGTGACAGTTCCATCCATTAAACACACCACAATTACAATCACAATGTGTATTTCACAATCATACAACAAGAGGTGATCCATGGAATATAGTTATTGGGTCATACTCATTTAATATTACTATGATCTAAAATGCAACATTCGCATGCATAAATGCGTCATACTGAAGCAAAACAAACATATATCACACATATGAAATAATAACTATCTACTTCATTGAATCCTATCTTTAATTCCCTAAGGCCCTTGATATCCCCTTTTCGAATTCATTCCACTTGTTCTAGGTCGACAAACAATTAATATAAAAAAGGAAGACCAATCAAATTCGTGAGTATCCAGATTATAACAAACACAATAACCTTAGACCAAAACCTTAATCCCCATAGACAAAATAGCATTTTATCCACTATAATTTTCATATAAATACCCTTCCCCATTGATAATAACCTAAGAAAATTGGTTCTACGAATTGAAAATTTGACTAGGGAAGTTAACGCCATACCTTTAGCCTAATAATGGTAGGAAATTGTCAAGAAAACCACTAGTGTCATTCCTTAGCTCTAAAAGTAGAAATGTGTGGAAAAATAATGTTTTGGGGGATTATTTATGACTTTAAGTGACGTCCATAGCTTTATTGAATACCTCATCCCACTTTGGCAGCCTCGCTCTAGCACCCGTATCCCGCACTACCAGCTTGCATAGAGATAGAATTTTATCCCTTCTCGCTATGATCATTTTTCGGAGTTATATTAACCTTTATTCAACCACGTAAGGGTTCCTTATCCTCTTAAATTTCCATTCATGTAATCAAATTTATAGTTAGATCTCTCATTCCCTTCTAGATTTTCCTATACCTCAGTGATTCAGATTTCATCCAAATCTGGACTAGACTAGGAATTTCAAGTTACTACAAAAAAAATTCTAGCCCCAATTCTCTTTCTGTTGGCTTTTCTGTAACGACAAAATTCGTTTGTTACATACAAAGATTCAAATCCATTCATCACCACTACTCCTCCTTATGTGGAGTCCATCAGTTTAATATGTGTGTAAGTTTATGCATATCTTTTTCCAACTCTCTCTTTTCTTCATCAACATGAGTGCTACTACCCATGGACATCCTGCGTAAAGCATCATCAACCACATTAGGATTATATGTGTGGTAAAGAATACTCATATCATAATCAATGACTAATTGTAACAACCTTTTCGATATAAGACTAAAATCTTTCTGAGTGAACACAGATTTAAGACTTTAGTGATAAGTAAATACATCAACATGAACACAATAAATATAATGACACCATATATATAAAGCAAATGCTACATCATCCTACTCTAAGTCATGTGTTGGGAAATTATTCTCATGAACTTTCTCTTTATTGAGGCATAAGTTATTAACTTTCCAATCCGCATCAAAACACAACCTAAACAACCTTTAGATGCATCACTATACACAAAAAAACCTTTAGTACCTTCTATAAAAGTAGATACTAGGGCAGTAGCCAACCTCCTTTTCAATTTCTTAAAGTTTTATCATAAACTTAAAGACATTGAAATTTTACCATTTTCCAAGTCAACTTGGTCAAACGGGTCATAATAGACGAGAACCCCTCTAAGAACATTCTATAATATCTAGCCACACCCAAGAAACTCCTAATATAAGTTGGAGACGTGGCTCTAGGAAAACTGTGCATTGCCTCCATCTTTTGAGTATCAACACTAATTCCCTCACTTGAAACTTTGTGGCCCAAGAACACCACATACCAAGCCAACACTCACATTTAGAAAACTTACCATATAACTTCTTATTGTTCAATTTCTGAAGAACTATTCTAAGATGGTTAGCATGATTTTTTTCACTCCTCGAATACATTAGTATGTCATCAATGAAGACTAACATAGCTAAAAATGTTTGAAAACTATATTCATAAGGACCATGAACGCTAAGGTGCATTTGTAAAACTGAACGATATGACAAGACATTCATAGTGAACATGAAATATCCTTAATGTTGTCTTTTTAATATCACATTCCCTTAATTTTAACTAATTCTATCTAGACATGATGTTTTTCTTAGAAAAACATGAAGCACCCTGCAACTTATCGAAAAGATCATCAATTCTCGAAAGATGATACTTTTTCTTGATGGTAACCTTGTTCAACTTGCAATAATATCTACACATCCTAAGAGAACCATCTTTATTTCTCAAAAATAAGATTGGAGCGCCCCAAGGTGCAACACTTGGTCAAATAAAACCCTTATAAAGGAGATACTTCAATCATTCTTGAAGATCTTTTTACTTTGTTGGTGCCATTTGATATAGCAAATAGATATGGAATGAGTATTAGGAAGAATATCTATAGCAAAGTCTATCTCTCTCTTTGGAGGAACTCTGAGTAGTTCATTTGGAGAACTTTGGAAAACTCTTTTAATATAGGAACTAACTGAATGTGAGGTATTTAAACACTAGAATAATTAACTCAGACTAATTGATAGGTACACTCCTTGGAAACCAACATTATTTCCATAAGGTATGAAATAAAATGACCTTTAGGCACTGTTAAACTAGTTTTCAACTCTAAGACTTGGATCATCAGAAATTGGGAATTTGAAAACTCAAGTCCTAGTCTATTGATTCATAAAAGGCATTAAGTCAGTCCATACCTAGAATGACATCAAATCTACCGTATCTAACTCAATTAAATCAGCCATGGTGTCATAGTGATTATTGGAAATGACACAATCATGATATACTCGCTCATCAAGAATAGACTTCCTAACAGGTGTAGAAACAAAAAAGGGTTCACAGAGTTGCTCAGCAATAACATCAAACTTATAAATATGGGGTTACAAAAGATAAATTGGCTTCTAGGTCTAGCAAAGCATATAAAATCAAAAGAAAATATTTTGATTATACCAGTGACAACATTTGGAGAGTTCTCTTGCTCTTGACAACTAGTTATCGCATAAATACAGTTGTTCCTCCGTTAAATGGAAATAGCTCCTCTAGTTGCAGTCCTGTTTAGTGGAGTAACTAATGAAGATTACATATACTACCCTGATTTCTGCTACCTTGTCTGTTCTTGGGAAATCTTTGATGAATTGTCCCTCTTGTCTACACTTGAACAACCTGGTTGGCCATCCTGACACTTACCTAGATGGACTCTACAAAACATAAAATATCCACGAGCCGAGTTACCTCCTTGGGCTACAATACCTTGAGATTCTGCAGGTCTAGCTCTTCTCTGTTGTCCAAATGGGTTAGTTGCAAATTGACTTATCATCCTTATCGTTTCCTTGAACACATCATTTGTAACTTCCCCTTGATGTCGCACCTCAGGTGCATTGGTACCCATTGCTCGTCAACATTCCTCCAAGCAGGGTGTCCTCGGATATCTAATCGTGGAGGAATAATTAACTTAATAAAATGTGCAAGCATTACTTAGAAATAAATTTTTTAGAGATCAAACTCTAACACACAAAATGAGTTTTAAAGCAGTGAGATAATTTTACGAAGTGTTGCAACATTCTAGTTATAAATGTGGAGCGCTTCACCTAGTTAACTAAGTCTCTACAAAAACTATTTCAGACACTCCCTAAGACTCTTGTACTCTAGGCTCTGATACAATTCTTTTCATGCCCTGAGCCTGCACCCTGCGCGGGAGTAGCACTTAAGAACCATCACTAGCCCCAAGAGAAACTTTGGTGTAACACCTCTAAACGACTTTGGTGAAACTAGATCCTAAATCTTATGTCTTGATGATTTGAAGTCCTAAAATGGGTTATAATGAGCATAGGAGGCAGTGGTTAAATTTTCATGAATTTTGTAGGTCAAACATCCAAGAACGTCCATGACATTAGAAAGGTTTACCTTGAAACGACCTTGTGTGTCTTAGTGCGTTTCGTCGAATTTTACCTGTTTGTTTTTGATGAATTGCTTTGGGAGGTCCTAAACTCGTTTACAAACTTATTCAGGTTGGAAGATTCCGAGCAAAAGTCCCCACGAACCAACAAAGGGTACCCAACATGTAGCTGAATGTTGTCAAAACCAGCCTCACTTACGGTTAGCTATCGATGGCCATTAGGTCAGTCGATTCCCCATAGGTGAAGGGCATAGGTTGAAACATAGGCTGGTGGAATTTTCCTTCTTTTTTCCAGACTCTCACCCAAACCACGTACCCGCATGATGTTCCGTTGGTTGGTCTGCGAGGCGTCGATGGTAGGCGTTGATTGAGTCTGCAATTTTGCAGATTTGTAAAGTAAAGGGGTGAATTGGTAAATTCACCTCATATTAAAATAACTGTTTAGGTGGTTACCTAAGAAAATTTTTTGTATTTCATGTGGGTTTATAAATCCCAAACATCTAGAATAATTCATTATTCCAAATCAAAACCCAAAATCTTAAAGAAACTCTCTAGAACTCTATCGTAGTCAAAACTCACAATAGAGATTGGATTGAAGATTTGTTGGTGATTCATTATCAATTCTTCCTCAATTGTGTTATGGTATCAATCGAGGTAAGGTTATTCATCCTTGAATCTCTTTTCCTCAAGGATCCAAACTTCAAAGTGATTTCTAAAGTCTTTCAAAGAGGAACTTGTCCAATTTTGATATCTATTCATGGGTTCTTGCATAAAACATTTTGAATCATTATATAGTGATTATATTAATGTTCATTTGATGGTTTTAACCTTATTACTCTATGAACCCATATAATTCATGAACCCTAGGTTATGACTACTTTGTGGGTAACTTGATCATGTCTTAATGCTATAGAATTCTTATGTAGTTTAATTAGGGATATTGAATTATGATAGAATCATGTTAGAATCATTAATATTCTACCCTGTACTCACAAGTCTATGTTGTATTACCTTTGATTCATTTTCGATTGTTAGTATTTGACTTAATTGGTTATCATGGCCATGGGTAAGGGCCTTTAAGTATTGTGTTGGATGATTTAGATATGGATTGAAGTGGTGAGAGTGGATTGGTGGTACCCTGTCCTGATTCTCTTTATTTTATGTAATTTATGTCTTAAATTCGGTTGTTATTCGTGTGGTTCACTTATGGTGGTGTTGCTATGTGCTTTACTTGTGAATTTTGTGGCCTCGTCAGTGTTACTTTATTAATTATAATGATCATGGCCTTGTCGGCATTACTTTATGTATTATGATTGTTTTTTTAGTTTATTTATGTGAAGCATGATCATATATATGTAATTGTGAGTAAGGTGAAAGTATGTGTTCTTCTATTGAAATTAGGTGATCATGTTAGACTATGACTATGTCCTTATGTGTGTAGTCTTATGGTTGATGCATGATTCTTCATACATGATTATGTGAGTCTTATGATGGTTATATTGATGATATTATAGAAGTTAATAGAGAGACATATAGATGATATTGGTTATGCTTATGTTCTTATAGAATTATATGTTATATGTGAAGTGTGTGTGTGTGTTTAGTTTTGATAGACTTGTGTCCTTACGTGATACATGTATAATGTGAATATGACTTCTTGACTTAGTATGCTGAATATTCTTAGTCTTGTATGTGTGACCGATATGTGACCTTGATCATAGCTAAGAAGGTCTTTTATGTGGAACCTTCAACCTAGATATAAGGTTATGATATCCTTGAAGTCGGAAGTGATAATGGTATCCTTCTTGTGTGAATGGTGGAATTAAGGTTGACTATCTGGAACGGAATGAATCATCCTTAGGAAAATCATTGATCTATCTCTTAACCATTGTAAGGCCACCCTAGGGGACCTCTTTGGTAAGGTGTGATGTGATTGGGTCATGAATTAGATATGGAACCTCTTCATGTGATCATTAATATGAATTACTCTATGACAACAAAGGCTAGCACCGAGTGAGTATGGCTAGGGGAGTTTCTCAAAAATAAGATGACATTAGAGAACAAATAAAACCTTCATATTCCTTAACCAAGTGACTACATGGGATGTGTCCTATTTCTACCATTGGCCCGTAGAACAAACCTTCATAGGAGTAGGTTCATGACTCCTAATTCCATGCATAGCTAGTATGGTCTATGTCGGTTATTTTATATTCTTATCATATGGTATACCTACTAGTGTTGGAGAAGTTCAATGAAGTTTAGGTGGTGGTATGGGACGCTATCTAGACATTGCATGATTAGGCTTTTAAGATATTAGTAAGTGAGTCCCTAGGTATTTTCCAAGACCATTTCTTGAATGTCTTGATATGTTTGATTAATCTTAAGTGAGCTGATTAAAATAATGAATTAAGTTAGAAAGTATGTAAATGAATAAGTACTTAACTAGAGTAGTTTGAGGCTTGTCTAGTTAAGGTGTGAAGGGGGCATAAAGGATGGTCTCTTCATGTCTTACCTAGGGAAGTCTTAAGAATGACTCTAGATAGAAAAGTTGGTTGATGAATTAGATATGATCTAAACTTAGGTAGTCTTAAAGATTATTTAGGTAATCTTGGAGAGTGTGTATGGGTCTTCTCTTCTTGAATTACTTAACTAAGTATTTTCATAACATTTTAGAGGATAATGTCATATTATATATACATATGTTATGTTGTAGCGGTCGCTTCATAACTCACTCAAGTGAGCCTTATAATCACCATTGGTAGAAGGATCTCATGGTTGTGTGATTTGTAGGTGTTATTGATGCTATATTGTAATGAATGAATTATTGGTGAAGTTATAGTGGTTGTAAGCTCACAATGAGTTCACTGTGATCTTACTGTAACATACATATAAATTGAGTATAATTTGTAATGTGTTTTTATTGTGATTTTGGTGCTTAAATGTGTATAATTTTAATGTGACGTTTTAATCAAAAAGAGCATATTTCTCATAAATGTCCGGTCTCATGATTTTATGTATTAAGCCATACTTAGTATATGTGTTTGTACTAATTTCATACTTTTGTTTATCTTTAAGGGTGTGTTAAGCAGGTGAAAGGTATCGTTGAAGCAAGCTTGGAATCTAGTTACTGTTCAAGTAAAGTTGAAGTATGTCCTCACTTGACTCGAGGGCATAATTGTAATAGATATTATATTGTCATATTTCGATTGTATGGGTCGTGTCCCATGTGTTTATTAAAGTCTAAGGATGGCATAATGAGACTTAGAGTCTTCTATTCTTTTTATTTGAAAGGTATTTTAAGATGTTTTTGTGTGGAAAGTTTTAATTCCATACTACTTTTCATACATGTTATGCAATGAATGATGTCAAGGTCTTGTACAAGACCTCCGAGAGGTCAAGTACACGTGTCGCACTCCGAGAGTACCATATCTTCAAAGTTGTGCTCTCGAGGTGTGACACTTTTCCTGGCTTACTCACTGAGCAAAAGACTTAACTTTACAAGATATTTTGGTTTACGTAGATATAAAACATAGCCAAAATGGCTAATTAATTCTTTAAAAAAAACATCTAAAATGATAATATAAAGAAAACTGAACTAAATAACCATCTATGAAGCCTACAAAACAAAGAGGAATGTCGGGACAACACCCCCGATCATCCACCATCAAGTATTGAAAAAAAATAGAAGGACAGCCACAAAATGCAAGGAAGCTCATCGATTTACTCTAGTTTCTCAAATTGATCAATGAGGGGCTTGATGTTGATCCTTGTTACCTGTTCTGAATCATAAGACACTACATGACAAATGACATCGCTACATTTAATTTATGAGTGTGTCAGATATAATGCTAACAAAACCATAACATTGAAAGAATCTGGACGAAAAACTTACCTTGTATTTACACAACTCCTGAACAACTTAACTCAATATAGCGAAACTAAACACATGCAATACATATAAATCTTGTAAAACAGAGGAAAACAACTAGTTTGTTAAAGAAATGCAATCAAGAACTCAACTTCACTCAAATAATAAAATTATATAATTTCACAAGGAGATTCTCTAACCGACAACCACCACTATGTGCCGGAGTAGTGATACAGCGTCTTGCCCATGCTGCAAGAACTCTCCTATACTTTGTCATCATATAGGACATCGTAACTAAGTGGATCCACTAGTCTATGCTTAAAAGAATCTTAAATAGTCATTCAAGAAGTATGATAATTTACTGCCCATGATGGCAACATAGTTTATGGAGACTTGAGCTAATATCAACTCACATCCCCATATCGTTGCTCAATACTACACCGAAAATATCTTAACTCATATGTTTTAAAACAACTTATTTCTTTTATTTGTGATAATTACTCAAAAAGAACTCTTGAAATCTTATAACATTTCTAATCTCTTTGGGAATACATAGTCCCCAAATACACTTTCGAAGAAATGGACTTCGATCTTTCCTCTTTACTCTTTACTCAACTTGAACTTTAAGTCTTAAAACAAAGTTAAAACGTTTGTGACATCTTGTGAAAAACTTTAAAGAACTTCTATTAACTTCTAAAATGGACTCTTAAGTTTCCTTGAATTGAATTATGGATTCAAGAATCATGATTTGTGAAATGAATGTTCTCATGATGTTTATAAGTGTTTTTAGATAGCTAAACAGGTGAAAGGATAAGAAATTCATTGTATGAGGGCAGGTCCACAATGTGGAGATGTATTTAAATTTTGGTTGTGAAAATTCATTTTGAGGCAGAAAGATTCCTGACCACTTTGAGACGCAAATTGCTTTTTCCAAAATCCGTTGAGCAGGTCTGTGATGCGTAGCTAGTGCCCAGATTTTCCAGACTAAATTTCTTTTTTATCTTTCCACCCTAATTCAGCGAAACTCTATTTTCCCCTAATTATTATTAGATAAATATACCCATCAAAATACTTATGAACCTAACTCAAACCAACCCAATAGTTTGACATAATGATCTCAAAAAAATTTCAGTTTCATCCCAAATCAAGAACAATATCAAATTAAAGAGAACATATCAAGAACATTAATTTCAAACACTTTTAGGATGAATTAACGCTTAAATCAACATGTTTGACACTTGGGTGAACAAACCAAACGTTATGAAAGCCTCAAATACCTCGTGGGATGACATCCTTGGCTGAATCCACAACCAAATCGCATGTTTTTTGTGAATCATGAGATTTTCTTCTCCTTTCTTTTCTTTTCTTATTTCTCCAAGCCCTAGCGTGAATTCAAATGGACTAAACTTAACTAATTCATATTTAAGCCTAATTAAACTCCAAAATCAAAATTGAATAATAGCATATGGAAAATACTAAAATATGCTTCAAAAATCTGGATTAGACTTTCCTAATTCAAACTACCCAACTTCCAAATGACATTTCTCACTCATACAAACTCGGAATCACTGAAACTCGGTGGAGTTCGAAAGATTATTCCATGATATTTCCTACATATATTTAAGAAAACCTAACTCATCCTAGGGTAGGAGTTATGCTCGTTTGAAGTTGACCAAAACTCAACTTATTCTAACATACCAAAATTTCCAGATTTTTATTTTTTCCAAAAAAATGACCACTTCCAATTATTAACTCATTCGTAGTTATTTCCATTTTCAAGATGTTACAATGTGCTTTTGACTTGTCCAAATGCTATTTCTTGTTATAAATTTTCTATCATGATAAACTATTATTCATATTTATGCTGCACTGAATTATTTTATGATATAAACACATGGTTTATAATTATTTATAAATCATGTTGAAAAAGTATTGTATATTGATAAAATAGATTAAGTAAAATGTATCTTTTTAAAATTTCAGAAAACATCATTTATCAATTAATATTATTTCTACGAATAACTAATGCATGTTTTTCTATCTCATGTCTAGGTCTATGTTTAATCCTGTTCGTGAACTCTCATTTACATTAGGCCAAAATTTACGTCCAAAGGCAGCAACATGTTCTTTTTTTTTTGAATCATTTGATATAAAGTTATAAAGTTAAAAAGAAGTTTCTAATATAAATTCACCAATAAAAAATTATGTTTCCCTAATTCATCATTTCTAATATTACTTTTATGATTTCTCAATTCGCAGGGCTATAATGCAGACTCTAATAGGGTTGTCATTCCTTCAAGAGAATCTGTGATACCTCATAGTACAGGGGTACAATTTTATTTAAGAAAATTATTATTATAAAAACAAATTTAGAATTATGAAAATAACGATGGTGATGACTACCAATGTGCTTTATCGTGATATGAAATGCTAATATGTTAACCTCACCTATATGAATTGTAACAAAAGGACTTATACTCATGCAATTCTAATTGAGCTATGATGTTGATGATGTTATACAAGAGTTATACCCTATGACCTAAACTAAGCTGTGATTGATAATTAAAGGCTTAAAGAAATTTCAAAAAAGGAGTCTAGTTTAGCACCGAATTAACTAGAGTGAGCTGTGTCCCTTTCCACATACGGAATGTAGGAGCACTGAAGTACTTTTAAAATTGGAGACTACAATGCATGTAGCATAAACAGGGTACCAATTATATCTCCTTGTTCTTGAACTATGTTGCCCCCATAGGAATATTAGCTAGTGGATCCACGTAGTTGCTATGTTTTATGTTTTGGTACTACCTTGGCAACTAGTCCGCCTTCCTTTGGTGTAGGGTTTTATTACACCAGATTTCAAACTAGCTCATGTGGTCTATGTAGGTTAGGGAAATATGTTCCAAAAAGGTAAAATGAACCAAGGGATTGAACTCTAACTAAGATAAATATAAGGGGTCTAACTTAGTCTAGGTAAGGGTATGGGACTCTACCTGAAGAATTGCACTATTTAGCCTTGAGGGGAGTCTTAGGAGGATGTTCTCATGCATGATTATGATTATAATTATATATGATATGTATATGATGAACTTGAACAATGTTGATACAATATATTGATTAGTTCACTTGTGAATATGTGTTTGTTTACATTGTTAAAGTAAGATGAAATGTATATATAAATGTCATGCTATGTCAAGTAGAAAGTTAATCATGATTCTTGTTGGGTTACTTCATTGAGTAAGGTTATGGGGCTTTGCTTGGTCATTGCATTTTTTGACTTGATAGGGGATAATGGGTAATTGTCTTGCTTTCATTATAATGAAATGTAATCTTATTCATGTTTATTGTTAATATGACTTGATGATAGAGTTTCTTGAGTATGTATCTACATATATGGCATGAATGGGTGACTTCACTAGACTTGATGTTGCAGTATTATGATGAACATGCCTATGACTTAATGGATATGTAATATTAATTTGGTTTCGTTTTTTTGAATGTTCATAATGATTTTTAAATTAAAAACGCATACTTCATGAAATGTCATTTTTATTAGCGTGTTTTTAAAGTATGTGCACATATGGTTTCGTACTTAGTACAAGTGGCGTACTAACCCCGTTTCTCTCTTTTTCCCAAACATTTTAGCTTCCGATCGTTGAAGTGTTTTGGAAGGTGACTTGAAGAAGACTTGGATCCTTTCATTATTTAAGTAGGGTCAGTCCTCCTTTTCTTAGGGTGATGCCAATATTGAGCTTATGTTTGGGTTTTAGTACTAAGACTCCTACATTCTATCTCCTTTCTTTTGAGTACAGATTGTATAAAACCTGTATGAAGCTCTCTTTACATTGTTGTATGGGCTATGCGCAAATTCTAATTGTTTTGGATGGTTATGAGGTGAGACAATCTTTGAAGACTATGTTCTATCTTATATATATTTATGTGCAATAACAGTAGAAGGCTATGTAACCTTCCTAAACGAAGGATCTATTTATACTCGATATATATATTATGTTTATATAGAGGTCGATGTAAACCTCCAAATAGAAGAAATGAAAAGTTTTAAAATTTTCTCTAAATTTGACCTATGAATGTAATGATGTAAGCGAAGAGGCTAGTCTTAGTCTTCAAAGAGGACAACGACGCCAGTTACGTCTAGGGAGTAAACCCGGATGTGACATTGAAGAAGGTCTTTGAGGTTATGGATGTTGCTGATACTGAAAGATTGCGCTAGTTGAATGTCAATTAAAGAATGATTATAGGACTTAGATTCATTAGTGGAAAGAGGGTATAAATGAGATACACCGCAAGTGAGTTGGGTGTGCTATGAAGAGGCCTTCTTGTGGTGTTTCTTCCCTCAAGAACTAAAAGAGATTAAGGTACGTGAGTTCCTCAAACATAAATAATATTCTTTTGTTTTTTTTTAGTATGGGTTGAAGTTCACCCAACTATCACGGTATGTGCCGGAGATGTTTACGGATTGAGGAGAAGAATGAGACTGTTTATTGTTCAATTATCTCGTCTATCAAGAAAGCAGGGTAAGGCTGCAATGTTGATAAGTGACATTGATATCTAAAGGTTGATCGTCTATGTGAAGCAGGTTGAGGAAGAGAAGATAAAGTATAGAGAATATTTTAAGAACAAGACATCTAAGACATGGAATGAGTCCGGACACCGAAATAGTAATTTTCGTAGGTCATCCTTCCAAAAGAAACTGAAGGGACCTACTACATCATCTGCTAGTGCACCTGCACCTAATAACAAAGGTGAGTACAATAGCAAGAGTATCAAAGCTAAACCTACTTATTCTGAAAAAGCATGGCCCAAGGGGGTAGCAAGCCTTCTTCATATTCTATATGTGGTAGGAACCACTCAGGTACATGTCGTAAGGGCTCCCAACAGGTTTTTCAAATGTGGTCATAATGGGCATTTCATGGGTGGTGTCAATGAAAATGGTAATGGTGGCAAAAGAGCCTACTCCACAAGACAGACTTGCAACTAGAGGGTCCACTTTCAGTACTGGCATAGGATCAAACCACTTATATGATATCAATAGCCGCAAGAGAAAGGGGATTCACTAGAGGTTCTAATGGGTATGTTCCAAGTATTTCACTTTATTGTTTATGCTTTGGTAGGCCTAAGAGTAAGTTTATCTTTTGTAAATCCATATGTTTCTATGAATTTTGATGCTATTCCTGAGCAACATACTGAACCATTCAGTTTTCTACACCTATTTGTGAGTGTATTCTAGCAGAGAAAGTCTATGGTGAATATCCCATTTTCGGCAATCACAAGAGTACCATAGTCGATTTAATTGATTTACACATGGAAGATTTTGATGTCATTCTTGGTATGAACTTTCTCATACCTGTAATGCGTCATTCCATTGTAGAACTTGAGTTATCAAATTTATGTTTTCTAATGAGCCAGACATAGAGAGGAAAAGTAGTTTAGCAATGTCTAAGGGTCCTTTCAATTCATATCTTAATGAAAGGAAGTTAGTTTCTAAGGAGTGTCTATCACTTAATGACTCAACTGTTGAGATACATCTTATTCACTAAATTCCAGTAGTAAGAGCCTGTTTGGCTCAGCTTAAAAGCTGGTCAAACTGACTTTAAAGCTGGTTTTTGACTTATTTAACTGGTTAACAATATTCAAAATAACTTATTTTAAGTTAAAAAAACTTATTTTAAGCCAAAAGTTAAAAGCTGGGGTAGGGGTGCTTTTTTTAGCTTATAAGTTGTTTTAAGTTGACCACATTTTTACCTTTTTGCCCTTAATATTTTTATACAATCTCCAAATTACTCACATAACCCTAACATCTCTTTCTTCCATTTTTCCCTTTTGACGTGTGGATGATAGACAATTACTATTACTAATGAATGAAAAAAAAATCTTAAATCTTTCAAGTGACCTATTAAAATTATATATTGTTAAAATATAAAATAAGTTGCACATACAACTTAAATAAAAAATTATATTCCTCTTATAAATAATTTGTGATAATAAAGAAATATGTGAATGATAAACAATTATTATTACCAATGGATGAAACTAAAATAAAATCTTAAATCGTTCTTTGATCTATTTAAATTATATATCTTTAAAATCTATAATAAGTTTATATTCCTCTTATAAATAATTTGTGATGAGCAAAAAATATGTGAATGATAGCAAAATATAGTTATTTATGGCTGTAACATATAAATTAATTAACTTTTATTTTGTTAAAAGCTTTTAAGGGTATTTCAGACATTTTGATTTAAAAAGTTGTTTATTAGCACTTATTTGCCAAACACATCAACAACTTTTTTTTAACTTCAGCACTTTTATCCAAACGCATAACTGTTTATTTTAAAAATAAGTTTCAGCACTTTCAAAAATACTTTTTTAAAGCTGCTTTTATTAAGCCCATCCAAACGGGCCCTAAAAGTGTTTTCGAAAGTCTTTCGTGATGATCTTCTCATAGTCCCTATTGAGATAGATATAGACTTCAGTCTAAATATTCGTTCAGATACCTTCCCTACATTTATTCTAACATGTAGAATTGCACCATCATAGTTGAAAGAGATTAAAGATGTAACATCTCGCAATTTGATAGAGATAGACTTCAGTCTAAATATTCGTTCAGATACATTCCCTACATTTATTCTAACTATAGAATTGCACCATCATAATTGAAAGAGATTAAAGATGTAACATTTCGCAATTTGATAAATCTAGGAAGAATCTAAGAAGTAAAAACAATCATTTTCTGATAGAATTAAAATCTCAAAATTAACTTATGCTTGGAAAAAGTGAGTTTTTGGTCAACTTCAAACAAACATAATATCTACCTCAGGATGATCTTTCAAACCCCGCTGAGTTTGTGCAATTGCAAATTTTTATGAGTGAGTTATGCTCATTGAAAGTTGAGATGTTAGAGTAATGAAAGATCAATCTAGATTATACAAGGGTAGTTTGGTCTTTTTCTTACCCTTTTATTTTAATTTGTTTTTGGTAATTAATTAGGGGCTTAAACTTAACATAATCAATTTACTCTTTTAGGAAAAGAGTTCGGGTTTTTAGAGAAGAGAAAAGAATAGGAGAAAAGAGGAAAAAGAGTAAGAACGTTCATGATTCGTTAAGATCGTCAAGTTTAGCTTGTGGATTTAATCAGGGTGATCCCTACAAAGGTATGTGAGATCACATAGCATTTGGTTTTTTAACTCTAGGTCCAACCATGATTTACTTCAGCAAATCTATGTTCTTGAAATCTTACAAAATGAGTTCTTGATTGGTTTGTTGAAGTCCTATTAAATTCTTGATTCGTTTCATTTGCCGAGGCATTGTTTGTCAGAATCTATGATTTTAGGTTTGATTTTGAGTAGAATCTGACATACTTTGAAAATTTAATCAATTCTAAATGTTTGGGGAAAAGAACCCATAGATCTTAGGGTTTTTAGAGCTGGAAAACGAAGAAGATTTTTTGTCGTTCGAAATTTTGTAGTGCCTCCGCGTATCCAAGAATTGGAAAAAATATTTTCGCATCGCGGAGTGGTCATTCACCGTTCTTCCTCAAAATTTGTTTTGAACCAAAATTTAAATAATTCTCCACATCACAGACCAACCCCCAGATATCAATTTTTTTTAATCTTCTCTCTTGTTGAACTATCTGAAATCATTCCTAAACATCATGAGATCATTCGTATGACAAATCCAAGATAAGTCAAGATAAGCTCTTAAGGATTTCAAAAGTCTGTCACAAAAATTGTAATTTCTTTTAGTACTTAGGTTTCAATAAAAGCAAAGAGTTCAGATTTGAAGTTCAGTTCTTCAAAGAAGTATATGGGAACTAAGTATTCGCAAGAAGTTTAAATTATTTTTCACATTTAAATAAGAACAGAAACTGAGATTTCCAAAGAGCCTTTGAGGTAGTTTTCAATAAAGAGTCTTTGAACTAGATTTTTTAGTAAAGAGCCTTTGATCTCGTTTTTCTGTAGAGAGTAAATGCTTTCACAATTCACCAAGAGAGGAAACTAAGATTTCCAAGATAGCATTTCATATATGTTTTAATCTATTATCATAAACCATAGAAAGAAATTATGTTTTTAAACATTAAAAACTAGTATATTTTGGGAGTAGTATTGAGAAGTGGTGTAGGGGAGACTTCAAAAAACTCTTACCCACCATAAACCATGAGCCACCATGGGTAGAAAACAGTCATACTCTTACATGATTTTTTTAGTACTTTTTAGAATAGACTAGTGGATCCACTTAGAAGTTTAGGTTTTATACTCATGGAACAGTATAGAACGGCCCAAGCAGCGTAAGGCAAAATGATATATCATCACGATAGCTCTTATGTGACGGTTGTCGGTTAGAGAAACTCCCAGTTCAATATATTGTATTTTTGCATACATCAGAAATTTTTTCATTTTATATACAAGTGGAGTTCATATTGTATCTTTGCAAACATTAAGCTTTATCATTGTATTTCTGAATACATAGAGTTTAAAATTGATAAGTCCACAATTTGGACTAATTTGGGGAAATATTTTGATAGGTTTAGTGCCCTAAAATGCATATTTTGTCTCTAAAACTGATTAAAACCTTGAGTTTTAGGTATTTTCAAATTAGAGACAAGTCCTGGACACTATGTAGCAAAAGGGAACAAAAGCAGCTAAAAGACTGAAGAAATGAAGATTTGAGGATTGCCGAACCCGTTCGGCATGCTGCCAAAAATTCTCATCCATGTCGTTTGTTCCAGTGAGTTGAGCCCTCAAAAAAGGATAAAATAAGTCGCCAATTCATCCAAAGAACGAAGATGATGACAACGAGTGCAAGACGGCGATAAACATAGCAAAGGGGAGATCATAGAGTTGATTGACGATCTCGACTTACTGCATCGAGTGGTTCCAACACAACTTTTTGAAAACTATAAGTACTCATTAACACTTTTAACTTGGTATTAAATTTTTAGAGAACCGAATTGTTTTTAATAGTATTGAACAGTACTTTTTAGCCTTAGCTTTTACTTAGTGTTTTTGGGAGCTTTTGGGACCTTTGCTCTTAACATTGCATATTGAAGACTATTATCTTGAAAAAAATCAAAGTGGGTGTGGAAATTCTTTATCTAAGACTCAATTGAAGCATAAAGAAAGCATACGCGATTGACATTACTTCGATTTGGTATCATTTTCTTGCTTTTCTTTATGTATAGCTAAAACACCAAATCTCGGGGTGCAATTTTGTGTATATGGGTTAGATTATATGTTGGGTCTTACTTATGAAATTAATGGGGTTGTAGTTGCAAATACAATTTTAATTAAGTATTTTGACTTGCTCGAGAGAAAGGTCCTAAACTCAATATTACTAAACTGATGAACGGCGGTATTAGGTAGACATGAGGTTCAACCCGAAAGAGTGAATACTAGTTCGTCGATACTTAGTATTGGATGAAGTATCTTTGATGGTGTCACATATTAAAATGGTGTTTTTGCCGGAGAGTGGTGTTATTTGAGGATTTTTAGTTCAGTTTAATTTATTATTATTTCTTATTCTTAATTTAACTCACATAATTTTTAGTTTTGTTTTGATTTTTTTTATAGGGCAGTGGAGTATGTCTAGTAGCAACGGTAGTCAAATGGACTTTTCTCTTTAGAGAATGATGTGTCTTAGGGATAACACCCTGAGTCTTAGTAAATTGGAGAACGAGTCAATCTATGAATTGTAGGTAAGATTATGGAAACTTTTCTTCTGCACCCAACTAATGGAATTACAAAAAACGTGCTATGGACTACTTCTATATAAGTCTTTGTCCAAAAAAACAAAAGAATGGTTGACTAGATATTTCTAGGAGGTCCTTCGCGACTTCCCTACGCGATAGCAACCGAGCTCCTACATAATCTAGCCATACCCAATAATTTGACTGAAAAGAACCATATTTTGAAAAATTGTTAACCCAGCTGGATTTAATAACTAGGAAAATCGTGGAGTTGGGAAAACCGAGCAATGACAATAATCGTGATACCTCCCATTATAAGCATGCAAAGAATAATAGAAGAGATGCTCTCACTCATTCTCCAAAGTTGAAAGTGATGACAAGGTGTTGAATGAGATAAAAGAAAATGCCTTAAGGCTAAACGACATAACTACTTCCCATTTTATATCAATACAACTACAAGAGATACAAATTGGTCACATGATATCGATGTCTCATCTCAACCCCAGCGTTCAAGATTGAAAGGGAAATTCATGCCACTACATTAAATAAGGGACTTCTTTGGAGGAAACCCAATGTGTTATAGCTTTTAATTAATATGTTAGAGTGATGATATGTTAATTTTGTAGGAAAGTGTTGAAAAGTTCAGGTTTGCAAGGTGAAGACCTAGTTTGTGAATTGCGGAAATGGTTGGTGATTCCGCTATTCTCCATCCTTTGGACTTCTACATAGATTAGAGGTGAAACTCGGATGGTAAGTGAAATATCACTGTGTCTCCGAGTGGTTCGGCGACATAGACTAACATCACCGAATGGACGCGAACTGGATGGTTTATAATGGCAAATAACCTTAGAATTTGAAATTCTTCACTTTTCATCACTTTTAACCTTTAACATAAGTTGAGATTTAGGAGTTTTTTTATGATCTAGGTGTTTTTCTTGAATACATTATAGTACATCCTTATATATATATGATCTTGGTACATGAATATACAGTGAATTTAAGAAGAAGAAATCGAATTAAAATAATTTAAGGTCAGAAAACGAGAGAAAAATTTCGGCAAATTTTGGACTATGGAACAAACATCATTTTTCACCCTGTTTTCAATATTACATCCGTTAAAAAAAATTTAAAGTGTTTTAACACTTCCTAATGATTTTAACTATAAATGACATCTAAACACATGTAAATCATCTAGAAACATGAATTACAACCTTGAGCCCATAACTTCTAATTCAAGGAAAGTTTAGGGTCAAGTCTAGAAAGTTCTTCGAGTTCTTTAAAGAAATCTTTAGAAATGCTTCTAACATTATTTTAAGACTCAATGATAAAGTTGAGTAAAGTGAAAATATAATTATAAGAAGTTCATTTCAATTTTCATAATGCTTTTAACTTTATTTTAAGACTTATTCATAAAGTTGAGTAAAGTGAAAATATAATTATAAGAAGTTCATTTCAATTTTCATAAGTCTTTAACAAACGCTTTAATTTCATTTTTAAGGTTCAGTTTTAAGTTAAGATAAATGTAAAGAGTTTTGTTCATTTCTGAAAATTAAAAGGGAATTAATTATTCCCTAAGAGTTTACAAATATTTTCACATTTAATCAATAAAAGGAAACATTAATTATAAGAGAGCTTTTAAGCTATGTTTTTTAGCACAATCTCAACTCAAAGAAGAAGATGTTTTTAAAACATATTAGCTAAGTATATTTTTGGGAGTAGTATTGAGCACCGATATGGGGATGCGGGTTGATATTAACTCAAGTCTCCGTAAACTATGTAGCCGTCATGGGTATCAAAGGGTCATATACTTTTTAGATGATCACATAAGTTAAGCTAGTGGATCTACTTAGTCATTTAAGTTTCCTATATTTCCAGCAAAGGTATAGGATGATCCTTGGAAGCACGAGGTAAATTGTTATTTATTATTGTAGCTCTTCAGAGTCTGTTTTTGGTTAGAGAAACTCCCAGATCAGTAGTTGCATGGTTACTCAAGAGGATCTGCTTAGTATGAATAGGGGTATGGGAATTCATTCATGCATTGCACAGGTAGACTTTGAGTTGAACCATGATATGTCTTTTCTTAAGTATATGAATTGACATCAGGTTATTTTATATTTTACAAACATCTGAGAGCTATTTTATATCTTTGCATACACAGAGAGTTTACATCATGTTTTGCATACACAGAGAGTTTACATCATGTTTTGCATACACAGAGAGTTTACATCATGTTTTAAACAACTTTTCTTTACTATACACTTTCTTTCAAATTGCTTAATATTGAAATGAGTTTAGCTAAGTATTCATGAGTTTAGAAGAGCCAAGAAAAGTGTTTCTTTCAAAATATCCTTCAAGCCATTGTTGTTTAGAACTCCAACTTCGCTTACTATAACATTTAATGTACTGATGTCTGTTGGCGTAGATCATGTTGTGATGAAGACGCATGTAACTAGGATTGGAATTTTAGTGAACTGTTTATCCAGTGAGCAGCTCAGAGTTAGTTGGTGAGCCTCCTTGATTTCCTGAGGATTCATTTTCATTGGTTTCTAATTTAGTTCATTAGGATGTTGTGAGATATTTTCCAACATCCATCTGAGTTATTAGAGTCTTCATAGATAGTTAGTCAGATGTTAGTTCATTTGTTATCATGTTGTTATTGACTAATGTTCATATTTGAGTTGCCATTTTGGCTAAACTAAATGTTTATATTTAAAACATTTCAATTTCAATTGCAGACAGTTGAGTTAGTTAGCATCTTCATCCTTGCATTAATGCTTTACGTCTTTCACTGAATCAGTAAGTCGGACCAAGATTACACTTTCGCCCAGCATAAATGAGTGTTCAGGGTCAGAAGTAATTATTTATTGTTATTTGAAATAGTTCTGTGGGGTAATTGGAAACCCACAAACTTTAGATATCTTTTTGTAAATTCAAGATAACTTCACATGTAAATTTATGTGTTTTATTACTCTTAAATTTATTGATATATTAGTATCAACCATATGTGTATACCTATCAAATTTTTTTAACCTACTATGATCAAATTAAATTATGCACACACATTGTTATCGCCAACTTGGACTCTTGTTGCCTTAAGTGGAAGACCTAAATGCTCTTACAAAAGTTTTATCAACTATCATATACTATTTAATAAAGATTTAATTTTGTTGATTTAACTGTTCACGTCGTAAATCAAATGATAGATATTGGGCATCAATTTGTATTAATGTTATTTAATTAGTAAAATTTATTTGAGAGGGGATCTTGATCGTATATTGTAAGATATGGTCTCACTGTATTTGTGGAATTTCAAATATTTAGAGAAATATTCTCCAACTTTATCTAGATACCATTATATTTTTGATCATATTGTTCAGGATATAGTATTTAAGTTACAATTTATCAATTTTTAATCATAAAATATACAATACTTTTCAACATGATTTATCAATAATTATAAACCGTGTGTTTATCTAATAAAATAATTCAATGAGTATAAATATGTACAATAATTTATAGAAACTCTTAAACAAGAAATAATATATCCACAAGTCTTAACCACATGAGAATTGTAAATTAATTGATTTGGTCTCTTGGTAACAATTATGTTATTTTGTGCTTGATCTTATTACAAAAAACAATTTTTGAGAATATTTATTCTGACCGGGTTATTTTGCACAAGGAATCTTCGAATTTCGAGTTAGCTCAATATGTTCCTCAATTGTTGTTTTTACGATTGACCGGAAATTAAATATAAAAAATAGCATCTAAGGAAGAAACTGTGTGTAAGCACGCGCATGTCTGTGAGTGCATTTTGAGAATTTGTTTTTGTGTGGGAGCATGTGCGTGCACGTAAGCATGTGTGTGCACGTGCTCATTCGCGCGAAAATAAAAGTATCTTATGAAAATTTGAGTTGGACGTCAAAAGGCGTAAGAAACTATTAATTAATTGATCATTGAAGATATTTTGTATCATATAAAATGATCGGAATTAGTGTGCATAACAAATTTTACATTTCAGCACATAAAAAACAGCATCTAAGCACCCGTATATCCGCTTCCTAAATTTTTGGCACAAATTAACAAGAAAATAATATTATATAAAATGAAATTAGAAAACTATAAAAGTACGTTGAACGTGAATATCTTGTTGTGGAGGTACTTGGTGGAGCATTTGGATATTGAAGATTTGTTTCAATGGCTACTCTTTGCATTCATTTGATCAAAAAAATATATAGAATATGTTACCACCCTTGAACAGTTACAAAAAGTATACATTTTCACATTATAATAATTGTGTTTGCTTAAAATACTACTTGCATAAACTAACTTTTAGACTGTTAATCTTAAATTAGGTTTATATGTATACTCCTTACCGGAAAAAGAATACATGTGTTAATCATGACATTCTTCTTTTATTATAGGTGTCATGTATTTACTTAACATAAAAGGTTAGTTGTCTGATACAATTAACAAACCCATTTATAGTACTTTCTTCGTTCTGATTTGTTTGTTTAATTATAATTTTCTAAGAAAAAATTTACCCTTGTAGTACAAGCTCTCATAAATCCTCTTGAAGGAATGACAACCCTATTATAGTCTCCATAGTAGCCCTGCTAATAGAAGAACCATAAAAGTACCATTAGCAGTGATGAATTAGGGAACCAACATTTTTTAATTGTGATTTTATATTATTTTCTTGATTATAACTTTATAATTTTAATTTATAAATAAAAATGATTCAAAAAAAAAGATAAGATGATAGCTCTGAAGCGAGAGAAAATTTCCAGCGTAAAGAAGAATTCATGGTGAAAAGTGTTTATTTTTTATGATTTGACATAGTTCCATGGGGTAATTGGGTAATAGGAGACACACAAATTTTAGGTGTGCTTTTAAACGTTCAGAACATCTTCAGATGTCATTTAATGTCTTTTCTTAATCTTAAATTTAATGATATATTATTTTTAACCATATGGAATACGTACCAAATTTAATAAACTTACGACGGTCAAATAAAATTATACAAACAAATGACTATCTCCGCCTTGGATTTTCTTTACCTTTAGGTGAAAAAGTCACGACTCGAGTCTACACCCTGGACTTGGCCTGCACTGGAAGACCATTGTTGGTCCCTAGAAACAACCTCATCCAGGCTTACTAAAAGCGAAAGATTAACTCAAACATAAAAGGCTTCAAATGACTATAATTCATCAAATTAAACTTAAACTAAAACAAACTCTGAATAAAATAAATTATTCAACTCACCATACAATAAGCAACTTAAGTCTTTAAAACATTTAAACAAATAAATCATACAAACTTCTCTATTATACTAACTATCTGGGAAGCCTCTAACTATAAAAGATAAACATCAGGACAAGATCCACTACGTCCCTACTAAACTGAAGAGAATCTCGAATCCTCTAAAAAGAAGGAGGCTCAGTATAGTTAAATCAAACTTTCGGATGTATAAATGAGGTTCATATTGATGATCCTAAATACATTGTCTTCATTAAGAAAAGATGCAGGTAACATGACTCAATACATGGATGTACGAGCATGTAAGAGGACATCTAAAACATAAACATAAGCTTGAACTTGATAATAGGAAACATACTTACCTCTTTTCAAACTTACTCAACTCAAGAAATACTCAAGGATACTCAAAATTACTCAACTCAGAAGTATTCAAGGATAAGATACTCAACTTAGCAAAACTCAAGAATAATGTTCCAGACACAACAAAGTACTAATAAACAAAAGATACCCAACTGGAGAGAATCAACTCATGATACTTAAGGAGAAAGAAATAGTAAAAGATGCAGTATATTTTGAAACCTGTAAGATTGTAGATACAAAATCAGTGTAATGAAAAATAAATCAATATTGTTATGACCTAAACCATCGTGATTCCCATCAACTCTCACAATCGGTGAGAGAACCACTACTACCATCCAAACTAAGTAATAATCTAAACTAAGGAACTTAAGTTACGGAAGTAAGTTAAATGACTACGTACGAAGTTTATCCATAAATAAACAAATATCTAACAACTAATATGCGGAAGACAACCTAGAATCAGAAAGTCAATGTACCAAAACATCTAACAATTGATTCAACTCTAACCCAGATTTACTAATACACTAATCATCTATCTAAAATAAATGTTTATGCTCGAAAAATAGAATGCTTAGACAAAAGAGAACTCTATGGAAGCTCAGAATATGTGACTCACCCTTGAAGTCGATTTGATAATCTCTATACTCCTAAGTGAGGTCTGGCAATAATCGCTTGAAGATATCACGTACTCAAAAAAAATATAAGAGCAAGTGCACAACTAGTATAGAACCACATTGTACTGGTAGGATCAAGCGGTTATCCCACTAGTGCAACATAAAAAAGTTCAAAAACATTGTAACGACATGCAGATATATTAGCATATTGAATATCATCATCAGAAAGAATCAATAACACATTTCACATGTTTCATCATATCATTGATCCTCTCATAGAACCCAAACAGAAATAGTTAGCTTGCCGGAATGTGGAAATTTCATCCCATAGTTGTTCCAGAACGTGACAACCCGATCCAGTAGTTGTGCCGAAACGTGGCAACTGATACAAGTTAACATTTTGGAATGTAGTTGGAATGTGGTATCCCGATCCAATGTTGTGCCGAAACGTGGATCCTTAATTCTATTTTTGTGCCAAAACGTGGCAATCTGATCGAAGTTATCTTGTTTGAACGTGGCAATATGATCCACAATCAAAATGAGAAGTACATCATCAACATCATACATTTAAGTCATGATTTAAAGGTATTCGTAATTCCTATATCTAATTTTCAATAAGTGTGATCAACATTTCAACATGCATACATATACACGTATAATAATAAACCACAAACGAGCATATATCACATGATCATAGAATCACAACCATGACCTACCTCGACATAATACTTCTTTCTAGATTTATTTTGCTTGTTCGTGATCTACAAACTACGGATAATAACTAGGAATCAATAGATAATCACCAATTACATGGAGTACTAACAATTCCATGAATCTAAACCAAACCCATGATCCTAAATAGCCAAATTAAGGTTGTTTCAACTATGAAATCCATCAAGAAACCCTACCCCATCAACATGAACTCAAGAGACATGAGTTATCTCAAGTCAAACTCGTCTGTGCATCGGTTCTCAAAACTACTCCAAAAAGACGTAGCTCATATGTTAAAAAATAACTTTTTAGTTGATTTGAGATAATTACACAAAAATTTGTCTTAAAAGAGATGGTACTCTAACTGCTCAAAACTCTTTTAGAAATATTAGTATCCTCAAATCTTAAATGTGAAAATATTTACTCTTGAGAATACGTAGTTCTCATTTATCATTTTAAAGAAAATGAACTTTACTCTTACTCTTTAATCAACTCAAAGTTTAAATCTTAAAACCAGTTTTAAAATACTTATAAAAGACTTCTTCAAATATGGTTCATGATGAATTATGGACGTGAATGACACAATGCAAGGTTTTCAATAAACATTGATAGAACTTAATACTTGGAAATCAAAAAATTCAATGATACTACGCTCCTCAAAGGTACTCAACTGATGTAGTTCATGCGGAACTTATGTGCATGAACGCCTCGAATCAAGATTCTATATAAAAATAAGGAACTCGTGAATACAACTTTTCTCATTCTAATACTTACTTTCTCATAACATAGTTTAGATCAATAGTTGATCTCAAAGGATTAAAAATTGAATTCAAAAGCTTTCTTGAACTCGACTCTTAACTCTCTCTTGAATGTGATATTAATTTAAGAGTTATAGTTCATGATAGGAAGGATCTTGAAATGATATATTAAACTCATGCATAAATTCTCCTCACTATCATTCTCACATACTTGAATCTTGAAACAAGTTATTGGAATTGTAGAATACTCCTCAAGAAAAAAGGCACAAAGGGGTTTTATCAAACAGGTTTGAAAGAACTCTCAAACATGACTCTCAACTCTACGTCACATCTGATTTATATATTCAAAGTTGCGATTTGTGATAGGAAATTTCTTTTGATATTTAGGAGTAGTTTTAGATAGTTAAATATGAGAATCGACCAAGAATTCATATATACTATCTTCAGTTTCTAAATCATAATAGGCATACTCTATTTGTGTATATTTTTCATTTTCCATAATTATTTATGATATAGGTTTCCTCTTTGGATTTTAGGTAATTTACAATCTTTAGCTATATGTCCTAATTTTCCACAACTATAGAAAGTACATTCCGTCAATTTTCTTTTTGATCTAAATGGTCTTTTAGTTTTGTAATTTTTTACATAATATCTCTTTCTAGGTTTTTTATATTTATATGTTGATCTATATTTTTTATAATTTTTATTTCTATTATACTTCTTTTATAATATATATCTATACAACCAAGTTGAGGTGATATTTTATTTTTGCAACATGCTAAGATTTTTATTAATACTTTTTCCATTTTTATATCTTCTTTATGTTTTTCACATAGTTCTGTAAACCATCGTTGTAAGAATTTCATTCTAGCTCCTAAAGTATCTGTTAATTCTGCTTCATTCCAACTTTTTATTATTTTTGAACTAAAAGGTTCTAGTAATTTTGTAAAATATAATTTTCTTATTTCCTTACTTTCTTCCATGTTATATGTTCCTTTAAAATAATATTCTCTAAATGCACATGTATATTCATCTATATAACACATATTACATATTGCCAATTTTGCCATTAAATTTCTATCTATAACTTTTTCTTTATTTTGTTCTTCTACTTCTGTTGTGATACTACTAAATTCATTTCATATAGCTATTTCGTATTTATGTGATATTTACATAGATGTTGTAGTTGTTTCTCCATTAAATGTTTTATTATTTCGTAAAGTCTTTATACTTTCTTCCGTTAAATTTTGTAACCATAATTTTACTGTTCCTATAGGTGTTCTTTCTATATATCCTGGTGTTTCTGTCATTCCTTTTTTGTTATCTATTTATTGTTTTGATATATATCCCATCCATAGTTGAATTGTTTAATTTATATCTGCTACACGGTCTAAATCTTAAAAATTGTGTTGTTCAGTTGTTGGTTTAGGTGTCCATTTATTTAATCTTTTATCCCATAAAATTTTTTTATTATCATATTTTTCATAAATTACATTATAATATGTTGGATTTAAGTATTTGGATTTTTCACTCCTGATGTACTAGGTTTTTTTCATTCATGTCTATATCTCCGGTATTTATTTCTACATTTTTTGTATCGTCTAAAAGTTCTGAATATGTTTCACCTATCTCTGAGTTTTGTTCTTCTAAATCATCGTTGAAATCATCAATTCTTACTTCTGGAAGATTAGTTAGATTATCTTGATTACTTTTTTAAATTTATCTTCTAATTGCAATCTTTCTTTAAATTTATTTATCTAATTTGCTAAGTTTCTTTTTTGTTCTTTTTCTTTTGGTTTTATTTCATACATTTCTTTCAACATTGCTAATTCTTTTTCTAATTCTAAAATTTCTTTATTTTATACTTCTTCTATTTGTTGTACTTTTTTCGCTTGATACTTTATTTTTTCAATTTCCATTTTCTATCTATTTCTTCATTTTCTTTTGCTATCCTACCCATAGTAGTTAAACTATCTTCTAATTTTAACGTTTTTTTTTCTAACATTAAACTTAAATTGTCACCTATTTTCTTATATCTTTTTCCTAAATTAGAAAATATTATCCTTATTTTTAATCCTTCATAGTTTTTAAATATTTTTTGGTCTATTGCATATTCGTCCTTATTCATTTATAAATTATGTTGTAGTTTATATTCTAGATTATTTATTTGTATTTCTAGATATAAAATAATATTTCTTTGTGCTATTATAAATTTTTCACAAATTATTGCAAATATATTAAGGTACTGATAAATTTTTGTTACAAACCTTGTTTCCACTTTCACCTATCAAGTAACCAAGATTCAGGAAATAGAATGCTGACTTTCTCACAACAGAAATATTAGGAATTATGTTATCCAAGTAAATAAAAAGAACAAACTACAAAAAGAATGTTGACACGAGCCATATGTAAATCTCGTTCTATTAACACTCAAACTAATATTATAATTACAATACACTAAAACAAATATTAAAGTCAATTCATAAAATCTGGAAATTACCACCGATTTCATGTTTAAAAAACACATTTTAGCGATTAAGAAATAAGGGACACAATTTCACCAATTCACTGAGAAAGTAATAGTAAATCGAATAAGAAAACAAACCAGGGAGAATCTGAGAAGATCCATCTTTAGAGGACATTAACTTCAACTTCACCGGAATTCTTGATACCTTATTTGTTTCGCCCAAGTTTCTGTCTTCACCGAAGTGGTTCATGTTTGTTGTTTATACCACCGGGCTGCTTTGGAGCAGTTTTTCCTGCTGGTGGTCGCGGTGTCTCTCATGGGTGCTGGTTGTTAGGATCGAAAATAAGCAGGTGTAACGCGGAAGCTAGCAAAGCAAACCTCAAAAGACTAAGAGTTAGAAGACAACGAGAAATATACCAAAAGACACAATTTAACGTGGTTCGGTCAATCGACCTACATCCAGAAAGGAGACGAGCAATCCACTATAAATTTGAGAGTACAAAATACAGAGAGAAACAACCTCAACCAATTCACTCAGAATACATGGGATGTTCACACAAGTGATAAGGTATCAATCTTGTGAACCACAATTTCTCCCCCTAACAAAAACTCTCAATGACATTAAGACTACATTGTGAATGTTGATTAAGTTAGAAGGAACATTCCTCTATTTATAGAGTCCTAAACCTTTTCCTACAAGAAAAGGATTAGTCAATCCAAAACCTTTTCCTATAAAGAAAACCTATTTATGGTAAGAAATTTAGGGCAAATAAAACCCAACACTGGTTTGAGCTGGTGTCGTCTCCAGCTGCTGTTGCTACTACGCCAAGAACGAGAGCGGAAAAGGAGGAGCAGCAGCCATGCTGCTTGCTCGCTTCACCTCCTTCCTCGCCGGCTGCTGCTTGTTGTCGGTTGTTGTCGCTAGTCGGAGCTGCTTTTATTTCTCGCTTGAAAGAAACAGGAGGAAACGAGGGGAGGGAAAGAGGAGAGAGAGTGACGGGAAGTGTAGAGAGGAAAATATCATCCGTGATGGATGGTCTCTCGCCAGAGGAGTCACGTGAGAAAGAGAGGCTGGCGGCGCTGATCTTCAAGGGAGAAGAGGAAGAGTGAAAATGAAAATCGATTAGGGTATGGGTCTTAATGTTGGAACAGGAAAGAATGATTATTAGATCTCCCCCTATTGTTTAGAAGAGATGAAAGATTAGGATTAAAAGTTTTGATGATTTTCTAAGTTGGGTGGATGACATTCAAGATGAGATTTCAAGGATCGAACTCAAAAGGACTATAATTGCAAGGCATAATGTCTTCAGTTGAAACGAATTTAATATATTATGATATTATTTAAATAATTTTGAGAATGATTTAGGAAATGCTATCCAATTAATAAAATATTAAACATATTGTAATACTTTCATACAAACTTAACACAATTACATTTTAAAACGTTTTAGTAAAATAATTATTTCGAGTTTCAATTTGATGATAAAATTATTTTACTATTAATTACAATAATTTTATAAATCATACATATTGAAATATATAATTTTAGACAAAATCAATTCAAATTTTATACATGAAATATGTTTCAAAAATAGGCACTTAATCGAATGAAACTCCAAAAGGGTTATAGGTTGTTCAAAACTGGGTGTCAACAAGAGTTATATAGAGACGTGTTTGAGAAAATGTTAGATCATGTAAAAGTTCAGGTAAACTTGAATTTAGCTTTATTATAAGTGTTGTTATGTATGTATGATGACTAATCAAATACTTGAATTACTAGAACTTCGCCGAAGAGGAGAGCAATGGAGATGCAAGGCTCCCACTATTGTTATTGTCATCTTTAATGGAATTCTCTAGTGATTACATTTCCTTCACCGGGGTTGGCAAGTCGCAGCTGGTGAGAATAACAGATAGGAGGGGGCGCCCGGGGCGCCCGATTGCCGGCTACTCGCTAGTTGGCATTGTTCATTTCTGCGCCTAAGCTGCTAGGAGAATAAAGGAGAGGGAGAGATAGGGGAGGATGAGATGGAAATGAAAGAAAGATGAAGAAAGAAGGATGCCTTAGGGTTTTGGTTTTTTTTTGCTTTAAAATAGATAAGGATGAAGATTTTATCTCAATCTTAGATTTGAGTTATGTGGGCGAGCAAGATTTGATCTTGTAGTTGATTTGGATGAACGAATGGCTGAGATTAAAGGATGGGGATTTTGAGAATTGAATTGACTTATATAGACTGTAATTGAAAAGTGTTGAAAGGCTATAATTAAAATAAGAAAATAGCCATAATTGACATGAAATTGAATATGAAAGGTTGTAGTAGAAATAAAATTGGATAGGAATAGGGCTATGAATTAAATAAATTCACTTAAAGAGGTTATGACTTAAATGTTTGAAAGGGATATTAAGAAAATATTATTCAATTAAAAAACTACTATGTATACTAAAATACTTTCATATAAATTAAACACACCTAAATTTAAAAACATTTAAATAAAGTAGTCATTTCAAGTTTAACTAGAGATAAATATAATAATTTAATAAATATTAAAAATAACTTAATAATAAAAATTGATAATTTTGTAAATAAGCGATACCATAATATATATATATACTTTTAGACAAAATCGATAAAGATTTTAAAACTCGTAGAAATGCGTATCTAATAGAATAAGTAGGTCAGATAGGGTATAATAGGGAGAAATTTTTATATTTAATTATGAAATTGATATACTTCATTTGACACATGTATCATAAAAAAGTGTACCCAAATATTATTATATTTAGGTATGAAAATTTTTTTCGTCAAAAATTCTTAAATTATATAGCTACAAATTTTAAGTCGTCGTTATTTAATTATTACATGTTTAATGCTAATATTATGTTATCACTACATCACATATTGATTCGAGACAAAATAAAAATTATCATCACTGCAAAAACTAAGGTCACAATTAAATATAAGATTTTGTCGCTAAAGCTTACAATATTTAATGAGGAACTCTAATTTATTGCTATTTCAATAAAAAGATTTAGTGACAAAGCCTTTTTGTGTCAAAAATTGTAACTCATTTTAGGACAAATAATAGTTCGTCTCAAAGTGGATACATTATGAGTGACAAAATAATTTGTCAGTGATAAATTAAAATTTGTCGCTACACTGTTGGTTATGTAGAAGGCAACAAATCGTTATGTGATCGCATTTGCTTTAATCGTGGGGAACTTGGACACATGAGAAAGGACAATCCACAACAGCGTATGTTCGAATCTGGACAGTAGTCTAATTGAGCTATTGTACCCACAAGAAATGGAAATAATTGTAAAAGATGTCAACAAGGTGGGGGATGAGGTAACCACCAAGACCGTGGAGGTAGATCAAATGGTAGCGGAGGTAGAGATAATCTGCAACCAGGCAGAGAGGTACTTCGCATGGAAGATAGAGCTCAATGTTACGCCTTTTTGGGCAAAAATGAGACAGAGGTGTCTGATGTAGTGATCACATGTACTATTCTTGTCTTGACCTGATGGATAACGTGTTATTTGATTCGGTTTCTACTTATTCGTACGTGTCTGTGTGTTTTACCTCTAATTTTAAAATTATGTGTGATATCCTTGATGCCCTGATACATGTTTGTACCCCAGTTGGATAGTTAGTCATAGTCAACCATGTCTATCGTGCTTGCCATATCTTGTTTATGGTTACTTCGACACTTAGGAAAGACTTTGTTGTCTCCTTAATATGTTGTGCTTAATTGTAATGCTAGGTCGGTGACTCTAGAAATTCTCGGAATGGAAAGATTAGAGAGGGAAGGGGTGTACAAGCCTAAGCAAGATAAGATTATATATTCTCTCTGGTCTAGTAAACTGGTTAGTTATGTTGATGTTAAGGATCCATCTATTAGATCAACTCATGTAGTGTCTGAGTTTAGTGAAGCTTTTCCTAATAATTTGTCTGGCATGCCTCCGGATAGAGTCCTAGATTTTTGTATTGATTTATAATCACGTACTCATCCCATATCTCTTCCTCCATATTGCTTGGCTTAGGCAAAGTTGAGAGAGTTTAAGTCTCAAACCCAAGAACTACTTGATAAGGGATTTATTTGTCCAAGTTCTTCCTCATGGGGTGCTCCGGCTCTACTTATTAAGAATAAAGATGGTAGTATGAGGATTTGTATAGATTCCGCCAATTGAATAAGGTCATTATTCAGAATCGATCCCCTTTTCCTAGAATAGATGACCTGTTTGATCAATTTCAAGGTGCACCAGTCTTTTCCAAGATTGATTTAAGATCTGGGTATTATCAATTAAAAATTAGGACTGAGATGTACCCAAGACAACCTTTAGGACTGAATATGAACATTATGAATTTTTAGTGATGTCGTTTGGGTTTACTAATGCGCTGGCAGCTTTTATGAGCTTGATGAATGGAGTATTCAAGCCATTTATTGATTTTTTTTGTGATCGTTTTTATTGATGATACTTTGGTTTATTAAAAAATTGAAAAAGAACATGAAAACCATCTTTGTACGGTCTTAGGTATTCTTGTAAAGCAGAAGTTGTATGCAAAATTTCCAAATGTGAATTTTGGTTGAAGTCGGTTGCATTTTTGGGGAATATGGTGTCAAAAGAAGGGGTAAGGGTATATCCCAAAAAACTATAAGTGATCGAGAATTGGGTACGGCCTACTTCGGTGAAGGAATTTAGGAGTTTTGTGGAACTTGCTAGTTACTATCGTCATGTTTTTATGAATTTTGCTTAAATTGATACTCACTTGACCAATATGACCAAAAAAGGAGGTACCATTTTAATGGACTAAAAATATTTGAGGAGAGCTTCCAAAATCTTAAGACTCTTTTGACTACCTAGCCCATTCTAGCATTACCAGTTGAGGGTAAGGACATCGTTGTTTATTGATATGCATCACATTCTTGATTGGGTGTTGCGTTGATGTATGATAAGAATGTCATAGCTTATGCCTCGTGTCAATTGAAGGTGCACGGCAGGAATAATCCCAATAATTATTTGGAATTGACTGCGGTGGTATTTGCTCTTAAGATCTACCAACATTATTTGTATAGAGTTAAGTGTGAGGTATTTAATGATCATTGTAAGTTTGCAGCATGTATTCACCCAAAAGGATTTGAGCTTGAGACAAAGAAGATGGATGGAATTACTCAAGGATTATGATGTGACTATTAATACCATTAGGATAAGGAGAATGTTGTGACAGACACTTTGAGGCGAAAAGTGATTAGTATGGGTAGTATAGCTCAGATAAGTTGAACCAAGAGACCGTTGGCCAAGGATATTCAGACCTTAGAGTTTATGTTTGTGCAGCTGGGCATCCCTAAAAGAGGTGGGTTGTTAGCTAACGTTGAAGCTTAGTACATTTCATAGAGGAAATCAAGGCCAACCAATTTGAAGATGGATATTTCGATGAGCTTAGAACAAAGATTGCAATAGGTATGTCTCAAGGAACCAGCCTAGATGTGGATGGTGTGCACATCTATAAGGGTAGAATATGTTTTCAAAGAGTTTGTGATTTGATTCCAAGGTTGTTGGCGAAGGCTCATGGAACGCGCTATTCTATTCATACAAGCGTGACCAAGATGTATAGAGATCTTAAATGAGTGCATTGGAGGTCAGATATGAAAAAAGTGTCACGACCCAAAACGAGCCGCCAGTGGTACCCACATTTATCCTCCTATGTGAGCGAACCAACCAATCTAAACCCCAGTCATTTACCAATATTTCAACCATAATGAACAAAATACAATGCGGAAGACTTAAAACTCATAAACATAACCAATAAATAACTTCTAAAATTTAATACTTATTATCCCCCAAAATCTGGAAGTCATCACACCAAGAACATCTATCCTCAAATTTCTAATCTAAGAGTATTTAAGAAACTAAAATAAGTTAAAGGAATGGTCCATGTCCGAGCTTCAAGACATCAAGACGTGAAGGAGAGAATCCAGTCCGAGCTAGGGATAATAGCTCACCCTGAAATCTGACGTGATGAAGACTGGCTAGAGTTGAGGGCGAGTCAAAGTCGATGGCACGTTTGCTGCACTCCACAAATAACAAAGAGAAAAATACAAGTAGGGGTCAGTACAAGGAACACGTACTGAGTAGGTATCTATGAGGACTCAAGCCGCCACACCATACTCATTCGGGAAATAGGTTCTTTAAATTTGAGTATAATAACAAAATTCAAGATTCATTCCCTTTTATTCTTCTTGTATCGGTAGGTGACACTCTGATCCCCTACTACTACGTGTCGGAACATGACTCTCCGATCCCCTAATACTACGTGTCGATTCGTGACACCCGATCCCCTAATTCTACGTGTCGGTTTATGACACCCGATCCCCTAATTCGACGTGTCGATTCGTGACACCCAATCCCCTAATTCTACGTGTCGGTTCGTGACACCCGATCCCCTAATCTCATTACTTTAGTTAATCAAGCCTTCCTTCATGTCAAGGCATCATCATTAATAGAGTGGATTTAAGGTTTTTTAGATTCCACAGTATCATCATTATAATCCATCACCATTTACATAATCACAACATGCAACAACACTATTAAGCATATAGAAGACTTTACAATACCACCTAATACATATCAATCGCTATTTAGAGTTTACTATGGAATAGCATAAACCATAACCTACCTCCACCGAAGAATCGTGATCAAGCAATCTACTTTACCAATGTCCTTGCTGTCTCTCCGTTCTTCTCTCTCTCGCTCGTTCTCTCTTCTTTTCTTTTTAATTTTCTCTTCTTTAACCCTAATTATCATATAATTCATTATGATAAAAATACCCCATTATTTATTTCCATATTATCTTCGTTAATCCCCAACTAAATAAATTATTAACATTAACCCACTAACTTTATAATTATAAGCAGGAATAATCCAAAACACCCCTTTAAAACTTTAGCAGAAATCCGACACAGGTGGAATTACGCCACTCGTGACGGCCCGTCGTTTCTACGACGGTCCGTGCTGCAATTTCGTCGTGAAGTTCAGAGAGTTGATCCCCATACCCAGATTTTAAAGTTTAAGTGTTTTGGCACGAAGACACTCGATGGTCCGTCGTGACCATGACGGTCCGTCGTGTGATCCGTCGACATAGTCAGTTATTTTCAAAAGTAATTCCACTGCTCGAAATGACTAAACAGGTCGTTACAATAGATACCAATTTACCCATCGTTCGTCCTCGAAAGATCACAAGAAGAAAAATAAGGCGAGAAAGAGTACCTGAATCTGTAAAAAGGTGTGGGTATCTTTCTTGCATATCAGCCTCCTTCTCCCAAGTGGACTCTTCAACTGACCGATTCTTCCATTTCACCTTGATAGATGCAATCTCCTTTGATCTTAACTTCCGGACTTCTCTATCTAAAATAGCAACAGGCTCCTCCTCATAAGACAAATTTTCATCAAGAAGAACTGAATCCCAACGAATAATGTAATTTCCATCTCCATGATATCTTTTCAGCATAGAAACATGAAATACCGGGTGCACTTGTGAGAGTCCTAGAGGTAATGCCAATTCATATGCCACCTCCCCCACGCGCTTTAGAACTTCAAATGGACCAATATACCTCGGACTAAGCTTACCTCGCTTACCAAAACGCATCACCCCTTTCATGGGTGAAACCTTCAGCAAGACTTATTCACCCTCCATGAACTCCAAGTCTCTAACCTTTCGATCTGCATATTCCTTCTGCCTACTTTACACCGCTAAAAGCTTTTCTTGAATGAATTTCACTTTCTCTAATGATTCCCTCAGAAGAGATCAGTACCCCAGGGCCACACCTCAAATGCATCAAACCAACCAATGGGAGACCTACATCTCCTCCCATACAATGCTTCTAATGGGGCCATATCAATACTTGAGTGATAGCTATTATTGTATGAGAACTTTGCGAAGGGCAAGAAGTTATCCCAATGACCGCCAAATTCAATCACACATGCACGAAGCATATCCTCCAAAACTTGAATCGTTCACTCAGACTGACCATAAGTCTGAGGGTGAAATGCAGTGCTAAGGTCCAACCTAGTACCTAATTCAGCATGCAATGTTCTCCAAAACTTAAAAGTAAATTGCGTACCTCTATCTGATATGATGGAAAGTGGAACTCCATGCAATCGAACAATTTCTGAGATATAGAGTTTGGCTAACTTCTCTGCATTGTAAGTCACCTTAACCGGAATGAAGTGAGCAGACATAGTTAGTCTGTCAACAATTACCCAAATAGAATCAAACTTACCCAATGTCTTTGGAAGGCCAACCACGAAATCCATTGCAATTCTTTCCTACTTCCATTCAGGAATGGGAATTCTCTAAATTGTTCCTCCGGGCCTCTGGTATTCATACTTTACCTGCTGACGATTCGGGCATTGGGCGACAAAATCAACAATGTCACGCTTCATTCTACTCCACCAGAAATGTTGCTTTAAGTCACGATACATCTTGGTTGCACGGGATGTATAGAGTATCCCAAACTATGAGCCTCTGTAAGAATAGTGTGGATCAAATCATCAACACGGGGCACACATACCCTTCCATTAATCCTCAAAACGCCTTCCTCATCAATAATTGCCTTTTTAGCCTCTCCTCGCAACACGATATCCCGAATTCGGCTCAGCTTCTCATCAGTAAACTGCTTTCCCTTAATCTTGTCAAGAAAAGCAGATCTTGCCTCCACGTAGGCCAAAAATCCTCCTTTCTCTAGTACTTCCAACCTCATAAAGTCATTAGCCAGAGTCTGAACATCTGTAACCAATGGACGTCTAGAACCTGTAAGTGGGCTAGACTTCCCATGCTCCCTGTTTTTCTACTTAAGGCATCTGCCACCACATTAGCGTTTCGTGGGTGATAAATATAGTAACATCATATTACTTCAGTAGTTCCATCCATCTCATCTGTCTCAAATTCAAATCTTTCTTAGTAAAGACATATTGTAAACTACGATGATCTGTATAGACTTCACACTTAACCCCATATAGATAATGTCTCCATTGCTTTAATTCAAACACGACTGCGGCCAACTCCAAATCATGGGTGGGATAGTTAAGTTCATGCACATTTAATTGCCTTGAAGCATAAGCAATCACATTTCTCTCTTGCATTAGCACTGCACCCAACCCAGAATAAGATGCATCACAATAAACAATGAAATTCTTGCCTTCCACTGGCAAGGTAAGAATTGGTGCAGTAGTCAACAAGGTCTTGAGGTTCTGGAAGCTTTCTTCACATTCGTCCGACCATACAAATGGAACATTCTGCTTGGTCAAATTTGTCAGTTGGGAGGCAACAGAAGAAAATCCCTTGACAAATCGACAGTAGTAGCTAGCTAAACCAACAAAGCTCCTTACCTCTGTAACATTGGTAGGTCTTAACCAACTCTTCACCACTTCGATCTTAGAAGGATCCACCATCACCCCATCCTTAGAAACCACGTGTCCCAAAAAGGACACTGAATCTAGCCAAAACTCACACTTGGAAAATTTGGCATAAAGCCTTTTCTCCCTCAACACTTCCAATACAATTCTCAAGTGCTCCTCATGTTCTTTCCTTCTCTTTGAGTATACCAGTATATCATCAATAAACACAATGACAAAGAGATCCAGATATGGCTTAAAAGTTCCGTTCATCAGGCTCATGAAAGCAGCAGAGGCATTCGTTAGTCCAAAAGACATTACTAAGAATTCATAATGCCCATACCTGGTTCGAAAAGCAGTCTTTGGCACATCTGCTGCCCGTATTTTCAATTAGTGATAACCAGATCTCAAGTCGATTTTTGAGAAGGTACAAGCACCTTGTAACTGATCGAACAAATCATCAATGCGAGGAAGAGGATACTTGTTCTTAATAGTTAACTTATTCAGTTTCCTCTAGTCTATGCACATTCAAGAACTCCCATCCTTCTTCTTCACAAATAAGACAGCAGCACCCCAAGGGGATGCACTTGGTCTGATAAAGCCTTTACCTAACAACTCCTAAAGTTGGGCCTTTAACTCCCTTAACTCTGCTGGAGCCATTCTATAAGGGGGTATGGAAATGGGGCGAGTACCCGGCTCCAGATCAATACAAAAATCAATATCCCTATCCGGTGGCATACCAGGAAGGTCGGCAGGAAACACATCCAGAAACTCATGGACTATCGAAACAGACTCAATCGAAGGTACTTGAGAAGTATCATCCTGAGATGGGCCAAGAAAGCTAAACAACCCTTACTCACCATTCTCATAGCACGAAGAAAGGAGATGATACGAACTGGGGTGAAAGGATAGTTACCCTCCCACACTAGCGGATCTGTCCCAGGCTTGGCCAATGTCACAGTTTTAGCATTACAATCTAAGATTACAAAATTTGGAGAAAGCCAAGTCATACCTAAAATTACATCGAAATCAACCATCTCTAGAATAATCAAGTCTACATGAGTATTGCTCCCCACAAAAGTCACAAGACAAGACCTATACACCTTATTCACTATCACAGACTCACCCAAAGGAGTAGAGACACGAATGGGCATGTCAAGCAAATAACAATGTAAATCAAGACCAATAGCAAATGAAGAAGATACTTATGAAAATGTGGATCCAGGATCAAATAATAAAGAAGCCATGCAATCACAAACCAAAAGATTACCTGTGATAACAGCATCAGATGTCTCCGCTTCAGACCTCCCAGGGAAAGCATAACAATGGGCCTTATAACCTGTCTGCCCATTGACCCTACCATGTTGCGCTGCAGTAGCTCCAGTTTGCCCGCCACCCCGGTTGATTTGGTGACCTCCATTACCTAGGCCACCACGTCCTCCAGAATGGTGACCTCTTCCATGACCACCTCTACCTCTGACTATTGGGGGTCTGTAACTCTGTTTTGGACAATATCTCCTAATATGTCCAGTCTCCCCACATCCGTAACACTCTCTGGGGTCAATCATGGGTCTATGTGAGAATGACGAAGTCTGGGGGTAACCTCCAAACTAAGAGGAATGTTGGCTGGTCTGCGATGGACCCCCAGCTACAGCCTGCAGTGAAGACTGAATAGGTCGGGCTGAGTTACATCCTGAACTCTGCCCTCTGGAGTAAGAACCACTAAACTCGCCTCCCTTACGAAACTTCTTAGATGTCGAGGCCATGGTGAAATCGTCTGGTTTCACCCTCTCCACCTCTATCACAAAATCAACCACTTCTTGAAAGGATTTTGCTGCAGCCGCTACCTGTAAGGCTGGAATCTGCAAGTCTGACCTTAATCCCTTCACAAAACGGTGAATCCTCTCTTGTGGACTAAAGCAAAGTTAGGTGGCATACCTGGATAGTGCACGAAACTTAGCCTCATAAGCGGTAACAGACTTCCTGCCTTGCTCTAAGCTTAGGAACTCATCTCTCCTCCTATCCCTCAAAGTACGGTGTATATACTTCTCCATAAATAAACTAGAGAATGATGCCCAAGTCATGGGTGGTGCCTGTGCTGGTTGACACTCAACATATGACCGCCACCACATTTTGGCGTTCCCTTGAAACTGATAGGTCACAAACTCAACGCTAAATCGTTCTACTATGCCCATCTTATGAAGAAACTCATGACAATCAACCAGAAAATCATAAGCATCCTCAGATTCAGCATCATTGAAGACTGGAGGTTTCAACTTCAAAAATTTAGTGAAGAGTTCATGCTGATCACTCGTCATTATAGGCCCGGTAGTCAATCGAGGAAACGTGCCTATTTCCAATGAGGCATCCATGCGGGGAGCTACAGGAGCTGTATGTTGTACTCCCGGAACCTGAGTTGATGGTGCAGAAAACACTGGAGGTGTCTGGCCCTTATCAGATAACCCGCTAAGATAAGCAAGAACCTGGTTAATCATCTCTGGGGTAGGTTGGGGTGGTAATTCCTCATCTTGCACTTGCTCATTTTCCCCTTCCTCACCCTCTCTTACTACCTCATCAGTCGGTGGAGGAATCACTGCCCTAGTACTAGTTGGACCAGGTGTTTGTCCTCTACCTCTAGAGGACGTCCTCCCGCGACCTCTACCACGGGCTCTTGCCACTGCTCCTCTTCGAGCTACTGCCCAGTGGCTGGCTCAGACGCATCCTGTCTTGCCGGTGTTGGTGTTGACACAGTTCTTGCTCTAGTTCTAACCATCTGCGAAATAGAGTGAGGATGTCAGATACCAATTTTTATCACCTAGATACCAATTGGATCCAAGTAATAGCACGAAAGAAAGAAAGAACGGAATTTTCCTAAAGTCCTATAGCCTCTCAAAGAAAAGTAAAGGCGTCCTCCTACCGTTCCTTAAGACCCTACTAGACTCGTTCTTGTGTGATGAGACCAACGAACCTAATGCTCTGATACCAAGTTCGTCACGACTCAAAACGAGCCGCGAGTGGCACCCACATTTATCCTCCTATGTGAGCGAACCAACCAATCTAAACCCCAGTCATTTACAATTATTTCAACCATAATGAACAAAATACAATGCGGAAGACTTAAAACTCGTTAACACAACCAATAAATAACTTCTAAAATTTAATATTTATTATTCCGCAAAATCTGGAAGTCATCACACCAAGAACATGTATCCTCAAATTTCTAATCTAAGAGTATTTAAGAAACTAAAATAAGTTAAAGGAATGGTCCATGTCCAAGCTTCAAGACATAAAGACGTCAAGGAGAGAATCTAGTACGAGCTAGGAACAATAGCTCACCCTGAAATCTGACGTGATGAAGACTGGCTAGAGTTGAGGGCGAGTTGAAGTCGATGGAACGTTTGCTGCACTCCACAAATAACAAAGAGAAAAATACAAGTAGGGGTCAGTACAAGGAACACGTACTGAGTAGCTATCAACGGCCAACTCAAAATATAAAGCAATATATATCAAATAATAATATAAGATCGACTACCATACTCAAAAGGTGACAACAACAAGTACCATAACCATAGGCCACAACCCAAGCTTATCTATGAGGACTCAAGCCTCCACACCATACTCATTTGGGAAATAGGTTCTTTAAATTTGAGTATAATAACAATATTCAAGATTCATTCCCTTTTATTCTTCTTCTGTCGGTACGTGACACTCCGATCCCCTACTATTACGTGTTGGGACGTGACACTCCGATCCCCTAATACTACGTGTCGGTTCTTGACACCCGATTCCCTAATTCTACGTGTCGGTTCGTGACACCCGATCCCCTAATTCTACGTGTCAGTTTATGACACCCGATCCCCTAATTCTACGTGTCGGTTCGTGACACCGCATCCCCTAATTCTATGTGTCGGTTCGTGACACCCGATCCCCTAATGTCATTACTTTAGTTCATCAATCCTTCCTTCATGTCAAGGATTCTTCATTAATAGAGTGGATTTAAGGTTTTTAAGATTCCAAAGTATCATCATTATAATCCATCAACATTTACATACTCAAAACATGCAACAACACAATTAAGCATATAGAATACTTTACAATACCACCCAATACATATCAATCGATATTTAGAGTTTACTATGGAATAGCATAAACCATAACCTACCTCCACCGAAGAATCGTTATCAAGCAATCTACTTTCCCAATGTCCTTACTGTCTCTTCGTTCTTCTCTCTCTCTCTCGTTCTCTCTTCTTTTCTTTTTAATTTTCTCTTCTTTTACCCTAATTATCATATAATTCATTATGATAAAAATACCCCATTATTTATTTCCATATTATCTTCTTTCATCCCCAACTAAATAAATTATTAACATTAACCCACTAACTTTATAATAATAAGCAGGAATAGTCCAAAAAACCCCTTTAAACCTTTAGCAGAAATCCGAACCAGGTGGAATTACGCCGCTCGTGACGGCCCGTCATGTCTACGACGGTCCATGCTGCAGTTCCGTCGCGAAGTTCAGAGAGTTGATCCCCATACCCAGATTTTAAAGTTTAAGTGTTTTGGCACGAAGACACTCGACGGTCCGTCGTGACCATGACGGTCCGTCGTGTGATCCGTCGACACAGTCAGTTATTTTCAAAAGTTTACACTACTCGAAACGACTAAACAGGTCGTTACAAAAAGACATTGAGAAGTTTGTGTCAAAGTGTCAGAATCGTCAACACATGAAGTATGAACATCAAAGGCCTGCAGGGATACTTAAAAAAGATGCCAATTCCAGAATGGCAGTTGGAAAGGATATCCATGGATCTTGTGGTTGTTCTTCCCAAGATTTTGGGGAAATTTGATTCTATTTGAGTTTTAGTAAATAGGTTGACCAAGTAAGCCCATTTCATTCCAGTAATGGTGGATTACAACGCTGAATATTTTGCTAGGATTTATGTAAAGGAGATAGTGAGGTTGCATGGTGTGCCCCTTTTCCATCATCCCAAATCGTGGCACCCTTTTCACTTCTAAGTTTTGGAGGAAGTTTCGTGATGTATTTGGCACACAACTTACTTTTATTACAACCTTCCATCGCCAGACCGATTGAAAATCAGAAAGAACCTCCAATATGACGAGGAACCATCGTAAAATGAGGACTAAGTATATTAAGCCCGTGAAGGTTCAATTGAAACATCGTCCGATTGAGAAAGCTACTTGGGAGACCGAGAAGATATGTGAGACAAGTATCCACAATTGTTCGTCGAATCATGTACTACATTGTTCCTATCCTAGCCTATATTTCCTTAGTTGATCACTCGAAGACGAGTAACGGGTAAATTGTAATCTATTGTAATGACCGAGTTTTGTCGTTATAGAAATGCCAACGTGGAAAAATCTGGGCTTCCAAACCTTTTCATAGTATTAGGACTTTCCCCACCTTGTTCAGATTTTGGAGGAATTTAGAGTCATCAAGGTGTAAGGAAATCTGGTAGCATTCGAACAGATTAAATATGGATTTGATTACATAATCGGTTAGATAACTCGTTACAAAATTTGTGTGACGTTCCAAAATTAAATTCGGATAAGTAGATCACCGGAAATTGATTTTGGCTTTAAGGTAATTTTCAAATCATATTGAGTTAAGAAGGTGTTGTACAAAAGGGAGAAGTGAAATTCCTTAAGGAGCTCACTGTCTCGCTTCGTTTCATCCTGCTACAGCGACGCCTCTAAAACGGAAGGGGTTTCATTGTAGTGGGCGAGGTAGAGATGGAATGAAAGGATTTTGGGATTTTTCAAGGAAAGCTCACAGGTTCGCTTTGTACCACTGTAGTGGGATGGGTGTTGCTGTAATGGGATGACGGTTTAAAACTTGTAAATGAAATCCTTAGACGACCTTATTTTGTATTTTTTTGACCTTTTGAGTTAAAAGAAGTCCTTTGGGATATTCCAACTCGTTTTCCTTTATTCTTGAAGCTAGAGGCAAGATTTTCACCGCCGACCTCATTTTTTGATCCATAGAACATTTTACAATGGGTCAATATTGATGGAGAAGGATTTCTTGAAGAATCTTATGGTGGAATTAACCTAATTGACTAGTTAAGGTCACGGATTTTGAACTAGGGTTCATAGATTATGAGTTTGCTGGGATTTTAGTTTTTCCTAATTGATTTTCGTATATAAATTGTTGATTGTAGTCCATCAACAAGCGGAACGAATGCGTAAAGAGAAGGATAAAATTTTCTAGGGGTTCAAGCTTGTTTCGAGGTAGGTGATGGTTGTGATTCTATGATGTGTGGTATATGCTTGTCTTGATTCATTGTGATACTTCTTTATATATGCATGTTGAAATACTAATCATAGACTTTAAAAGTGTGATGTGTGACTGTCATTACCATGAAATAGTGAAATAATGCGTGATCATTGATGATGTACTTGTAAATTTGATTGTGGTGTATTATTGGGTATCAGATTGACACATTCTGGCAAGCTAATTTGGATCGGATTGCCACATTCCAACATATAATTGGATTAAATTTCCACATTCCAGCATAATATAGGATCAAATTTTTACGTGCCTGCAATATAACAGGTTGACTTCGGTTCCGTGGAGGACCAACTACGTGAAAGCATGTGAATTGTGTTGTTTTTCTTAATGTTGATAATATTGAGTATGTGGTATATATATATATATATATATATGCATGATTTTATAGGGTTGTATTGACTTATTTATGTTGCACTAGTGGGATAGCCACATAATCTTACCCGTACATTGTGGTTGTGTCCTTTTTCTGCACTTGCTCTTATTTATTTTGAGTAGAGGGTATCTTCACGCGACTGTTGAAAAACCTCTCATAATAAATCAGCGATCGCTTCGAGTTCAAGGGGCGACATCGTTCGATCTGCCAAGGAAATCTCCTTGGTCTATGTCCACCATTTCAGACTTGGATAATGTTTTAGTTACTATGTAGTTCATTAGAGATTCAGTTAGTTGGATATCGTTATAGTTTTGGTACACTGACTATCAGATTTTAGGTTTATTATTAGGCATTGTTAGTTAGTTATTTGATCCTTCTTTAGTAACGAAACCTTGTCTTTAGCTTTTTAACTTGCTTCCAGAACTTAAAAACCTTTGTTTTAGATTATTTTCTTTAGTTGGTTGCTAGTAGTTATTCTTCCACCAATTTGTAGTGTGGTTGCCAATCACGACGGTATTGATCGTGATAAAACGAGGAGAGGAACTCAAAAATCATGGGATTCAACATTTGTCTGACGAATTGTGCCATCAGTGTCCTCCCAAACATCTGTAACACTAACATCAATAAGATGACCCTATCCCTCTTTTCTTCCATCTTTTAATCAGTACTCTATTTCTATTATGACCTACAATTTCCAATCTAAAAGGATTTAAAAATATCCTACTCGAATATACCCCAAAACGCCCCATTTCCTCTGTAAATAAACTCTTCACTGTTTAAAAAAAGGTTCTCAACTCCTTCTAAAGAAGAGGTCTTTTGTAAATTTATACGAATAAAGACTTTACATCAAAAGAGACACAGAATAATAACATAAAAAGAGTGTGCAAAATCTAAAAGCTAGTTTTTTTAAAAGTTTTGTATAACGACTCTCAAAATGAAATATAGTGAACTAGAGCCTCACATGGGTATTATGAGTTAATAAACTGTTAAATTAATGAATAATATTTTTAGAAGTCAGTTTTAAATGATTTTGAAGTCGAACATCAATAGACAACTGAGACGTTTGAAAACTAGTATTTTCTGTGCTACTGTGTTCTAGTAGGTTGTGCATGATTTTATGTGTTGTTTGAAGTCTAAAATCAGTGGAGATGACCCTAACACCTAGATCGACATGTTTAGGATTAAAACGTCCGGGCACATCTCCCCAAGGACAAATAGAAGGGCCCTTGATGAGGACCCAAGCCTTGTCACATTTGCTGCCAAGGCAGCTTGCAACCACTAGAATTGGGGGAGCTTCTCCGCGTCACGAACTTGCTCCAGCAATGGGTAAAAATTGCCTGTGCATCGCGGAGACATAGCGGACCCTACTGTCCCAAAATTATTTTCCAATAACTTCAAGGAACACCTCGGCGACGTGGACTTGTTCCCCGACGATAATTTTAAAATTAAAGTTAAGTTTTACTTGTCTAAAAGGGTCCACTTAATGTAGAGGTGTTTTGGGTATTTTGAAGGTGTATTATATAATGGTTTTAGGCCATGATACACTCATTCCCCTATAAAACAAAACACCAAACCCTCAATTAAAATTTATAATTTCGAAACCCTCAAAAGTTCTTCTCTTCCAAAATTCTCTCAAGCCACCATTGAAGGTCAAGGTCTTGGAGCTTGCTAGGAAGGATAGATTCAATTGATTTCTTCTCATATTTTGTTATGTTCTTGAATAATAAGGTATGGAAGTTCTTTATCCAAGGATATCTATAACCTTTGAGCCAATTTCAAAGTGAATTCAGAGATTTCAAAGTTTATGGAGAAGTCCAATTTTTACTCTTACTCAAGGGTTCTTGCATGAAACGATTTGAAAACATTAGACATGATAATATTGATGTTAAATTGATGATTAAAAATGAAAAATCCATGAATCCTTGATCTTCTCAAATCCCTAAATTTGACTAATGGAGTGGATATATTGTTTATGATCAAATGTTGATGAAGTTGTGATTATAATGAGTTGTATAGTTGATTTCTATTGTTAATTTTGCTATTATATATTGAATTGTTGGAGATGTTAAGGAATGGTGATCTTGGCTGTGGGAAGAGGGTAACTTGACCTAATTCCCTTACTAATGTAGAATTGATATAGAATTTCTCTTGTGTGGTATGGTCCACTTATGGTGGCGATGTTTACATTATTATGTGAATTGTAGTAGAATCATGTAAGGTTATATATGAAGGTATAATGTGAAGTTGGTTAGATGAAGTAATGTGACTATGTGCAAGGTGTTATGGCATACATAAATGTATAAAATGAAGTTATAAGTGATATGTGTGTTATCTTGTGTAATGTTTGTAATGTGAAGGTGCTCATGTGATCTTGATATGATCTTCTATAAAGCTATGTGATATTGTGACTGAAAGCTTGTTCCTCTACATATTGGTATGTGGTGATGATAGACTATGAAGAGTCTCTATATGTTGATGTGGTGTCTTGTTTAGGTAGACCTAGTTGTCCTTACTTTATCCATGAAAGTTATGTTGAATGTGATCTTGTATAAAGCTATGTGATATTGTGAGTGTAAAATTGTTCCTCTAAATGTTGGTATGTGATGATGATATACGGTGAAAAGTCTTTATATCTTGATGTGGTGTCTTTTTTAGGTAGACTGAGTTGTCCCTACTTTATACATGAAAGTTACGTTGAATGTGATCTCTTGACTTGGTTTGCATCATTCTTGATAATAAATGAAAAAATGAAAGTATGAATGGAAGTCTCGGATCGGTAGACCTAAATTGGTGCCCTTCCTTGAATGATGAATGAGGTATTCTAAAGAATGTCTTGAACCGGTATACCTAAGAATGGTGCCACTTTTGATGAGTGTAGAACCCCAAATGAATGTGCAAAACTTGAATATTATAAGAAGGTTCATCATGAAGTAAATCGGATAGACCTAGCTTGGTACCCGTTTCATGAATGAGCTATATTAATGAACCTTAATCTATATCCCTTGTGAACCCCTTCTTGTTAGTGGAATTATCAATTGGTAGGACTTAAAAATGGTGATTTCTCAAATACTTATATGTGAATGAACTTACTCTATTAGAATAAAGTCAAAGCACCAAATCGATATGCTTATGGTAGTAGCTTTACTTGAAGTATGAGACTAGAGTACAAAGAAGCCCTAGATATCCCTTAGAAATGTGTGAACATGGGATGTGTCCTAGTTCTACCTTTGACAAGTAGAACACCTCCACGGTGTGGAGTCTTATGATACTGTATTTCATACCTAGCTAGTATGGTCTATGTCTGTTAATGCATATTGTCATCATGTGGGATGTGCCCTCTAGTCATTGGGTAAGTTTTACCACTTGTAAATAGTGGAATGGGACGCTATCTACACATGGCACGAGTAGGATTTTAAGATACTAAAGTGAGGTTATGACGATTTATATTTGATTTCTCGTCGTGTCGGTCATACATGTGAAATAATGGAAGGGCAAGGTGTTCAGGGGGAGAGTAGGGAACTGCGAGGGTTGTTAGCGTGTTGTAAATAATGAAAGAGGAGTAGAGGTAACTTGTGTAATATAGTTTTCTTAGGTGGGTTCACATGGTAAAAAGGGGATTGTGTTTTAGTGTAAGGAAGTAATCATTGTCTACTACGGAACCATGATTAAATAATGTGACGGAAGTAAGAGTACGTAATCGGTGGTTAGTCGAGTGCTATTGGTGGAATTGGGAATCCATTAATTTTTAGAATGGTTGGTATATGATCAAGAATTGGGGAATAAATTTGTTAGAAGGTTGAGAAGCGACTGACTTATTTCATGATCTTACTAGTTTTTTCTTATATTTTGCGGTGGGTGTTGGGTTTACCGATGATGCCTACTGGTATGTTTTTTTGTACTGAAACTACTCTTGCTATGTCTTAAGACATAGTCTAGATGCTGGATTGGTGATGTTTCATTAGGTGAAGACGAAGAAATTTCCAGCAGCTTCTATTCTTCTTTCGGCATGGTGGGAGCTACGTCTTCTATTATCATGTCCAGTTGTACTCGTAGTAGCTCTTGTGCCTATTTAGACTAGATCCATGTAAGTTGTTAATTCAATTACATGTTTTAACTAAAAGTATGTCTAAAGATGTTATTTGTTAAAGTCATATTTTTGTAATAACACATATTTCCTTTTAAAAAGTTCCGCATATTTAAATTTAGGGATTTGAGAGTTCTCGTACAGAGGTGTCAGAGTGGATGCCCGCATGTACCGGTGGGTTGGGTCGTGACATTAACTAAGTGGATCCACTTGTCTATGCAATAAAGCACACATAAGGATTCATCTAAAAAGTATGATCATGTGCTACCTATGATGATCACATGGTTTATGGAGACTTGAGTTTATATAAACTCGCATCCCCATATGTTGCTCAATACTACTCCCAAAATATATTTAGCTTATATGTTTTAAAACAAACTTCTTTCTCCGGTTTGGCATAATTACTCAAAACTTAGCATAAAACCTATTTTGGAATCAATTCTCCCTTTCCTCCTCAAATGTTAAAATATTTTAAAACTCTTTGGTAATACGTAGTCTCAATATACTTATTTGAAGAAATGACTTCAATATTTAATCAACTTGGACTTTAAGTCTTTAAACAAAGTTAAAATGTTAGTGAACGACTTTGGAAAATTTATGAACTCATGTTGAGTTGGTTCTTAATTTCTAGACTTGACTCTTAATAGAATTATGAATACAAGGTTATGGTTCATTCTTCTCGAAGATTTCTAGGTGCTAACAAGTCATTTGAAGTAGTTAGAATCAGTAGGAAGGGTTAGAACACATTAGAAGGACTTACATGGACTGAATGAAGAAAAATTGATGAAAAACAACGATTCAAGCATGTCCTGGCACGCCCCCCCACTTTACTGAGGCTTTAATAAGGTGCATTGCAGGCGCACCGCCCAAGTCTGCCGGGCGCAAAAGTTGAAGAACTTTTAATAAGAGCACATTGCACGGCCTGTTCCTTAAGGCAAAAGTTGACGAACTTTTAGTCTCGTTTTCTGATCTTAAATCGATTAATTCTGATTTCTTTTCTCGAATTCACTTTAGTGTAAGATACCCATAACATATACACAATATCTAACTCAACCAAATCAAGGAAACAACAATTTATTATAAAGACAACTCCTTAATCTCAACTCATGTTCAAGAAGAAAAGCAATTCAAGAACAATTACCAAGAACATTAAAATTGCAATATTTTTAGAACGAATTAAGAATGAATCAAACATTCTTGAGACGTGGGTGGAAAAATAAAACATTATGAAGCTCTCACATACCTCGTAGGGATTACCCCTTGACGAAATGCACAAGCGACTTCCGTACGAAGTGATGAATCTTGCTTTTCCTCTTCTCCTTTCACTTGCGTTCTTCTCTCTAGAATCCTAGCGTAAATTTCCAATTGTTCATACAAAAACATTTAATTTTAACCCTTGATTAATTCACTAATACGAATTAAAATAATAGGATATGTAAAATACCAAAGCACCCTTTTAAAACTCGGATTGGATATTTCCTTTTTTTAACAACCCAACTTTCAATAGACATAACTCACTCATAAGAACTCGGAATCAAGTAAAATCACCAGAGTTGGAAAGAATATTCCATAATCTTTCCTTCATTATTTTAAATTACATATAACTCATCCTCAGCTAAGAGTTATGGTCGTTTGAAGTTGACCAGAAACTCAACTAAACATACTATAAAAATTTCCAGATTTTTATATTCTTTCGAAATAAAATGGCTATTTCCATTTCATTAACTTCTTCCTTGTTATTTCAGTTTGCAAGATGTAACATTATATTAGTCACTTGATTGTAACATTATAACTTTATATTATAAACAAAAATGATTAAAAAGAAAAAGATGAAGATGACACCTCTCAGTGTAAATGAGAGTTCATGTTCAAAAGTGTTTATTTATTTTGATTTGAAATAGTTCCATGGGTTATAGGAAACCCACAAATTTTTAGGGGCCTTTTTGAAAATTCCGGACAGCTTCAGATTTCATTTTATATCTTTTATTACTCTGAAATTTATTTATATATTTTTATCACTGATATACCGTGGTTTCACGGTATAATTAATACTTTTTCCTTAAGTTTAGAGTGTCCAAAAGCCTTTTTTGTGCTTATTTTTATATAAGTTTCTCTTTGTTTTGCAGGAAATCTGTCCAAAGCTGAATGCGGAGATTTTGAGCGAAGAAATGCAGAAGAAAAACCTACGGAGCTTATGACGGTCCGTCGTGCTTGTGACGGTCCGTAGGTGGCAACGTAGTAAAGATGCTGAAGGAAGATGGGGAAGTCTGACCAAGTGTGGGGTTACGAAGCCTGTGACGGTGCGTCCTGCAGGTTCGTCATGAAGTTCAGAGAAGTGATCCCAGTACCTTGATTCCAAGAGTTGAAGTATTTTGAAAAGAAGACCCTCGACAGACCGTTGTGCCTATGACGGTCTGTCATACTAGCAGTCGAGGGTGGTGAAGAGAGCAGCAGAAGAAATTACACAAGTATGGGACGACGGAGTCCATGACGGTCCTTCGTGACCACGACGATCCGTCACGTGGTCCGTCGACCCAGCCGCGTTTTGGCAGATTTCCAGCAAATAGAGTCCTTGTTTTAATTAGATTTTTATTTTTTATAAATAGTTTGAAAACCCTCGTTTTTGAGGTTAGACTCGGAAATCGTTAGACTCTGTTAGGTTTGACATCATATTATCATACCCTTTGTATTAGTGTTAGATTACTTCGAGATTTTGTGAGATTATTGATTACTTTGAGATTCTTGCAAGTGACTTTTGGTGATTAATCAAGCAAACTTTCGGATTTTACTCTTTCTCATTGATGTAAGTACATGAATTCTTATATAATATATTTGAACATTGTGATTATGACTATGGGTAACTAAACTCCATAACTAGGGTTGTGGGAACCATAGGCAAATAATGAGATAAACCCTAACTAAAATAACAATTCTAGAATAGTGTCTTGCATGTATTAACAATTCTTTCGCATAGAAGTCTTTTTAAAGGATGGACAACGTTAGAACTTGCCTTAATGCTACTTGCGGACCAAGGAGGTAGATAATAGGAAAAGAATTATTAACATAGATTTAGTGTATACTATCTAATAGGCTAGTATTGATTGGTACAAGGTAATAACTTAGTCAAATATCGAATACGATGCTTAATATGAGGTAAGGATAAGGGTTAGGATAGCAACACACGTAGCCGGACCAAGGTGCGGAGTTAGATTTTCTAGATGCTGGATGAAGGATTTAGAAATACATAACTTATCACTTTGCATGCAAGAGACTAGGAAAGAATTGTTATTGTTAGAGTTATCAAGTTATGAACATGTGGGGAACACGTAAACCCTAGTTACTTTGATTAATTGATTAAAATCCAACATTCAAAGTTGTTAAGCGTCTCTTTCAAGTTCGTTATTAATTTTACTCATTTAGAAATAGAAACCCCCCTTTATTGTTCTTACTTTTCAAGGAAGTCATTGACCATACAATAGTAATAACAGGTTGAATTTAAGTCAAGACTATTTTCCTCGTGGGAACGATCCCAACATCACTAGTTGGGTTATGTACTCGACACGACCGCTTTACTTCTTATTTGAGAAGTAACTTTCTACGTATCAAATTTTGGCGCCGGTGCCGGGGAATCTAGATTTTAGATTAACTTGAATTTATTAGTATAGTTTAGTCGATATTTTCTTGATTTTACTTTGTTTTATTGTTATTGATTTCTTTTCAGAACTATCCTCCTTGTATGCCAAAAACACGGAGAGGAAGATAACCCTTGTTTCCCTACGATCACTAGTTAGAGAGTACACTGCGCAATATGAAACGAAACTTGGGAATAAATGATGAGGATCCGAACCAGAACATCCAGCCTTGGTTGATGTTCATGGTCAGATGTTACCCGATGCTCCGGGTGAACATCAACAGAGGGGACAAAATCCTGTTACACGGCCCCAAGCATACTACAGAGGGTATGATAACATAGCAGATTCGGATGGGCCACTTGTCTTGCCCCATCTACCCATAGGCCACACCTTTGTGGTAACTAGTAGCCTGATGCAAATGCTCAGTGCCACAAGTTTGTTTTCAGGGCTACCTTCTGAGGATCCACATGCCGATATAGCTAAGGTAAGGGTAGTGTGTAAAAGTTGTGTGGGGAGGCCTGATCTGGATCTAGATGTAATAGGGCTCAGAGTGTTTCCTCTCTCACTGACGGGAGAGGCTTCTATATGGTTCACTGAGCTCCAATACAACTCAATCTTCACTTGGAACCAATTAAGAGATGTTTTCATAGCACGCTACTATCCGGTCTCCAAGAAACTAAACCACAAAGACAGAGTGAACAAATTTGTGGCACTACCAGGAGAGTCAGTTAGTAGTTCTTGGGATATATTCACCTCATTCTTGAGAAGTGTTCCAAATCACCTTATAGATGATGAGTCACCGAAGGAATACTTTTAACGGGGACAGGATGATAACAATAAAGCGGTGTTGGACACTAGCAGGTGGATCTTATGGGGAGTGTCCTTATGCTGATATCGCTGAAAAATTAGAGAAAATCTCCCGAAATAACAAAGCTTGGAGTACTAGGAAGTCTGATACAGGGAGAAACACCTTCATAGTGCAGTCCACTCACAACCCAGCCACAGATGAGATTCGTGAAGAAATGGCTCAGATGAGAACTGAGCTTGGGTTGGTAATAAACATGTCACAGGGGGTGCAAAAAAGATAAATGCAGTCAACTACTTGGCTAAACCACCACCTCCTAATAATGAGTGCTATTATGCAGAGGACACTTATGCAGTAAATGAGCAGACAGGGGTTTTCGACCAAGCGCGCAAGGCTCAAATCACGATAATTGGCGCCAAGGTCGGAACTATGGTAACTACAATCGTGAGGGTAATTATGTCCGAGTTTGAAACTACAACCGCGACAACAGCTATAACAGGGGTAAGTATTCTAATACAAACGACAGGAATGGGCCCTATGTCCCTCCTCAAAATCGTGAAGTTACTCCTAGGGATGGTGGAGATAGTATGGCGCGAGTTGAGGATATGTTGCAGAAAATGATGAGGAGATTTGATGCTAGTGATGAGCACATTAAAGAGTTGAGGTGTGATTTATCTAGTATTGGGCAAAAAGTTGATACACATTCAATTTCGATTAAGTAGATCGAGTTGAAAATGGCCCAATTATCTGCGACAGTGAACACACGGCAACCGGGCATTCTTCCTAGCAACACTGTCCAAAATCCAAAGAATGATGCGCACTGTATGGCAATCACTACTCGAGGTGGTAAGAAAACCAGCGACCCACCTATGTCGTATGCTGAGGAAATTGTGAGGAAGTATAATGATCATGTGGTAAAGGGTAGTGGTGAAGCAGAGGAAAGTAATGGAAAGATGCAGAAGTACCTATGAAGATAATTCCCGTGCCTAGGCCACCACCTCCCTTCCCTCAGAGATTAGTGAAAAAGACCGAGAATGGTAAATACCGGCGATTCATAACAATGTTGAAGCAGCTTTCTATCAATGTCCCTTTGGTAGAATCTCTAGAACAAATGCCCGGTTATGCCAAATTTATGAAAGATCTGGTCACCAAGAAAAGATCGGTCACTTTCGAGGATGATGATAGACTGCAACATTGTAGTGTTATTGCTATAAGATCCCTCGTACTAAAGAAAGAAGATCCTGGTGCATTCACTATTCCTTGTACAGTTGGGTCATTACATTTTGAGAAAGCATTATATGATCTAGGGGCAAGCATAAATCTCATGCCCCTCTCGATTTAGAAGAAATTGGGTTTGGGGGATCCAAAACCCACTGCGATGAGGCTACTGATGGCTGATCGGACAGTGAAACAACCCATAAGGATACTACATGATGTGCTAGTAAAAGTGGAGTCATTCATTTTTCCGGCTGATTTTGTTATTCTTGATTGTGAGGTCGATTTTGAAGTGCCTATTATTCTTGGGAGGCCATTCCTTGCTACAGGTAGAGCATTAGTTGATATGGAGAAGGGACAGATGACATTTCGGTTGAATATTGAAGAAGTGACCTTCAACATTTGTAGGACCATGAGGCAGAGAGGTGAGCTCTAATCGGTAACTGCCATATCCCACAAAGAAAAGATGAAGAAGGAGACTGAACAGAAAAATGCAAAACAAGAGTTTATGGTTGGGGATTTTTTGCTTGTAGACAGTTCTAGGGTGCCTTGTCTTCTAGGCAAGCTCAAGTCCAAATGGACTGGCCCTTACTTTATTACCCAAGTATTCCCTCATGGAGCAGTTGAGTTAAAAGCCAAGGAGGAAGTGCGGTTTGAGGTTAATAGAGAACGAATAAAACTCTATTTTTGGCATAAAGCATCGGGGAATAAAGTAATAGAGGCAAACCATCTTGATGAAGGCTAATTAATCAAGTGTCCTCAGTCGTGCCGCGACGTAAAATTAGGCGCTTGTTGGGAGGCAACCCAATACTTATAGTTTTTTTTCTTTCATTCTTTCTAGTAATGGTAGCATTCTCTACTATAGGGTTTTAAATTTGCAGGCACATCACCATGAAATTCTGCAGAAGATCACTCTGAAACAGTCACAACCGGACACATGCGACGGACCGTCGTGCTCTCGACGGTCCGTCCTGCACAATCGTGCTGGCTGTCAGAGACCCTATTCCTTAAGGTCTCTCACATTTTCTATGTGTCCTCCAACGGACATCTACGACGGACCGTCATACTCTCGACGGTTTGTCCTGCATAACCGTCATGGCGGTCAGAGACCCCTCTCTTAAGGGTCTCAATTTTTTTTAAGTGTCCCACGAAGGACATCGACGACGGACCATCATAATCACAATTGTCCGTGCTGATTGTCGGCGCTTTGCGCCCCAGGTTTGCTTCACCTACCACTCTTGTATTTCAATTTTTTAATGCATTGGGGACAATTGCATGTCTTTTTGGTGGGGGTTGGGTAAATGGAAAGTGAGTGCTAGGGTGAAGTCTGAGTAGCCCAATTCACCATCCTCTTTTGGGGTTTTCTTGCCTGTGTTCTTTTCCCAAGAGACTGATTACTTATTCTGTTGAACCGGCATATTTATATCTTTTGTACATAGTTTAATTCTGGAGCATGATGGCTAAAATGATATCCTGATAAACTGGAAAATAATGCATGACTAGGCATAGTAACTGATAATTGTATTGCGCTAAGCATGAAATAGAGTTACACCATTGCATTACCCTAAGTCTTAAATTCGAACTAGGTGTCTGATAATCTGGTATAGTGATGAGATCTCAAGTGAGTGTGAGGAAATTTTAATAGTCCACTATTGGTACTGAGCTAGAACTTGCCTGGTTAGTCCTGCAGAAAGTAAGCTGTAATAGAAAATTTGTAAAGGATCATAGGCCCTTATTCGATATAGCCCATTTCTAGCCTAAATAAAACAAAACCAAATGAAATTTATCCTTCTTTGATCCAAATGATCTGAGTTTAAAATAGACCTTTCTTTTTCACCCCAACTGATCTTTTCTGGGAATAATGTGTTGGCCCTGGTCCCTCCTTGGACATGTGCACCTCAGCTTATGCCAAAAGCATAAGTTGAGGGTGGCTAATGTAGTAAACAACCTTCGTTATGGCCCTGACCCTACTTTGAGTACTGTGTACATTGACTCATGGTAAAGCCATGAGTTGAGGGTGGCTATTATGACGAATGCTCTTGAAAGTGGGGTTGAAAGAACAAAGAGAGAGAAAGAACAAAAGTAAAGTGACTCAAGAATTAGTTGAAAGAAAAGTAAAGAAAAAGAAAAATATACAAGAAATACAAGCAATAAAAGAAGAGAGTCACTAACACAAATAAAGAAAGAAAAGAAAATAGCAAGGTGAAATAATATGAGAAACTGGGCGAGATAAAATGATAGAAAAGTGGAAGGTTTAGCCGATATGTCAAGGAGGTCAAAAAGTTACTAAAGTATACCTAAATATACCTTACCTGACCCCGAGCCTATGTTACTAGCTAAAAAAGTCCTATCGTGATCCTAAGAGTTGTATAGAGAACTTACGGCAGTGAAAATAAGGGCAAGCTTATGGAAATAGGTGTGAATGAGTGTGACTTTGTTCTGAGAGCGAGTGTTGAAAAGTAATCCTTACACTCAAACTGAAATCATTGTGTGAAAAAGGAGGATTTTGTTTTAAAGTGAGGACACTAGTTGCAATACCGAAATTGTTAGCACCTCGGTGAGAAATTGAAGAGGATAGGTGTTAGTGCATGGTGAGTCTGTGTCATGTTATGATCCCATAAAGTTCAAGCCTACTAGTGATAGAATGCATAGATTTGATGAGATTAATCAGGATTGATAGCCAAATGATTGCAAAGGATAAAACATGGATACTATTGTACAAAGATTGTGTAGTGAGTCATAGTGCGTCGCTTGAGGACAAACAATGAATTTAAGTTGAGGGTGTTGATATACCGTGGTTTCACGGTATACTTAATACTTTTTCCTTAAGTTAAGTGTGTCCAAAAGCCTTTTTTGTGCTAATTTTTATATAAGTTTCTCTTTGTTTTGCAGGAAATCTGTTCAAAGATGAATGCGGAGATTTTGAGCGAAGAAATGCAGAATAGACCACCTACGGAGCTTATGACGGTCCGTCGTGCTTGTGACGGTCCGTAGGTGGCAGCGTAGTAAAGCTTCTGAAGGAAGATGGGGAAGTCTGACCAAGTGTGGAGTTACGAAGCCTGTGACGGTCCGTCGTGGCTATGACGGTCCATCCTGCTGGTTCGTCATGAAGTTCAGAGAAGTGATCCCAGTACCTAGATTCCAAGAGTTGAAGTGTTTTGAAACGAACACCCTCGATGGACCGTTGTGCTTATGACGGTCCGTCATACTTGCCGTTGAGGGTGGTGAAGAGACCAGCAGAAGAAATTGCACAAGTATGGGACGACGGAGTCCATGACGGTCCGTCGTGACCACGACGATCCGTCGCGTGGTGTGTCGACCCAGCCGCGTTTTGGCAGGTTTCCAGCAAACAGAATCCTTGTTTAATTAGGTTTTTATTTTTTATAAATAGTTCGAAAAACCTTGTTTTTGAGGTTAGACTCAGAGATTGTTAGACTCTGTTAGGTTTGACATTATATTATCAGAACCTTTGTATTAGTGTTAGATTACTTGGAGATTTTGTGAGATTATTGATTACTTTAAGATTCTTGCAAGTGACTTTTGGTGATTAATCAAGCAAACTTTCGAATTTTACTCTTTCTCATTGAAGTAAGTACATAAATTCTTATATAATATATTTGAATAATGTGATTATGACTATGGGTAAATAAACTGCATAACTAGGGTTGTGGGAACCATAGGCAAATAATGAGATAAACCCTAACTAAAATAACAATTTTAGAATAGTGTCTTGCATGTATTAATAATTCTTTCGATTAGAAGTCTTTTTAACGGATAGACAACGTTAGAACTCACCATAATGCTACTTGCCGGACCAAGGAGGTAGATAATAGGAAAAGAATTATTAACATAGATTTAGTGTATACTATCTAATAGGTTAGTATTGATTGGTACGAGGTAATAACTTAGTCAAATATCGAATACGATGATTAATATAAGGTAAGGATAAGGGTTAGGATAGCAACACACGTAGCCGGACCAAGGTGCGGATTTGAGATTTTCTAGATGCCGGACGAAGGATTTAGAAATACATAACTTATCACTTTGCATGCAAGATACTAGGAAAGAATTGTTATATTTAGAGTTATCAAGTTATGAACCTGTGGGGAACACGTAAACCCTAGTTACTTTGATTATTTGATTAAAATCCAACATTCAAAGTTGTTAAGTGTCTCTCTCAAGTTTTTTATTAATTTTACTCATTAAGAAATAGAAACCCCCCTTTTATTGTTCTTACTTCTAAGGAAGTCATTGACAAAACAATACTAATAATAGGTTGAAGTTAAGTCTAGAGTATTTTCCTCGTGGGAACGATCCCAACCTCACTAGTTGGGTTATTTACTTGACACGACCGCTTTACTTCTTATTTGAGAAGTAAGTTTGAGCGTATCAATGACCCATATGTTTATATGTACAAAATTTGATTAACCTACTACAGTCAAATAAAATTGGTCATACCTCCAAATTCATTTCTTATTGCCGATTCATATTTATCTAGTATATCTATATTTGTTGCTGATGCAGATCCATCCATTTTGTTATCATTCCTAAGTACTTCTAAACTTTCTAAGGGTAGATTTTCTATCCATAATTTTGTTGTTCCTACGAATGTCCTTTCTATGTATCTTGGTGTTTTTGTTGTGTCTATTTATTATCTATTAACTGTTTAGATATATTTCCTGTCCATAATAATATTGCTTTATTTATGTCTGTGACACAATCTAAATCTAAGAAATTATATTGTTCATTTATTGGTTTTGGTATCCAATTTTTATTTAATCTACTGTTCCATATTGCATTATTTCTATCTGATTGTTGATAACTTTCTGTATAATAAGTTGGTGGTGTCCTTCTAGGACTATTTCTAGGACTATTTCTGGGACTATTATCTTGGGTTTTACTCCTGACGTACTAGGTTTATTCATATCTCCTGTGTTTATTTCTAATTTTTTCTATTTATTTATTTGTTCTAAATTTTCTGTATATGTTTCACTTATATCGCTTATTTCTGATTGTTGGTCATTTTCATTTTCATCTATTTCATTTACTTCAATATCTTCATTTAGATCTTCATTTAGTTTTTGTTCCATTTCTTTTATTTCATTTGTTAATTCAAGCTCTTTATCTTTTTCTTTTTGTTTTTGTTTATTTTCATATAATAATTTAATCTGGCTAATTTTTCTAATTCACTTATTCTTATATTTTTTATTTCTTCTAAATGTTGTCTGTTCTTGCTTTGCTTGCGTTTTATTTTTTCAATTTCTCTTGATTTATCTATTTCTTCATTTTCTTTGTTATTCTTACCATAGCTGTTAGACTATGTTCTAATTTTGTTGTTTCTTTTTCTAACATTAAATATAAGTTATTTCCTATTTTCTTGTATCTTCTTCCTAAATTTGAAAATACTATTTTATTATCATTCCGTCTTGATTTTCATATGTCTTTTCGTCTACTGCAAACTCCTCTTTGTTCATTATAATCTATGTATATATTATGTTGTAATTCATATTCAAGACAATCTAATTCTAGTCCTAACATAAATATAACTTTTCTTTGTGCTAGTATTGATTTATTACATACTCCTGCTAATATATTTTCTTCTAACCTTCTTTTTTTATGTTGTAATTCTTGTCCTTTTTGAGTTATTTTTTCCATTATTTTTTCTATTAATTGTTGTTTATATTTTTCTTCGTTCATACTATTTTTTCAAATAGCAAACATATTTGTATTCTGTTTTTGAAATTATATTTATCAAATGATCTTTTTTATCCTCATCTGTTTTGACTAGTTGTGATAGTTTATATTCTATATATAAGGATTTTAATTTTTTCCATATTTTTCGTACCTTTTTATTTATCTTGGTTCTTGTTATTTAGTTAGTTCTTTGCTTGATGTTATATTATTCTTCATAATTTCTTATATAATATTTTAAAAAGCTTACTTAATTTATCTGGATATTTAATCTTTTTTAACCTGTAATTTCTACCATATCGCCTTAGCCAATATTCAGTCATATTTAATCTCCAATATCTAAATCATCATATAAATCATACATATCATAATAAAGTTCATCCTGTATACTTTGTATGGTTAACTCAGTCCAACCTTGGGTTGTTATTTCTATTATCTCATATGTTACCAATTTGTCATAAATTTCTCTTTTTATATCAGTACTCAGATCTTTTAATATATAGAGTAATAACATCTTATAGTTATCATCATCATCTATTAAGTAGGTACTCATTTTATTCATTTTTGCTAAAAGTGTGTTTATTCCTTCCAACCTCTTAATGAATTATACTTATTTATTATGAAATAATAATGATTTAATAATCATCTCGTCTAGTCACTACTACAGCTTTCTTCTTTGATTGTTACCCTAACAGCGCCTCAACTTTGTTTACTCCCCTAAACGGCCTTCTTGCCTACCGGTTTCAACCTTAGGATGGCATAGTCTGGGCATACTTATTCGAAAAATATTTCTGTAGCAAACCTTCTAAAGATGCTTATTAGAGCATTATTAAGTCATGATAAACAATTATAATCAACAAGAGATTTTCAGGAGTAAATTTATTTAGCTACTCATAAATTTAACAGTGTGTAACCTGATTTTGTAGATTTGTAGCTCCATATTTCTCCATAGTTATTATCTTAATTAGTTAACTAGCTAGCTCTGATACCAATGTGGGGGGTGGAGCTGATTTGTAATTTTAGAGTAGAGAGAAGATTGTTAGATGAAGGATGTTTTTATTTATAAAGGCAAATGCCTCTTATATAGACATACATAATAACCTTTCATCCTTGCTAAAGGACGATTGGCCTTTACTATTTACATAGTTACTTGACTCTTACTATTTACACAGTAACTTGACTCTTACTATTCATGATTACTATTCATGAATAGGACACTAACACTATTTACTTAGACTTTTTTACAAAAAACAAAATAAACTTTGGCCAAATGGCCGACATACTATTACAATACTTTTTACATATGGTTGATATTCAGCCGACACAAAACGACAAACATAATAAAGACATATCTTTCTTTATCTCATACGAATCTTCTTTGATTTATCTCTTTATCCTAAATCAACTGTTGGTATTACGTTATTCTCCATTACACTTGGAGCATCTATGATCTGGGTATTTGTTGCTGATAAGTTTACAATATCTTACTAATAACTCTTCTGAAATAAATCTTTTTTCAAGGCTCTTGTAGTTGGTTGATCTTCTGGCTTTAGTAATGACAAAATCCATCGCTGGACTTCATCCATATCTGATTTCCTTAGCTCTTTGGAATTAGAATAAATCATTACTTGATCTCGTGCATAATAACTCCAAATAGCATTGCCATTCAAATAATTATTGGCTAACTCTTGTATAATTGTTGCTATTCCAATTATTCTTTTATTCGCATAAAAGCTCGGTATCTCTATCTTGGTATCTCATCTTGTTTTTCTATCTCTTCTGGTATAATCATATCTCTAGTCAGGCCTATCTTTATAACTTGTATTGGCGACTTTATCTCCTCGTATAATATTTCTGCTGGTGCTGTATGTATAGAACTTTATAAAAATAGGTTTCCTTTAGTAATTCTTTTATATGTCATAAATGCTTTATGTAATTCTGGTATTCCAATTATTTCTTCTCCGTCGTATGTATATACTGTATTTAGTAGTCCATATCTATAACATGTTTTAACTAAATTTGGACTAGTTTTGGGTTGTGCTATAAGTCTGTTATATCCTTGTAGCTTCTGGGTTATATAGTCTTCTTCGGGATTTTTTGTTTGTGTAGATCTTGGGTTCAGGTTTAAATACGTGAGAAACCAAAAAATATGAATTTAAACCAGCTATTCGTAAAACCATTTATCCAAAAACCACAAATACAAATACCTGTAGAACCACAAAAATCTACATATGCAGTTAGCCTACAGAACGACAAAAGAGATACAACTATATTACGCAGTCCTACATCGAAAACATTTTTTGGGTTCTCACTATGTTTTTGCTTGTACCTGCAGCTGTATTTAAACAAATCTGTTATGTTATGGGTTTTTTGGAGTTTCCCACTTCTCCTTCTAGCTCTGGCTGTTTTTCGTCTGCCGAACGACGTAGCTCCGCATGTTTATAGTCATGCTGCTGACTTGTAGATTCTACATTTTCTTCTAGCTTTTGAATTCTCAAGCCCATACTATCCACTTTTGTACAAAGTGTAGTTAGGGTTTTGAGTATGTTTCCATAAGATTATCTTGTCCTGGTGTGTAACTCTGTCTTGATAAGTAGTCTGCAATCATATTTTTGTCAGTTTTATTACCTCAATTGTAATGTAAAATTTAATATATTTAATACTAGTATCCTTATTTCTTTTGTTGTAACTGAATCATCTAATTTTTTTGTTATCCACCATTTTACCTGTGTATTATCTGTTCTTATGTCACGACCCAAATCGGGGACGCGACTGGCCCCATTTACCCTCCGATGTGAGCGAACCAACCCATCTAAACCTTAACATTTCAAGATATTCAACAGAAAATAATGCGGAAGACTTAAACTCATTAATAAAAACAACTCAAAACTATTATTAATATTCCCAAAATCTGGAAGTCATCACCACAAGAACATCTAAAATCAAATCACTAAACTAGGAATGTCTAAGAACAAAAGTAAGTAAAATCTAGTCCATGCCGGAAGTTCAAGGCATCAAGACTTGAAGAGGGAGACCAGTCCAAGCTAGACGCATTAGCTCACCCGAATTTCCGATGGAGTGAAGACTGGCTTGATCTACTAAGCTGAGTCGAAGTTGACGGAACGTTTGCTGCATAACACAAATAACAAAAGAAAAACATAAAAGTAGGGGGGTCAGTACAACCACACGTACTGAGTAGATATCATCGGTCAACTCGAAATAGGGAACAATATATATCAACAATAATGTAAATCAACTACAATACTCAACATGTAGCACAGCAATTACTTATCATTAACAATTTCCGTCAAGTTCACACATGAGGTCTCAAGCCTCAATACCATACTCATTTGGAAATTAAGTTCATTAGATTGAGTATATTCATTATCTTTCAAGATTCATTATTTCTTCCTCTTGTGTCGGTACGTGACACTCCGCTCCTCTAATTCTATCCTGGTGTCGGAACGTGACACTCCGATCCTCATATTCATTCTATCCTGGTACCGGAACGTGGCACCCGATCCTCAAATTCTATCCTGGTGTCGGAACGTGACACTCCGATCCTCATATTCATTCTATCCTGGTACCGGAACGTGGCACCCGATCCTCATATTCTATCCTGGTGTCGGAACGTGACACTCCGATCCTCATATTCATTCTATCCTGGTACCGGAACGTGGCACCCGATCCCCTAATTCATCAAGCCTTCTTTATACTAAGGCATCCTCATTATCATTATATAATTTATCAAGCCTTCTTTCATACTAAGGCATCATCAATCTTATTATTAATATATATCAAGTGAATTAGGGTTCTTTCAAGATTTGGGATTCAATAGCTTCATCATGCTTGTAATTCATAACAATTTCATAATCATAATCATGCAAGCATACAATTAAGCATATAGACAGGTTTACAACATCATCAATACATATCATACACTATCAAGAGTTCACTACGATTATCGTAACATAAAACCATAACCTACCTCCACCGAAGAATTGGAATCAACAAGAAATTTCCCAAGCTTGCTATTCTCCTCTCTCTCGATCGATCTACTCTCTCCCCCTTTCTGTTCTTTCTCTTTTGTTTTATTCAAACCCTCTTCCTTTACCCTAATTAATCATGTAATTAAGTGTGAAAAAGGACAATAAAACCCCACTAATTTACTTAAGGTTACCCCTTTTTAACCCTAAGAAATTAGATTTGTTAATGTTACCCCTCCATCTTATAATTAAGGAAAGAATAATCAAAAACGACCCTTAAAACGTTGTGGAGAAATCCTATTTGCCTGGGACTGCGCAACCTGTGACGGGCCGTCGTGGGTGCGACGGTCCGTCGCACAGGCCGTCGTGTCCTCCCCAGACTCCAGATGGCTGCGACGGCCCGTCACCCCTGTGACGGTCCGTCCGGCCCTCCGTCATGACGGTCAAGAAACTCGTTTCTTGCACCAATTCTCAAAAGTTGAAGTGTTTTGCAACGGGACTCACGACGGTTCGTCGTGGATGTGACGGCACGTCCTGCAGGTCCGTCACAATTTACAGAGAGTCGATTTTCAGTACCCGATTTTCAAACTCTAAGTGTCATGGAACGGAACACCCACGACGGTCCGTCGAGCCTGTGACGGTCCGTCGTTGGGTCCGTGGTTTCAGCCAGTTTTTCCAGAATTTGTTCTGCTGCTCAAAACGACTAAACAGGTCGTTACAATAGATACCAATTTACCCATCGTTCGTCCCCGAACGATCAAAAGAAGAAAGACCATGGCGAAAAGGAGTACCTGAATCTGTGAACAGATGTGGGTATTTTTCTTGCATATCTGCCTCCTTCTCCCAAGTAGCTTCTTCAACCGGTCGATTCTTCCATTGAACTTTGATGGATGCAATCTCTCTCGACCTCAACTTGCGAACTTCTCTATCTAATATAGCAAACGGTTCCTCTTCATAAGTCAAGTCTCATCCAACAAAACTGAATCCCAACGGATGATGTAGGTTCCATCTCCGTGGTATCTCTTCAACATGGATACATGAAACACCGGATGCACTCCGGACAGCCCTGGGGGCAAGGCTAATTCATAAGCCACCTCCCCTATTCTCTTAAGCACTTCAATGGTGTCCAATATACCTTGGACTTAACTTACCTCTTTTTCCAAACCGCATCACCCTTTCATGGGCGAAACCTTCAACAAGACTTGTTCACCTTCCATGAACTCCAAGTCTCTAACCTTTCGGTCTGCATACTCCTTTTGTCTACTTTGAGCCGCCAAAAGCTTCTCTTGGATAGCTTTCACCTTCTCCATAGAATCTCTCAACAGATAAGTCCCCCAAGGTCTAACCTCGAAGGCATCAAACCAACCAATGGGAGACCTACACCTCCTCCCATACAATGCTTCAAATGGGGCCATGTCGATACTAGAGTGATAACTATTATTGTATGAAAACTCTGCCAAAGGTAAGAAACTATCCCAATGGCCACCAAACTCTATCACACATGCGCGAAGCATATCCTCCAAAACTTGAATCGTTCGCTCAGACTGACCATCGGTCTGAGGATGAAATGCAGTACTAAGGTCCACCTAGTACCTAATTCAGCATGCAATGTTCTCCAAAACTTAGATGTAAACTGCGTACCTCTATCTGATATGATTGAGAGTGGAACTCCATGCAACCGAACGATTTCTGAGATGTAGATTTGGCTAACTTCTCTGCATTGTAGGTCACCTTGACAGGAATGAAGTGAGCAGACTTAGTTAACCTATCAACAATCACCCAAATAGAGTCATACTTACCCAATGTCTTTGGAAGACCAACCACAAAGTCCATTGCGATTCTCTCCCACTTCCATTAGGAATGGGCATTCTCTGAAGTGTTCCTCCGGGCCTTTGGTGTTCATACTTTACTTGTTGACAATTTGGACACTTGGCAACAAACTCAACAATATCTCGCTTCATTCTACTCCACCAGAAGTGTTGCTTTAGGTCGCGATACATCTTGGTTGCACCAGGATGTATAGAATATCCGGAACTATGAGCTTCTGTAAGAATAGTGGTGATCAAATCATCGATGCGGGGTACACATACTCTTCCCTTGATCCTCAAAACACCTTCCCCATCGATTATCGCTTCCTTAGCCTCTCCTTGCAACACTTTATCTCGAATTCGCCTTAGTTTCTCATCGTCAAACTGTCTCCCTTAATCTGATCAAGGAAAGAGGATTTTGCCTCTACACAAGCTAACAATCCTCCCTTCTCATTTATTTCTAACCTCATAAGGTCATTAGCAAAATCTGCACTTCTCTAGCCAATGGGCGTCTAGAAGCTTGCAAATGAGCTAGACTTCCCATGCTTCCGGCCTTTCTACTCAAGGCATCTGCCACAACATTAGCCTTCCTGGATGATACAAGATAGTGATGTCGTAGTCCTTTAGTAGTTCCATCCATCTCCCTGTCTCAAGTTCAAGTCCTTCTGAGTGAAGACATATTGTAGGCTACGATGGTCCGTATAGACTTCACACTTAACCCCATACAAATAGTGTCTCCATTGCTTTAGTGCAAATACTACCGCGGCCAACTCCAAATCATGGGTCGGATAGTTACGTTCATGCACCTTTAATTGCCTCGAAGCATAAGCAATCACATTTTTCTCTTGCATTAGCACTGCACCCAACCCAGAATAGGATGCATCACAATAGACAATGAAGTTTTTGCCCTCTACCGGCAAGGTGAGGATGGGCGCGGTAGTCAACAAAGTCTTAAGCTTCTGAAAGCTTTCCTCACATTCATCTGACCATACAAATGGAACATTCTGCTTAGTCAAGTTCGTCAATTGGGAAGCAATGGAAGAGAATCCCTTGACGAATCGGCGGTAGTAGCTAGCTAACCCCACAAAACTCCTTATTTCTGACACGTTTGTAGGTCTTACCCAATTCTTTACGTCTCAATCTTAGATGGATCTACCATCACTCCATCCTTAGAAACCACGTGCCCCAAGAAGGACACTGAATCTAACCAAAACTCACACTTGGAGAATTTCGCATAAAGCTTTTTCTTTCTCAACAACTCTAACACCAATTTCAAATGCTCCTCATGTTCTTTCTTACTTTTGGAGTATATCAGTATATCATCAATAAACACAATCACAAAGAGATCCAAATATGGCTTGAAAATCCCGTTCATCAAGCTCATGAAGCGCGGCAGGGGCATTAGTAAGACCAAACGACATTACCACAAACTCATAATGCCCATACCTAGTTCGAAAAGCAGTCTTTGGCAAATCCGTTGCTCGTATTTTCAATTGGTGATAACCGATCTCAAGTCGATCTTCGAGAAGACACAAGCACTTGTAACTGATCGAACAAGTCATCAATGCGAGGAATGGGGGTACTTGTTCTTAATAGTTACCTTGTTCAACTGTCGGTAATCTATGCACATTCGGAAACTCCCATCTTTCTTCTTCACAAAACAAACCGGAGCACCCCAAGGAGATGCACTTGGTCTAATGAAGCCTTTGCTCAACAACTCTTGAAGTTGAGCCTTTAACTCTCTTAATTCGGCGGCGGGAGCCATTCTATACGGGGGTATAGAAATGGGGCGAGTACCGGGTTCCAAATCAATGCAGAAGTCTATATCCCTATCTGGTGGCATACCGGGAAGATCTGCAGGAACACATCCAAAAATTCTCGAACTACCGAAACTGATTCAATTGAGGGTACTTGGGATAGTGTCATCCTTGAGATGTGCCAAGAAAGCTAGACAACCCTTACTAACCATTTCTGAGCACGAATAAATGAGATGATACGCACCGGATTGGAAGTGTAGTCACCCTCCCACACTAACGGATCTGCCCCAGGCTTGGCTAGCGTCACTGTTTTAGCATTACAATCCAGAATCGCAAAGTTTGGAGAAAGCCAAGTCATACCCAGAATTACATCAAAATCACCCATTTCTAAATAACCAAATCTACATAAGTGTTGCTCCCCACAAAATTTACCAAACAAGACCTATACACTTTTCGACTATCACAGACTCACCCACCGGAGTAGAAACACGAATAGGTATGTCAAGTAATTCACAATGTAAATTAGGCCATTAGCAAATGAGGAAGATACATATGAAAACGTGGAGCCAGGGTCAAATAATACAGATGCCATGCAATCACAAACCAAGAGATTACCTGTGATAACAGCATCAGACGCCTCCGCTTCAGATCTCCCAGGGAAAGCGTAGCAATGAGCCCCATTAATTGTCTGTCCGTTGCCCCTACCATGTTGTGTAGTAGTGGCTCCGGTTTGCCCTTCACCTCTGCCGTTTTGGTGACCACCATTACCTCGGCCACCACGCCCTCCAGAATATCGACCTCTACCATTACCACCTCTTCCTCTAGCCATTGGGGGTTTGTAACTCTGGTTTGGACAGTACCTCTTAATGTGTCCAATCTCTCCACACCCATAACATTCTCTGGGTTCACGCGTCGGCCTCTCAGAGAAGTGTTGACCGTTCTGAGGTGGACCCCCAACTACAGTCTGTAGTGAAGACTGTATTGGTCGATTTGAGTGACCTCCGGAGTTCTGTCCTCTAGAATAAGAACCATTATACTCACCTCCCTTCGGAACCTCTTTGATGTCGATGTCGTGGTGAAGTCATCTGGTTTCACTCCTTCCACCTCAATCAAAAAATCTACCACCTCTTGGAAGGATGTTGCTGTTGCCGCTATCTGTAAGGCTGAAATCCGCAACTCTGACCTCAACCCCTTCACAAAACGGCGGATCCGTTCTTGTGGACTGAAACAAAGTTGCGTGGCATATCTGGATAGCGCGCGAAATTTAGCCTCATACGCGTTTACTGTCATCCTTCCCTGTTCAAGACTCAAGAACTCATCCCTCTTTCTATCTCTCAAAGTCCTTGGGATATACTTCTCCATAAATAGGGTAGAGAATGATTCCCAAGTCATAGGTGGTGCCTCTGTTGGTTGACACTCAACATGTGAACGCCACCACATTTTGGCGTTCCTTGGAACTGATAGCTCACGAACTCGACACCAAACCTCTCTACTATCCCATTTTGTGTAGTAGCTCATGACAATCAACCAGAAAATCATAAGCATCCTCGGATTCTGCACCCTTGAAGACTGGAGGTTTCAGTTTCAAGAACTTACTAAAAAGTTCATGTTGATCGTTTGTCATAATAGGCCCAGTAGTCAGACGTGGGAATGTGCCTATTCCCAATGGTGCATCCATGCGGGGAGCCATAGTAGCCGCATGTCGTATCTCTGAAACCGGAGGTGTTGGTGCAGAAACCATTGGAGGTGCTTGACCCTGATCGGACAACCCGCTAAGATAAGCAAGTACTTGGTTGATCATCTCTGGGGTAGGTTGGGGTGGCATTTCCTCATTCTGCCCTTGTTCAGTTTCCCCTTCCTCACCCTCTCTAACTACCTCCTCAGTCGGTGGAGGAGTCACCGCCCTAGCATCAGATGGGCTAGGGGCTCGTCCTCTCCCTCTAGAGGACGTCCTCCCACGACCTCTCCCACGGCCTCTTGCCGTTGTTCTTCCTCGAGCCACAGCCCCAGTGGCTGGCTCAGTAGTTTCCTGTCTTTCCGTTGTCGCTGCTGGTGCGGTCGTTGCTCTAGTTCTAACCATCTGCGAAATAGAATGAAGATGGTCAGATACCAATTTGTATCACCTAGATACCAATTGGACTCAAGTAGTAGCACGAAAGAAAGAATGAAAGAATGGAATTTTCCTAAAGTCTTATAGCCTCTCAAGGAAAGTAAAGGCGTCCCCTACCGTTCCTTAAGACTCTACTAGACCTGTTCTTGTGTGATGAGACCAATGAACCTAATGCTCTGATACCAAGTCTGTCACGACCCAAATCGGGGACGCGACTGGCACCCACATTTACCCTCCGATGTGAGCGAACCAACCCATCTAAACCTTAACATTTCAAGATATTTCAACAGAAAATAATGCGGAAGACTTAAATCATTAATAAAAAACAACTCAAAACATTATTAATATTCCCAAAATCTGGAAGTCATCACCACAAGAACATCTAAAATCAAATCACTAAACTAGGAATGTCTAAGAACAAAAGTAAGTAAAATCTAGTCCATGCGGCGGAAGTTCAAGGCATCAAGACTTGAAGAGGGAGACCCAGTCCAAGCTAGACGCATTAGCTCACCCTGAATTTCCGATGGAGTGAAGACTGGCTTGATCTACTGCTGAGTCGAAGTTGACGGAACTTTGCTGCATAACACAAATAACAAAAGAAAAAACATAAAAGTAGGGGGGTCAGTACAAAACACGTACTGAGTAGATATCATCGGTCAACTCGAAATAGGGAACAATATATATTAACAATAATGTAAATCAACTACAATACTCAACATGTAGCACAGCAATACTTATCATTAACAATTTCCGTCAAGTTCACACATGAGGTCTCAAGCCTCAATACCATACTCATTTGGGAAATTAAGTTCATTAGATGAGTATATTCATATCTTTCAAGATTCATTATCTTTCTTCCTCTTGTGTCGGTACGTGACACTCCGCTCCTCTAATTCTATCCTGGTGTCGGAACGTGACACTCCGATCCTCATATTCATTCTATCCTGGTACCGGAACGTGGCACCCGATCCATATTCTATCCTGGTGTCGGAACGTGACACTCGATCCTCATATTCATTCTATCCTGGTACCGGAAGTGGCACCCGATCCTCATATTCTATCCTGGTGTCGGAACGTGACACTCCGATCCTCATATTCATTCTATCCTGGTACCGGAACGTGGCACCCGATCCCCTAATTCATCAAGCCTTCTTTTATACTAAGGCATCCTCATTATCATTATATAATTTATCAAGCCTTCTTTCATACTAAGGCATCATCAATCTTATTATATAATATATATCAAGTGAATTAGGGTTCTTTCAAGATTTGGGATTCAATAGCTTCATCATGCTTTGTAATTCAATAACAATTTCATATCATAATCATGCAAGCATACAATTAAGCATATAGACAGGTTTACAACATCATCAATACATATCATACACTATCAAGAGTTCACTACGATTATCGAACATAAAACCATAACCTACCTCCACCGAAGAAGAATTGGAATCAACAAGAAATTTCCCAAGCTTGCTATTCTCCTCTCTCTCGATCGATCTGCTCTCTCCCCCTTTCTGTTCTTTCTCTTTTGTTTTATTCAAACCCTCTTTCCTTTACCCTAATTAATCATGTAATTAAGTGTGAAAAAGGACAATAAAACCCCACTAATTTACTTAAGGTTACCCCTTTTTACCCCTAAGAAATTAGATTGTTAATGGTACCCCTCCATCCTTATAATTAAGGAAAGAATAATCAACGAACACTAAAAAAACGTGTGGAGAAATCCTCTATTTGCCTGGGGACTTGCGCAACCTGTGACGGGCCGTCGTGGGTGCGACGGTCCGTCGCACAGGCAGTCGTGTGTCCTCCCCAGCTCCAGATGGCTGCGACGGCCGTCACCCCTGTGACGGTCCGTCCTGGCCCCTCCGTCATGACGGTCAGAAACTCGTTTCTTGCACCAATTCTCAAAAAGTTGAAGTGTTTTGCAACGGGACTCACGACGGTTCGTCGTGGATGTGACGGCACGTCCTGCAGGTCCGTCACAATTTACAGAGAGTCGATTTTCAGTACCCGATTTTCAAACTCTAAGTGTCATGGAACGGAACACCCACGACGGTCCGTCGAGCCTGTGACGGTCCGTCGTTGGGTCCGTGGTTTCAGCCAGTTTTTCCAGAATTTGTTCTGCTGCTCAAAACGACTAAACAGGTCGTTACATCTTACAATAAATTTATTGTAAACAACATATATAGGTTCAAATGCTAATAAACATTTATATAATGCAAATAATTCTTTCTATTTATTTCCCATTTTATTTGTGCTTCTGTATAAGATCCTGAATAATATCTACAATGGTGTTCTATTTTTTCTTTTTCATATTTGTATTTTAAAACTCCTCCGTAACTATGATCACTTCAATCTGTTTCAACAATATAAGAAAATGTTTTATTCTCATCACGAAAATATAGTTTTGGTAATTTTTTTACAGAAATTCTTAATATTTCTTATATGTTATTTATCTTTATCATCAAAATAATATTCTACATCTTTTTAAGTTTTTTATGTAATGGTTTTAGATGTTCTGCTAATTTTGGTATGTATTCTCTTACCTGATTTACTAATCCTATAAAGGATTGTAATTCTTTTTTGTATCTATATTTTCATCAATAGTAATTATTTTTTGTACTATATGAGTTTGCATTTTTATTCCATTTTTATCTATTTGTATTCCTAGAAATTCTATTTGTGATTTCATAATTTCTGTTTTCTTTTACTCAAACTTATGCCTGTATTTTTACTATATGTATAAATTTTTCCAATAATCTTATATGTTCATCTTGTGTTCTAGAATATAACAATATGTCATCTATATATACGATACAGTTTTCTAGTGGTTAAAACAGTTATCCATAAAATGTTGGAATCTACCTGGTGCATTTTTATATCCAAAAGGTAAAACATTCCATTCATAGAAACCTTGCGGTACTGTGAATGCTGTTATTTGTTTAGATTCTTCTTCTAATTTTAGGTGGTAAAATCCTGATTTACAGTCAAATTTGCTAAAATAATTATATCCTTGTATTGTCTTATTTTAGTATTTTGTTTGGTATTGGATAATTGTATGTTTTAGTTTTAGCATTTAGATTACGATAATCTATGACCATTCTACTTTTACCTCTTTTTTGTTCACTATGTTTTATAACTATTAATGCTGGACTTGTGTTTACTATTGCTTTTTTGTATGTAATTATTTTCTAATAATTCATCTATATGTATTTTAAATTCCTTTAAATTATCAAAGTTATATTTTAATGGTTTCTGTGTTGTTATGCTTTTCATTTATTAATTCAATTTTTACTTTTGTCTTATGTTTTTCCCATCGTTGTAATGGATTTTCGCTATAATTCTTCTAGTTGTTCATTAATTATTATTTTTTTAATTGTCTATAGCGAATATAATAATTTCTAATTGTGTTATTTGTATTATTTATATTTTCCATTTCTTGGTTTATTTTTTCACTTCCTTTTATCCATTCCATAGGTTTTCGTTGTTTTTTTTACTCTTTTTGCTCCTATTTTGTTTCCGCATGGTGTGGTAAACCACCAATGTGTTTTGTTATTATATGTGGATAAAATCTATCTAAAAATGACATTACTAATAACATATCTTTTGTGTGGTAAATTCAAAAATTATACATTTCTTCTATTGTTAGTATCTTATCCCATATGGTATTTTTATATTTTTTGCTTTATATTTAATCATACTTCCTTCATTGTTAAATCCTGTTACTACCATAGGTGTTTTTAATTTTTCCCATTTATCTTCTGGTAAGCAATTATATTTACATATATTCGCTTCTGCTCCTGTATCTATCATAGGGGTATAATATCTGTTGTGATATCCTTCTACAATAATTTTTGCAAGTATAAATATTTTCATTAATCATTTTGTTCTTTTTATAATTATTTTCTTATTTTGACAAGTTATTGTTAATTGTTCATTTTCTATGTTGTATGGTTTAACTTTTTCTAACCATTTTATTCCTAATGTAATATTATGGTCTCCTTGGTATATTTTAAATGGTATTACTAAGGGTATTCCTCCTATAATTATTCTTTTTCTGTTTTTTCTTCATTTGTGTTTACTATCTCACTAGGTAATCCAAGGCATGTGTGTCCTGTTCTTATAATTTCTTCTTCTAATACTAACTCTCTTGTTATATAATTTTCTTCTTGTCCTGTATTATTAAGATTTTATATTTTCTTTGGTCTATTATTCCTGTTATGAAATAATGATATGGTGTTATTTCTTCCTTATCTAATAAGCTTTGTGGAATTTCATATTTTCTTTTAGATGTACTCATTCCTGATGAGGTAGTTCTTGTTAATGTATTTGGTACGCTTGAAGTGCTTAATCTTTCTTTTACAATCTCTAAATCTTCTTCTTTGTCAATTTCTTTATAGCTATAGTCATTATTGTCTATTACAGTAATTATCTTTTCAAAGGGATTTTCTATTTTTATTTTATTAATTTTATTTCTTGCTGTTATTTTATGCTTGTTGTTAATATATATAGGTTTTTACATCTTGCTGTAAATAATTTGTTGCCTGGTGCTAGTTCTATTCCAGACATTTTCCAATATAAAACTAATGATTTATCTATATTTTTATCTGTAATGGTACTGTATAATTACCACTTATTGTAAATTTAATTTTTGATATATCAAGTTTCCTTTTACTGCACTAATTATGCTTTTTTCTATAGGGTGTACAATTCTATCATCTGCTAAATATATTTCTATAGGTGTATCTATTCCTTCTCTAAAACAAGCTTTTACTCATATTTATGTTCCTCCTAAATGTACATATTTTATTGGTGCTTTAGCTTTTATATCTTGTATTTCTTTGTTTATCATTCTTTTATTTATTATAGATATATGCTTTTCGTCTTGTATATCTACAATCTATGATATGTTCTTTCTGACTAACTACAATAGTATTCTTCTTTTTGTCTTTTAAACCAATTTCTTAAAATAGGTATTTCTAGTACCTTTTCAACACTTAAATCTAATTCTTTTCCTTTTATTTGTTCGAATATCGTATTATCAAATATAATTTTTTGTTCTGATGATTCTTCATTTTGGTATTCTTCCTTGGATATTATTTTATTTCATTTTCAGACATTATATTTCTTCATCTTTCGTTATTATCTAGAGGTAATATTTTCTTCTTCATTTTCAGTTTCTATATCTGATACTTCATATATACTATCATTTCACTTATTTCATAATCTATGTACTCTATTTGCATATATTTTTCATCATCTATAATTAATTCTGCTATTTGTTTTCTTTTTGGATTTTTAGGTAATTTACAATCTTTAGCTATGTGTCCTATCTTTCCGCAATTATAACAACTACATGGGATATATTTCTTTTTGGTCTATATGGTCTTTTTACTTTATAGTTTTTTTACATAATAATATGCACAAAAATGACTGTCTCCACTTGGATTCTTGTTGTCTTTGGGTCAATGATTAAATTCTCTTTAAAAAGTCTTGTCAACTATAATATACTATAAAATAAACATTTAATTTACTTGATTCAAATGGGGACTTCACAATTCAAATGATAGATGGTCGGAATCAATTTCTATTATTCAAATTAATGTATTTTATAAGTATAATTTGTTTGAGGGGGGATCTTGATTATATATGGTAAGATATGACTCACTGCATTTGTGTAATTTCGAAGATTTAGAAAATATTCTCTATCATTTATATATTATAATTGTATTTATGATTATATAGTTCAAGATATTGTATCAAAACTACATTCTATCAATTTTAAGATATAAAATATAGAATACTTTTCAACATGATTTATCAATAATTATCAATCATTTGTTTATATGATAAAATAATTCAATGAAGTATAAATATGTCGAATAATTTATCATGATAGGACTCTTAAACAAGAAATAAATTATCCAAAAGTCACAACCACATAAAAATGGTAAATGAATTCATTTTTATCTCTTGATAACACATTTTTTTTATTTTCTGCATGATGCTATTATAAATTTTTGTAGGATATCCATTGTGACTGAGCAATATTTTACACGACGAATCTTCAAATTTCTGGTTAGCTCAATTTGTTCCTCATTATTTTTTCAATGATTGACTGAAATTAAAATAAAAAAAAAATTAACATATAAACAAAGTGTGTGTGTGAGAAAGCGTGTGCATGCGTGGGCATGTGCACATACTCATATGCATAAAAGTGCACATAGTAGCTCGCGAAAATTTGAGTCTGACGTAAAAAGGCATAAGATAGTATCCACTAGTTGACCCTTCACTGAATAGGTTGAATTATATATATATTTTTCGTAATTGGTCTGCACCACTAATTTCACATTTTAACGCATAAAAAAATAAAACATAGTATAAACTCCCATATATCCACTCCCTAAAATTTTGTCACAAATTAATAAGAAAATAGTATTCTATAAAATAATACAGAAAAATAATAAAAGTACGTTGAACGTGGAGCCTTGTTGTGGAGGTAGTTGATAGAACATTGGATATTGAGGATTAATTTCAATAACTACTCTCCACATTCATTTGATTAAACAAAAAAATTGAAAATGTTACCACTGTTAAACAAGTAGAAAAAATTTACATTTCCACAATATAATAATTCTGTTTGCTTAAAATATTACTTGCATAAACTTTGTTTTAAACTAGTAATATAAATTAGGTTTATATGTACACACTTAAACATAAAAATAATATGTGTTAATCTAGTCATTCTTCACACTCCTGAACACAAAAATAGTATGCGTTAATCTACTCATGCTTCACACTCTTGAACACAAAAATAGTATATGTGTTAATCTAATCATTCTTCCTTGATCATAAATTAAAATTTAAGTTGCCCAATACAAGTAACAAATCCTTTTATAGACAACCCTACGAGCTCTCACAAATCCTTTAGGAATGACAACCCTATTAGAATCTGCATTGTAACCAAGCTAATAGAGGAACCATAAATTTAACATAAACAAAGATGAATTAGGGAAATGATTTTTTTAATTGTGACTTTATATTAGTCATTTGATTGGAAGTTTATAAGTTTATATTATATAAAAAAATGATACTAAAGAAAACTATGAATATGACACCTCTGAAGGTAAATTTGGCTTTGCGTAAATGAGAATTCAGGGTCAAAACTGTTTATTTATTATGATTTTAAATATCTCCATGGGGTAATAGCACACCCACAAATTATAGGTGTCATTTTTATATATTATTATCAACCCTATGTTTGTACGTACCAAATTTATTTAACCTACTACAGTCAAATAATATTATGCACACAAATGACTGCCGCCACCTTAAATTCTTGTTGCCTTTAGGTGAAAGATCCAAATTCTTTTACAAAACTTTTGTCAACTATCATGAATTTTATAATAGATTTATATTTCTTTATTTAACCGTTAACTTCAAAATACAAATGATAGATTGTCGGAATCAACTTGTATTATTCAAAATAATAATTTTTGATAAAGTAGAATTTATTTGAAAGCCGATCTTGATCATTTATGGCAAGTGTGATCTCACAGCATCCGTGTAATTTGAAAAATTTAGAAATATATTTTCCATTCCATTCTATATATATATATATATATATATATATATATAATATATATATATATATATATATATATAATATATATATATATATATATATATATATATATATATTCTGATCATATTGTTCAATATGTAGTACAAAAATAACGATTTATCAAATTTAAATATAAAATATAAAATTCTTTTCAACATTATTTATCAATAATTTTCAACCATATCTTTATAAGATAAAATAATTCAATGAAATATAATTATGTACAATAATTTATCACAGAAACTCTTAAACAAGAAATAAAATATCCAAGAGTCACAACTACATGAGAATTGTAAATTAATTTATTTTTTATCTTGATAACACTTCTTTTATTTTGTGGTTGATCTTATCACAAAATAACTTTTCACAACATTTATTTGACCGAGCAATATTTGGCACGAAGAATTCAAATTTCTAGCTAGCTCAATATGTTCCACAATTGTTGTTTCTATGATTGACTGTATATTAATATAAAAAATATTAACATATTAGCAAAAGTGTGTGCGTGCATTTTAGTATTTGTCAGTGTGGGTGTGGGTGTGCGCGCATCTGTGCGTTCACGTGCCCATATGCATGTGCATGCACATGCACATCCGTGTGTGCATGCTTACTAATGCGCCTACATGTGTAAATAAAAATTGCTTATAAAAAATTGAGTTCAATGCCAAAAGGAGTAACAAAGGATCTATTTGTTGACCATTCTCAACATAGTTTGGATTAAATAAATTGTCTGAACTAATCCCTATCACCAATTTTATGTTTCTAACACATAAAAAATAGAATATAATCTATGCACCAATATATCCACTCCCTAAAAAGTAAGCATAAATTAATAAGAAAATAATATTATATAAAATGAACTGAAAAAGTATAAAAGTACGTTGAAATTGCAGATCTTGTTTTGGAGGTACTTGGTGGAGCATTTGTATATTTACAATCTCCCACAATGACTTCTCTCTGCATTCATTTGATTCAACAAAAAAACATAGAAAATTTTACCACCCTTGAACATTTACAAAAACTTAACGTATTCATATTATATTAATTATTTTTGCTTCAAAAATTACATGCATAAACTAACATTTAAACAAATAATATAACTTAGATTTAGATGTGTACTTTTGAACGCAAAAAGAATACATCTCTTAATCTTGACATTCTTCCTTGATTATAGATTGCATGTATTATTTAATATAAAACATAAGTTGCCAAATAAACTAACAAACCCTTTTATGGAACTTTCATCATGCTATTTTTTTTAATAATATTTTTCTTAAATAATATAGTAACCATGTATTGTGAGCTCTAACAGATCATCTTGATGGAATGAATACCCTATTAGAGCCTGCATTATAACCATGTTAATAGAGGAACTATAAAACTAAAATTAGCAATGATGAATTCGGTCAATGAAATTTCTTAATTGTGACTTTATAGCAATCACTTGATTGTCGCTTTATATTATAAACAAAAATGATTCAAAAGAAAAAGATTAAGATGACACCTTTGAAGGTAAATTTTGGCCCAGCATAAATGAGAGTTCATGGTTAAAAGTTTTTAGTTACTCTGATTTAAAATAGTTTCATGGATTATATGACACCCACAAATTTTAGTTGTCACGCCCCTAGCCTACACATGGGTGGGACTGTCATTCGAGAACCATTGTTGTGACCAACCGAACTCTTGTCCTGGCTTACTTACTCAGCAAAAGACTTCAACTTAATAAATACCTTCGAATAAAGAACTTAAAAAATCAAAGAACGTCTTTTAAGAAAACATTCAAACTAGACAAAATGGCTACTCCATCTCATAGTAAAATTTCTGAAATACAAAGGTGAAAGACTCATAACCAATTTCTAACTATCTATCAAGCTTTTAAAACAACTGGGATGGATGTTGGGACAAATCCCATAACATCCTAATGAACTAAAAGTTAAACTGAAAGCAAAGAAAATGGATCCTCCGGAAAGCAATGAGGCTTGCCAACTGACTTTGAACTGCTAATTGGATCAACAGTGCGCTGGGATGCCGATCCTAGTGCGTCTGCTTTATAATACGATGCAGGCCAACTGGCATGAGTACATTGGATTTAAGTGTATGCAACTTGGAAAGCGAAAACACAAATAGGCTTGAATGGTAAACTAAATAACTTACTTGGTTCAAGTTAACTCAACAGGACTGAACTCATTTCAATATAAAGTAGTTTAAAAGAAGTGTAATTAAAAGAAAAGATATTTAAACATTATGTCAACTCTGTGTGTATGCAAAGATACAAATAACCGTGAGATATGTTTAACAATACAAATAAACTGGTGTATATAAAAATACAAAGTACTGCTCGCGGTGTTTTCCTAACCAACCACCATCACATAAAACCTATTGTGATGCTACAACAATTTCTCTCACGCTGTCAGAGCACCCTACCTTTCAAAGGGCATAGGACTTGAACTACTATGTGGATCCACTAGTCTATGCTAAAGATACTAAAGGAATCATATAAAAAGTAGACCCTTTTCAACTATGATGACTAACTGGTCTATGGGAATTGTTAGTTATCTAAACTCTCCCCATATCATTTCTCAATACTACTCCTATAAGTATCATATTGTTAGTGCTTATGTGATTTGAGATTAGTGCTAAAAATATAGCTCAAATTCTTCCTTTGAAATCAATGCTTTTTCTCTTGTTTAATTAACAAAACGATTACTCGTTTTTGAAAACTAACCCAAACTCTCTTTGAAATACTAAGTTTCCATTCTTACTTCAATGTGAAAACATTTTAAATCACCTTCGGTTGAATTAACCCCCATATACTTTTGAATAAATGAACTTCAACTTTTATCTTTACTGAACTCAAAAAATAATTCTTATAACAACGTTAAAATGTTTGCAAAAAACTTTTGGTAAACTTTATAAACTCCTCCTAACTTGACTCTTGACTTCTCTTGACTTTGATCTTAATTTCTCTTGACTTGACTCTTAGATGGATCTTAAATTGAATTATGGACTCAAGCATTTCTGGTTTGTGATTTGAAAGATCTGATTATGTTTAGGAATGATTTTAGATATCTAAACATGAGAAAATACAAAAATCGAAATCTGAAAGTGGGTTTGCGATGCGGAATAACTTTTAAAATTTTATTCAAAAATGGGTTTTGAGGTACAATACTTTGTGCCAGCTCCACGACGCGAAATAGAAACTTCCAAGTCTTAGAAGTGGGCACGCGACTGTAACATCTCGTAACTACAAAGAACTAGACAAGAGTTTAAAATTTGAATGTATTTATTTTTGGATAGAATAAGAAAATATAGAAATTGTAAGTAAGTAAAAAGTGAGGTTTTGGACAAAATTCAAACAACATAAATCCTAGATCAGGATAAGTTTTATGTAGTTCCAAATATGATTGGAAAGCCCTTGTAATAATATTTTCAACTCCATAATGTTTAAGTAATTTCAAGTTTGGATGAGTAAGTTATACTTTACGGAAGTTGAGCTGTTGGATTAAGGAAAGCCCAATCCGGAATTGGAAGGGCAAACTAGTATGTTCCTTGACTAAATTTCCTTTTTCGTTTTTGGTTATTTATTGGGGTAAAATAAGAATTTCATAAGTTTAGAAAAAGGTGAACTTACTCTAGGGCTTGGAGAAGAGAGAAAAGAAGAGAAAAGAGGTGAGAAATAAATAAATCACAAAGGATGTTTATGTTTTGCGAGTGGAATTCGTGGGGTGATCCCTACAACGTATGTGATATCACATAATGTTGGGTTAATTCACCCACATGACAATCTTTTTTCCATTCAGCCAATTTATATTTAGTGATGTTAAGAAGGTGAGTTCTTGATAAACATTGTTGAAAATTCATGAAGTTCATGATGTATGTGTTGTTGAAGTTTCTTGATGGTTTAATTCATGTTTCCAGGTGTAATTTTAGTTCTAATCTAGTGTGTATTGATAGAGCAAATGATCATAAGTGTTTGGGATATGAACCTTGGTGTTTAGATGGTTTTGAGATGAGAAACGAAGGAGAAAAGTTGGGGGAACACCTGGGGAGGGTCTTTGCGCGTCGTGACTCTTATATCACCAAAGGAGGATCACAGAAGTTTGAACTTTGGGCACCGCGCTAGCCATAGCGCCCCAAGCCAGTCTCTAAGGCTTGAGGAGTGGTGCCCCGCACCTCTGGGATCGCAAGGACACCAGTTCTCCCCATTCTATCCCCACCTTTTCGTGCTAGTTCCTAAGTCTTGTACCAGTGTTTGTTAGTTGATTCCAACACTCTAAGGTACATCTAAACATCATGAAATCATCCATAAACATGATATAATGAAGCTTGAATCCATAATCCAATTCAAGAAAAGTTAAGATCAGAGTCAAAGGAGTTAAAAGTCAAGTCTAGAAGATAAGAAGCAAGTCAAAGCAAAGTTCCCAAAAATTTTCAACAGTTATTAGAATTGTTTAAACTTTGTTTTTAAAACTGAAGAGTTCAGTTTATTAAAGAGTAAACTTGAATTTCTTTCTTCAAAGAAGTATATGGGTATTATGTACTCCCAAAGAGGTTTAGAAGAAATCTTTTGACATTCAAACAAGAACAAAAATTTAGATTTCCAAAGAGCCTTCATGCTAGTTTTTAGAAATGAGTTATAAATTTCAAAAAGGATGTAAAAAGAGAAATTGAGATTTCAAAGACATTTTTTGAGATAAGAGACAATATATGTTGGGAGTAGCATTGAGCAATGAATAGGGGATGAGCATGACTTCAGATAACTCACCTCTCCACAAAACCATGTAGCCACCATGGGTAGAAAAGACTCATACTTTATAGATGAACACTTCAGGTCTTATACCTTTGGATGAGTATACGATGTGTTGGCAGCGTGAGGTAGATCATTGTATGATCACTATATCTCTTATGTGATGGTTTTTTGGTTAGAGAAACTCTCACAGAAGTTATTGTATTTTAATATATACAATTTATTTGCATTCCTATATACATCTCATAATAAATTGTATCTTGCATACATACAGAGTTTACAATATGTTTTTAAACAACTTTTCTTTATATAGTATTTTTTGTTTTAAAGTGCTTTTATATTTAAATGATTCAGTTATGTTGGGTTGACTTGAGTCGGGAAAGTTGTTCAGTTTCTTTCAGATTCTTGCTAGCCTATGTTACTTTAGCATTTCAACTTGCATACTCTTACATTCAATATACTAATTTTTATTATCATGCATTGTATTATGAAGCAGACGCAGGTAACGAGGATCGGTATTCAATGCATCACTGATCCATTTAAGCTCTCCATAGTCAGTTGGTGAGCCTCCTTGCATTTCGGAGGAATCCTCTTATTGCTTTCAATATTTTTCATTATTAGAAAGTTGTGGGGTTTGTCCGAACATCTATCCTAGTTGTTTTAGAGGCTTCATAGATATCTAGACTGTCAGATATGAGCCTTTTCGCTTTGTATGTCAAATGTTTTTCTATGAGACTTGAATAGACATTTTGTCCAGTTGAATGCGTTCTTTTAAGAGATTCTCAGTTTATTCCATAAATTCTGTATATAGACTATTCTTGTGTTATAAGTCTTCCCCTGTGAATTAAGCCAGGGCAAGAGTTTTCTTGGGTCCAACAATGGTCTTCGGGTGCCAGCCACACCTACGGTATATGCTCGGAGCGTGACAGCGACAGAGAGGCAGTGTGGGATTTTGTCAGACAAAACTTCTTCTTCGTTATTGAATTCTAAACCCTCTTTAATACATGGATTCTTTCCCCAAAAACTTAGAATTTATTAAATGTTCAAAGTACATTAAATTTTATTCAAAATCAACATTAATTTTATTGATTTGATTCAAGCAACATCCTAACGATTTTAAAAAATCAAGGATTTAATATAACTTAAACAAACACATCAATTGTAATGATTGGATTACAACAATGATTGGGTTCTATCATTATAGAAATGCTAATGGGGGGAAAATTTTGTCCGAAAACTTGTAGTAATATTTGATTTGACAAACAAATCGAGATTCGATGAAATCAAAGTCATTGAAATTCAACCAAAATTGGGTAATTTAATTGTGAAATTTTTTAGATGAGTACATATGTAACATGTTAAATAACCCGTAAACTTTACGAAATTGTGTTTGGATGAGTAGAACTCCAGAAACTGATCTAGGCGTGAACGGTATTTTCTGTGTGTCGTTGGTTGACGGTTTGTTGTGAAATAGGGGTTTTAAATTCTTAAAATACCACATTATTTCCATGGGGGATGATAAGGTAGGATTTCTACCCCCAGGGGGGGGCTGCTATAGCAGGTGACGAGCTTTGTGGCCAACCAGACTTGAGTTAAAGTCGTAAGTGAACCCCAAAAATATTTTATTCTGTACTTTTGGACTCTGAGAGATAGAAAACGACCACATACGAGTTCTTGACATTTTCCCACCATTCTTGATGCTCAAGATAAGATGTTCCACTCTTAGAATTTATTTTTTATATGTAGAACGTAATCTAGTGGGTAATTATCAATAAGGAAGACTTTTGATCTAAAAATTATGGCGCGAAAAGCCCTACTATTTATATTGTGATCATGAGTATGATCTAGTTTGAGAAAAATATTAATAATTCGGGTAATTAATTATCGTTTATTCATTTATTTGTTATATTTATTATTTGTAGGCCAAGAATAATCAAAACAATCCGGAAAGGAAATAATAAAGATTCTTAAGGTTTTAAGCTTTTTTCGAGGTAAGTGGTGGTTATGATTCTATAGTTTTGTGATGTATGATTGTTCTTGATTCATTGTGTTACATGTATGTATACGAAAATTGTTTATTGATTAAACTTGGTCTGATTACGTGTGTATTAATTGCTAACCCTTATCTTTACCTCATATTAGATATCACATTGATATATGACTAAGTTTTCACTCTTCACAAATCGACATTAGACTATTAGATAGTATCACACTAAATCAATGTTGATAATTCTTTCCTTATTAACTACCTTCTTTTTCCGACAAGTAGCAACAAGGTGAGTTCTAACAGGTGCACTCGTTTAAAATACTTCCAAACGAAAGAATTATCAAGGAATCCAATCACGCTATTCAAGAATTTCTTAATAACTATTCATACTTTGGTAATGGCTCATTGTCCCCACAACCATAGTTGTTGATTTAGTGACCCATATTAGCAAGATCACACTTTATCCTTTTAGATGAATAAATCATTGACTTAAGTAATAAGAAGAATAAACTCATGATTTCAACTTGAATTGCAAAGACAAAATCTTCAAAACGTACTTTATTAACCAATAATTGCTAGGTTTTGTAAAATTAATTTCCAAAGAAAAGAACTAAACAAGAACAATATTGTTTAACCCCCAAAACCGAGGATTACAAACCCTATTTATAGAAAAATAGGTATTAACGAAAATGAAAACAAAATAAGAAAATAATGTTTCACCACACGTCTTCAATCTACGGCACTAACCTAAGGTCCACAATTCAATCTATGGTCCATAGGTCCCGTCCGTTGCTCAGGACTTTAGGAAAATTTTCAGTCTTCAAAAACCAACATTTTCTGAAAAATCTACGAACGAACAGTACAGACGATAGATCAATCTACGGTGCGTAGATCCTTGTCGTGGCCCTATACATAGAATTTTTACCATCAGGTACTGGAACCGAATCTTTATAACATCTAAAGAGTTAAAGTGCACTCCGTGTATAAATTTACGGTCTATCGATTAATTTTGTGGTTCAACACTTAGTCAAGAATTCCCTAATGTTCCGTAGATGCCCTTTTCTGCACTTCTTTCAGTTATGTCTCATGTTCTTCGCGCCTGAATATATTTCTTGAAAGCATAAGAAAAGCACATAAAACTCACGATACATCAACACCCTAAACTTAAAATCTTTGTTTGTCCTCGAGCGATGCACTATGACTCTAAATAAAACTTATATAGAAGAAAACAATTCAAGAACAAGCAATCACAGGCTCTCCATCCCAACTATCTTTTTGTGTGCAAATCTTTTCTCTTGGAAACGACAAGCTAATTTGTACGGACCGAAATGTGACAATGATCTACCACTCAACACGCAACATACATTATTTTACTATTCCCAAGGTACCGACTTTCCCACAATATCACAAGTGCCCTTAGTTCAAATGAAGTCCCTTTTTTCACACAGGAAATATGATTTTGAGAACAAGGGTTCATTTAACACTCACGCTCAGAAGTAGCATTGATTTATACGTAGTGCTCCATACCACATCCTTGCCCTTATTTTCACTTCTAAAACTCTCCAAACTAGGTTCCAAGATCACTGTAGGACTTTCTTGTCTTGTAATGTAGACTCAAAGTCAGGTTTTGTATATTTTACAACTTTTAGTTACTTTTTGTCCTCCCTGGCATTAAATTAGGCTTTTCTACCTCATTTTTCCCTATTTTAGACATTCTCCATTTTTATCCTCTTTCCATTGATTTCTCTTAACATTGAATGTGACTTTAAATTCTGTAGCTCTTTTATTTTACTTTATCCATAATTTTTTGCTTTTATTTAATTTTGCTCACGTTTTTCGCACAAAGTCACATCATCTCTTTTATTTTATCTTTCAACACTGAACTCTTTGGATACCGATTTTAATATTTGCTTCCTCTTTCATAGTCACCCTTAACTTATGGATTTTTTATTACTTAAGGTGCAAAATGCCTGATGTCAGATAAGTGCGAAGATTCTGGTTACTTTTGCTTTATCCACCCTCAACTTTGGCTTTTGGTCTAAGTGAAGACACATATGTCCAATGATGTACCATGGCCAACAAAATAGATTATGGGAAGGTGAGTTAGGGGTTAAAAAGAATTAGTCTCATTAAGGAACTAATCATTTGGATCAACGGGAACATTTATTTCATTTGGGATAGTTTACATACTTTGATCTGGTAAAATTATGTCGAAAATGCAGTTTGGGGACGAAAGGCGCCATTGTGACGCCAAGTGTTCATCCCAGATGAAGGCCATTGTGGCAGCCTCCATCACACTGTGGCATCATCCATAATCTGGCCAAGACAGGGTTATGGTGATTGTGATGAGATTCTCCAGGAAGTGGCATGTTCCCTTAACACCAAAATTTCCCCTCATTTTATTTTAACTTTAGCCTTACACAAACTATGCCATCTTTATCTAACATATATTTAACTTATTGCTGGCTATTTAAGTGGAAGGTCACGACAGAGAAAATGCAACCTTCATGCAATTTCCCGATACAACAAATAGGGAGCGACACCATGATTACCTCAACATGGGCTTTTTTTGCAAGAGGAATTTTTTTATTGTAGCGGTTGTAGGAGAAGGAACTACTTCCTATGCTCGTCTAGTGGAGTTCGGGTGGATTTCGATAACTGAGGCTCCAAAGATGCATGTTCCACTTGCGTGGGGGAGTTTACAGTGCCATGGGACGAACCCCACCCCGTCATCCACATCAGGGAAGTCAACATTTCTCTAAATTACACTACTATCAATAAGGTACTAGAGGATCCACAGGTCCCAAGACATGCATTTGAGGACCGACTAAGGGGGATGGATCTTCAGTGGATGAGGGGCACTTGATTTTGCCTACGTGTTGGGATCAGTTTACTGGGCTACTGTAGAGAGCATTACTAGCACATATTGGTCACCTAATGCTAAGATGTGGTTACTTTTGGTGAATAGGAGGATCTGTATATCAAGAAACCGCACCGACGTGAACTTTACCAAGGCTATGGTAGCCGCATGCTCCATACATGGAAACAAGCTGAATGTGGGGGCGCAGATCATCTCTTAGTGGACTATGTTCTACTGATGCAACTAGAAGGTGTTCTTCATCCTTGGTCTTATCACTTCCCTATGCAAGCGAGTAGGAGTGTCGTTGTTCGATACCAAGGCACTTCCTATGGATCCCCCATTTACCTTCTTTTGGTAAGGTTTGTCTCTAGTTTTAGGGGCAAGAGAATGAGGAATGCCAAGGATAGCAGTAGTAAGGCCGTCGTGGATTTTGACGAAGAGGTCCCACTATCATGTGCATGGGTCGAAGTGGGTCTGGAGACGTTCCAATATAAAATAGGGAGCTCTTATTCTGACTTCACTCCGATTCCACCCAATATCGCCCTAGATATTGAGATGTTCCGTCTCCAGCTACTCTAGGAGTGGAAGAAAGAATTTGCAAGGGAACTCATTATGATTTGGCTCTGGAGGCTGTGAAGACTATTCTAACCTGTGTCTCCCTTGGGCAGAAGTTTCCCATAGCGGAGCCAAACGGTTACATTTATGTTCTGGAGTTGAGAGAGGCCGTGACCAATCTAGTTCCCTAGAGGACTTTGATTCTTACACTGACACTTCTCGATCGCAGGGTTCATGATTAGCTGACAAATGTCTCACCTTACTAATAATTTTAGAACAATCTTGTTTTTATCTTTTGAACTCCTAAGGTTTTTGTAAGCCCGCGGATGCTGGTTTTTGCTATATACTGCAATGATTTATTTATTTTAAGGTATTTATAATCTATTAACTTTGTTGTTGAACACTGCTTGACTCGTAGGGGTGAATTCGGATATCATTCGGGGATGAAAATTGAAGTGTATGTGAAAACAGGTAGGCTAAGCAAAGGTTCTGCCTCACCCTGTCCCACTCTGGCGAGAAGAATTCGGATGTGGCGGTGATGCTATGGAGGGCATACTCCCACCCGGTGGCTTCGACACAAGTAGAACCCAAGCCACTAATTTCTGGGTTCTTTTCTTCTTCTAGGTTTGCCCAGCAAATTTTAGAATACTTGTTATACTAGGATAATCATTATTTACACTTCCGTAAATCCCATGAAATACAACCAATTGTTTTTTATTATTTCAACACCATCATCCACGCATTCCTAGGATACACCCAAACAATTCCAGGACTACTTGATGGTTATGACAGACGCAATTTCAACAATTCAGCCAGCACATTGCACATAAAAAATTTTAGACGCCCAATTATAGTACACGTAATCACATCATCACATTCGACAAATTCAAGTTTACATCAATAGTTAAATTCAGAAACACAAAACACGCACTCAAAGACAAATTAAATTCTTAGTTACTTCTTTCTCACCATGGATGACCATTACTGATCACTCATGCATTTATACTGCCCCTAGGCAAGATACCAATTAGAACCATCTTAGTTCAAAGTTCCTTCCTTTTGGTCCCTCCATCGTGATAATGGCATCCTATTTACCGGTTACAGATACCAATTGGACTCATATCATACCATAAGAGAAACTTTGCATGAAAGGAGAGAAGGAGTGGAAGAATTGCTAGAATTCTTCCTAGCCTCTGACAGATTATATATGGACATAAAAACACCAATCCGCAGGTATCAAGTCCGTGTTTTTCTCTTTTACAGGGAAACAAGTAACCTATGCTCTGATACCAAATTGTCACAACCCAACCCACCAGCCGGGCGGGAAACCACTCTAAAATCAAAGTAGGAGAACCTTCATATACTAAAACTTAAGCATGCGAATTTAAAAGAAAACAGAGGTAATTACAAAAATAAGACTTTCATAAATAACATCTTTAGACACACTTTTAGTTAAAACATGTAAAGAAATTAACAACTCCCATGCAACTAGTCTAAAAAGGTACAAGATCTACTAAGAGTATAACTAAGCAGGATAAATAAAAGACACAGCTCACACCACGTAGAAGGAAGAATAGAAGTTGACGAAAAATTTCTTCTTCTTCACCTAATGAAACATCACCAATCTTGCATCTAGACTATGTCCAAAGACATAGCAAGAATATCATCAGTACGAACATACTTACTAGTAGGCATCATCGGCCAGTTCGACGCCCACCACAAAATATAAGAAAATAACTAGTAAGATCATGAAATAAGTCATTTGCTTCTCCACCTTCTAACAACTCACTTCCTCGATCCTTGATCATAGCTCAACTATTCTGAAACTCTAAAAATCCCCAATTCCACCCACAACACTTGACTAACCGCTCACTATGTACTCTTACTTCTTTGTCACATTACTCAATCATGGTTTTCATAGTACACTACGACAACTTCCTTACACTAAAACCAATCTCCTTTTTACCAAGTGACCCACCTAAGCATATTAAATCACACTTGTTACCTCTACTCCTTTTTAACTATTTACAACACACGAACAAACCTCTACTCGCCCATTGAACACCTTGTCCTTTCAATATTCCCAAAGAGTATGCCTGACACGATGAAAAATTAATTATAAATTATCTTAATAGTTACCCACTACGTACAACATATAAAAATTAACACCACAATATATTCACATGCATACATATGTATCAACACATACCATCTCCTAAACGGTTACAAACACATATAATATTGAATATCACATGCTTAATCATACACCATTATCAAAAGTAGTTGGTCCTCTCATGGAACCCAAACCCAAATTGTTAGTACACCAGAATGTGGTACCCAATACCATACTTATAATGAAACATGTCAATTTGATCCCATATTTTACACCAGAACATAGAATTTTGATCCAAGTTAGTTATGTTGGCTTACAATCCGGTCCAAGTTAGTTATGTTGGACATGGCAATCCGATCCATCACACACAATCACAAACACATGTTTACTTTCAATTCCTAAATTCAAGTGATTTATAACGTATAAGCATTCATCTATCTCCTTTACAACAGTGTGAATCAACAATGCAACATTCGCATACATACATGCATCACAATGAAGAAACAACAAAAATACATCACCTATAATGGAATCACAACCATTGCTTACCAAGTGATACCTTATCGAGCATCTCATGCAAACCCTAATTCAATAATACTCAACCATAAGTCATCGTCTAAGGGATTTTCATAAGATATAAATCATAAATCAATTGGTCCACGAAGTACTACACATAAATCTTACCATCGATTTACATATATAATACACTGTGTGCATATATTTAAACTATTCAATTCATAAAACCTAGCCTCTCTAGGCGCCAAGCAGTTGCAAAGAGTTGTTGACTTTTATTCCTATTTTCCAAGATTCCTGACGGTGAATTCATGTAAAAATTTGTAAGATCTCACCATCCCAATGCTGAAATCTTCTTCTCCTTCGTTCCCATGCTTAGGATGCCTTTTTAGAGGTTTCTAGGGTGTTTTACAACTTTTTTAGGTATTTTTGGGAGATGGAAAAAATAAAATTTCACGTAATGTATGTTTTGTCTCGCTAATCCCGCTGTTACGCCAACTCTGTTTTGGTGCCGCCACCCTAGTGGCATCTTGCCTGCTAAGGCGGATGGTGATCCAGAATTTCCCAAAATTTTTATTTCTACTAAACAACGACGGTTATGGTCGTTATAGTTACGGTTCTATACAATAACAAAGTATAGGATAGTTCTAACAGCATGTGGAAGACATTGTATCACTACTTAGGCTTATAGTGGTGGTTGTTGGCTAGAAAATCTCCCACAGAAACTACATTAATTTATAGTATGAGTAAATTTATGTTTGTTATTGAATTTACTTTAACTAACTATGCTGTTTTCCTCTGCTTTAACAAATTTTCATACATTGAATGTGTTATATTGCTTTATACTAAATTAAGTTACTTATGAGTTGAGAAAATCCAAGGTATATATACCTTTCAAATTCTTTTCAAGCCAATGTATATTTAACATTACAACTCGCATACTCGTACATTTAAAGTACTGTTACGAGTTCGCCTCCATCATCGTATGATGTAGATGTCGGTAACAAGGATCAGCACGCTGTCATGATCGGGGGCACCCCCTTCAAGTAGTACGACGTACTTGACCTCTCGGAGGTCTTATACAAACCCATAGTTATCATTCATCGCATCGACATAGTAAATTTAGCAGAAAATTTAAAACTTTTCATAGCATCTCATATGCTAGAAACTTTACTTCATATACGTATAAAATATACGTCATAATACATATATAGACTCTAAGTCTCTTTGCCATCTTAGACTCAATAACTTTGGATTACATTAAGGACATGGACCTTATGACATAATATAAAACTATACATTACTAAATAGACTTTACAATAAGTACACATGAGGACATCCTTGGGCTTAAGGATTCCTTTCCTTGAGATTTGGAAATCACATATCAAGCTCCTCAATCATAGACCTCCTTTAAGCATCCATAACCTACACTTTGTATAAGAATAAGAGAAGAATGGGATTAGCACAAAATGTAGTAAGTGTGGCAACCATGCAAAAACATGCATTTAAAAGGGACATTTTCTTTGAAATCATACTTCATGCCATTTTGAGTAAATCATCATAAAACCTTAATCAATAACATATAAATGTTTTCATACTTCATAGAAACAAAATCAAAGGCCAAACATCATAGAAAAACACATACCATCATAGAAGTATAATATCAAATAGACATAGTTAAGTCAAGACCTTCATCATATAGTCAACAATATCAACATCATGCATAAAGACTTCAATCATGCACATCTTCATAACAAGTATACAAATGCTACAATGTCATGCATAAGGAACACATACATAGTGACATGCATTAGAACTCCTTCCTAGAACTTCCTAAGAAGCTACTTGTCCAATGTTTAGATGGGTTCATTACTTTAACCTATAATAATTAACATCCCTTAAGTCATTCTATTTATGGTCCTAGTCATTAACTTTCATTGTCCATTTTACTTTAGGGAAACTATAGCCTTAACCAACATAGACTATGTGATTCTAAACATGGAATACGATGTCATAGAACCCCACACCGATAAAGGGTGGTTTACCGGCCAAAGTAGAACAAAATGAGACAAAGCTTTCTAGGTGGAATCCACTAGCTAGTATACTATGGTGGCAACATAGTTACGGAACTTGGAGGTACATGTGAAAACCCTCCTTATGTCAAGATTAGGCATTGTAGTTATTCACTTATGGAAACCCTATTTATTCCCATATAGGCATTGTGGTAATCCACCTCATGAGATTTATGGTGACCTACCTTCCTACCATGGGAAGGGACACACTAATATCAAGTTCACTCGATGCTAAGCTACGTTTCCTTTTATTGAAAACCTTTATTATATTTTTACTTTATAAATCATAGGTTTAGGAGATTCATCCTCTCATATGCTTAATTCATAGGTCATAGGTGAAAAATCATCAACCTAAATCATGTGAGAATAACCTTTCACATGGACATAGCATATGTAATAGCACTATCTAGTGTAGGATACACTTGAGTACACTTTTCAAGGCTCCTCAATTGACTAGATCATCATTCATGTGTATGAGTGTATACATATATGCGAGCAAACCTTTCACATAACACATAATGTCACACATGTTCATTTATCAACACATGAGTTTATAGGCATAACTATATGAGCAATCCTTTCATACAAACCCACTAAGACACTATGCACATTCATACTTCATTCTTTCATATACATTATATTCATAACATGTTCATATATTAATCATTCATATACATAGAAACAAAACCAAGGAATTTTCCTTTTAAGATACACATGTGCAATGTATAGACAAGGTCCCATACCATTGCCTATACTAGTACACCTATCAAGTGATCCTAGAAAGGAATACATAACATATTTCATATACATATACTTTACATGCATAGTGGTAGACACTAGTGAATATGAGAACTACCTTTCATTTAGACACAATGACCTATAATACTTGTAACATGCACGTAAGTGAGAGTGTGTGTACATTGACCAACATGATCACATAGTAGCTATCAATTACTCCTTGAGTCATCCACCCTATTAGACCACATTATACTTGCAAGATCATACCACACAACACATAATAGCATAGGAGGCAGGACAATGTGAACATTATAACCAAGGCTCCTAACTTTATCTATTTACACTTTCATATAAGAGGTACATGGGTAAGGGATATTGACCTTTTTAACACATCAATGGAATCACCTATACAATACCCTAACATGAATATACGCATATTCACACAATAGCCACACAACCTAGATCACAACTAGAGAGTAAAATAGGCACAATTACATCATAGAGTAATCATCTAAATCCCTAAATGATGTGTTCATCAATTTACCTTCAAGGCCATGGTCAACACATATATAATGAAAATAAGATAAGCACCGCCACCATGAGTGGAATATACCAAAAAATGTCATACAAGGCTTCATCAGCATTTCTATAAAGAAGTAGAGAAGTAGAAGAGCAGAGAGAAGAAGCATTCTTACCAATTTCTGACCCTTTGATCATCATTGATAAATACACCTTATTTATCAATAAAACACATTTATGGCAGTATCTATATGCACCTCGAACATATAAGAAACCATGTACAAAATGTTACAAGTTTATATGATAACATATTACAACACATCAACATACTAGGAAAGTAGAATAACATAGATCATTACCTAATTGCCCTTGCATTGATTTAGATCATATTCCATACATATTATGAGTCTAAGGTATCAAAAATCTACCTTTAACCATATTGAAATCATAATTACATACCCTCAAGACTAAGGTTACAACATAGGCATTTAGGCTTATCGATTTGCTAGAATATAGAAGACTTTACCAATACAATGAACTCTCTAAGGCTTTAATCATCATTCATATTTTATGAAAATACACTCATTAGGCAGTAGCTAGCTTTGTGGGAAATCAAGAAGAAACCATGCTATATATTACAACAACTCAAGATCCATCACACACTTAGCTTTTTGACTTCATAGCCTAAAGAAATCTAGATCAATTCTTGCAAGCCTTTCTTAGATTGTTCATTAAGGATTTATGCCTACAAAATTCATCCATTATATCACCCCTAAAAAGTAGCTACATCAGTTCATACATAATCACAACCTTACACAATCGATCCTACAATCGACTTCAAGATAACATGTAGAAACATAGCATATTCATGTTCAAATCTTCATATATTTATCATCATTGAATGATCATAATCAATTCACCATCAATTAACGTAAATAAAAATAAACACAAGCAATTCAACGTAAGAGAATCACCATTTTATAAAGAACAATACATAACCACGAAGCCAATGCAAGAACTAAACCAATTCTTGAAGGAACATGAAACCATCATGCAATTGGAGTGAAATCACATTCAAATCATTGCATAAACTTCAATTCATCATGATTTAATCCTTAACAACGTTTTGAGAAAGAACCCATGGATATATTGGAAGATTGGAAACTTGATCATAAGATTTCTTTGAAAAACATTTTGAATGGCTCTCTAGATGAAAATATAACTAGAGATGAAGATCACCATACCTTTGTCTAGTTGAAAACCTCTTAAACTTGATGATTAATCCATGGAAAACCCAGCTTGAACCTGTTCTTGAGCTTCACCTACATTGGTGGTTTCTAGAGAGAACATTTTTGCAGGGAAAGGTTTCAACATTGTGAAAGGATTCTAGAATGGGGTGATCACGTTTTTGATTACTTATATACACCCAGAATCACTTAAATAACCCCTTAATAATCAGGTTAAGACATGGGGTGAATTTCCCATTTAACCCATTTAATGAAAAAGAAGCAGGCTACCAGTTTCTGGCCACCCGCGACGAAGGCAGTGACGGGGCGTCACACCACCACGGACCGTCACAGGTATCCGTCGTGGGGTACTTCATTCAACACTGTCCAGGCAGTGTCTTAGGCAACTTTGGGTCCTTCTTTTGGGGCCTCTTGTAGGGCCCATTAGAAGTCGTACGCAGACGTTTTAAACGTCACTATGAACCTTAGCAAGTTATAGACCTTCCACATAAATTTCATCGAAAACAAACACCTATAAAGATTCCAAACAGCCTTGGCCCCAACATGACATACGATGAAGGTCTTAGGGGCTATCTTTCGAACGACTTGGACGTTTTTTGCCGTTTGACATCCAAACTTCACGAAACTTCATATAGAAACATTAAACATCATTTTAAACCATTTCAAGACTTAATATACTCATTTCATACAGATTTAGGCATGCATAGACACATGAGGCCCACAAACGACTAGTCGTCGAACGTCTTGGTTGTCCCTTGACGTTCGACTGTCAAATCACTTCAAACTTTTTAGTCTTCCTCTAAACCATATAATAATTAATTTTAAGACCTTAGAACATCACTAAACATCCATGAACACATAGAACCACATATTAGGCATCTAGTTGACTTAGTCGTCGAACATCTTAGTCATCCCTTATCGTTCGACATCCAATACCTCTAATATTTTAGCTACAGACCATATACTATATTTTAAGCATATTTAGGACATAAGAACTTTAATAAAAAAATGTTATTCTCTAGACACCATATCTCATTTTCGGGGTCTTGCACACGCAACGCCTCGTTGATCCAATTAAGCAATAAGAGTCAGTTTGTGAACTTCTTTGCATCCTAGGGGACTCTTTTTACTGTTCTTTTAGTTTTTCATTGTTAGGATGATCGGGGGTACTTTACCAATATCCCTCTTTGTTTTAGAGGCTTCGTAGACAGTCAAATGTTAGTTATTTAATCTTTTCATTTTATTATCTTATGTTGAGACTAAGTTTGAATTAATGGCTAGTTGATCGTATTCTCTATAACATTCTATGTTTTGTTTGAGTTTACCTTGTTAAAGTAAGTCTTCCGCTGAGTAAGTAAACCATACCAAGGATTCGCTTGGGGTAGCAATGATTCTCGACTTGCTGATCACGTCCGGGGTGTAGGTTTGTGGCGTGACATATAAAGTCACAACTAAAAAACTCCATTTCCCTAATTCATTATTGCTTATGTTACTTTATGGTTCCTCTAGAGGGTCTACACTGTAGACTCTAATAGGACGGGCATTCCCTCAAGAGGATCTGTAAGAGATCTTAGTACAAGGGCACAATGTTATTTAATAAAATTATTATGAAACAAACAAATTAGAAGGACGAAAGTACCAAAAAATGGTTTGTTAGTTGTATTGGGAACTTACTTTTATGTTAAACAAATACATACTTAATCGAGGAAGAATGTCAAGCTTAACACATATACTTTTTTTTGCGTTCAGGAGTATACATCTAAACTTAATTTGTATTTCTAATTTAAAAGATACGTTATGAAAGTAATTTTTAAACAAACATAATTTTTATAATTTTAAAATGGTAACTTTTTGTAATAGTTCAATAGTTAACATTTTTTTGTTTAATCAAATGAATGTAGAGAGAAATCATTGAGAAAAATCCTCAATATTCAAATTCTCTATCATGTACCTCCACATCAAGAGCTCCACGCTCAACAGAATTTTATAGTTTTTCTGTTTCATTTCGAAAAATATTATTTTCTTATCAAATTATGCCAAATTATGAGAGAGTCGGTATATGGTTTCTTAGATTATGTTTTATTTTTTTACAAGTTTAAATGTGAAATTTGTTGTGCAGACCGATTCTGTACATTTCATATAATCCAAAATATGCTGAGAATGGTAAAATTGATCCTTTCTTATGCCTTATGACATCGAATTCAAATTTCTGTAAGTTATTATTATCTATGCACTCATGCGCGTGGATGCACACATGTGAACGTGTGCAGGTGCGCACACACATACACTTTTGCAAATATGTTAGTTTTTTTTATATTTAGTTTTCAGTCAATCGTAGGACAACAAGTGAGGAACAGACTAAGCTAACAAGAAATTTGAAGAGTCCTCGTGCAAAATATTGCTCGGTCAAAATAAATATTATCAAAAATTATTAAAATATAAAAAGTGTTATCAAGAGACAAAAACAAATTAAATTACAATTTTCATGTGGTTGACTTGTGGATGTTTTTTTTTTTAAGAGTTTCTATCATGATAAAAGATTGTACATACTTATAGTTCATTGAATTATTTTATCATATAAACATATGATTGATGATTATTGATAAATCATGTTGAAAAGTATTCTATATTTTATGATTTAAATTTGAGAAATTTATTTTTGTACTATCTCTTGAACAATATGATCAGAACTATAATCATATATAGATAAAGGATGGAGAAATTTTTCTATATCTTTAAAATTACACAAATAAAGTCAGATAATATCTATTATCAAGTTCCCCCCTCAAATAAATTTTGCTTATCCAAAAAAACATTAATTTGAATAGTAAAAACAGATGCCGACTATCTATCATTTAAATTGTGAAGTTAACCGTAAAATCATGAATCTTTATACTTTATTGTATAGTATATGATAGTTGATAAAACTTTTATAAGAGAATGTGGATCTTTCACCTAAAGGCAACAAGAATCCAAGGTGGAGAAAATTATTTGTGTGCATAATTTGATTTGACTATAGTATGTTAATCAAATTTCATACCTATAAACATAATATGGTTGATGATAATATATCAATAAATTTAAGAGTAAGAAAAGACATAAAATGACAAGCCTATTACCCATGGAACTATTTCAAATTACAATAAATAAACACTTGGACACTGAACTCTCATTTACGCTAGGCAAAAATTTACCTTCATGTAACGACCTGTTTAGTCGTTTTGAGCAGCAGATTTTATTTCAGGAAAAACTGGCAGAGACGACGGATCCCACGACGGACCGTCATGGGCACGACGGACCGTCGAGGGGGTCTCGTTCCAAAACACTTAGAATTCTGAAGTTTGGGTAGTGAAATCGACTCTCTAAACTTCGTAACGGAATGGCAGGACGGACCGTCGTGGGCACGACGGACTGTCACACATCTTCCACTGAAATTAAGTCTCTGAAATTCGTGACGACATGGCAGGACGGACCGTCGTGGGCACGACGGACCGTCACAGACTCCTCAAGGGAATTAAGTCTCTGAACTTTGTGATGGAAGCTGCAGGACGGACCGTCGCAGGCACGACGGGCCGTCACAGGTTGCGTAATCCCAGGCTGAGTCGGATTTCTGTTTATGTTTTAAAGGGGCGTTTTGGACTATTCCTGCTTATAATTATAAGTTAGTGGTTTAATAGTAATAACTCAATTACTTGGGGGTTAAAAGAGATAACTTTGAATTAATTAATGAGTTAATTCATCATTTTTTTTATACTTAATTATATGTTAATTAGGGTAAAAGAAAGAGAGTTTGAATAAGAAAAATAGAAAGAACAGAGAGAGGGAGAAGAACGATCGAGAGAGAGGAGAAACGAAGAGGAAAACAAAGCTTGGAAAAGTAGATTTGTTGATCACAATTCTTCGGTGGAGGTAGGTTATGGTTTATGCTATTCGTAGTAAACTCTTAATACCGAATGATATGTATTGGTAGTATTGTAAACCCTTCTATATGCTTAATTGTATGCGTGCATGAATGTGATTATATAATTGTGATAAAATAAGCATGATGAAGCTATTGAATCCTAAATCTTGAGAAACCCTAATCTACTTTGTTAATGATGATGCCTTGGTATAAAAGAAGTCTTGATGAATGAAAGTAGTGAGTTTAGGGGATCGGGTGCCACGTTCCGATACCAGGATAGTAATAGAGGATCGAGTGCCACGTTCCGGTACCAGGATAGTATATGATGATCGGAGTGTCACGTTCCGACACCAGGATAGTATATGGATCGGGTGCCACTTTCCGGTACTAGGATAGAATGAGGATCGGAGTGTCACGTTCCGACACCAGGATAGTATATGGATCGGGTGCCACGTTCCGGTACCAGGATAGAATGAGGATCGGAGTGCCACGTTCCGGCACCAGGATAGAATATGGATCGGGTGTCACGTTCCGACACCAGGATAGTATATGAGGATCGGAGTGTCACGTTCCTACACCAGGATAGTATATGGAGCAGAGTGTCACGTACCGACACGAGAGGAATAAAGATAATGAATCTTGAAAGATGTTAATATACTCAATTTAATGAACCTATTTCCCAAATGAGTATGATATTGAGGCTTGATTCCTCATGGGTGTACTTGGCGTTATTTATTAATGATTATAGTACATGATATTGCTACAGATTGAGTATTGTACTGGAATTTATGATGTTATCTGATATATACTATTTTCTATTTTGAGTTGGCCGATGATACCTACTCAGTACTTGTGTTTTGTACTGACCCCTACTTAATGTTTCCCTCTTGTTATTTGTGGAGTGCAGCAAACATACCGTCGTCTTCAACTCAACCGCAACTCTAGCCAGTCTTCTTTACACCGGATTTCAGGGTGAGCTAATGCTTCTAGCTTGGACTGGATCTTTTTCTTCATGTCTTGATGCCTTGAAGTTCTGGCATGGACTAGCTTTTACTTATTTTAGCTTTCATAGATACTCTTAGTTTTAGTAATTTGAGGATAGATGTTCTTCTGATGATGACTTCCAGATTTTGGGAATAATAGATGTTGAGTTTTTAAGAGTTATTTAATTGATTTTGATCACGAGTTTTAAGTCTTCCGCATTATATACTGTTATTAATGGTTGAAATGTTGGGGTTTAGATTGGTTGGTTCGCTCACATAGTAGGATAAGTGTGGGTGCCACTCGCGGCTCGGTTTTGGGTCGTGACAAACTTGGTATCAGAGCATTAGGTTCGTTAATATCATCACACAAGAACGAGTCTAGTAGAGTCTTAAGGAACGGTAGGGGGACGCCTTTACTTTTCTTTGAGAGGCTATAAGACTTTAGGAAAATTCCATTCTTTCATTCTTTCTTTCGTGCTATTACTTGGATCCAATTGGTATCTACGTGACACGAATTGGTATCTGACCATCTTCACTCTATTTTGCAGATGGTTAGAACTAGAGCAACGACTGCGCCAACACCAACACCGGCAAGACTAGAAGCGTCTGAGCCAGCCACTGGGGCTGTAGCTCGAAGAGGAGTAGTGGCTAGAGGTCGTGGAAAAGGTTGTGGGAGGACGTCCTCTAGAGGAAGAGGACAAGCACCTAGCCCATCTGGTACTAGGGCGGTGACTCCTCCACCAACTGAGGAAGTGGTAAGAGAGGGTGAGGAGGGGGAGAATGAACAAGTACAGAATGAGGGATTGCCACCCCAACCTATCCCAGAGATGATCAATTAGGTTCTTGCTTATCTTAGCGGGTTATCTGATCAGGGCCAGACACCTCCAGTGTTTTCTGCACCAGCACCTCAGGTTTCGGAGGTACAACTTGCAGCTACTGTGGCTCCCCGCATGGATGCCTCATTGGAAGTAGGCATGTTTCCTCGTCTGACTATAGGGCCTATAATGACAAATGATCAGCATGAACTTTTCAGTAAGTTCTTGAAATTGAAACCTCCAGTCTTCGAGGGTGCTGAATCTAAGGATGCCTACGATTTTCTGGTTGACTCTCATGAGCTACTACATAAGATGGGTATAGTAGAACGGTTTGGTGTTGAGTTTGTGACTTATCAGTTTCAAGGGAACGCCAAAATGTGGTGGCGGTCACATGTTGAGTGTCAACCAACAGAGGCACCACCTATGACTTGGGCATCATTCTCTAGCTTGTTTATGGAGAAGTATATCCCCCGGACTTTGAGGGATAGGAAAAGATGTGAGTTCTTGAGCCTAGAGCAAGGTAGGATGTCGGTTACTGCATATGAGGCTAAGTTTCGTGCATTATCCAGGTATGCCACCCAATTTTGTTTCAGTCCACAAGAGAGGATTCGCCATTTTGTGAAGGGGTTGAGGTCAGAATTGCGGATTTCAGCCTTACAGGTAGCGACTACGGCAAAATCCTTTCAAGAAGTGGTAGACTTCGTGATAGAGGTGGAAGGAGTGAAGCCAGATGACTTCACCATGGCATCGACATAAAAAAGGTTTCGAAAGGGAGGTGAGTTTAATGGTTCTTACTCTAGAGGACAGGGTTCAGGAGGTTACTCAGTCCGACCAATTCAGTCTTCACTATAGACTGTAGTTGGGGGTCACCTCAGACCGGTCAACACTTCTCTGAGAGACCTATGCTTTACTCCAGAGAGTGTTATGGATGGGGGAGACTGGACATATTAAGAGTTATTGTCCAAAACAGAGTTACAGACCCCCAATAATCAGAGGTAGAGGTGGTCATAAGAGGCCGTCATTCTGGAGGACGTGGTGGCCGAGGTAATGGTGGTCACAAAAACGGCCGGCGTGACGGGCAAACTGGAGCCACTACAGCACAACATGGTAGGGGCAACAGGCAGACAGGCGATAGGGCCCATTGTTACGCTTTCCCCGGGCGGTTTGAAGCGGAGACATACGATGTTGTTATCACAGGTAATCTTTTGGTTTGTGATTGCATGGCTTCTATATTATTTGATCTGGCTCCACATTTTCATATGTATCTTCCTCATTTGCTACTGGTCTTAATTTACATTGTGAATTGGTTGACATGCCTATTCGTGTTTCTACTCTGGGGGGTGAGTCTCTGATAGTTGAAAGGGTATATAGGTCTTATCTGGTGACGTTTGTGGGGAGCAATACTTATGTAGACTTGGTTATCTTAGAAATGTTGATTTTTGATGTAATTCCTGGGTATGACTTGGCTTTCTCCGAATTTTGCAATATTAGATTGTAATGCTAAAACGGTGACGTTAGCCAAGCCTGGCACAGATCCGTTAGTGTGGGAGGGCGACTACACTTCCACTCCGGTTCATATTATCTCCTTTCTTCGTGCTAAGAGAATGGTTAGTAAAGGGTGTTTAGCTTTCTTGGCACACCTCAGGGATGATACTACCCAAGTACCTTCAATTGAGTCGGTTTCGATAGTCCGTGAGTTTCTGGATGTGTTTCCTGTAGACCTTCCTGGTATGCCACCGGATAGAGATAATGATTTTTGCATTGATCGGGAACCGGGTACTCGCCACATTTCTATACCCCCTTATAGAATGGCTCCCGCGGAGTTAAGAGAGTTCAAGGCCCAACTTCAAGATTTGTTGAGCAAAGGCTTCATTAGACCAAGTGCATTTCCTTGGGGTGATCCGGTGTGTTTGTGAAGAAGAAGGATGGAAGCTTTCAGATGTGCATAGATTATAGACAACTGAATAAGGTAACTGTTAGAACAAGTATCCCATTCCTCTCATTGATGACTTGTTCGATCAGTTACAAGGTGCTTGTGTCTTCTCTAGATTGACTTGAGATCCGGTTAATCAATTGAAAATACGGGCAACGGATGTTCAAAGACTGCTTTTTGAACCAGGTATGGGCATTACGAATTTGTAGTAATGTCTTTTCGTCTTACGAATGCCCCTGCTGCTTTCATGAGCTTGATGAACGGGATTTTTAAGCCATATCTGGACCTCTTGTGATCGTATTATTGATGATATACTGATATACTCCAAGAGTAAGAAGGAACAAGAGAAGCATTAGAGAATTGTATTGGAAATGTTGAGGGAGAAAAAGCTTTATGCCAAATTCTCCAAGTGTGAGTTTTTGGCTAGATTCAGTGTCCTTCTTGGGGCACGTGGTTCTAAAGAGTGAGTGATGGTGGATCCTTCTAAAATTGAAACAGTGAGGAATGGGTAAGACCTACTAATGTGTCAGAAATAAGGAGCTTTGTTGGTTTAGCTAGCTATTACCGTCGATTTGTCAAGGGATTCTCTTCTATTGCTTCCCAATTGACGAACTTGACTAAGCAGAATGTTCAATTTGTATAGTCGGATGAATGTGAGGAAAGCTTTCAGAAGCTCAAGACCTTGTTGACTACTTCACCAATCCTTACCCTGCCAGTGGAAGGTAAGAATTTCATTGTCAATTGTGATGCATCCTATTCGGGTTTGGGTGCAGTGCTAATGAAAGAGAAGAATGTAATTGCTTATGCTTCAAGGCAATTAAAGGTGCACGAACGCAATTACCCGACCCATGATTTGGAGTTGGCCGCGGTAGTATTTGCATTCAAGCAATGGAGACACTATTTATATGGGGTTAAGTGTGAAGTCTATACGGATCATCGTAGCCTACAGTATGTCTTCACTCAGAAAGATTTGAATTGAGACAGAGGAGATGGATGGAACTACTGAAGGACTACGATATCACTGTTCTGTATCATCCGGGAAAAGCTAATGTTGTGGCATATGCTTTAAGTAGAAGGAAGGAGGAAGCATGGGAAGTCTATCTCACTTTCAAGTTTCTAGACGCCCGTTGGCTAGAGAAATTCAAAACTTGGCTAATGACTTTATGAGGTTAGAAGTAAATGAGAAGGGAGGATTTTTGGCTTGTGTAGAGGCGAGATCTTCTTTTCTTGATAAGATTAAGGGAAAGCAGTTTGATGATGAGAAACTAAGCCGAATTTGGGATATGGTGTTGCGAGGAGAGGCTAAAGAGGCCATAATGGATGAGGAAGGTGTTTTGAGGATTAAGGGAAGGGTATGTGTGCTCCATGTTGATGACTTGATCCACACTATTGTCACAGAGGCTCATAGTTCCGGATACTCTATACATCCTAGTGCAACCAAGATGTACCGTGACCTAAAGCAACACTTTTGGTGGAGTAGAATGAAGCGCGACATTGTGGATTTTGTTGCCAAATGTCCAAATTGTCAACAAGTAAAGTATGAACACCAGAGGCCCGGAGGAACGCTTCAGAGAATGCCCATTTCTGAATGGAAGTTTGAGAGAATTCCAATGGATTTAGTGGTTGGTCTTCCAAAGACATTGGGTAAGTTTGATTCAATTTGGGTAATTGTGGACCGATTAACTAAGTCTGCTCACTTCATTCCGGTCAAGGTGACCTACAATGCGGAGAAGTTAGCCAAAATCTACATCTCAGAAATCGTTCGATTGCATGTAGTTCCACTTTCCATCATATCAGATAGAGGTACGCAGTTACTTCTATGTTTTGGAGAACATACATGCGGAATTAGGTACTAGGTTGGACCTTAGTACTGCATTTCACCCTCAGACTGATGGTTAGTCTGAGCGAACGATTCAAGTGTTGGAGGATATGCTTCGTGCATGTGTGATAGAATTTGGTGGTCATTGGGATAACTTCTTACCCTTAGCAGAGTTCTCCTACAACAATAGCTATCACTCAAGCATTGATATGTCCCCATTGAAGCACTGTATGGGAGAAGATGTAGGTCTCCCATTGGTTGGTTTGATGCATTTGAGGTTAGACCTTGGGGTACGGACCTTCTGAGGGAATCGCTAGATAAAGTGAAATGCATTCAGAAAAGCTTTTAGCGGCTCAAAGCAGGCAAAAGGAATATGCAGATCGAAAGGTTAGAGACTTGGAGTTCATGGAGGGTGAACAAGTCTTGTTGAAGGTTCTCCCATGAAAGGGGTGATGCGGTTTGGTAAGCGAGGTATGCTTAGCCCAAGGTATATTGGTCCCTTTGAAGTACATAAGCGAGTAGGGGAGGTGGCTTATGAATTAGCCTTGCCTCCAGGGCTGTCCGGAGTGCATCCGGTATTTCATGTGTGCATGTTGAAAAGATACCATGGGGATGGAAACTATATCATTCGTTGGGATTCGGTTTTGATTGATGAGAATTTGTCTTATGAGGAGGAGCCTGTTGCTATTTTAGCTAGAGAAGTCCGCAAGTTGAGGTCAAGGGAGATTGCATCCATCAAGGTTCAATGGATGAATCGTCCGGTTGAAGAGTCTACTTGGGAGAAAGAGGCTGACATGCAAGAAAGATACCCACATCTGTTTACAGATTCAGGTACTCCTTTTCGCCTTTGTTTCTTTTCTTGTGAACGTTCCAGGACGAACGATGGGTAAATTGGTATCTATTGTAACGACCTGTATAGTCGTTTTAGGCAGCAGATTTTATTTTTGGAAAAACTGGCAGAGACGACGGATCCCACGACGGACCGTCGAGGGGGTCTCATTCCAAAACACTTAGAATTCTGAAATTTGGGTACTGAAATCGACTCTCTGAACTTCGTAACGGAATGGCAGGATGACCGTCGTGGGCACGACGGACCGTCACACAGCTTCCACAGAAATTAAGTCTCAGAACTTCGTGACGACATGTCAGGACGGACCGTCACAGACTCCTCAAGGAAATTGAAGTCTCTGAACTTTGTGACGGAAGCTGCAGGACGGACCGTCGCAGGCACGACGGGCCGTCACAGGTTGCGTAATCCCAGTTTGTGTCGGATTTCTGTTTAAGTTTTAAAGGGGCGTTTTGGACTAATCCTGCTTATAATTATAAAATTAGTTGTTTAATATTAATAACTCAATTACTTGGGAGTTAAAAGAGATAACTTTGAATTAATTAATGGGTTAATCATCATTTTTTTATACTAAATTATATGTTAATTAGGGCAAAAGAAAGAGGGTTTGAATAAAAAAATAGAAAGAACAGAGAGAGGGAGAAGAACGATCGAGAGAGAGGAGAAACGAAGAGGAAAACAAAGCTTGGAAAAGTAGATTGCTTGATCACAATTCTTCGGTGGAGGTAGGTTATGGTTTATGCTATTCGTAGTAAACTCTTAATGTCACGTTCCCACACCAGGATAGTATATGAGGATCGGAGTGTCACGTTCCGACACAAGGATAGTATATGGAGCGGAGTGTTACGTACCGGCACGAGAGGAATAAAGATAATGAATCTTGAAAGATTTTAATATACTCAATTTAATGAACCTATTTTTCAAATGAGTATGGTATTGAGGCTTGAGTCCTCATGGGTGTACTTCGCGTTATTTATTAATGATTATAGTACTTGATATTGCTACAGATTGAGTATTGTAGTGGATTTTATGATGTTATCTGATATTTACTGTTTTCTATTTTGAGTTGGCCGATGATACCTACTCAGTACTTGTGTTTTGTACTGACCCCTACTTGTATGTTTCTTTCATTGTTATTTGTGGAATGCAGCAAACGTACCGTCGTCTTCAACTCAACCGCAACTCTAGCCAGTCTTCTTTACACCGGATTTCAGGGTGAGCTAATGCTTCTAACTTGGACTGGATCTTCTTCTTCATGTCTTGATGCCTTGAAGTTCCGGCATGGACTAGCTTTTACTTATTTTAGCTTTCTTAGATACTCTTAGTTTTAGTAATTTGAGGATAGATGTTCTTGTGATGATGACTTCCAGATTTTGGGGAATAATAGATGTTGAGTTTTTAGAAGTTATTTAATTGGTTTTGTTCATGTGTTTTAAGTCTTCCGCATTATATTTTGTTATTGATGGTTGAAATGTTGGTGTTTAGATTGGTTGGTTCGGTCACATAGTAGGATAAGTGGGGTGCCACTCGCGGCTCGATTTTGGTCGTGACACTTCGGAGGTGTCATCTTCATATTTTTCTTTTGTATAATTTTGTTAAAGTTATAAAGTTACAAAAAAGTGATTAATATAATGTCGCAATTAAAAAAATAAATTACCCTAATTCGTCATTGCTAATGTTAATTTTATGGTTCCTCTATTGGCAGGGCTTCAATGCAGAGTCTAATAGGACCGTCATTCTTTCAAGGAAATTTGTAAGAGCTCGTAGCACAAGGGTACGATATTATCTAGGAAAATTATTATCAGAAAAAATTAGAGCGGCGAAAGTACCATAAAAGGGTTTGTTAGTTGTATTGGCCAACTTTAGTTTTATGCTAAATAAATACATACAACCTATAGTCGAGGGAAAATGCTAAGATTAACACATGTATTTTTTTTTGGCATTCAGCAGTATACATCTAAACATAGTATATATTACTAGTTTAAAACTTAGTTTATACTAGTAATTCTTTGAGCAAACATAATTACTATAATGTGAATTTGATAGTTTTTGTAATTATTCAAGGGTGGTAATATTTTGTCTTTTTTTTGTTTAATCAATTGAATGCACGGAATAGTCATTGAGACAAATCCACAATATCCAAATGCTCCACCAAGTACCTCCACAACAAGAGTTTCACGTTCAACATACTTTTATACTTTTTTTGTTTTATTTATAGAATATTATTGTGCCAAATTTCTAGGGAGTGGATATATGGGTACTTAGATTATGTTTTATATTTTATGTGTTGAAATGTGAAATTGGTGGTCCACACCAATTTTGAACATTTTATCTAATCCACACTATGATGAGAATGGTAAACTATTGAATCTTTTGTTACACCTTTTGACGTTGAACAAAAATTTGCGTAAGCTATTTCATATAAGTGCGGATCCGCACGTGCACACACCTACTCACGCACACATGCATGCGCATACACAAATACTCACAATGCATGTACGCACATACGCGTGCATACACACACTTGCTTACATGTTAATTTTTTATATTCAATTTCCATACTATAGTAGAAACAACAAGTGCGGAATGGGTTGAGCTAACTAGAAATTTGAAGATTCCTCGTGCATAACATTTATCGTTCAAAATAAATATTCGAAAAAGAAATTGTAATAAGATCAAGTACAAATTAAAAAATAAGTGTTATCAAGAGAAAAAAGTAAATTAATTTACAATTCTCATGTGGTTGTGACATTTGGATATTTTATTTCTTATTTAACAGTTTCTATCATGATAAATTATTGTGCATATTTATGCTTCATTGAATTGTTTTATCATATAAACACATAGTTGATAATTATTGATAAATCATGTTGAAAAGTATTCTATATTTTATGACTTAAAATTGATAAATTTTGATACTATATCCTGAACAATATTATAATTATATATGGATGATTATGGAGAATATTTTTCTAAATCTGAAATTACACCAATGCAGTAAGATATACGATCAAGATCCACCCCCCACCCCAAAAAAAAAATCTACTTCTCAGAAAAGATTAATTTGAATAATAGAAATTGATGTCCACTATCTATCATTTGAATTGTGAAGTTAACAGTTGAATGAAGAATGTCAAATCTTTAATATAAAGTATATGATAGTTGATTAAACTTTTGTAAGGGAACAAGAATCCAAGACAGATACAATCATTTATGTACATAATTTTATTTGACTGTAGTAGGTTAATCAAATTTTGTACATATAAACATATGGGTGATAATAATATATCAGTAAATTTAAGAGTAATAAAAGATATAAAATTACATTTGAAGCTTTCCGAAATTTTAAAAAGGACAACGAAAATTTGTTGGTGTCCTATTACTCCATAGAAATATTCCAAATCACAATAACTAAACATTTTGACCCTGAACTCTCGTTTACGTTGTGCCAATACTTACCTTCACAGGTGTAATCTTCATCTTTTTCTTTTGAATCATTTTTGTTTATAATATAAAGTTATAAAGTTACAATCCATTTAATAATATGAAGTCACAATTAAAAAACTCCGTTACCCAAATTCATTATTACAAATGTTACTTTTATGGTTCCTCTATTAGTATGACTACTATGCAGACTCTAATAGGGCCAACATTCCTTCAAGAGGATCTTTGAGAGCTCGTAGTACGAGGGTACAACTTTATTTAAGAATATTTCTATTAAACAAGGAATTTAGAACGACGAAAGTACCATGAAAGGTTTCGTTAGTTGTATTGGGCAACATACGTTTTATGTTAAGTATATGCATACAAGCTATAATCGAGGAAGAATGCCAAAATGAACACATTAATTTTTTTCGCGTTCAGAAATATACATCTAAACCTTATTTATATTATTAGTTTAAAAGTTTATTTATGCAATTAATTTTTTAAGAAGGCCTTAATTATTATAACGCGAAAATGTTAAATTTTTGTAATTGTTCAAGGGTGGTAACATCTCTTTTGTTTAATCAAATGAATGTAGAGATTAGTCACTGAGACAAACCCTCAAAATCCAAATGTTCCACCAAGTACCTCCACAACAAGAGATCCACGTTGAAAGTACTTCTATACTTTTTTTCTATTTCATTCTATAAAATATTATTTTTTTATTAATTTGTACCAAAATTTGAGGGAGTGGATATATGGGTGCTTTGACTATGTTTTATTTTTATGTGTATAAATGTTAAATTGGTAGTGCAGACCAATTCCAAAAAGTTTATATAATCCAAACTATGCTGAGAATGGTAAACAAGTGGATCCTTTCTTATCCCTTTTAACATCGACCTCTAATTTTCATAAGCTATTTTTACTTAAGCACTCATGTCCGCGGTTGCAGACGTACATGCGTACATGCACGCACGCTCCCACCCACTTTCAGTACTATGTTAAGTTTTTTATATTTAATTTCCAGTCAATCTCAGAAAAAATAAATGAATAATAAACTGAGCTGACTAGAAATTTTAAGATTCCTCGTGCAAAATATTTCTCGGTCAAAATAAATACTTTCAAAAATTATATATGTAATAAAATCAACCACAAAATGAAAAGGAAGTGTTGTGAAGAGACAAAAATAAATTAATTTACAATTATCATGTGGTTGTTACTTGTGGATATTTTATTTTTTGTTTAAGAGTTTTTGTCATGCCCCGAGCAACCCTCGAGATGTGGACACGGAACCTAGGATCACAAGTGATCCCAAGCTAACCATGCTGGCTTGATCATGAGCATACTAAAGATAATAAACAGTTACGGAAGCTAAATCGTACTTAAAATGAAAATATGGGGAATACCCATATTCTATACTTGAGATATTTGAAAATAATGAGTTTAATACAAAAGAAATATAAACTCAATACTAAGCTGACTCTAACGATGTCTGACAATAGCCTCTAAACTAGACTAGAAATACTTTGACAAGCCCCAGCTAAATCTAGCATAAACTAAAACTAAATGACTAAAGAGTAAAATGAAACTCATGATTGTTGTCCTCGGAGAATGAGGACTCACCATTGAATCTGCTGAATTGGAGATCGTGAAATTTATCTATGTGTCATGTGGATGCTGAGAACCTGAACCTACATCATGAGAAGATGTAGCGCACGTATGCATCGGTACTTGAAAGGTACTGAAAATGTAGGATAGAGTAATGCTGAAATAAAACATAACTGAACAAGCACAAAAACAAGTATAATAATCTGAACATGATGCGTTGATTTCTGAGCTAACTGGATGCAATGACCAATTTATAACATGCTGAAACTAAATACTAAATAAACTGATAAATGGCCAATGCAGAGAGTCTGACTGAACAGTGGGAGCTACTAATAATCGATAATAAAACCACATGAGTTAAATATGGAGTCCGATGTATACGCCCCATCGAGATGATCCAATATACCCTGCCAAAAGTATAAATGCATGCTGGCGTGATCACTAAACTGATGGTCCACAAAGGGGACTTACAACCTACGTGGCTAGTATTTCTGGGACTAATGGGTACGCTAAACACTAGTCCAACTCGGTATTATGCTACTCCCAATGAATTATGTAAATTAACTGATTATATCTGAATATCTATAAATACTGGATAGCTCGAAACTGAACATGAAAACTGAGAATGCGACAAAGAATCTGGTAATTATACATTTATAAGTGAGACATGTATATCTGAAGTGTCTGAAATATATGACCTAGAATCTGTAATTCAAGAACTAAAGAAATACAAAACTAGGGTTCTGAAATTCATGCGATAATCAGAGTAATAACATGATAATCTTATATGGAATATATATTCAATAAATTCATGAAGTGATATCAAAGTTCTAGAAACCCTAGGTTTAATCATGAGAAGAGAATCAAGAACTGACTGAATCTAAGGATCCAACGGGTGAAAGGAACCCACTAGTGAAATCACACTTACTTGGTGATGAAATCCACAGAAAAATACTTAAGTTTTGGGGGTGGAACTGCTGTAGCTTGTGGAGTTCTTGAACTAGGGTTCTTGAGATTTTTTCGTCCTCTCTTGCTTCTAATTTTTTAAGTTTTGATTGAATGATTTGACTTGGATATGTTTTAATCATGTTTCTAGGATTAAACTGACTAAAATCTGATGATTTAGGGTCAAAACGATGTAACTTAGGGTTTAAACAGAGTGGGAAAGGTCAAAAAGACCCCTGGGAAGGTTGTTGTCGCGCCTCACCAAGGCCAGGACTGACGGTTCATCCTGCGCACGACGCCCCGTTGTTGGGTCTATCGTGAGAGCCTGTTAGACAGGCCTTTACTAAAATGGGCATAACTTTTTACTCGGAGTCTGATTTTAGCAAGGTCGGTGGATATGGAAAGATAATTCAATTATCTATCTGTGGGTAGGTCATGGGAGACCAAATTCATTTTGTGCTAAGAGTTATGATCATTTTAATTTGACCCAACTACATTTCCCCTTAACTAGCTGCAAATTTTCCACCTATGGACCATAGGTCTACCTACGAACCATGCAGGTCATCCATAGCTCTTGTCAGAGAGTGGTTGAAGGGAGTCTTGATCAACAGTCACGGACTACGGATCGTCGTTTGACCTACGGACCGTAAGTCCGTCCTTTCGTCCAGGACTTAAAAAAATTTTCTAGGCTGAAATATTTGGGAGTGTCTGATCCCATCAACGGTTGTGCAAGAGGAATCGTTGTTCAAGCTACGGTCGATCGATGCCACCGTTGGTAGCACTTGAAGATTTTTCTGAAAAACTATTTTTTGGTATGTTTTGCCATACATGGTGTAACATTACCTCCCCCTTGGGAACATTCATCCTCGAATGAATACTAAACTAGCAGAAATAGAGGGAGAGAGATGCAAACCCCACTACTAAACACTGAGAACAGCGTTTTGACTGAATTGAGTTTTGAGTACATGCAATTACGCTAAAAATGAAAGTTCAAATTGAGGGAACATGATTCTAAAACTGAATTTATGCATAAATGACTGTAAAACTGAAGAGGCACTATAACCTCAAGCTGGAGTGGAATCGGAAGGAAAAAGGTAAGGATACTTGTCTTTCATGGCTTCTTCTGCTTCCCAAGTAGCTCCCTCTACGGACTGACTCCTCCAAAAAACCTTGAGTGAAGCGACTTCTTTGTTTCTCAACCTTCTAACCTGACGGTCAAGAATCTCAACTGGTACATCCTCATAAGAAAGACTATCTTTGACCACCACACTCTTTAATGGCACTATTGAGGCTGGGTCACCAACGCACTTCTTCAAGAGTGAGATGTGGAAGACCGGATGCACTGCTTCTAATTTTGTTGGCAACTCAAACTCATATACCACCTTGACAATCCTTTTCAAGATCTTGTAAGGGCCTCTATATCTAGGACTGAGCTTCCCTTTCTTTCCAAACCTCATCAACCCTTTCATAGGTGACACTTTCAGAAAAACCCAATCATCAACTTGGAACTCTATTTCCCTTCACCTTACATCTGCATAGGATTTCTAATGACTTTGGGTTGTCTTAAGTCTATCTCTAAAGAGTTGAACTTTCTCCATAGCATAAGGACTGAATCTTGCCCTATCAAAGCTTCATCTACGCCCATATAAAGCCTCATAAGGGGCCATCTGAATGCTGTAATGGTAGTTATTATTGTAGGCAAACTCAATAAGAGGAAGGTGATCATCCCAACTACCTTTGAAATCGATCACACAAGCTCACAACATATCCTCTATGGTCTGAATGGTACGATCTTCCTGCCCATCTGTCTGTGGATGAAATGTTGTACTAAGGTTAAGTTGAGTACCAATACCTTTTTTAAATGACTTCTAGAAATGAGAGGTAAACAGAGGACCTCTATCTGAGATGATAGACAAAGGAACCCCATGCAACCTCACAATTTTAGTAAGGTAAAGCTTGGCATAGTCCTCTGCCGAATATGTAGTATTGACCGCCAAAAAGCGAGAAGACTTCGTCATCCTATCAACTATCATCCAAATTGAGTCATGATGTCTGCGAGTACGACGTAACCCTATGATGAAACCCATATTGATCGCATCCCACTTCCAAGTAGGAATATCGATCTCTTGAGTCATAACTCCTGGTTTCTGATGTTCTACCTTGACTTGCTTGCAATTGGGGAACTTACTCACGAAGTCTGCTATATCCCTCTTCATACCATTCCACCAATAGATTTCCCGCAGATCGCTATTCATCTTAGTGGCACGTGGATGAATAGAATGTCTGGAGTTATGAGCTTCTGCAAGAATATGCTGCCTCAACTCTCCCACATCAGAAACACACAATCTACCTTGGTAGCAAAGTACACCATCTCCCCCTTGGGAGAAAACCTCCACTCTCTGATTGTTGACTGCACCCTTTAGTTCAAGAAAGATCGGATCACTCTCTTGCTTTTTCTTAACCTCCACTACGAAAGACGATTCTTCCCCATTCTCAACTATTACACCGCTGTCTGATATGCTCATAAGGCAAACTCCCAAGCCACCAAGCCTGTGAACATCCTTTACTAGTTGCTTTCTTTTTTCCTCAACATGGGCTACACTACCCTTAGATAATCTACTAAGAGCATCGGCCACTACATTCGTCTTTCCAGGATGATAATGCACACTCATATCATAATCCTTAAGGAACTCAAGTCATCTTCTCTAGCGAAGATTCAACTCTTTCTGGGTAAACACACACTAAAGGCTCTTATGATCGGTGCACACATCTACATCAACACCATACAAGTAGTGTCTCCATACATTTAGTGCAACCACCACTGCTGCAAGCTCAAGGTCATGAGTTGGATAGTTCTTCTCATGCAGCTTAAGCTTTCTAGAGGCATAAGATATAACCTTATCTCTTTGCATCAACACACAACCAAGGCCAACTCTGGATGCATCGCAATAGATCACATAACCATTTGAACCCTCTGGTAGAGTCAAGACAGGAGTTGTAGTATATCTAGTTTTCAATTTTGTGAAGCTTTTACAACAATGATCTGACCATTGGAACTTTACCATCTTCAGAGTCAACCTAGTCAATGGCGAGGCTATGGATGAAAATCCTTCCACGAACCTTCTGTAATAACCTGCTAGACCTAAGTAACTTCTGATATCTGTAGCAGAGGTAGGTTTGGGCCACTGTTTTACTACATCTATCTTCTGCGAATCCACTCAAATACCTTCCTAGATACAATGTGACCGATCAATGCCTAGAATGACTTCTAAGTCTACCATTTCTAACTCTAGTAGATCTACTGAGGTGACTTTCTGAGATACTATGACAGGGTAATTTCTGTATACTCGTCTAGCTATAACTGGGTAACCGACTGGAGTAGAAACTGAGACAGGATCTAAGAGAGTTCTCGGACTAATATTGAAGTTTAGTTTTATACTGAGTTGCAAAAGACAAAGTCATGTTTGTTGTCTTTCCACTGAGTGAACCTTATGTTATTCATATCCTTGAGTTTGTAGGATTTCAATCTCACCTATCACTACGAGTTACTAACATCATACAAAATATTCTCTTGACCTTATCAATGAACTTCTGTGGGTACTTACCAAATTGCGACCCTAAAAACTTCAGCGGATTCATCCTAACAAAATCACAAACTCTGCATTGTTCTGGTTGGTCATATTCTAAGCCAAAAGCTGAATAGCATTCTGAAACATTGTATTTGAAATTCCTTATCTGGTACTAGAGGAAATGCGTTAGCATTGGGTGCATTAGCATTCCATGCCTAAGATCTTCAAGAAGGCATGATCTTAAGAGCACAACGTCAAGTTAGAATGGAATTTGATCATACCTTACGCACGATAAGAGTAACATGAAAACTGAAGTTTATCCTAAAACACTTCATAGTCTCTCATTAGATGTTGTGCACTTCACACCCATGAAAACGACTCTACTTAGTGAGACTTTTTCAGACATCCTAGGACTCTTGAACCAAGTGCTCTGATACCAAGTTTTGTCACGCCCCGAGCTACCCCCGAGACGCGGACACGGAACCTAGGACCACAAGTGATCCCAAGCTAACCTTGCTAGAATGATCATGAGCATACAAAAGAAAATAAACTGTTGCAGAAGCTAAATCGTACTTGAAATGAAGAGATGGCGAATACCAATATTGTACAACTTAGATATTTGAAAATAATGAGTTTAATACAAAAGAAATATTAACTCAATACTAAGTGGAATCTAACTATGTCTGATAATAGCCTCTAAACTAGTCTTGAAATACTGGGACAAGCCCCAGCTAAATCTAGCAAAAACTGAAACTAAATGACTAAAGACTAAAATGAAACTCATGATTGTTGTCCTCGGAGAATGACGACTCACCACTGAATCTGCTGAACTGGAGATCGAGAAATTGATCTATGCCTGATCTGGATGTTGAGAACCTGAACCTACATTACGAGAAGATGTAGCGCACGTATGTGTCACTACTTGAAAGGTACTGAGCGTGTAGGATAGATTAAAGCTGAAATAAAACATAACTGAACAAGCACAACAACAAGTATAATAATCTGAACGTGATGTGCTGATTTTTGAGCTAACTGGATGCAATGACCATTTTATAACATGCTGAAAATGATTACTGAAAATAGTGATAAATGGTAAATGCAGAGAGTCTGACTGAACTGTTGAGCTACTAATAATCGATAATAAAACCACATGAGCTAAATGTGGAGTTCGATGTATACTCCCCATTAAGAGGACCCAATATACCCTGTCAAAAGTATAAATGCATGGTGGCTTGAGCACTAAACTTATTGCCCACAGAGGGGACTTACAACCTACGTGGCTAGTAGTTCTGTGACTATTTGGTACACTAAACCCTAGTGCAACTCGGTATTATGCTACTCCCAATGAAATCTATAAATTAACTGATTATATCTAAATTTCTGTAAATACTGGATAGGTCGAAACTAAACATCCAAACTTAGAATGCAACAATTAATCTGGTAATTATGCATTTATAACTGAGACATGTATAACTGAAGTGTCTGAAATATATGACCTAGCATGTGTAATTCAAGAACAAAAGAAATACAAAGCTATTGTTCTGAAATTCATTGGATAATCAAAGTTATAACATGACAATCTTATTTGGAACATATATTTAATAAATTCATGAAGTGATATCAAAGTTCTAGAAACCCTAGGTTTATCATGATAAGAGAATCAAGAACTGACTGAAACTAAGGACCTAATGGGTGAAAGGAACCCACTAGTGAAATCGCACATACCTGGTGATGAAATTCAAGGAAAAATACTTAAGTTCCGGGGCTGGAACTGCTGGAGATTTTGGCGTTCTTGAACTAGGGTTCTTGAGCTTTTTTTCTCCACTCTTGATTCTAATTTTCTATGTTTTGATTTAATGATTTGACTTGGATATGTTCTAATCATATTTCTAGGCTTAAACTGACTAAAATATGATGATTTAGGGTCAAAACAATGTAATTGAGGGTTTAAATGGAGTGGAAAAGGTCAAAAAGACCCTAAGAAGGTTGTTGTCGAGCCTCACGACGGCCAGGACTGACGGTCTGTCGTGTGCTCGACACCTCGACGTTGGGTCCGTCGTGAGGGTTTGTTCGACAGGCCTTTACTAAAATGGGCATAACTTTTTACTCGGAGTCTGATTTTAGCAAGGTCGGTGGCTACGGAAAGATATTTCAATTATCTATCTGTGGGTAAGTCATAGGAGAACTAATTCATTTTGTTCTAAGAGTTATGGTCATTTTAAGTTGAACCAACTGCATTTCCCCTTAACTGCTGCACATTTTTCACCTACGGAGCGTAGGTCCACCTACAAACCATGCTGGTCATCCATAGCTCTTATTAGAGATTGCTTGAAGGGATTCTTGATTAACGGTCATGGACTAAGGACCGTCATTTGACCTACGGACCGTAAGTCCGTCCGTTGTCCAAGACTTAACAAATTTTTCTAGTCCCATCGACGATTGTGCAGAACGGACCGTGGTTCAAGCTAAGGTCTGTCAATGCCACCGTTGGTAGCACCTGCAGATTTTTCTGAAAAACTAATTTTTGGTCTGTTTGGGCTACGGGGTGTTACAGTTTAAATAATGTAAAATTATTTTGCATATTTATACTTTGTTGAATTATTTTATCAAATAAACATGTGGTTGATAATTATTAATATATCATACTAAAAAATATTCTATATTTTATGAGTTAATATTGATAAAATGTAATTTTTGTACTATCTCTTGAACAATATGATCCGAAATATAATTATATATAGATAAAGGCTGGAGAATATTTTTCGAAATATTTTAAATTACACAAATACAATGACATCGTATCTATGATAAATCACCACCACGCCTTCCCTCAAATGAATTTTGGTTATCAAAAAACATTAATTTTGATAACAGAAATTGATGTCGTTTATCTATCATTTGAATTATGAAGTTAAAAGTTAAATCAAGAAAATTTAATCTTTATTATATAGCATATGGTAGTTGATAAAACTATTTTAAGAGAATTTGGATCTTTCACATAAAGGAAACAAGAATCCAAGGTGGAGAAGTCACAAGTGTGCATAATTTTATTTGACCTTAGTAGGTTACTTAAATTTTGTACGTATAAACATATGGTTGATAATAATATATCGATAAATTTTAAAGTCTGAAAAAACATAAAATGAAATCTCAAATTGTCCTCAACTTTCAAAAAAGACACCTAAAATTTGTGGGTGTCCTATTATTGCATGGAACTATTTCAAATCACAATAAATAAGCACTTTTGACCATGAACTCTCATTTAAGCTGGGACAAAATTTACCTTCAGAGGTATCATCTTAAGATTTTTCTTTTGAATCATTTTTCTAAAATATAGAGTTATAAAGTTACAATCAAGTAAGAATATGAAGTCAAAATTAAAAAACGCAATTGCTCTAATTCATCATTGCTAATGTTATTTTATTGTTCCTCTATTAGCAAGGCTACAATGCAGACTTTAATAGGGTCGTCATTCTTTTAAAAAGATCTCTGAGAGCTCGTAGTACAAGGGCGCGATGTTATTTAAGAAAATTATTATTAAACAAATAAGTTAGAATGACGAAAGTACCATAAAAAGCTTTGTTAGTTGTATTGGGCAACTTACCTTTTATGTTAAATAAATACATACAAGTTATAATCGAGGAAGAATGTCAAGATTAACACATGTATTCGTTTTGCATTCTGGATAATACATCTAAACCTAATTTATATTACTTGTTTAAAGTATGCAAGTAATTTTTTAAGCAAACATCATTATTAAAATGTGAAAATATTAACTTTTTGTAATTGTTCAAGGGTGGTAACATTTTAATTGTTTAATCAAATGAATGTACAGAGTGGTCAATGAGACAAACCCTCCATATCCAAATTCTCCACCAAGTACCTCGACAACGAGAGCTCCACAACAAGAGCTCCACATTCTAATGTACTTTTATACTTTTTCTTTTTCATTTTATATAATAATATTTTCTTATTAATTTATGCCAAAATTTAATTGAGTGAATATATGGGTGCTTAGACTATAGTTTAGTTTTTATATATTGAAATGTCAAATTGGTGGTACAGACCAATTCCGAGCATTTAATATAATCCAAAACTATGCTGAGAATGGTTATCTAGTGGATCCTTTCTTACGCCTTTTGATGTTGAACTAAAATATTCGTAAGTTATTTTTATTTGTGCGTGGATGCTCACGTGCACGCAGATGCAAAAGTACATGCCCAAATTCAAGTGCACAGACATGCGTGTACGCGCGCACACCCATATAGACAAATACTCACAATGCACACACGCACACGCTTCCGCCCACACACACTCCTTTGCTTGTATGTTAATATTTTTGATATTTAGTTTTCAGTCAATCGTAGAAACAACAACTGCGGAATAGATTAAGCTGACTAAAAATTTGAAGATTACTCGTGCAAAATAGTGCTCGGTCAAAATAAATATTGTCAAATTTTATTTTTGTTATAACAACAAACACAAAATAAAAAAAATGTATTATCAAGAGACACAAGTAAATTAATTTACAGTTCTCTTGTGGTTGTGACTTGTGGATTTTTTTTACAAGAATTTCTATCATATGATAAATTATTGTGCATATTTATTCTTCATTGAATTATTTTACAATATAAACACATAATTGATAATTATTTATAAATCACTTTGAAAAGTATTCTATATTTTATGATCTAAAATTGATAAATTGTAATTCTGGTACTATATCCTCAAAAATATAATCAGAAATATAATTATATATAGATAAGAATGGATAATATTTTTCTAAATCTATCAAATTACATAGATACAATGACATTATATCTTACCATATATGATCATCCCCCCTCAAATAAATTCTACTTATCAAAAAACATAGACGACTATCAATCATTTTAATAATAAAGTTAACGGTTAAATCAAGAAAATTATGTTTTTATTATATAGTATATGATAGTTGATTAAACTTTTGTAAGAAAGTTTGGATCTTTCTGTAACACCCTAGAAAATTTTAGAGTTTTGGCTCGAACCATTCTTCGTAGTTAGTAAAATTTGCAACAAATTTAAAATTTCTTGAGTATTAAGATCACTCTGTGTAGCACCTTAAGTTCCTAGGCGAAACAAAGAGAAAAACATTCAAGTCATTTCTAAGTTTTTCTTATGTTTAGATCAACTTCAAATGACCATAACTCCTAGTACAAAAATGAGTTAGGTGAGCTACAAGATGGAGAATCAAAGCCCTTCAAGTCTTCTTTGAAACTCCACTAAGTTTGCTAATTTTCGAGCTCGAAGTGAAAAGTTATGACGGATTTTCTAACGACGCACAAACCTGGCAGCAGCTCCGCGTTATGGATCCAATACGGACCTCACTGTCTGGTTAAAACTCATTCAGACTCCCATATCGTTTTATTTATTTCTTTGAGAATATAGAAAACAGCTTTCACAAACTAGAACCCTATCATCCACTCAAAAATTTCTACGCTCAAGAATTCGAAGAAACACTAAGGATAGGGTTCAACTTCAAAGATTTTCCTACAGGTTCTTCAAAAGAATTTTCTTTCAGGTATTTAAGCTTCCATAGTGTTGGATTATATTTTCACTCGCACACATATCATGTTAATTTCAACGTTAAAATCATTCTATAATATTGAAAGAAAGATGTTATTGAATTATGTTACTAAAATCGGCATTACTCTATGAGCTTAGATGAAATTGTTGAGCTCTTGATGAAACCATATCGATTTTCAAATTGTATATGAGTAGGTTCTTGTGTTCACATGCGGGGTATCTAAATCTAAAGAGGGATTCAGAAGAATAAATGAATTTAGGCGAATAAGGGTTAGAAGATGAAGGAAAAAGATGAGCCAATCTGGAACCTTTCTCCGAATCACAGACCTGCCTCCTCTTTCACTGAAATTTTCTTCGCTTCGCGGAGAGGTCATTGAGCTCTCTACCTCAAAAGGTAATTCGTGATCAAACATTAAAATGCATCTCCACGATGTGAACTTGCTTCGAAATAGTGATGTCTTGATCATTTCTGATGTTTAACTATCTAAAACACTCCTAAACATCACAAGATCTTCCCTTTATCAAATCACTTCCTTGACTGCATAAATCAGATTCAAGGTAGAATTGAGAGTCATGTTTTGAGAGTTCGTTCAAACCATTTTGATAAAATCCCATTAAATCTTTTTTTTTAGGAGAGTTTTCAACAATTTATAATATCTTGTTTCAAGACTCAAGTAAGTGAACATAAGAGTGAGGAGAATGTGTTCATGAGTTTACTTTAACATTACAAGATCCATCAAATCATGAACCATAATTCTTGAATTCTTATTCATATTCAAGAAAGAGTTAAGAGTCGAGTCCAAGAAAGCTTTTGAGTCAAACTGTGAATCCCTTGAGATCAACTATTATTTTGTACTAAGATATGAGAAAGCAAGTATGAGAACGAGAAGAGTTGTATTCACATTTTTCGTATTATTATGTAGAACCTCAAGTCGAGTCGTCAATGCCCATAACATCCACATGAACTCCACAGTTTAGTAACTTTGAGAGAGGTAGTATCATTGAAGTTCTTGAGTTCCAAGTATTCAGTTCGATCTATGGTTATTGAAAACCTTGCATTGAGTTGTTCATGTCCATAATTCGGCATGAACCATATTTTAAGAAGTCTTTTACAAATATTTTAAAACTTGTTTTAAGACTTAAGATTTGAGTTGAGTAAAAAGTAAGAGTAAGTTCATTTTATTTAAAATGATATATGGGAACTAAGTATTGCCACGAGTAAATCTTTACACATTTAAGATAAAAGGAAACTGAGATTTTCACAAGAGTTTTGAGCAGTTTGAGTACCATCTCTTTAAGAGAATCCGTTATGAATAAATATCTCAAATCAAAGAAAAAGTTATGTTTTTAAACATATGAGCTATGTATTTTGGGAGTATTATTGAGCATCGATATGGGGACGAGTTTGAGTTCAGATAACTCATGTCTCCATAAAACATGTAGTCATCACGGGTAGTAATGATTATACTTTTTAGATGATTCATTAGTAATTTTTAGCATCGGCTAGTGGATCCCCTTAGTTAAGGCGTTTTATATGATGGAAAAGTATAAGACACTTCTGATACCGTGGGAAAGTCGTTGTATCATCACTTAGGCTCATAGTGGTGGTGTCAGTTAGAAAATTTCCACAAAACAGTACAACAAATTCGATTATCCTGGACCAATGATTTTGTCACATATAACTCATATTTCATCACAAAATATTTTTGATGACGAAAAAATTTGTTAGTATGTCATCACTAAATGTGTATCGCTAAATATATACAAATATGATTGAATGTTTTGTCGCTAAAATGTTATATTAACTACAAAAGTAAAAACTCATCCCCAAAATGCTATGTGAGAAAAAATTGTCATAAAAATGAATCTTTTTGTAGTTGATAGTATAATTTCGTCACTAAAAAGTTATTAACAACGACAAAACTATGTCGTTAATTATTTAGTTCAATCAGTGGCTACATCAATCGTCTCATATGTTCTATGTATTTAGTAGTTGAAGAAATATAATTTCTTCACTAATAGCTCTTTTTAGATACAAAAAACTCGTCCTTCAATTTACAAATCATTGACAAATTTAATATTATAAATAAAAGTAAACAATTTTCTAGTTAAATTTATTGTCTTGTCGCCAAAAAATTACTTTTCACAACAACATAAAATTGTCATTATAAATTGTAATGATTAAAAATATTTTAGTCACTAGATGTAGTCAACTTACGACAAACTTATTTATTTTGTGACGAAATTATTTATCTTGAAATAAATTAATATAATAATTGTTAAAAGTTAATCCGTTGGAGATAATTTTGTCACCAATTACAAATATTTTTCTCTTTAATATTGAGATAATTTTTTAAAAATTAAAATTACATATATTGATAAAACATACAAAATAATAATAAAAATTCATGCTCATACAATTTAGAACTAAATACTAAGGTAGTAATATTCAACTGCAAGCTTCTTCAATAAAAATAAAACATGTCCACTAACAACAAAATCTAATTGAAAAATATAGTAAATATTACTTCTAAGTATAGTTGCAAAGACTTCCTTATTACTTCTTTTTTTTCTTTTGGGCAAAAGTAACAAGTTCTTTACTACTTTCTCTACCTTGTCTCGTACAATCCCGGCCTTCATCACCCAACATCCAATGAAATGGTATGATCACTAACATATGAAAATAATAAAGTTCACTAAATTATCGTCTTCGCTACTTGGGTATTCTATCCTACAAAACTTGCTGAATATAACTTTTTGGAACACGAGCAGTCCCACAAAAGAGAATTTAATGACTATCCATGCAGCTTTTGTGAAGGGCTTTCAACTAGAGAAATCTATGACTTTTAACTGGATAGATCTAGGACTTTTAACTAGATAAATCTATCGCTGTTTCAGAAGTAGCAAATTTAAGCACAATGCCTCTACCAAAGACATGACTTTCCTAAATGGATCCAGTGGTGCCTTCTACCCATAAAGTCGATAAAAGACATAAGTTTCTATGCTGAATTTAGTGCTCGATGAAAATGTGTAGTAACCACTCATGATAATCTCGAAACCCCTAATAAGGTTGGCTACAGGAGATGGAACAGGAAGTTCACCCTCACGTGAACTCTATCATCACCATGACATGCTTATTTTCCTGAAGAAAGTTCAAACCAGGATTTTCCTCTTCTAAGCAATTGAAAGACAAGTTGTCAAAAAAAATCAGCCGGAGAAACCTTTTGAGCTCTATTTTTGGTAATTTCACAGATCAATCTCTTGATATGTTCCCTTTTGTAATCAACATCTTCAATTAAGAACTAATTTACAGTAAACTAAAAAATATGAAATATTACCAAACTATCAAATAAAATGTCAGTAGGACATAAATAACTATTCGACACAAGAAACAATAGCAACACGCCATCAGAAGTTGATCTCATATGTAATTTTCCAAATGGTTTACCATCAATACTAAGATTGTTAAATCCCCAACGATTTCACAGATATCGTGCAATCGTTCACAATAATATAACACCGTGATTACATATTGCTATTAAAACAGAAGTTTCATTGAGTAGATGATCATTATATGATCTCAAATATTCCATCAGTTTACTATAAAAGTCTATTAAAAAATAGTTCAACTTCAGGATACTCATTCCTCGTATATGCATACAAGGTTTACCAAATTAAAAGTAACTTAGCTCCGCAGAACAGTCAATTCTGAAAAAAAGGAATATAGAGAAAGATATTGTAACAGGGCCATGTTTAACATGTATTCAGTCTTTAACTATGAAATATCAAACCTAAGAGATTAGATACAGGTGATATGTTAATAGAAAAACAAGCAGTCATAAACAAGGTATCCACCCGAGAAGATGACCTTGCTTATGAATAAGAGATGTCAATAAATGAACGGCAAAAGCTTCTATGAAGTCCAATATATACAATTCATGCCTTCCACCTTATATGAAATTATATTTCTCAATTCAATTTTGTAACATCTCGGAATTTGAAAAAGTCATTTTTAAAAAAAATGAAAAATCTCGAAATTTGTGTATGTTAGGAAAAGTGTGTTTTTGGTAACTTCAAACTAACTCTTAAATAAGTATAAATTTAGTGTATATTTCCATATATGGTTGAAGATATAATGGAAGGATCTTTCCAACACTGCCGAATTTGAGCAATTCCAAGTTCGAATGAGGGAAACATGCCCTTTTGGAAGTTGCACTGTTGGAATAAGCAAATGCCCAATTTGGATTTTTAAGGGGTATTTTAGTCTTTTGATTTCCCTATTATTTTAATCCGCTCTTAGGATTTTACTATGGGTCAAATCAGAAGTTAGTCAAGTTTAGCAATTTGAAATTTACGCTAGGGCTTGGAGAAAGAAGAAATGGAAGAAACGAGAAGAAAGGAAGGATTCATCAAAATCGATCAATCGAGTTTTGATTTTCGTAAAGAGTTTATTCATACTAGGTATGTGAGGCTTTCATAACATTGAGATCGTTCCCCACGTTCCATATATATATATTTCAGTATGGATTCGTCCTAAAAGAGTTTTTATAGTTAATGATCTTAATAATAGTTAGTCTTCATTTTGATGTTATTCTTGAATTTGATTGATTTGACAAAGTTTCCAAGTTTGTTACGTCATATTATAAAGTCGTTTCAAGTTAGGTTCTTAGGTGCATTCATTGGGCATATTTATCTAGAAGTAATTTTTTAAAAAAATGAGTTTTGGGTAAATTGGGCTGGAAAACGAAGAAGATATTTTGTTCGCGTACCCAGACCTAATTTTAGAAAATTTTGTGTAGAAAAGTAGTTTTCACAAAACCAAACCCTCTCATCCACTAAAAAATTTCTATGCTCAAGAATTTCAAGAAATGCCAAGGATAGGGTTCTACTTCAAAGATTTTCCTTCAATTTCATCAAGAAGATGTTTTTCAGGTATGTAAGTTTCCATAGTGTTGTATTATCTTTTCACCCGCACACATATCATCTTAATTTCAACGTTAAAATCATTCTAGAAAGTTTAAATATGATGTTCTTGAATTATATAACTGAAATCGGCATTATTCATGAGTTTAGATGACATTGTTGAGCTCTTGACGAAACCATGTTGATTTTGAAATTGTATATGAGTTGGTTATTATGTTCAAGTATGGGGTAATTAAATCTACAGAGGGATTGAGAAAAATAACTGAATTTAGGTGAATTGGTGTTAGAAGAAGAAGGAAAAAGTTGAGCGAATCTGGCACCTTGCTCCGCCTCACGGGCCTGCCTTCCTCTTTCACTGAAATTATCTTCGTTTTGCGATGAGGTTACAGAGCTCTCTGTCTGAAAAGGTAATTTGAGATCAAATTTTAAAATGCATCTCCACGATGCGAACTTGCTTCCAAATAGTGATTTCTTGATCATTTATCATGTTTAACTAACTAAAAAAAACTCCTAAACATTACAAAATCTTTCCTATCAAAAATCACTGTCTTGACTGCATAAATCAGATTCAAGGTAGAGTTGAGAGACATGTTTTGAGAGTTCATTCAAACCTCTTTATTAAAATCCCTTTAAGTCTTTTTTTAGGAGAGTTTTAAACAATTTATAAAATCTTGTTTCAAGACTCAAGTAAGTGAACATAAGAGTGAGGAAAATGTGTTCATGAGTATACTTTAACATTACAAGATCCATCAAATCATGAACCATAATTCTTGAATTCTTAATTCATATTCAAGAGAGAGTTAAGAGGCGAGTCCAAGAAAGCTTTTGAGTCAAACTGTGAATCCCTTGAGATCAACTATTATTTTGAACTAAGCTATGAGAAAGTAACTATGAGAACGAGAAGAGTTGTATTCACATGTTTTGTATTATTATGTAGAACCTCAAGTCGAGTAGTTAATGCCCATAACATCCGCATGAACTCCACAGTTTAGTAACTTTGAAAGAGGTAGTATCATTGAAATTCCTGAGTTCCAAGTATTCAGTTCGATCTATGGTTATTGAAAACCTTGCATTGAGTTGTTCATGTCCATAATTTGGCATGAACCATATCTTAAGAAGTCTTTTACAAATATTTTAAAACTTGTTTTAAGACTTCAGATTTGAGTTGAGTAAAAAGTAAGAGTAAGTTCATTTTATTTAAAATGATATATGGGAACTATGTATTCCCACGAGTAAAAGTTTTCACATTTAAGATAAGCGGAAACTGAGATTTTCACAAGAGTTTTGAGCAGTTTGAGTACCATCTCTTTAAGAGAATCCTTTTTGAATAAATATCTAAAATCAAAGAAAAAGTTATGTTTTTAAACATATGAGCTATGTATTTTGGGAGTATTATTGAGCATCGATATGGGGACGAGTTTGAGTTCACATAACTCACGTCTCCATAAACTATGTAGTCATCACCGGTAGTAATGATTATACTTTTCAGATGATTCATTAGTACTTTTTAGCATCGACTAGTGGATCCCCTTAGTTAAGGCGCTTTATATGATGGAAAAGTATAAGACACTTCTGATACCGTGGGAAACTTGTTGTATCATCACTTAGGCTCATAGTGGTGGTGTCACATTCATTACATGCGTTAGAGTTTATCTTTAAAAGTTTCATTCTAACTCATGGTTATGCGTTACCATTTGTGATTTGGACTGTTTTGAGAGTGATTTCATGGAACATTTTTTTTTCTCGTGATTTAACATAAGCAAAGAAATGGTGGACGACATGAGTAGTAGGATGATTTTATTTGTTGTTGGGTTGGATCCTATATCAAGTAAGGAAAGTAAGTCAATCAGACTAATAGGTTGCATGGCATAGAAAGGTTGATTATACATGTGCAACAAGATGAGGGATAAATAAGAGTTTAAGAACAAGAGAGATAAGACAAGAGGCAATGAATCCGGGCAGCAAAAGAGTAGAGTGAACCAGTCCAATTTCTAACTAAAGCAGAACGGACCTGCTCCATTATCTGCTGGTGTACCTGCACCAAGGAACAAAAATGAGTAAAATAGTATGAATTCTTAGAACCTCAGAGCTAGACCTGTGCATTTGCAAGGTTGTAAGGAACAAGGGGGTACTAAGACTCATGGATGTGCTAACTTTGGTAGTAACCACTCATGGATATGTCGTGATGGATCCACTGATTGCTTCTAGTGTGGTCAGAATGATCATTTTATAAAAGACTGTCCTAAGAAAAGATTGAGCAATGGTAAAAGAGGGCAATAGAGACCAATCTTCTTCAGTTGCTTCATCAGATAAGAGTTTCACCTAGATGAGCTACTTCAAGGGTATGGTGAGAGGAAATCTTTTTTATGCTATCACTAGTAGTCGAGAGAAAGAGAATTTACCAGATGTTTTCACTAGTATCATCCAAGTGTTCAGTTTTGATGGTCTTCAAAAGCAGCATCTTGATCCCTTTAGTGTTTCTACACTTGTTGTTTATTCTATTCTAGTATAAAGAAGTTCATCGTGATTGTCACATTTCCGTCAATCACAAAAGTATCATGGCTAATTTAGTTGAGTTAGAAATGATAGATTATGATGTTATTCAAGGTATGGACTAGATTCATGTCTGTTATGCATCAATATATTTAGAACACGAGTGGTCAAGTTCCTATTACCAATGAATCAGTTAAACGGTTTAAAAGGAGTTCAACAATGCCTAGGGATCATTTCTTTTCGCACCTTAAGCCGAGAAAGTTAGTTTCGAAGGGATTTATCTATAACTTACTATGAGTTAATGACTTTACTGTTAATATACCTCATATTTAATCAGTTTCAGTAGTAAAAGAGTTTCCAAAAGTGTTTCGAGATGATCAACTCGGAGTCCCTCCTGAGAGAGAAATAGCCTTGAGCAAAGACATCATTCCAGATACTCGTCCTATCTCTATATTACCATACAGAATGGCACCAACAGAGTTGAAGAGTTGAATAAATAGTTGAAGGATATCCTAGATAAGGGTTTCATTCGACCAAGTGTCTCACGTTGAGGTGCTCTGATTTTTTTGTGAGAAAGAAAGATAGTTATCTTAAGATGTGTATAGACTACCTTCATTTGAACAAGGATACCATCAATAATAAGTATCCTTTTCTGAGAATTGATGATCTCTTTTATCACCTTTAGGGTGCTTCCTTTTTCTTGAAAATTGACCTCAGATCAGGCTATCATCAGTTAAACGTCAAGGAATGTGATATTCCAAAGACAACAATCAAGACCCGTTATGGTCATTATGAGTTTCCAATCATGTCCTTTGGGTTGACCAATGCGCCTGCAACATTCATGGACCTTATGAATAGAGTCTTCAAACCATATATATATATAATTCTGTTATCGTCTTCATTGATGACATACTAATATATTGGAGAAATGTAGAAGACCATATTATCCATATCAGAATAGTTCTTTATACTTTGAAGTATAAGGAATTGTATGCCAACTTTTCCAAGTCCGGGTTTTGGCTTGAGTATGTGGAATTCCTAGGTCACATAGTGTTTGAAGAAGGAATAAAAGTTGATAATCAGAAAAACTCAGGCAGTGAAGAATTGACATAGACCCACATCTCCAACTAATATTAGGATTTTCTTGGGTTTAGTTGGATATTATCGAATCTTTGTAAAGGGATTCTCGCCTATTTCGTCTCTTCTAACCCAGTTAACCTAGAAGACAGTTAAGTTTCAACGGTGTGAAGCTTATAAGAAAAGTTTTATGGAATAAAAAAGAGGTTGACTACTTCCCAAATTCAGGAATAAAAAAGAGGTTTCTTCAGTTGTGTACTAATGCACAATGGAAAAGTTATAGCTTATGCTTCTGCGGAATCCATTAGTCGGACTCCTAAGCATTAAAGTCTAGGCACATATTTTGATAACTCTCTCTTTTCTTCCTCAGCATGGGTAGTACTACCCATAGAAAACCTTGTTAAAGCATTAGAAACCACTTTATCCTTACCTGGGTGGTAAAGAACACTCATGTCATAATCTTTTTGTAATTCTAACCACCTCCTATGCATGAGATTAAGCTCTTTCTGAATGAATACATATTAGAGGCTCTTGTGATTAGTCAATATATAAACATGGACACCATACAAATAATGATGACATATATTCAAAGCTAAAACTACAACGACAAACTCTAAGTCATGGGTTGGATAATTTTTCTCATCAACTTTCAACTATGAGTCATTGTTAGTGTCAAAAGTAAATGGCAAGCAAGACCAAGATTCCATTATGCTTAAATTGAATTCAAATGTTCATAAGCAAAAAGTATTAGCTTTTGAACAAGGGGGAGATAGGGGTATTGCGATATCAAGGTAGGTTGTGTGTACGAATGGTTGATGGACTCAAAGAGAGGATCATTGAGGAAGCTCATAGCTCCAAATATTCCATTTGTCCGGGTTCCACAAAGATGTATCATGATTTGAAATAGGTGTATTGGTGGAATAGTATGAAGAAGGGCATTGCATAATTTATTTCTAAATGTAAAAATTGTCAAAAGTTAAAGTAGAGCACCAAAGGCCTGATGTTTTGGGTCAGAATAACTTCCAGAATGGAAGTGGGAGATGATTAATATGTACATCAGGCTTACCAAGGTTTGGGATGCAGCATGACTCTATTTTGGTGATTGTCAATAGAATGAGAAAATCAACCTATTTCTGTCGGTAAACAGTACTAATTCAGCAGAAGATTATCCCAGGTAATATGTTTAGGAGGTGGTAAGATTTCATGGAGTCCGTGTCTCTATTATTTCAGATAGAGGTGCACAGTTTTTGAAATCTTTTAAGAAAGCCTTGGGTTCGAAGTTGAACTTGAGTACTAGCTTTCATGCTGATACTGATGGGCAAGCAGAGCACACTATCTAGACCTTGGAGGATATGTTGAAGTCTTGTGTGATCCATTTCAAAGGAAATTGGGGTGATCACCTACCTCCCATTAAATTCGCTTACAAAAATAGTTACGACTCTAGCATCCAAATAGATCCATATGAAGCTCTTTATGGGAGAAGATCAAATCTCCTATTATATGGTTTGAAGTTGGTGATGTAGGGTTGATAGGACCGAATTTAGTTTATAAAGCTATGGAAAAGGTGAAAGTGATTCAAGAGAGGTTGAAAACAGTGTAAAGTCTTCAGAAATCCAACAATAATGTTAAGAGAAAGGAGTTAGAGTTTGAAATAGATTACTGCATATACTTGAAGCTTTCACCCATGAAGGGTGTTATGAGGTTTTGTAAGAAGGGAAAGCTTAGTCCCCGGTATGTTGGACCTTATAGAATTTCCACAAGGATTAGAAAAATAGATTATGAGTTGGAGCTACAACAAGATATAGCAACAGTTCATTTGATATTTCATGTCTCCATGTTGAAGATATGAATTGGCAATACTTCCTTTATTATACCAACTGATAATAATGGGATCAAGGATAGATTATGTTATCAAAAGATTCCTATCATATTTTAAATCGCCGCGTTGTCAAGTTGAGGACAATAAAGGTTGCATCATTCAATGTCCTTTGGAGGAACCAATTTGTTGAAGAATCTACTTGTGAATCTTACTAGGAAATAAAGAAGAGATATCCACATCTCTTTTAACGCAGAGAAAATGCAGATCAAGGTACTCATTCATTTCTTAGTATTCTCTAAATTATAAGTGAGCATATTGTTTGTTTTCATTTGATTTTTCGGTGTTTGAACTTGATATTACAACCTTTAACCTAGCAAGAGTAATCTCATTCGAGGTCGAATGTTCCCAAGAGGGAGATATTGTAATATCTCACAATTTCAAAAAATAATTTTTGGAAATTATGACATATCTGGAAATTTGTTTAAGTTAGAAAAAATCAGTTTTTAATCAACTTCAAACGGCCATAACTCATACCTCAAGATGATTTATGTGTATTTCCATATATGGTTGTATAGATCTTTGATGGATCCTTCCAACACAAAAAAAATTTGCACAATTTTGAGTTCACATGAGGGAGATATGCCCTATGAAAGTTGGGTTGTTGCAATAAGGAAATGTCCATCCCGGATTTTTAAGGGGTATTTGTCATTCCATTTCCCTATTATTTTAATCAGTTTTTAGGAGTTTAATATGGTTCAAACAAGAAGTTGGTCAGCTTTAGCGATTTCGAATTTATGCTAGGGCTTGGGGAAAGAAGAAAAAGGGAGAAACAAGAAAAAATGGCAAGATTCATCAAGATCGATAAATCGAGTTGTGATTTTCCCCAAGGATTTATTCCTACCAGGTATATGAGGCTTTCATAACGTTGAGATCATTATCCCACGTGCTAAACATATTTATTTCAGTATGGTTCCGTCCTAAAATAGTTTGATAGTTGATCATCTTAATACCTATTCTTTATTTTGATGTTCTTCTTGAATTTGATTGATTTGGGAAAGTTTTTGAGATCGTTAAGTCGTATTATAAAGTCGTATCAACTTAGGTTGTTAGGTGAATTTGCTAGGTATCTTTATCAAAAAGTAATTTAAGAAAAAGAACCGAGTTTTGGGTGAATTGGGGCTGGAAAACGAACATGAAATTTTGTCAAACGAAATTTGAAAGCGGTTGCACGTCGCGCGCGTAGTTCTTGTTTTTGGAAAATTTTATTTCACGTCGCGGAGTTGACACGAGGTGTTATTTCTCAAAAGACGTTTTTGAAATCAACAAATAAACACCATGCTTCCTTGCGTATCGTCCCTCAATTTTTGATAGTTCGGTCTTTTCTTATGTTTAGCTATCTAAAATCATTCCTAAACAACTTGAGCTCGTTCCACATATATATAATAATCCTTGAATGCATAATTCAATTCGAGAATCAGTTATAAGTTAAGTCAAGAGCAGTTAAGAGATAAGTCAAGAGAAGTCAAGAGTTAGTAAAAATAAGTTCTTAATGATTTTAAAAGTCATTCACAAATGTTCTAACTTTGTCTAAAGACTTAAGATGTGAACTTGAGTAAAGAGTAAGAGTAAAGTTCCTTTTCTTTAAAATAATATATGGCAACTAACTGTTCCTTAGAGTACATGTTTTTGCGTTTAAGATGAGAGGAAACTTAGATTTCTAAAAGGGTTTTGAACATGAAAAGGGAACGTTGATTCCAAGAGAGTGTTTAAGCTAAGTTTGAGTAAATATCTCAAACCAAAGAAGAAATTTTTTAAAATATAAGATCTAAATATTTGGGAGTAGTAATGAGCACCTATATGGGGAACGCGTTCATATTAACTCAAGGCCCCATAAACCATGCAGCGATCATGGGCAGAAATGGGTCATATTTTTAAGATTATTTCTTAGTGCTTTTTATCACAGTATAGTGGATCCACTAAGTAGTTTAGGTTGTATATTGATGGCAAGGTATAGGAAGGTCCTTGGCAGTGTGAGGAAAAACTGTGTACCATCACTTAGGCTCATAGTGGTGGTTAACAATTAGAGAATCTCCCAGACAAATTATATTACTTTCATATATGAGTAAAGTTAAGTTTGTTACTGCTTTATCATTAACATAAGATGTTGTATTTCAGTGTTTTATAAGATTTATATATATATATATATATATATATATATATATATATATATATATAGAGAGAGAGAGAGAGAGAGAGAGAGAGAGATATTACATTTGTTTTATTGCTTTATATTGAGTTTTGTTATTCATAAGTTGATATATCCAGAGTAAATGTTTCTTCATGGTTCTTTCAAGCCTATATCTTGTTTTAGCATTCCAACTATCATGCTCGTACATTCAATGTAATGATGCCAGTTTGTTTGAATCATCTTATGACTCATACACATGAAACAAGAATCAACATACATCGCCTTGTTGATTAGGTTCAGCACTCAGAGTCAGTTGGTGAGCCTCTAGCACTCAGAGTCAGTTGGTGAGCCTCCTTGCATTACGGGGGATCCTTTTTACACTTGTTTCTAGTTTTTAAGTTGTTAGGATAATCTATCCGGTAGTCAATAGTAGTTGGGTATGCCCTGTTTAGTGTGTACCTAAGAAAGGGGGAATGACTATGGTCCCCAATGAGAAAAATGAACTTGTTCCAATGAGACCGGTTACTATTTGGAGGGTGTGTATGGATTACCGTAAATTAAATGAATGGACGGAAAAAGACTATTCTTCTATGCCCTTCATGGATCAGATGTTGGATAGACTTGGCCGAAAGGGGTGGTACTATTTTCTTGATGAAGTCTGAATAATCAAGTGTCTTCAGTCGTGACATGACGTTAATTCAGGCGCTGGTTGGAAGGAAACCCAATACGTATCCTCTAACCCAACTATAGTTTTCTTTCTAGCAATGGTAGCATTTTCTACTAATGGGTTTTAAATTTGTAGGTAGCACATCACTAGGAAATTCTGCTGAAAAACAATCCACAACATTCACTAACGGATACATCAACGGACCGTCACACTTGCGACGGACCGTCGCATGAATCAGTCATGCCAGGTACATCTCTCATTTATTTTCAAAATTAGGGCATCCGTGATGGAACTCATGACAGATCGTCGCATTGCGGTGGACCATCGTCAGGGACTCGTTGCGTTATTAACCAGCAACACCCCACTATTCGTTTTCTCAAAGTGTTCACAAACGGACATATGCAATGAACCGTTGTTCCCACGATGGTCCGTCCTGCACAACCGTTATGGTGTTAGAGACCCTATTCCCAAGGATCTCCAACTTTTTCTAAGTGTCCTCTGACAAATATCTACGATGGACCGTCGTACCCACGACGGTCCGTCCTGCATAATCGTCATGGTTGTCTGAGACCCTTGTCCTAAGGCTCTCCATTTTTTTCTATGTGTCCACTAATGGATATCTACGACGGACCGTCATACGCTCGACGGTCTGTCCTGCACAACCGTCATGACGGTCAGAGACTCCTGTCCTAAGTGTCTCCATACTTTTTCTAAGAGCCCCACGATGGACATCGATGATGGACCATCGTTATCACGACTGTCCGTCCTTCTTATCCGTCATAACTGTCAGAGCGTTCTTTGTGAGGGTCTCCAAATAAACGTTGTTGAAGTAAGACATGACGGACCCCATGACGGTCCGTCATACTCACGACAGGTCGTGAGCTTGTCCGTCGTGTTTCACTGCTACTCTAGAGATGTGGAGACAGCGGGAGGCACGAATGATAGTGTTGTTGCTGATGAGGACACTACTGAGGGTGTTCAGAATACAGAGGTAGTGGGTTCGGGGGAACTGGACCCACAATCTTGCTGTTCACCGGTGCTTTGCACCTCTGGTTTGCTTCACCTACCACTCTCGTATTGAAGTTTTTAAATGCATTGGGGACAATTGCATATCTTTTTTTTGGGTATGGGGTAAATGGAAAGTGAGTGCTAGGGTGAAGTCTTAGTAGCCCAATTCACGATCCTCTTTTGGGGTTTTCTTGCGTGTATTGGTTTTTCCCCAAAAGACTGATTGCATTTATTGTTGAACTGACATGTTATATCTTGTGTACATAGTATAACTCTGAAGCATGATGGCTAAAACAAATATGATATCCCGATATGAAAATGATGCATGACTAGGCATAATAATTGTTAATTGTGTGGCTCTAAACATGACATAGATATAGACTACTGCATGACCTTGAATCTAAGACTCGAACTAGGTGTCTAATAATCTGGGAATGTAATGAATGTCAAGTGAGTGTAAGGAAAATTTGAAGGATCCACCATTGAGACTGAGCTAGAACTTGCCTGGTTAGTCCTGCTAAAAGTAAGCCAAAATGAACAATTAGGAAAGAATCATAGGCCTTTGTTTGAAATAGTCAATATTGAGCCAAAAAAATAATATAAAATGAAGTTAATCCCGTATTGATCCAAATGATTTGAGCCTAAAAACAGATCTTTTTCTTTCACCCCAACTGATCTTCTCTAGGAACAATATGTTGGCCCTGGTCCTTTCTCGGACATGTGCATCTCAGTTTATGCCAAAATCATAAGTTGAGGGTGGCTAATGCAGAAAACAACCTTGTCGTGGTTCTGACCCAACCGTGGGTATTGTAAACCTTGACTCATGGCAAAATCATGAGTTAAGGGTGGATGTTATAAGGAATTCTCTGGAAAGTGGGGTTGAAAGGATGAAGAGAAAGAAAGGACAAAACAGAAGTGACAAAAAAAAGTCACTTACATATAAGGATAAGAAAGGTAAAACAACAAGATAACACGAAAATTTAGAAATTAGGCGAAATAAAATGATAAAAAGGTGGTACGTTTAGCCGATATGTCAAGCAGGACAACAAATCACTAAAGTATACCTAAATATAATCTACCTCACCCTAAGTCTATGTTACAAGCTAAGAAAGTCCTATCGTGATCCTAAGAGTTGTATGACAAACTTAATGTAGTGAAAATAAGGGCAAACTTATGGCAATATGTATGTACGAGTTGTGATTTGTTCTGAGCGTGAGTGTTGAAAAATAATCCTTATACTCAAACTGAAATCATTGTGAGAAAAATAAGGATGTTGTTTTGAAGTGAGGATACTAGTTGCAATACCGGAAATATTAGCACCTCGGTGAGAAATTGAAGAGGATAGGTGTCAGTGCTTGGTGAGTTTGTGTCATGGTCTGGTTCCACATAATTCAAGCCTAATAGAGATAAAATGCATAAAATTGATGAGAATGATTGGGATTGATAGCCAAATGATTGAGAAATCTAAAATATGGATACTCTTGTACAAAGATTTTGTAGTGAGTCATAGTGCGTCGCTTCAGGACAACCAACGAATATAAGTTGAGGGTGTTGATGTACCGTGGTTTCACAATATTTTTAATGCCTTTTCCTTAAGTTTAGTGTGTGTCCAAAAGCCTTTTTGTATTGATCTTTATGTAAGTCTCTCCTTATTTGCAGGAAATCTGTCCAAAGATGAACGCAGAAGTTTTTGAGCGAGAAATGCAGAAGACACCACATAAAGAGATTATGATGGTCCGTCGAGTCTGTGACAATCCTTAGGTGGCATCATAGTGAGGAGAGAAGCTGCTGAAGGAAGATGGGGAAGTCTGATCTAGTGTGGGATTACGGAAGTCCATGACGGACCGTCATAGCGACGACGGTCCATCCTGCTGGTTCGTTGTAATGATCAGAGAGTAGTCCCAGTACCTAAATTCCAAGAAATTACAGTATTATGGAAAGGATACCCTCGACGGACCGTCATTCTTAGAACGTCCCGTGATACCTGTTCGTTGAGGGTAATGAAGAAAGAAGAAGAAGAATTTCTGAAGTATGGGACAACGGAGGACATGACGGCACGTCGTGACCACTACAGTTCGTCGACTTAGATGCGTTTGGAAAAATTTTCAATAATTAGAATCCTTCTTTTATTAGGTTTTTGATTTTATTATAAATAGTTCGAAAAACCTCATTTTGGAAGGGAGACTTTTGGTTAGACTTTTCGATAATTTTTAGTTCTCTTGTTCAAGTATTGAAGAATTAATTTAAGTAATTGTTACACTTTTTCTGGAATTGATTGTTGGTGTTTTTGTTGATTAATCAAGTAAATTTCTGGATTTTATTCTTTCTAGTTAAAGGAAGTGCATGAATTCTTATATTAAATATCTGAACAGTGTGATTATGACAATGGGTAATTAAACTCCATAACTAGGGTTGTGGGAACCATGGGTGAATAATGAGGTAAAATCCAATTAAAATACAATTCAAGAATAGTGTCTTGCATGTATTGATAATTCTCTCGTTTAGAAGTCTTTTTAACGGATGACCAACATTTGAACTCGCCTTAATGCTTCTTTCCGGAACAAGGAGGTAGATAATAGGAAAAGAATTATCAACATAGATTTAGTGTACACTATCTAATAGGCTAGTATCGGTTGGTACGAGGTAATAACTTAGTCAAATATCAAATACAATGCTTAATATGAGGTAAAAGTAAGGGTTAGTATAGCAACACATGTAGCCGAACTAAGGTGCATAGTGAAATTTTCTAGATGCTGGACCAAGGTTTTAGAGATACATAACTTATCACTTTACATGCAAGATATTAGGAAAGAATTGTTATAGTTAGAATTATCAAGTTAAGAACCTGTGAGGAACACTTAAGCCCTATTTACTTTTATTAATTCATTAAGCTCCGAGATTTGAATCTGTTAGTTGTTTACTTTAATTTAGTTAATTATTTTCATTAAGTTAGAAATAAAACCCCACTTTTTTTGTCTTTTGTTATCTAGGGAAATAGTTGACTAAATAGTAGTAATAATAGAATAAAGTTATGTCTGAACTATTTTCCTCGTGGGATCGATCCCAACCGCATTAGTTGGGTTCTTTACTTGATACGACCGCATTACTTCTTATTTGAGAATAAGTTTGAGCGTATCAGACCATACCACACAAGAGCAATTCTATATCGATTCTACATTAGTAAGGGAGTTATGTAACCTTACCCTATTACAATAGCCATGTTCACCATTCCTTAACATCTCAAGCACTTCAATATATAATAGCAAAATTAACAATAGAAATCAATTATACAACTCATTATAATTACAATTCCATCAACATTAGATAATAATCATTGGACCCACTTAATAAGTCAAATTTTAGCAATTTGAGAAGATTAAGAGTTCATGGAGTTTTTGATTGTAAAACATCAATTTATGATCAATGATATTATATCGAATGATTTGAAATCCTTTCATGCAAGAATGCTTGAGTTACACTAAAAATTGGACTTCTCCATAAATATTGAAATCTTTGAAATCACTTTATAAAATTGGACTTTTTCATAAACTTTGATATCACTTTGACATTGGTTCTAAGGTGCCAGACAACCTTAGATAAACAACTCCCATACATTATTCTTCAAGAAACCAATGAAAAATTGAGAAGAAATCAGTTGAACCAATCCTTCCTAGCAAGATCCAAGACCTTGACCTTCAACGGTGGCTTGAGAAAACTTGGGAAGAGAAGACCTTTTGAGGGTTTTGGAATCTTAGATTCTAATTGACGGTTTAGGGTTCGTAATAGGTTAATGAGTGTATCATGACCTAAAATCAGTATATAATACACCCCCAAAATACACAAAACACCGCTATATTAATTGGACCCTTTTAGATAAGTCAATTTCAACTTTAATTTTTGAATTATCGTCGAGGAACAAGTCCATGTCGCAGAGGTGTTTCTGAAGTTTTTGGAATATAATTTTGGAACTGTAGGGTCTGCTATGTCTTCGCGCGGATGCAATTTTTTACCATTGCAAGAGCAAGTCCTCATGCGGAGTAGCTCCCCCAATGCTACTCGTGGCAAGCTACCTTGACAGAAACTTGATCAAGGATTCGGTCCTCTTCAAGGACCCTTAGGTTAGTCTGTAGGGAGTCGTGCTCAGACGTTTCGAACCTAAACATGTATATATAGGTTTTAGGGTCATCCCCACTTATTTTTGAATCTAAACAACACATAAAATCATGCAGAACATACTAGGACACACTAGCACACAAAATACTAGTTTCTGAACATCTTGGTCGTCCCTTGACGTTCAACTTCAAAATTCTTTCAAACAGGCTTCTAAAACCATTTTTAATTATTTTAACAAGTTATTAACTCCTTAAACCCATGCGAGGTTCTAGTTCACCCTATTTTATTTGGAGGGTCATTACAATATCCCCCACTTGGGAACATTCGTCCTCGAATGACACTTAAACGCTTAAAGGGAAAATGACCAATGCAAACATCCCACACTATTGCATATAGTATCATAAACTATACATATAGTTAGTAGGACCATCACTACACATACAAATCCCATAAAACTTCATACAATTGAATGAATTAGAGATATGTCTATCGACTCCTTATGCATCATTTTTTACCACATGCTATTGGATGAACTTCCTTCTCCAAGTTACATCATGTTCATTTAAACATAACTTAGCAGATCATGCAATTTCTCATCAAATCACAATCATGCAACATTTTAATAAGGCACATTTAGAGCAATTTTCTCATGAAGGCTCAACATGCAACTTCTCGACAACACATTAGGCATGCTCAACAAGCCAACTCATGTATTATTTTGGAATGTTCACTATTTCTCCTCATGAAGAAAATGTACAATCTATACGAAAAAACACATGAACATGAAGGAATGGAATGCAAGAAGAATTATTCTCTTAATTAAGAAGAATCTAACAAAAACATGCATATCTTAGGGAGAATATTTGGAAACTCATTTTTTCACAAAAGACTGCAACATGAACCAAGATACTAAGAACTATTAGTTTTAGGCTTGAGTAGTCATATAAAGAAAAGGTAAGGATAGATCCCCCTCAAAAACCTAACTACTCCACATACCATCCCCCACTTGAGTTAAACCCATCTAAGGTCAACATGAACATACCACAAAAAATCACAACCAAGGAACCGTCAACCTTACCAATACAATTCTCACCAAAAAATTCTATTCACTATACCTCTTGAAACAACAATATCAACCTATATCATGAACACCAAAGACTCTAAAAAAACATCATCCTCTAGCCATAACATCCCCTACTAGGAGAAACTCATACTAGCTCTTTCAAACATTACCTCCTCCCGTTCTAAGGTTGGATTCTACCAACATCAAACCTTCTCACTCATCATACCTATACATTTGTGACACCACATTTCATCATCTCTTTCATCCTACCTCAAAAACAAAACTTCATCCAAGCAAGGTTTTACCACCAATACCCACCATTATAAGGTATCTCATCTAACCTAAAGTCTTAATCACTACCTTCTATTTCCCATATCGAAAATCAAACTAACATCTTTTCTCCCTCAAACTTGTTACACAACCCTTACATAGAAAATTCCACTCAAAGGAACATCACACAATGATCAAAGGAAAGGCATCATAGAATAAAAATCATAGGCAAAACTAGAAGAATGAAGAAGTGAAACTTTCTTAGCACCCAATAGCCTTTTATTAATAATGTGATGAGCTTCACATTATGAACAAGACTATACTTAGATTTGGTTTTGATAAAACCTAAGACCATACCGGAAAACCTATGCTCTAATACCAAGTTTGTTATGGGAGTACCCCGTAGCCATAACTGGCGTATTCGACCTCTCGGAGGTCTCATACAAGACAAATTGATCTTTCATTGCATACGATACACAAAATAAGTAAGAATTTTAAACTTTCTTTCACACACGAAGAATACTTACATTAAAATGCAAGCGTAAGACTTTAAAACATCTAACTTTAAAACATGTATGTATAATAAACAATCTAATACTTTTGAGTACAACATTTGGGACCAATCCCATACAAGATTTGAAATTAAAACTAAAAGACTTAAAAGGAACTTGTGTGTCTTGTCCTCGAATATATGTGAAATCACTAAAAATTCATCTTCAACCCTTAAAAGCCTATCCATCATTCGTGACATACAAAGACATCCAATTCCTACTCTTTAGTCAGAAAGGGAAAGAAGGGGTTAGAACATTTAAGCATTAAGTATGGAAGTCATGCAAAAACCATGCAAAAAGGGACATTTAGTATAGAGACATGCTTTTATGACATTTTTATAAAAACATTCATCATAAGAGTTTGAGAGACATTATACAAGTCAACAATCACATATAATACATATTCAACTAGCATCAACATATAGCAGTTAATTCCATATTCATCAAGTAAGTCTTTTCATCGTTTAGACTCTCTACCTAAGGTTACTTTAAGACCCACCTATGTAAGACATGAAGAGACTGCTCACACACCCTCTTCAAGAACACGTAATTGTTCCTCAAATCAACCCTAGATAAGAACCTTTCTATTTAATATATTAACCTTAAGGTGAATATTCATTACTTAAGTAATTTAGAAGTAAATCATACAAATAAGGGACTTCACATAATTGTCTTGAAAGACCTAGGGAACTATAAAATAAATAAACATTTATTTCAGCAAATAACTCCTAAAAGAGGCCTAAATCAGAGTTTTTCACCAAGGGACCCATTAACTTCCGCATCCGTTTTTGTAACAATTTAACCCTTTTCTTATGAAATCCTTATGGCAAGGATTTAGTTGAGACACTTTGGGCTTATAGGAAGTACCCATGCTACGTTTATTTTATCAATCAACTAACGTAGTTAAATTTCAAAATAACTACCCCAAAAATTGACTCAAACCAAATAAAAAGCAACATGCAATCATTGTTAGATATGTAATGAAATATAAAGCCAAGGGAATGTGAAATTATGTGAAGTTTTGACGATTTAGGGTAGAGAGATCAAGAGGTTCTTGGGGGAGCTGAATAAGGGAGAAATGAAGAAATGAGGAAATCGTTATTTATTCCCCCTATACTATTCTTGAACTCCGGCTTTGGCTGGGGATCCATTGCCACATCAGCCTTGCCTTAGAGTGAAGTATCGCGTCCTGGTGTGCAGGACTGGGTAATTTGACCATTGTTTTTCATTCTTTGTATGTTACCACATGTTTCACTTAGTCGTCGAATATCAAAATCTCAATTTATAAGCTTAAAAGAACTTAATTTCACTAAAAAAATTATCATTGGTGCATGAAAAATACCCAACGATATTTGATCGTACATACCTTTTAGATATCTTCCCCAATGAAATCCACAAGTTAATCTCGACGAATCTTGTACGTTCATTCTTCCGCATTTCCTTTCTCTTTGCTCAAAGCCCTAGCGTGAAATCAACTTTCCTAAAACATACTAAAATCTGACTTTAACCTTATTACATTCTTTAAAACGAATTAGAATAATTAGGTAACAAAAAGACCAAATTAACCTTCAAATTTCCAAATTTAGACTTTCCTTAATCCAACAACCCAACTTCCAAAGGGCATAAGTTACTCATAAAAACATGTCAGTGGGCAAACTTAAAGTAGTTGGAAAGATCAATCCAAGAGCTTTCGAAGCATATCTTAAAATACACCTAAATCATCATGAGCTAGGAGTTATTGACATTTCAAGTTTACCAAAAACTCACTTTATCTAACTTAAGTAAATTTCCCTATTTGAATTTTTTCCAAAAATGATTATTTCAAGTTCTTAGCTTCTTTCTAGCTACTTAAATTGTGAGATGTCACAATATATCCCCCTTAAAAACATTCATCCTTGAATGAGATTACTTCTACTAGTATAAGGTGTCACGACCGGGGAGCATCCCCTAGATGTAACCGGCGTCTTTATCCTCGAAGAGGTCTTAGACTAGACCTTATGATACATCATTGCATATCATAGGTATAAAAATGCGAAAAATTTAAAATTTTTTATATATGAAGTATAATTAGACTTCCCGCTTATCATATATATATATATGAAGTTTACATATATTTCTCATTTATGAAGTTTTCATGGAATTTTCATTTATGCAACTAACTCAATTCATATGAAGTAGTCTAATATTGGTCTAACATATAAACCATCTATCATAGAAGCATAAAAATTTGGGCATAGCCCTTACACTAGTACAATTTGCCACATATAGACTTACAACAAAGTCTCAAAAATAAGTAAATAAACAATATTGTTTACACATAGCTAACACTAAAGAAGTTAGAGAAGTGTCCCCATCCTCGTACTTGAGAACTCACTAACAACTTTGGAAAACGTCTAGGTCTTCCCTGCAAGTGGCCTATAAGTACTTCAATTGTTGGAGCCTACACTTTTGACAAAAGGTAAAGAAATATGAGTTAGTACAAACCACATGTACTATGTATGACTCTTATGCAAAAAAAAATCTTCAATGCGTGAAAAAGGGATATTTTCGTTAAAATTATGCTTTCTATAAATTTAACCCAACATGCACATTAGTAAGCATTGCAAGTCAACCCATCATGATGCTAACCCAACATATAAGCAACTCAAGCAACACTTGTGCAATGCCAAGAATAGAATCCCATAATCCAATCCAAGCTAAGTATCACATTATGTCACCAACTTAATACATACAACGTAACCTCATATTTTATCATAGCATGATTTATCCATAAATATCATATATAACTTGACATACATAAGATATGATCAACTTAATCATAAAAGTATACTGCTAAGACCATCCATTAGGATCCCACAAGTGCAATGTGTAAGAGAAGTCCGATACCCTCCCTAATACTATGTAGAAACCTTTAAGAAAATCCCTAATATGAGTTCATCCACTTAACTTGTTAATTTAGCTTTACATTAGGGAATGAAGTTCAATAACCGATAAACCATGTCAACTACATGGAATCCGGTGTTCTACTTCCACCCAAGAAAAAGAGGGTTAACACTTGTTTATGGTGTAAGCTTTCATACATAGTTGTCTAGGTGGATCCACTAAGCTAGAGTCCTATATGGGCACATAGTTAATGATCAAGAAAATGTTACTTGAAACCTTGATTTTCTAGATGTGGAGGTTTCCATATCATGAGACAACACATAAATTGGGAATCCGGGCTTTCAAAACGTGAGGAGACCCATTTGGGGAGCCGGACTTACTAAACTTGAGACCCCCATCTCAGTTACATTCCCTTTCGATGATAAGCATTTATTCTCTTTAGTAATCATATTCATCATACAAGTTTACATTAGTCTATACTAGACCCCTATGAAAACATCTAATCGTAATAGCTCATAGGCATTTATAAGTTAGAACAACCCTTTCACTTTAAAAAACCATACAAGTAAGTAAACCTTTCACTTAACACTTTATTATAATCATGAGAAATACTTTCAATCATATAATAATCATATAATAAACATGCATACATACTTCATAACTAATTCAATTGTCTACGGTTACAGATGAGGAATACTTGTCATCAACATCACAACCACACATTAAACATAGGAGCATTACTATCTAAGTAACTCATCTTGCATAATTGAATTCAAGAAAGAACCACATTCATACCTTCTTTCCCTTTCATGGGCTCCGTACTTCAATCAACCAAGAATGCATAATCAATACATAGAACAAGGTAATTGAAGAAGAAATTACACAATTAACATCAATGTAGCCAATCAACATATTTATCATCTTCACAATTCACCATATCATTTCAAGGTATTTATGAAATTAAGGAAATACATGGGTCCATGTGAATCTTGAGTGAATAACAATAATTAACCATCAATGTATACTTAAGCAGAATTAATTGACCATAACTCATCACAATTGTTCCTTAATCTTTTTGTACAAAGAATACCCATATGAAGAGAAAAACCCTAGTTTGGGGAAGTTTGAAAATCTCTTTGAAAGGACCTATTGGGGAAAGGAATCCAAAGTGTGAAAGAAAGTATGCTTTGGTTAGACTTTATCCATGAGATTAGTATAATAAACTTTCAGATTTTATTCTTCTTTGTGTACTTCAATGCGTCTTCAATTGAGGATGAAGTAGAGAGAGAATGTAGAGAGAAGTAGAAAAATTGAGTTTCAATTTGTGTTTGAGTTTTGAAGTGGGAATCGGGTGATAAATGACTTAAAACTAATGTATAGTCAACCTCAAAAATACCCACACTACCCCTCATTAAGTTGGACTTGCAAAAGTAAGTGCAACTTGTCTTTTTCAGTGAAATCCCCCGACCTTCACGCCTCACTTAACGAGTCGTGGAATGCTTAACGACTCGTGGTGATGGTCATGGAGGGTGAGGCAGCAGCTCCGAAAATATTCCATCTTAAAAATGTTCTAAGTGAACTTCACGAACCTTCCCTCATTCCGTGACCATGCACCAAAGCCCGTCATGTGGCTCGTGGTGCTCGAGACAGTAGCTCCCCCCACAACCACCCTTTTCTAAAACGTCTAAGGCAATACCGCGAGCAAGCCACTCCTTCCAGCAAGTGCACTACGAGTCATGAAGTGGATCGTAGTTCCTTTGAAAGTAGCTAATACACCATGGCATCCCTCTTTAATGACTACGACATCTTCACGAGACCTTCACTTCGTCGTGGTCATGATCGTGATGGTTGAGGTAGTCGCCTCCCTTTTTCGGGTAGCCTTGGCTTTTATATTTGGCATGCCCCTCAAGTGTTGGCACTCCTCCCTTGACCTTGAAACTTGGTACCCCTGTTAGGCACCTATGTATACTCCCTTCATCTCCTCATAATAAACTTCTTATACAGCTCTTTGAAACCATCAAAGCACCACTAGAACCACACTAGTTTAGGATACTAGTTCTCTGAATGTCATGGTCGTCCATTGCTGATTTGACTCTTGTACATTCTAATTGAGTTAATTACACATATTACGTCTATAAGAATCATTATTGTTAAGTGAGGCTCTAGTCTAGGTCATTGTATTTTCCTGTGTGTTACATTCTCCCATCTTAGGAACATTCCTCCCTTAACGACACCTAAATCTTTTTATATAGAGAGAAGGAGACTCAATACTAGAACACAACCAACAACAACAACATAAAATCATAATGAGTCACAGATTATAGGAGTACATCTTTACTCCATTCAACACATAAACATGGTATTACACATATCAACTTAATACACAAGTTACAACATATAAGAGCTTAACATTTCATATCACATAATGAGGGAGCTACCTTCTCAATATCAACATGAGCTCAACATTAACATCAAGAGTTAACATGAAATTATTCTTTTCAAGCAACATAACAAATACTAACAACAATTCTTATGAACACAAATATACATATTACATATAAGTGAAAATTAAACTTAAACGCATTTTTCACGAAAACTCAAATTTAGCATGAACCTTTACAAAGATATGCACATACTTAGAGACAAGCCAACTTCACATTATTCATAATTTTATTTTAAGAGGAACTACTAACCTAAAATTTTTTACTAGGAGTAAGATGAAAGAGATGAGGGTAGCGGGACTTCATGTTGGCCTCGGCCTCCCATGTTGCACCCTAAACTAGATTGTTTCTCCATAGAACTTTTGCAAAGGTCAACTGCTTGTTCCTTAACTTTTAAATTGAAAATTTAGGATCTCAACTAAAACCTCTTCATAATAAAGGTTCTCATTCACCCCTAACCCTTCAAAAGGAGAATAGACATCGTGTTGCCTATACATTTTTAAGCATAAAGTCATGAAATACCGGGTGAACCGCACCTAATTCAGTTTGTAATTTTAACTCATACTTTCCCTTTTTAGCAAACCTTATCACCCTTTTCATGGGTGAAATCTTCAGGTAGATCCAATCACCCTTTTAAAACTGAAGGTCTCTTCTTCTATTCTCGGCATAAGATTTTTGCCGGGTATAGGCTATTTTCTACCTATCCCTTATCATTTGAAATTATTCCATAGCCTCATAGACTATCTCGGGACCAAAAAGTAAAAACTCACCAACCTCAAACAACCCAATCGGAGACCTACATCTCCTACCATAGAGTGCTTCAAAAGGGGCCATGGAAGTAGTTGAATGATATATATTATTGCAGGAGAACTCTATTGATGGTAGGTGATCGTCTCAATTACCTTTGAAGTCAATCATAAAAGCTCTTAACATATATTCTTTGATTTGTATGGTACGTTCCGCTTGACCATCCATTTAAGGGTGAAAAGTGGTACTATGTCTCACTTGAGTACCTAGCCCTTTTTAAAAAGACCTCCAAAAAGAAAAGTTAATTGGGCACATCTATCAGAGATGATGGACAAAGGGATCCCATGCAAACTCATTATCACATTAAAGTATAACATAGCATACTCCTCCACGAAATAAGTAGATTTGATGGGGATAAAGTGCGCAGATTTTGTCTATATATCACCAATCACCTATATTGAATCATTTTGTCTACGTGTCTGAGGCAAACCCACTTCGAAATCCATATTAATATCTTCCCACTTCCATGTAGGAACATCCATCACTTAAGTTAAACCTCCCTGTCTTTGATGCTCGAGCTTGACTTGTTGACAATTAGAACAATTAGCCACAAACTCCGCTATATCTCTCTTCAAACTGTCCCACAAATAGATCTCTTGAAGATCATGATACATTTTGGTGTAACCTAGATGAATGGAATATAGGGAACCATGATATTCTTTAAAATTTGCCTTCATACGTCATCAAAATCTCGTACAATCTACCTTGATAGAAAAGTACCCCATCCCCCCTTGGGAGAATGACTCATTGAACTTAATAAGTACCTATCCTTCAATTCCATCAATAGAGGATCAAGGTGTTGCTTAGACTTCACCGCAACCACTAAAGATGATTCAAAATCATGATGAATAATAACCCCTCCATTTGGGGAATCTTCCAATCGAAAACCCAATCAAGCCAATCTATGTACCTCTTTCACTAACTCCTTATCATCGCGAAAATGGGATACACTACCCATTGACATTCCACTTAGAGCGTCCACAACCATATTGTCCTTGCCGGGGTGGTAGAGAACACTCATGTCATAGTCATTTAAAAGTTTCAACCACCGTCTTTATCGGAGTTTCATCTCTTTTTGGGTGAAGATATAGTAAAGACTCTAATGGTTGGTAAGTACATCCACATGGAACCCATAAAGATAATGCCTCCATATTTTCAAGGGGAAAACTACGAAAACTAATTATAGGTCATGAGTTGGATAGTTCTTCTCGTGCACCTTGAGTTGTCTATAGGAAAAAATCTATCATCTTACCATGTTGCATGAACACACAATCCAAACTCATTCGAGAAGTGTCAAAATACACCACAAACTCTTTGGTACATCCTTTAAGGTGAACACCGGCGTGCATGTAAGCTTATCTTTTAACTCTTGAAATTTTCTTTCACAAGATTCTAGCTACTCAAACATAACGTTCTTTTGGGTTAAGGTTTTAAAAGGAGAAAAAATAGAAGCAAACCCATCAAAAAATCTCCTAAAATACCCGGATAAACCCAAGAAAATTCGAATATCGGTTGGAGTCAAAGGTCTAGGACAATTCTTTAGTGTTTTTGTTTTCTTCGGATTGACTTTACACCCTCACCTGAAACAATATTGTCACAACCCCCGTGAATACCATAGAAGTTAGGGAGTTCAAAAGTTTTGGAACGGCGTACTTGACCTCTCGGAGGTCTTCTACTAGCCATTTCATATTATTCATCGCATATGCACACATGAAAGTAGTGCGAAAAAAAACTTTTCACAACATTCGAATAGTATTTCAAAATATCTTATATATAAAAACCAATAGAAATAATAAGTTTCATATCACCAAATCCTTTACATTATAATGCTTGGGACACGACCCATACATCAAAATATAGTTCTACTAAGTCTATTACAATGCTTCGATATCAGAAATCAAATGACATCTATGAACTCGAGTCAAATGAAGGCATACTTCAAACTTACTCAAAAGATCCTATAATCCAAGCTTTGTTCCCTAAATGTCCTCCACCTATGAATCATTATAGAAATAGATAAAAGTATTGAATTAGTACTATCATATGTATTAAGTATGAAATAATGCATAAAATCATGAAACAGACATGTATTGGACAAATACTCTTTTTAATTTCAGCATCATAACATAAGCATAAGAGTAACATTTTAACACACCACAAACTCTTTGGTACATCATTTAAGGTGAACACCGGAGTGCATGTAAGCTTATCTTTTAACTCTTGAAATTTTCTTTCACAAGATTCTAGCTACTCAAACATAACGTTTTTTTGGGTTAAGGTTTTAAAAGGAGAAAAAATAGAAGCAAACCCATCAAAAAATCTCCTAAAATACCCGGATAAGCCCAAGAAAATTCGAATATCGGTTGGAGTCAAAGGTCTAGGAAAATTCTTTAGTGTCTTTGTTTTCTTCGGATTGACTTTACACCCTCACCTGAAACAATATTGTCACAACCCCTGTGAATACCATAGAAGTTAGGGAGTTCTTAAATTTTGGCACGGCGTACTTGACCTCTCGGAGGTCTTCTACTAGCCATTACATATTATTCATCGCATATGCATACATGAAAAGTAGTGCGAAAAAAAAACTTTTCACAACATTCGAATAGTATTTCAAAATATCTTATATATAAAAACCAATAGAAATAATAAGTTTCATATCACCAAATCCTTTACATTATAATGCTTGGGACACGACCCATACATCAAAATATAGTACTACTAAGTCTATTACAATGCTTCGATATCAGAAATCAAAAGACATCTATGAACTCGAGTCAAATGAAGGCACACTTCAAACTTACTCAAAAGATCCTATAATCCAAGCTTTGTTCCCTAAATGTCCTCCACCTATGAATCACTATAGAAATAGATAAATGTATTTAATTAGTACTATCATATTTATTAAGTATGAAATAATGCATAAAATCATGAAATAGACATGTATTGGAGATATGCTCTTTTTAATTTAAGCATCATAATATAAGCATAAGAGTAACATTTTAACACATTAGAAACATATAAGATATCACATAAGCATTTTATCATACATTAAGGAATATTAATGTAAGCCAAGCAAAGTTACAGTGAACTAATTCTACATTACAGTAAACTAATCCAACATTATAGTGAACTAAGCTCTACATCATAGTCAACCCATTTAGCATGCAACCCTCTCAGTAAAAGCTATCTTTAGACTCTTTTAAGTAAGACAAAGATATATCGGACATACACCCTCTATAGGCACACCTAATTGATCCTTAAGACACCTATAATGAGATAAATAAATTCACAATACACCAAAAACAGAAACATGATATCCTCACACAAAAGGTGATTCTAAGGTTCACTTCAGTGAGTTGTGAAGCGACTGCTCATACAATCCCTTCACACACAGTTCAGAGATCCTTTAGAGTACCTTGGATAATATCACTCTTAGTTTATACAATAACATACATATAATATTACGTTACCCTTTCCAAAGGTTATCAAAAGACTTAATTAATTCAAGAAGAGAATGCCCATACTTGACCTCTACAAAATTATCTAAATAATCCTTAAGACTACCTAAGGTTCTACCATGTGTAGTGTGTCAACAAACTTCCCTATCTAGAGTCTTTCTGAAGACTTCCCTAGGCAAGATATGAAGTGACATTCCTATGCCCCTTTAACACATAACTAGACAAACCTTAACTACTCTAGGTAAGTACTCATTCATTTAACATGCTTTATGACTTATGTCATCTTGTTATTTAGTTTATTGAAGAGACATCCATCACATAAGAACTTTCAGGTAATGGTCTTGGAGAAGACCTAAGGACTCACTTACTAAAATCTTCAAAGCCTATTATGAAATGTATAGATAGTGTCCCATACAACAACCTAAACTTCATAGAACATATCTAACGCTAGTGGCTATCCCATATGATGAGAATAGACAATAACTAACATAGACCATGATAACAAGGAATGGAATCCGGAGTTGTAACTTACTCTGATGGAGGGTGTTTTACTTGCCAATGGTAGAACTTGGACACATCTAATGTAGGCACATGATTAAGGAATATAAAGAGTTTCATTATACTCTAGCCCATGCCTATCTAGAGCTACTCCCTTACCATACTCACTCGCTGCTAGCCTTTGTTCTCATAGAGTATTTCAATAAAGGAGAGGTTCCATATCTAGTTCATAACCCAATCACTTTCACCTTATGAAAGAGGTCCCCTAGGGTTGCTTTACAATGGTTAGGATAGCTCAATGATTTTCATAAAGATGTTTCATGACGTTTTCATCCAACCAACCTTAAGTCAACCATTCACAGAAGAAGAATAACTTTACGACTTTTGACATCAAGGATATTATAAACATACAACTAGGTTGAAGGTTCCACATAAAGGACTTTCTTAGAAATGTTCAAGGTCAAATGTGATTTATACATACAAGACTAAGAGGATTTCGAGTCCTAAGTCAAGAAGTCATATTCTCATTATACATGTATCAACTAAGGGACTTAGGTCTACCGAAACAAGACACATGAATGCTTTACCTTATCACTTATATCATATCTTTCAAGTAGCACATAAGAACAACCAAGTCAACTTTAGGTTACTCTATACATTACTATAGTATCATCAACATAACCATCACAAGACTTATATAAACAATTAGGAAGAATCATGCATCAACTGTAAGACCACATACATAATGACATAGTCATAGTCTAACATGATCACCTAATGTCAATAGAAGAAACTTACTTTAACCTTAATCATAAGTAGATGGATATGATCATACTTCATATAAATCAACAACACAAACCATCATAATATATCAAGTATTGCCGACAAGTCCATGATCATCATTATACATAAAGTAATGCCGACGAGGCCATATCATTCACAATTAAAGCACATAGCACCGCCACCATATATGGACTATACCAATAATTACATAATTCAAGACCTAATTTACATAAAATAAAGAGAATTAGGGCAGTGTACTGCCAATCCATTCTTACCACTTCAATCCATACCGAAATAATCGAATAAGCCTATACATCAATCTAATAAAATCCTTACATCATTCGATAGCCCAAGGAATACTACACTAGAATTGAGAAGAATTAAGACATAATAGAGTCACCACAAAGTACTAAAAAGCTAGGGTTCATAAATTACATGGATTCATAATTAATTAGGTTAAAATCATCTAATTGAAATCAATTCAATCAATATATGATGATTCAAAATGTTTTATGCAACAACCCATGGATAGATATCAAAATTGGATAAGTTTATCTTTGAAAGACTTTATAAAGCACTTTGAAGTTTGGCTCCTTGAAGAAAAGAGTTTCAAGGATTAAAAGCCATATCTTAATTGATGTAAATCCAATAAATTTAGGAGAATTTGGTTGAGAAATCAACCTTGAAGCTTCAATCTACATTCAAGTTTTTATAGAGCTCTAGAGATCTCTTTAGAGGTTTTGGGTTTTGATTTTAGAATAATGAATTCGTCTAGGTGTTTAGGACTTATAAACCCACTTCAAATACCTAGAATACCCTTGGGATACCTCCCAATCAATTATTTGTACGTGAATGTACCAATTCACCTGTTTAGTTAATAGCGAAACTGTGAAATTATAGTCACCATCAATGCCTGCCCATCCTAAGGGATCCATCCTTATTCTTCACCAAAAACAATGGAGAGGCCCATTGAGGAACAATAGGTTGTATGAAAACCATTTTTCTAGTGTATCTTTGAGTTGAAGCTTTCATTACTTCAACTCGGTCGGAGTCTGACGTACCTTGATTTCATGGTGCTTTCAATGCATTTAGCTTAAGATTTGTGTATAGAGCCCTTTTTTAGCACTTTTGACATGTTTTGATGTTTTTTTTACAGGAAAGATTTTAGGGAGTGGAAAGATGAGGAAAAAAATGAAGCAAAGATGCAGAACTGGACTTATGAGGCCATCGATGGTCCGTCATTCCATCAACGGACCATAGTTGGGAATCGTAGATAAAAATTAAGGACCTCGGATACAACTCAGGGAAATAAGACTAAGTGTGGAACTACGAAAGGAAACGAATGTCCGTCGATTGATCGATGGACCATACTGCACAACTATTGTTTTGATCAGAGAAAATTCCAGTACTCGAAGTTGGAAAAATTCTAAGGATGTAAACGGAAAGCATCGACGGACCATAGATGCATATAGACTGTAGATGCATCGAGGGACCGTACTGTTGGTACATCGATTGATTCACACAGGATGCCATCTGAGGAGAAAGCAATTATTCTATGTCTTGGACGATGGAAAGAGTATAGAGACCATTAATTGATCGACGGTCCGTCAACTGGTCCATAGATTGAAGTCGCATGAATTGAGCATACTTCACTTATTTCCATTCATTTTTAATTAAGGACAATGTTTTCTATAAATAGAGATGAAAACCTTATTTTTGGGGTTAGACATTGTTAGTATTGTTCTAGTTATTTTAGAGATTGGTTTTTGCAAACATTGCCATAATTCAATTTCTGGGTTTGGTTTGAAGATTTATCTTGCAATTTCAAGTTGATTTCCTAGGTTTATTCTTATTGTTGTAGTATTTTCATAATTTCTTTTTCTAAAATTATGAATAGTGATCTTGCTTGCATGGATAACTAAATCAACAACTAGGGTTGTGGGAAACCATGGGTAATTAACAAAGTAGACCTATCAAGTACGCAATTCTCAAATAGGTTCTTGCATGTATTTATAATTCTTTTGTTTAGAAGTCATTTTAACGAGTGCACGCATTAGAGCTATCCTTGTTGCTAGATGTCGGACCAAGGAGTTAGTAAGAGGAAAAGAATTGTTAACATAGATTTAGTGGGATACAAAAAATAGGCTAGTGTCGATTGGTGCAAAATACTAACTAAGTCATACATCGATTATGATGTCTAATTTGAAATAAAGGTAAGGGTTAGTAAATTATATACACATAGTCGGACCAATGTACAGAGTGAAATTGGCTAGATTCCGGACCAATTATTTAGAATTACACAAGTGACCACTTTTCATGCAAAATACTAATGAAGAATTGCATATTTCTAGGAATACGACGTTATGAACATGTGGGGAACACATATACCCTCGTTAGTCACAAAACTTGATAAAAACATACTTTTTAATTTTTCTTACTTGTTAACTTAGAAGTGTTAAACAAACTTCTTTAAAAAAACCACCCCTGTAATTACTTTATTTCGGAATAATATTGGCTAAATAGACATAATCTTACATTGAAGTTAAGTCTAAACAATTTTCCTGGTTGGATCAAACTCAACTTACTTGTTGGGTTCTCTACTTGATTACAACCTCTAATATTCTTTAGGGGAACCTGACTTTTAGATTAACTCTAAATACATTATTGTTATTTAGTAAACGATTTCATGATTTTACTTTTTGTTTTTGTTTGTCTCTTTCTTGTGTACTCTAGGGTATGCCAAGTACACGAAGCCGAGGAGAACCACTCATTCCATTAGATCTTGAACTTAATCATATATTGCAAATTATGGAAATCAACAGAACCCAACCAATCTAGGTGATAGGGTAATCCGTCAACCTCCATTATCGGTTGAGGCATACAGTCAAGTTCTGGTTGAAAATCAATTGAAGAATGCTTTGATGATGCAACCCCAAACATCACGACATTAGGATTACTATGGTGGAAACGTTAACATTTTTGACTCTGATGGACCTTTGTCCTAAACCCTTTGTCACCTGGGCACACATTCTTTGTTATAAGTAGTTTGATGCAGATGCTCACCGCGAGAGGTTTATTCTTGGGACTTCCATCAGAAGACCGTTATGCTCACATAGCTAAACTGAGGTTTGTGTGTAAGATTTGTGTAGGTAGGCTAGACTTGGATATGAATTTTATCAGGTTGCGAGTGTTTCCTCTATCAATGATAGAAGATGCCTCCATATGATATATTGAGCTTCCTTACAACTCCATTATACTTTGGATAAGTTGAGAGATGTTTTCTTATATAGGTATTACGCAGTGTCCAAGAATCTCATCCACAAAGATAAAGTAAAGAACTTTGTGCCACTACTTGGGGAGTCGGTGAGTAGCTCTTGGGAAAGATTTACTACGTGTGTGAGAGGCATCCCAAACCACCACATTGATGATGAGTCGTCAAAAGAGTACTTTTATTTGGGTTAAGATGATAACAGTAAAGTAGTGCTCGATACTTTTGTGGGGGTTCCTATGGAGAGTTCACATATGCAGAGATCGCAAAGAAGCTGGAGAAGATATCTTGCAACAACAAGGCTTGGAGTACTAGAAATTCGGACACTGAGAGAAAAACCTTTATAGTAGAAGCTACAAACAACCCAATAACAGATGAGATGAGTGAAGAGTTGGCACAGATGAGAACTGATCTAGGGTTGGTTTTGAAGCATGTGAGTGGAGGTGAAGAGAAGGCAAATACGGTAAACTGCTTGACTAAACCACTACTGCCGGTAGATGAGTACTATTATGAAAAAGATGCCTATGTAGTGAATGATTAGGTGGGGGGTTCCAACCAAAAGCCCAAGGATCCAATCAGGAGAATTGGGGCCAAGGTTAAAAAAACAAAGGTCGGAACCATGTTAACTACACCCGATATGGTCAATATTTTTTATATGGGAACTACAACCGCGACGACAAATTCAACCGGAATAAGTATGGTAACAAGAATGATCAGAGTGGCTCTATATGCCCCCACAAAATTGGAAAGTCGCTCTTAGGGAAAACGGATGTAGTATATGAGGATATACTACAAACTACGATGAGCAAATTTGATACTAGTGATGAGCATGCCAAGGATATGAGAGGTTATTTAGATAATATTTGGCAGAAGGTGGATGCACACGCGATTTCGATTAAGCATCTCGAGCTACAGGTGGCTCAATTATCTACTACTGTGAATCCAGGCTAACCCGGCACTCTTTGTTGCAAGACCATCCAAAATCCTTAAAATTATTGGCATTGCATGGTGGTCATTACTCGAGGGCGTAACAAACCAGTGACATACCTATGGCCTCTATCGTAGAAAATGATATGAGAAAAGACAAAGAGTTTGCAGAGACAAGTAGAGAGTTCGTGGATAACATGGTTATAGAAACGTCGGTGTCTAAAAAAGTTGTCTCCACTCCTATACTTCCACCACCTTTCCCTCAGAGATTAGTGAAGAAGACTGAGGATGGTAAATGCCGGCAACTTAGCACTATGTTGAAACAACTTTCCATCAATGTCCCTTTGATAAATGCTTTAGAACAAATACCCGGTTATACTACGTTTATGAAGGAGATGGTTATAAATAAGAGATCAGTAAGTTTTGAGCATGATGACATAATGAAACATTGTAGTGCTATTTCTACAAGGTCTGTTGTGCAGAAAAAGGAATATCCTGGCGCTTTCACCATTCCATGTACAATCGGATTGCTACACTTTGCTAAAACACTATGTGATCTTGGTGCAAACATAAAGCTCATGCCTCTTTCCATTTATATGAAGTTAGGCTTGGGTGACCCAAAGCCTACTACAATGCGGTTACTGATGGTCAATCGAGCAGTGAGGAGGCCCATTAGTATACTCCATGATGTTCTTGTGAAAGTGTAGTAATTTATATTTTTGGCCGATTTTCTGATTCTACACTGTGAGGTTTATTTAAGGTTCCCATTATTATAGGGAGGCCATTCATTTCCACCAGTTGTGCATTGGTCTACATGGAAAATGAGTAAATGAAGTTTAGGTTGAACAATGAAGAAACAACTTTTAACATATGTAGGTCCATGAAGAAGAGTGGTGACCTCCAAATTTTATCTGCTATATCCTATAGGGTTGAGAGTTTATCTGAGGTTCAACTTGAAGAGCCACTACGCATTGAGGCATTAGCGGCAGTGATAATGAATTTTGAGAGTGATCATATGGAAGATTATAGGTCTTTAGTGGCTGCACTTGAACGAAATGAACATCGGTCAAAACCAAAGATATTGGAGTTAGATATGACGCATCGCGAGTCTCCACCCGCGAAACCATCTATTGAGGAGGCTCCATAATTAGATGTTAAGGTTCAACCACCTCATCTAAGGTATGTGTACTTGGGTTGAGATGACACTTTACAGGTATTAATTGGAGCGGATTTGAATGGGTATTAAGTAGAGTATTTAGTGGGTTTTATGAAGAGGTTCAAACGATCCATTGGTTGGACTATTTAAGACATTATTGGGATTCCTCCTCGTATTTGTTTACACAAAATCGAACTGATGCCCAATCAAAAACAAAATATTGAGCACCAAAAAAGGTTGAAACCCCGATGCAAGAGGTAGTGAAAAAGGAGATTATCAAGTGGTTCGATACTTGAATCGTTAATCCCATTGCAGATAGTTGTTGGGTGTGCCCTTTTTAGCTCGTGCCTAAAAAGAGTGGGATGGTAGTGGTGCCTAATTCCAATGCGGCTAGTGACCGAATGGAGAGTTTTAATGGACTACCAAAAGTTAAATGCTTGGACTAAAAAGGACCATTTCCCCATGGCCTTTATGGATCCTATGTTTGACAACCTTGTAGACAAAGGATTGTACTGCTTTCTTGATAGATATTCAGGATACTACCAAATCTCTTTTTCCCATAATGAAAAACAAAAAACCAATTTACCCTTATGGGACATTTGCATTCAAAAGGATGTCGTTTGGGCTCTGTAATACACCGGATATTTTCCAATGATGTATGATATCGTTATTCTCAGATATGGTGGAAGACAGTATTGACGTGTTCATGGATGAATCCTCTGTGGTTGATACTCCTTTGATTGATTTTTGAGAAATTGGTTGAGGTGGTCAAAAAGTCTTAGGATTGTAATCTAGCGCTTGATTGGAAATATGTCACTTTATGGTGAAAGAAGGTATAGTGTTGGGCCACTGCATCTTGGAGAAGGGGATAGAGGTTGATCGAGCTAAAGTGCAAGTGATAGAGAGGCTTCCTCCACCCATCTTTGTAAAAGGTGTGAGAAGTTTTCTTGGACATGCCGGTATTTACCAGATGTTTAAAAAGGATTTTAAAAAAAATTTCACATCCATTATGAAAATTACTCGAGAAGGAATGTAAGTTCTATTTCGATGAATCCTGTCCGAAGGCATTTGGGGAGTTGAAAGAGAAGTTGGTGTCTGAATTATTATTTCACCTAATTGGAGTGAGCCATTTGAAGTGATGTGTGATGCTAGTGGGGTTGCAGTTGGTGTTGTATTGGGTCAGAGAAGGGATAAAATCCTTCACCCCATTTTTTATGAAAGTAAGGCCCTACATGAGGCTTAGAAGAACTACATGATAACAGTACAAAAGCTTCTTGCAGTGGTGCTTACATTTTAAAATTTTTGCTTCTATTAGCTTGGTACAAACGTTATTGTGCATACATACCACTCCACTTTAAGGTACTTGATGGAAACGAAGGATGTGAATCCAAAGTTTATTAGATTGATATTATTGCTGCAAGAGTTCAAATTCACGGTGAAAAAAGAGAAAGGGGACTGAGAATGAATTAGCCGACAGTTTGTCTAAATTGGAGGATGAAGCTATGCACGAATTGGGTGAAACGGCGTAAATTGATGATGCATTCCACGATGAACATGTATTGTCCGCTTCACATGATTTGATCACATGGTTCGCAGACTTTGTGAACTATTTTGAAAGTTATGTAGTTCTATCGGATTTATCCTTCCACTAGAGGAAAAAGTTCATTCATGATGTGAAAAAAAATCTTTTGGAATGAGCCTTACTTATAATGGAGTTGTAACAATAAGATTATTCGTCGTAACAATAAGATTATTCGTCGGTTTGTACCGAGGTTGAGATGTTGAGTGTTTTGGAGGCATATCACTCCTCACTTGTGGGCACCGCAGTTGTATCCAGACTGCGCATAAGATCTTGCAATGTTTGTACTGTTGGCCAACCATCCACCAAGAAGCTCATGATTCCGCCAAGTCATGTGATCGGTGCCAATGAGAAGGAGGAATTTTGAGGAGACATGAACTCGATTGAGTTGTTTGATGTATGGGGCATTGATTTGATGGGCCCATTTGTGATTGCTCATGGGATGAAGTATATGATTGTGGCGGTTTACTATGTGTCAAAATGGGTGGAAGCAATATCACTTTATAATAATGAAGCAGTGAGTGTCATTGCGTTCTTGAAAATGAATATATTCTCCATATTTGGCACACCTAGGGACATTTTAGTGATGGTGGCTCTCCATTTCGTAACAAGTTGTTCAAAGGGCATTTCGAAAAATATGGGATTCGCTATAATATGGCTACTCAATATCAACCACAGACTAGCGGGCAAAATAAGGTGTCCGATTAAGAAATGAAGCAAATTCTGGCAAAAATGGTGAATGCTAATAGAACGGATTGGTCAAGGAGGATTGATGATGCTCTTTGGTCCTACCAGACTGCATACAAAACTCTCATAGGTATATCATAACACCAACTTGTATATGGGAAGCTTGTAACTGGTCGGTCGAGTTAGAGCACAAATCCGTGTAGGCGATGAAGAAACAAAAGATGGGTTCGAATGAAGCAGCTTACCCAAGAATAAATAGGTTGAATGAGCTTGATGAGTTTCTCCTCAAAACTTATGAAAGTTCATACATTACAAAGAGAAGATAAAGAAGTATCACTACCAAAGGATTGAAAAGCGTGAATTTGCGGTTGATGATTTGGTGCTTGTATTCAACTCTAGTCAACGCTTGTTTCCCCACAAACTCAAGTCCAAGTGGTCCTCATCACTAAGGTGTTCTCACATCGAGTAGTTGAGTTTGAGAATAAGGAGGGGACAAAGTTCACAGTCAATCGGCAAAGGATTAAAATCTACCTGGGGCATGCAGAGAGTATCCATGGTGTGGTTGAGGCCTATCAACTTGATGAAGTCTGAATTATCAAGGAGCCTTCGTCGTGCAACAATGTTAAATCAAGTGTTTTTTGGGAGTCAAACTAAGGTGTATCCTCTAGCCAATTATAGGTTTTATTTTCTTTGTAGGAATAGTCATATTTTCTTGTTTTATTTTAAATCTTATTTCATTCTTGCTGATGTGCTAGTCTAGACATTAGTGAGGGTCCATGTTTCAAAAGTGTCCAGAAAAAATAAAAAAAGAATGGCCTAATGGGTGTTACATGTTCAGGGACCAAATTGAAAAAATCTGCAAGAAATAGTCTAGTGCATAGGTCTACTGACCCCATCGATAGACCATCGACGGTGTCTATAGATCCCATGTATGTCTCTTAAATTTTCTAAGACTAAATACAATTGATGGTCCCAGTAGACGGAGTCTTGTAGTTCTTAACTGCCAGTGATCTGACCCGACCTGTACGATAATATAAAAGGACATAACTGTTCAAATTCATTCCCTTCTTCAAATTCTTTTAAAATCCCCTTCCATGAACGTATTTCTCCCTTTTATTCTATCCTTTAAAAGAAACCACATTTCACCATTTCCCATATTAATCCCAAATCAGGACCCTTCCAGTCCCAAACACACTCTTTACAAAATTCCTTTCTCTATTGTACTTCGGCTAGTGATCTAGTCTGGGCACGTGGTCAAGTCCTTGAAACTTCGCAAGTGTACACAATCATTCCACTGCTTAGAGGGTTATTTCCATATCTATTAAAACATTGAATTCTCGTGCATAGTTGAAATTAGGAATCTGGAAGAGGGTCTTGACCTTGGGACAACATTAGATATAATAACGTGCTAAAACTTATGTAGTTACGTATCATGGAATGATAGAGAGTGGTTTTGTAGCCTTGTAGTCTACATAAAATATGTGTATCTCTATATTTTTGATGATTCTAACTTTGGGTTTCTTACTATGGCTGAAATAAAACAAAACAATATTTGAAAACGAAGTCGTAGAATTGACGAGTTGGTCATTAGGGTGTTAAAATTGCATGTTTAAAGTTGATTGTGTAAAAGTTGCCTAAAAATTGGACTTTGCAAAAAGGCCTTAAATCTGTCTCAGGCTAATAGTACGAGACCCCATTTGCGAACCATCGATGGGATCCATCGATTGAATCACCTCGAGATTGTTGAAGTCCAAAATGATGGAAATGGTCAACATACCGTTATGCATATCCGTCATTTCCTTAAGAGAACCTATTTTCACTAATTTCAAAAAAATATTCCAAGTGTAGGCGACAGAAGTGGATCGATGGGACATTCTGCATGTCCATAACTTCTATGTTAGAGGTATGAAATGTTTGATTAATTTGAAAAAAAATTCAAAGTGTCAGACGATAGACCCTATCGACGGACCGTCGCTAGTGCCCGTCGACCTGAAGTTGCAGAAGTGAATCTTGTTGCGATTTCTGTTCCTTTCTTCACTCTATTTTTGTGAGTGTGTAGTATTTCTGAAGTGAGACTAATGAATTCTCTACATGTACACATGAATCTCAAGAAATATGTCGTTTATGCGAAACGCGACAAATCCAAGTTAGTTGCCCCATCGCGTCAGATGGTTGAAGACTTCGAAAATGAACAAGATCATGCATATGTCTCTCTAGGTACCAGTACCCCAACGCCAGCTGCCCGAGCCACTAGGAGCACCCCCTGAAGGTGGTTCCCCGTATAGTCACTACCTCATAGTCTAATAAGGAGCGCACAGTGACCTACTCACCACCTGAGGAAGCCTTTACTTCTGAAACATCATCAGGCTCCAAATATAGTTCTGTATCAGGGTAGAACCAATCTTCTGGGTCAAATGTAGTCACCATCTCATTTTCTTCCTCCCAAGGAGACACTCAGTAAGAGAGTAACGACCACCTAGTTTGGTTTGATGAGGCTGATAGCTCAAAGTCTACACCCGAATCCTAGCATATTAGCCTGCATCCATTGCCGTGGAACCCAATCAGTGGTGTATCAATAGGCAACACCAGGTATATAGGTATTCCAAAATGTTTAATCATAAGGGGATGGTGACCTGATTGGTGATAGTAGAGCATCGAGTTCATACGGGGAGTTTGCACACGGTTCACGAGGTGCACAGATTGTTTAACTGGCATAAGTTATACTGGATAGCACGAAGTTTGGATGCCTACAGTTAGGGTAAAATCATAGAGTTAAGCATACGTTTCTACTCTTAGAGGATCTTCCGATAACCGGGCAAGACCTTCCAAACAGTATCTGCTCACCTCTGTACTATTTTGGCGCTGCCGGGTTAAAATCTCGGAGGCCACCCTTTGCTGGTTCCTATATTTCCCCACCATTGAGCAACAATGGGCACCCGTTACTCCAGAATTTGACTACAAATGGGAGACTATAAAAAGTGGCATGGTTCAGAGGTCTGCTGAGCAGAGGAAGACAATGAAGAAAGGGCTGGACAAACATCTGGAGATAGACGGTGAGAGGGTTGACTGGTTTTTGGACCCCGAGGGTTGATTAAGAAGGCCTCTCTCACTTTTGCGGCAATGTTTTTATGGTTGCTGGTCTGCTGACTGTCGCCCAATAATGCTGATAATGTACTTACCTGGGATACAGAAGGGCTGGTAGCAGCCAGGGTAGCAGGATTGGAGATAGACTACGCTTGGGCTCTTATATCAGTGATACATGCGAGGGCTTTCAAGACCTCTACTACTTACCCCTTTGCTTGTTTGATCTTCTAGATTTTCGGGGAGGCCGAAGTACCTATTTTACATTGTCACACCCTACATCACCTAATGAGGACTGTCGATATAGGACTCATAAAGGATGAGGGTAATGTAGTGGCGCCATGGAGAGGGCTAGGATTGAGGTCCCCCAGTTAACGAGAATTTTTTGGAGACGGTGGAGTTAGCCCAAGGGGCTGATCCTGCTGCATCTGAGCCTGCTGCAACCACCCTAGATGACTCCACTCATGCTGCCAAAAGTGCCCTTTGCTTGTCCCAATCCCCTCCTCCATCTGCAGAACTGGTTTTTTTTGTATCGGTACAAAAGTTAGAGACATAGATGGCCACCCTACTCCACAACATGAAGCCTTGGATGCAGAAGCCCATCACTGAGGCCGAGGATCGGATTGAGAAGAGGGTGGCCCAACAGACTGAGAAAAAAATTTAGACAGTTCATCAACTTCTAGACAGCTTCGAGGTTTGTGTGCTAGCCGGCCCAGCCCCAAGATAGACCTCACTAATCTTTAAAAGGCATTTGATAGTTTGCGTGCTGACGTATATGTCATTGTTGTGATGATGGGGATGGATCCAGAGTGTGTGCCTATCGAGCTCGCAGAGGACACAATGCTTGATGCTTTGTTCAAGCCTTCTGCTGAGATGCAGCTTGAGCCACGTGGTTGTGCCAAGATGAACCATTCTAGCTGCACTAATAAGGGAGGTGATGACAAAAATAGGAAAATCATGATAGACTCTCTCTACAAGAATTGACTTATCCATGGGTGTAGAAACACTGAATGGTTCACTATGTTTCTTGAATAACATCAAAATTCATAGCAAAATAAGGACATACATTCGAAAAACTCGCTTTTGGATCTAGCAAATCATCAACAGTAAAGTCAAAGACTTGGAGAATACCAGCGAAAATTTATAGTGACTCATCTTGCCCTCGGCGACTATTGATAGCATATAAGAGGTTCGTTCCCCCGCCTGTATTGACTGTATCCTCTCTTGGTTCAACTTTTTCTGGGGAGGAACATTAATAAGACTAGGATCTATTGCTCCTATTACAATTTCCTTGCTTTTTCTATGGACACTTTCATATGAAATTCCAATTTTGACCATACTTTAAAGAACAAATGGATCCCTCACGACAAGTACCTGAGTTATTCCTACCATACTTGGTGCTTGCAGGATGCTTACTACCCTGTTGTGCCATGCTACCCTGAAAGTAAGTAAGTTTAGGTCTGAAGTTGTGATTATTGTAGTCACTTTTCTTCTTAGATGCAGGTGCGCTAACAGATTATGGAGCGGGCCCCTTCTGTTTCTTTTAAAAAGATGACCTGTTTGCATTACTCTTTTGCTACACGGACTAATTTCGTATCTTTGAACTTTTGTTCTTAAACTCTTCTATACCCCTCAGCTTCTGTTCCTCAACCTGCTGCACATAAACCATCAACCACAAAATATCTATGTAAGTTACCAGCATTGCAACCCTACCTTTCTTACTCGACCTATGAAACAGACTAGCAACAAACAAGCTTATTCTACTCCTCATGTCCTCAAAAACCTCCGGAGCATATGCGGATATTTGGGTGAAATTCAGCCCGTACTCATGAACATGGAGAGAATCCTGTTTAAGGGTATGGAATTCTCGTATCTTAGCCTCCTTCAGTTTTCGAGGAAAAAATGCTCCAAGAAGGCATCCTCTAAACAAAACCAACTTCCATGTTGTGCATCCTCATCTTTATCATCATTCCACTGATCAAATAAAGTCCTAGCTACACTTTACAATAAATTTACAACAAGCTCAACTCTCTCAGTATAAACAACATGCATCACATCGAATACCTTTTAAGCTCCTGAATGATGTTCTGTAGATGCTCAATAGTGATTGAATAAGTGAAGCTTGGAAGATTCATTCTTAAGAACATTAGGAACCTTAAGGTATCAACCACCGCCTGTCTACCTCCCCTTTGTGGTCCAAACTTATTGGTCACATCTTGACTGAGCATCCTTATATCCTTTCTGAACTCAACATTAGTAACTTCTCCTGAGGGTTCCAAAGAAGTTTCATTGAGTATCTCTTGTTCCCGATGTTCAACGTTTCTCCTACTTAGATGAACTCTTGACTGCTCTTTGTGGAGGCAAAATTATTTGAAACAAACGCAAGCACGAAATAGAGAGATTTTTTTTGGTGCTCAAACTCTAACACATGAAATTAGTATGAAAGAAGTGATAAAATACAAAGTACTATTGTGGGATTTTCTCTAACCAACAACCATCACGTAAAATCTATTGTGATGATACATCGATTTCCCTCACGCTTCAAGATCATGCTATACCTTGCAAAGGGCGTAGGACCTCAACTACTATGTGGATACACTAGTTTATGATTTTATTAAACCAAAGGAATCTTCTTAAAAGAATAACCCTTTTCTATCCATAATGGCTACATGGTTTATGGGGGCTATAAGTTGTCTGAACTCTCCCCCATATCGGTGCACAATACTTCTCCTAAAAAGATAATAGTATTAAATCTTATGTTTAAATACATATCTCTTTTGTGATTTGATATTAGTTCTAAAAAAACATAGCTCAAAGGCTTCCTTTGGGAAATCAATGTTTCACCTCTTTCATCATTTATAAAGTGATTACTCTTTCTTGAAAACTAGCCCGAAGGATTTTTGAAAATGTCAGTTTCCATTTTCACTTAACTGTGTAAACATTTAAATCTCTTTAAGAATATTGTCCCCATACACTTTTGAAGAAATGAACGTCAACTTTTATCTTAACTGAACTCAAAACTTAAGCCATAAAACAAAGTTAAACATTTGTAATATTCTTTTGGAGACTTTATGAATTCCTCTTAACTTGTCTCTTTACTTCTCTTTCCTTTGATCTTAACTGCTCTTGACTTAACTCCAAACTAGTCCTAGGAATTATGTATTCAAGGATTTGTGATTTCTTATTGGAAATATCTCATCATGTTTAGGAGCGATTTTAGATCGATAAACATGAGAAAATACAAGAAATCAAAAATAAGAAAGTTGTTTCGCAATGCGTAGAAGCTTCTAATATTTTGTTTCGAAGTTGGCTTTTGAGGCAGAACACTTCACGCAAGTTCCGGGATGGGGATGCAATGCCAGATTTTTTCAGGTGAAAATTATGTTTCGTTTTTAAACTCTTAACCCTTTATACTCTATGGGTTGTTTCCCCAAACACTTAGAATCAATTTCTATGCTTTCAAGAGCTTATATTCACTAAAATAAATCATGATTGACGTGTGGGAAAACTAACTCAATGCTATGTGATCTCACATACGATATGGATCACCGGCGATGAAATCCGCTAGTTAATTTTGACGAATCTTGAAGGAATCTTGAATGTTCTTGCTTCTTCTACTCCTCTCTCTTTTTCTCCAAGCCCTTGCGTGAAATTGACTTTTCTAAAATTGACTTAAATCTGACTATACCCGAATCAAACTCCTATAAACGAATGAACATAATAAGGTAAGAAAAAGATTAAATTACCACTCAAATTTCCGGTTTGGATTTTTCTAATTCCAATAACCCAACTTCCAAAGGACATAACTTTCTCATACAAACATGGAATTTGAAAAACTCAGCAGTGTTTGAAAGATCAGTCAATGTTCTTTCCAATCATATCTACAAATACTCCTAACTCGTCCCGATTTAGATTTTATGGACGTTTGATGTTAACCAAAAACTCAAATTTTCTAAATTAATTAAATTTCTAGATTTCATGTTCTTTAAAAAAATGATTATTTAAAGTTCTTAGCTTCTTTCTAGTTATTTCAAAATGCGATATGGTACATTAGGTGTCTTTTTGAAAATCCAGGACAAATTAAGATATCATTTTATGTCATTTCTTCAATTATTGATATATTATTATCAACTATATGTTTATACGTACCAAATTTCATAAACATACTACAGTATAAATTATGCACACAAATGAGTGTCTCCACCTTTGATTTTCTTGATTAAACTGTAAACATGATAATTCAATTGATAGATAGTCGAAATCTGTGTATATTAACAAATTAATGTTTTTTGATAAGTAGAATTTATTTTAGTGGATTCACGACCCAAACCACCGATATGTGTGGGCACCTACATACTAACACATATGTAGGAGAACCCCATGTCCCAGCAATTTAAAACATGAGAATTTGAACCGTTAGTGCACTACAACGTGCTATCCGATCACTTACTTATGTTAGAACATTACAATTCGATCCAAGTTGGTTATGCTGGAATGTGGCAATCAATAAAAACAGTTATGCCATAACATGGAAACCTCATCCAAGTTAGTTATGCAAAAACATGGCAATCCGATCTAAGTTAGTTATGCCGAAATGTTGAAATCTGATCGAAGTTAGTTATGCCAGAATGTAACAAATTGATCAATTACCCCAATATCATAAACAAAAGTATACTTTAAAGTCATACATTCAATTGATTAACGACATATATCCATTAATCTATCTCATTTATGTAAAGTGTTAGTAAAGAATGCAACATTCACATACACGCATTCATCATACTGAAGAAATAATACAAATACATCACATAATCATATAATCATAAATGTCACCTAACAAGGGACTTCTTGTCAGGCGAATCACGAAAACCCTAGTTCAACCATAACCAACACTAAATCATCATCTAGGGCTTATTTATAAGGTATAGTTCTTCAATAAGTTCACGAACGCCTATGCATAAATTCAACCATCAATTCACATATATTACGTAGTGGGAAAAACTAAAACCACTCAATTCATAAAACCTAGACTACCTCTGTGCTAAGCAGTTTGACAGAGTTATTGGATTCAATTCCTATTATTTGGGTTTTGTGAAAATAAATTCGCCAAGAATATGCAAATATATGTTCATCCTCACATTACCAATCCCCTTCTCCCTCATTCCCAAGCTTAGAGCCTCTTTTCTCAGGTTTCTAAGATCTTTTACGACTTATTTAGGTATTTTACGAAGATGGAGAAAATAGGATTTCTCATAAGTTATATTTTTTCTTGTTTTTTCTTCTATACCACCAGTTTATCCCGCCTTAAGTGACAAATCTAGATATTTTCCCAATTTACCCCACTTAAGTGGTCAATATAAGTTATGGCGGGATAGTGTCTTAGGATTTTCCCAAATTTTTTTTCTCCTAAATAACGATAGTTTGGTCATTACAATAGATACCAATTTACCCCTCCTTCGCCCCTGAAAAACTAGTGCACATATAACTACACTCCCTTACCTCGGGTTACTTTTAAATTAGATACTTTTTCTACTACCGAATCGTCATAAAGAGTGATTTCCAGTTTACTCACATAGATAAACACTATGCTCAAGGTCAAAGCGACAAATAAGGACATATATTAAGGAATGTTGGAGATTTCTTGCCAAAGCGTGAGATCAAGAATAACATAGAGGGGAAAATCTCCCTTTTCCTTCTCAACTCAATCACTCAGATCATCAAATTAAGGTAAAAATTCTTGTCACTCTCCCTATTTAGTTCCTTTATTTGATTAAAAAAAAGTAAATGCTAATTGACTAATTGAAATAAATGATCTTCCTGGTAGTGATTTTTAATTTTATCTAGGTTGCTAGATTAATATCTAACGTAGCATGTCCATTTTCCTTACCTCCCAAAAATATCCACAACGCCCCGGACGTAAGACTTTTCTAAAAATTATGGTTTAATTTATACAAAATTGGTAGGGGATGTTAAAGGTTATGTTTGTGTAAAACTCTGATTTAGGACTCTTTTAGATTCATGCGCTAGGGTAGTTCATATACTCCGATCTACTGAAATTCAATTGAAAATAAGGGTTTTGGGATGAAGAGATACCATTATTGCGTTTGATGTTCGTCCAATATGAAGTCCGCTCTGGATGCCTTCATCAACTTTTGTGGCCTCTATAATCCCACATGGGAGGGGATTATGGTCGTTGTTACGGGATTTGCTAGGCAGTGGCCTTACCTCTTTGAATCAAAATATTCTTTCCTAAATCTTAATCGTAGCCTTACCCAAACTATACATTTGTATATCCCTAACTTATTTCCAACTCCTTGTAGGATTCTAAATGGACGGTCAAGACGATGAACACTTGCATTTTATCTGGTTTCACACCACAGCGTCTCGAGAGAATAATCATGAATATCAAAACACGAGTTTTTGTTGTGAGAGGGAATTTGTGCTGCACAAACTAGGGAAGAATGGACCTCTTTCTATGCTCGCCTAATAGAGTTCGGGTTGGTCCCATTGATCAAGGATCATCCTACCGATAAAGCTATCTAGGTGTAGGATTTTTATGCTATCCGGACCATCGTCCTTTAGGATAATCCTAGTCCCATCATTTATTTTCGGGGAGTTAACATCCCACAGAATGATACTGCTATTAATGAGGCCCTAGAGGTATCAAAGGTCTACAATCTTCAATTCGAGATCAGGATACGTGACATGAATTTTGATTGGGTGAGAGACACATTGATTGATCCCATGCGCCATGATCAGGTATACTGAGCTTCTACCGAAGGGATCACTAGAACTGATTGGTCACCTGAAGCCAAGGGGTGGCTATATTTGGTTACAGGATTGATAAACCCATCAGGAAACCACACCAAAGTGGCTTTTTACTAGGCATTGGTGGTGTCATGCACCACATAGGGCATAGAAATGAACGTGGCGGCACAAAATATCTCTAAGTGGGAGATGTTCTATCGGGGATATACGATGGATTTCTTTTTACCGGGACTTATCAATGTTTTATGCAATCAGGCGGTAGTTCTATTAGTCGATGATGATGAGATACTTTCAATGGATATCCCTCTTCACCCTCTTTATGCCAGGGTTTTTTCTAGTTCTACGGGTAAGAGAAGGACGATAGGTAGGGCTAGCAACAGTAAGTCAAATAGGGGTTTGGACCGCGAGGACCCACTCTTGGGTTCATGTATCTTGGAGGATTTGGAGGATATTTGGAAAATATTTGGGAGTGCATATGCTCACTTCAGTCAGGTCCCTCAAGAGAGGCAGAAGGATCTGGAGAGGGATCACCTCATGTGTCAGATGTGGAAGACTATGAAGGCCGCCTTTACTTGTGTGGCCCCCGGCAAGAAGATTCCCTGACTCGGGCAGCAAGACTATTGAGAGTTCTCTATGCTGAATGAGGCTTTGTCTTGCGTTGGATGATCATAGGACTTGGAATTTGACGTGGACACAACCTACTGTGGGATTTCCTAACATGATTTGTTTATTCACTCTTTTTTTCTTGTATTTTAGGACACACCTTGTTTTATTGTTCGAAAGTGCTGATGAACCCTTTTTACTCAATCTTATGGTTTTTATCATCTACTTCTTATGTTGCTAAAAACTGTCAGATTGGTAGGGATGAATTAAGATGCCATTTGGGGTCTAAATTTATGGTTAAGAACAATAGGGGATTGAAGTTGAGATTCTGTCTTGCCTAATCCCATTATGTTAGGAGAAATCCTGCTTTGGTGGGACTGCCAAGGTTGTAATAATGCCGCCACAGAGGAAAAAACTAAGAAGACCTCTGGCTACAAATTTATGAGGTTTTTGCTTTTGAAATAATTTCCCAAAGGTCCCTAACTTAACAAAACCATCTCAGATTATTCTCAAATGGGAAAATCAATAACTAGTTTGATATAACTTAACGACATGACATTCCTGTAGCTTTCAGTACTTCACTATTCTGTTCAATCATTCCCATGATACACCCAAAAATTTTCAATCGTAAAACTCCAATCAATTAGGTGATTATATTGCACATATTTAGGATTCAAGAGATAGAAATTGGACTCAACTCATACCTTAAGCGATACTTTGCACGAAGGGAGAGAGTGAGTGGAACAATTTCCTAGTATGATTCCTAGCTTCCGAAAGATTAGATGTGGACATCAAGACACCGATCTGGCAGAGTCTAGTCTACATTTTTTAATGTATGGGAGTACAATAACGTAGGATCTGATACCAATTTTTCATGACTGAACCCACAATTGAAAATATACGGAATTGAATAAGTGGAAATATATATAATAATAAAATCCATACAAACAATTTCAAGTTAAGACTTGTAATGTAATTACACCTCAATGATCTAGTCTAAAGAAGTACAGGAGGTACCAACAGTACAACTTCACAAGATAAATAAAAGACACAACTCCCACAATGCGGAGAAAGAATAGAAGCTGTTGGAGAATTCTTCGGCTTCACCTAAAGAAACATCACAAACCTGAATCAATGCTATATCAAAAGATTTAGAAAGATTAGTATCAGTACAGAAACATGTAATGATAGGTATCATGGGTAAACTTGACGCCCACTGCATAATATAAGAAAACAACTAGTAAGATCATTAAACACGTCATTTCTTCTCAACATTCTAAGAAACTATCTTCCCTATTTTTTGATCATAGTATAACCATTCTAACACATTAATCAACCCCAAATTTTATCAAAGATCACTCCACTAACCGCTCACTACATACCCTTATTCTCTGGTCACCTTACCCAACCATAGTTCCATTTTACACTACAGCAACCTCCTTAGCTTTGACTTCTATCTCTTTTAGTCAAAAGTGAACCCACCTAAGTGTATTTCATCACACATGTTTCCTCTACTCCTCTTTCAATGTTTACAACACATGAACAACCCTCACTATTCTCTATGTGTCACTTGAACACCTTGTTTTTCTACTATAACATAAAATTACACTAAACACAATGAAAAATTTAAATATATAACCGTGTCAACGTGTACCACTAAGTAGACAATATATGTCAATAGTATAATATAATCACATGCATACATACTATAATATTCTGAAAATCCATGACCTAAGCTAGAGCCTTAAATGATGAACTAAACCTTAGAACATTGTTTATAAGCCCAAACTAATGTTTATAAACAATTTAGGAAGTTTTAGAGGCAAGGCATTACGAAACGTCCATGAAATCCGGAAATTAGCAAAATCAAACTAGTTTACATCACTATATTTAGTGAAGGTTTAAGAGGGTCATATGAAGTACAAAACTTATAAAAAGACATTAAATGGGTATAATGAAGTACAAAGGGTCCAAACTTCCAGTAACGACTCCCCAAGGACCCCCCCCCCCCAATGGTTCTGGGAGGAGGACCCAAACTTTGGCGAGCCAAAGCTGCTTGCGGCAGCCAGAAATTGAGGGTCACTGTGCGACGCGCAACTGTTATGTGGAGTGGTAAAATTTGCCTCACAAAGCGTGAAATCCACGAGTATCACTGCCTCAAATTGGATTTGACAAAATAAAATGTGAAATTAGCCCCGCGACACGCAACCACTTCCTAGATTCATTGAAATCATATTTTAAGCATGTTGACTTCACAAAAAGACCCATTTAAGTGATGGTTCTTTTGGATAATTTAGAGATTTATTATGAATAGCCTAACGGTCAGGTCTAAGTCATTGTTAACTCACCCAAACGAAAATACCCAAAATAAAACCCAAAAGCTCTCATCTCTCTCTAATTTCTCCCTCTGAAAATCCTCCATTAAAGGAAGAAGAAAGCTTGAAGAAGAATGTCAATTTTTTCGGATTTCACTTAAATTTAGTTGATTAATCTTCATTAAGGTATGTGTTCTTCACTTTTTGTATTCTTTTCCCCATGAGGTCCTTTCAAAATTGATTTCTAAATCACCCAATTCCAAGCGTTTTTCAATTCTGATGGGTTTTCTAGTAAACTTTAAATGTATGATAATTTGTGATTGCCTATGACTAATTATGTGTATATTGTTGGTAAATTGATTTTTAATTGATGCAATTTCATACGTATAATGTCCCTTTCCCAAATTCCCCAAATCTAGGATCTTGCTTATAAATTGACGAGAACTGAATAATGTATTGATTGTTAGGCTTGTTTTATATATTCTAATTCATTCATAGACTACCTAGGGTAATGTATTGTTGGGACTGGATCAATTTCTTGATGAATTTATGATGAAGCCTTCCCTTCTAAACTGAGGTTATAAGTTTAAGCTAATTGGGATAATGATGATGCTATTGTCGTACTTATTGTGTTAATTACTATTGAATGATGTTGTTACACCCATTCTTCGGTTTGATTGAATGGTTGATGGTAAAACTTTTAATGATGTCTTGTGAAGGAGATTTGGTAGGTATTCTGATCTCAACCCTTTATTTCAATTGTGATTACTTGTGTTTAGTGATGAAGTTATGTTGAAGTACGCCTTATGATAACATTGATTAGGTCTGGTATGATGTTGAATTCAAATATCTTAATTTATGGATTTCGAGTTGTTGGCTAAGATGAAATGATATAAAGATGGTGATGAATTTCCTATGTGACTTATCATAATGTGATAATGTAAATGTGCTATCCTCACATGTGTGAATTCTAATCAAAGGACAATACTCATGCAATTCCTATTGAACTATGATGATGACTATATAAGGGGTAGACCCTATTACCTAAATTATTATATGATGATTAATAAAGGCTTAAATACATATCAAAAGGGACTCTAGCTTAGCACAGAGTTGAACTTGTACGTGAGTGTTGATGCTTTCCCAAGGAGGGAAGGTAGGGTTCACCATAGTTCTAACGAAGTGAATAGACTCACAGTACAAAAAAGGCATAGAGTCATGTTTCCGTGATAGCCCCAAAGCTCCATAAACTATGTTGCTACCATAGGAATACTAGCTAGTGGATCCACCTAGATGCTATTGTTCATGTTTGGTACTACTTTTGCCGGTACATCACCTTCGATGGGTGTAAGATTTTATAACACCGGATTCCACACTTAGCTCTTGTGATATATGTCGGTTAAGGCAAGTGTTTCAGAAACTAAAATGAAGTAGTGTAGTAAACCCTGACTTGGATGAGTTTAGAGGCTTGACTTAGCCTAGGTAGGGGTATGAGACTCTACCTAAGCCTTGCACTAGTTTCCCGTGAGAGAAGACTTAGGAGTTGGTTCTTATAATCTTATCATCTTATAAAGTTACTATTATGTATATATTGACTTTACATATTATTGATGCTATATGATTTTAGTTTTACTTATGAACATGATGTTGGTTTATATTTGTAAAGTAGATAAGGATTACTTTTAATGCCACGCTATGTGAAGTTGGCATTGCTTATAGTCCTCTGTTTGGTTTACTTGGTCATTTCACTTGTTGGTTAAACGATGGGTTATGGGTAAGGGTCTTGATTATACTATGATGTTATGAACTATTATATATGTTGCCTTAAATTAATTGGTGATGTTGATCTTGTGTTGTATATGGCCTTGTATTAAGAACTATGTGTTCATGATTTCTATGTTGTGTGTGCATATGTACCCACACTTAGTACAAGTGATGTGCTAACCCCCATTTCTCCCTTTTTCCAAATAGTTTAGGTTTCAATCGGTGAATGGCTTGTGACGACATTTGAAGGAAGACTTGGATTCTCATTCCTTAAGTTGGGTAGGTCCTCACCAATTCGAGGACAATGCCGCTTTCTAGCTTTCAATATTGATTTGTCTTAAAGACAATATTTTCGTTTCCCCTTTCATTTGATTATTAAAAATTGTATAGCCTATATATATGTGCCATTTATTGTATTGATTTATGGTTTAGGCCCTATTGTTATAATGTTGTTTATATGGTCATGATATGAGACATCCGTTTTAATAATATGTTATATTTTATGTCTATATATGTGCAATAAAAGTAGAATACTATGTAATCTTCTTATATGAATGGTCTATGTATACTTGATATGAATCTACTAAGTGTATGCGAGAGGTCTATGTAAATCTCAACATAGAAGTAGAGAAAAAATATAAATTTTCCGCTAATTTAACCTATGAAATGTAATGACGAATGCTAAGAGGTTAGTCTTGGTCGTCTTCGAGGAGGAAGACACCAATTACTTCTAGGGGGTTCTCCCCGAATGCAAAACATACTTATCAACATATACCATACCGCCAACGGTTTCAAACACATACAATATTGAATATTACGTGCTTTAAAATATACATTTATCACAAGTAGATTGTCCTCACATAGAGTTAAACTCAAATCGTTAGTCTACTGGAATGTGGTACCCGATCCCATAGTTATGCCGAAACGTGGAAATCTGATCCTAGTACGCTATACAAGTATGTGACAATCTTATCCTAGTTAGTTCTGCTAGAATGAGGCTATCAAATCAATGTTAGTTATGATAGAATATGAAGATCATATCCAAGTTAGTTTTCCTTGAATGTGGCTATCCGATCAAAGTAATTTTTGCTGGAACGTGGCAATCCGATCCATCACATCACAATTACTAACACAAGTATGCTTTCAAGTCATATATTCAAGTTAATCACGACATATATTCATTCATCTATCTCATTTACAACAAGTGTGATTCAACGATGCTACATTCGCATACAAACATGCATCATAATGAAGCAATAACAAAAATACATCACAAAATCATAGATTAACAACCATCATCCACAAACGGATTTCTTATCACGCACCTCATGTAAACCCAAATTCAACAGTAATTAGCCCTATTTCTTCGTCTAAGGCTTTTTTTAAAGGTATAAATATTAAATCAATTGGTGCACGAAGGCCTAAGCATAAATCCTACTATCGATTCATATATATTGTGAAGTGGGAACATATTTAAACTACTCAATAAAACCTAGAATTACTAGGTGGCAAGAAGTTGAACGAAAGTATTGACTTTGATTCTTCTCTTCCAGGTTTTGACGATGAATTTGTCTAACAATCCGTAAGATATTGCCCTTCCCATGCTAGAAAATTCCTTCTCTTTCCTTCCAAAGCTTAGAGCATCTTTTCTATGGTTTCCAGAGTATTTTATGACTTAATTAGGTATTTTAGCAAGATGGAGAAAATAGAATTTCTCATCACTTACATCTTCTCTCGCCCACCCTTCAGCGCCGCCCTAGCAGCATCTAGGTCGCTGTGGAAGGACAGAGGCCTACAATTTTCACATATTTCTCCTAAATAATGACGGTTTTGATCGTTACAGTGGGATCTTGATCATATATAGTAAGAATTGATCTTGCTATATGTGCGTCATTTCAATGATTTAGAGGATTATTTTCCATCCTTTATCTATATATAATATATTTATGATCATATTGTTCAAGATATACTATAGAACATTACAATATATCGATTTTAAATAATAAAAAATAGAATATATTTTAACATTATTTATCAATAATTTTCAACCATGTGTTTATATGATAAAATAATTCAATGAAATATAAATATGTACAATAATTTATTATGATAGAAATTCTTATACAAGAAATATCATATCCACAAGTCACAGCCACATGAGAATTGTAAATTAATTTTATTTTTATCTCTTGATAACACTTCTTTTATTTTGTGCTTAAACTTATTACAAACAAAAATTTTGACATTATATATTTTGATTGAGAAATAGTTTGCACAAGGAATCTCTAAATTTCTAGTCAGCCTAGTCTCTTCCTTACTTGTTGTTTCTATGATTGACTGGGAAATGAATATTAAAAATATTAATATATTAGCAAGAATGTGTGTGCATGCACATGTGGTGTGTGCATTGTGTATATTTTTATTTGTGTATGAGAGTACACATGCATATGTGCGTGTGTGTGCGTAACTAAAAATAGCTTTCAAAAAATTGAGTTGGACATCAAAAGTCGTGATAAAAGATCCACTTGTTGATCATTCTTAGTATAGTTTGGAATATATAAAATGTTCTTAATTGGTCTGCTACAACAATTCCACATTTCAAGACATAAATAATAAAACAAAGTCTAAACTCCCATATATAAACTCCCTCAAATTTTTTCACAAATTAATCGGAAAATAATATTATATAAAATGAACCAGAAAAAGCATAAAAGTATATTGAACGTAGAACTCTTGTTGAGGCGATACTTCATTCAGCATTTGGATAATTTGTCTCAATGACTACTCGCTGCATTCAATTGATTAAACAAAAAAAGAAGAAAATCAAAAGTTACCACCATTGAAAATTTTTTAAAAAATTAATATTTTCACATTTTAATAATTATGATGCTTCAAAATTTACTTGTGTAAAATAACTTTTAAATTAGTATTATAAATTAGTTATACATTTATACTCTTGAAATAAAAAAGAATACATGTGTTAATATATACATTCTTCCTCGATTATCGCTTGCATATTTTTATTTAACATAAAACGTAAGTGGTCCAATACAACTAACAAACCCTTTTATGGATCTTTCGTTTTTCTAATTTTTTGTTAATAATAATTTTCTTAAATAACATTGTACCCTTGTACTGCAAGCTATCACAGATAATGTTGACGGAATGACGGTCCTATTAGCATCTGCATAATAGCCCTGCCAATAGAGGAACCATAATAATAATATGATATAGGTCAATGAAGTTTTATAAATATTACTTTATATTAACACTTGGTTGAAACTCTATAACTTTATATTATAAACAAAAAAGAATCAAAATAAAAGGATGAAGATGACACCTAAGGAAAATTTTGCCCCATCATGTGAGAGTTCATGCTTGAGAGTGTTTATTTATTGTGGTTTGAAATAATTCCATAGGGTAATAGGTTACCTACAAATTTAGGTCTCTTTTTGAATATCCAGAACAACATGAAATGTCATTTTTCTGTCTTTTCTTACTTTTAAATTTATTGATATCTTAGTATCAACCATCTGTTTAAAGTACCAAAATTAATTAACCTACTAAGGTTAAGTAAAATTATGCACACAAATTACTATCTCCACCTTGGATTCTTGTTGCCTTCAGATGAAACATCTCAATTCTCTTTCAAAATTTTAATAACTTACCATATACTATAAAATAAAGATTTAATTTTCTTTATTTAACCGCTAACTTGCACAATTCAAATGAGAAAGAGTCGACATTAGTTTCTATTATTCAAAATAATGCTTTTTGGTGAGTACAACTTATTTGAGGGGAAACCTTTAACTTATATTGTAAGATATATCTAAAAGTATGTAACACCTTGATTTTTGAAAAACTAGAATTTTGAACAACCGTTTTGAAAATAATCAAATTTGGAATGTTTGACAATACACGCTAAGTATGAGTTTTAGGTCAACATCAAACAACGTAAACTCCTAGATATGAGTTAGGTGGTTGACAAGATAATGTAAGAAATATATTTGAATTATCTTTCATAGCCACCGATTTTTCTCATTTTTGAGTTCATATGAGGGAGATATGCCCATTTGAAGTTAGTTTGTCTAGATAAGGAAATTTAAAATTGTATGTTGGAAGGGTATTATGGTCTTTTCACTACCTAATAAATTAAATTATTTTTTTCCTGATGAAGTTGGTGTATAATTTGAATTGCTTTAGTTTAAGAATCATAATATTGAGTAAGGGTTTTGAAAGAAGATAAAAAAAAATATGAGAGAAGGATTCATCGCATTCTTGAAGTTAAGATTGTCGATTTCACAAATGGTTGATCCCTATGAGATATGTTAGATAACATAGTGTTGGGTTAGTTCACCCACACCCAAATTATGATTTAATATGGTAAAAATTATGGTCTTCAAAGTATACAAAGTGAATTGTTGATGGGTTGTGTTGAAGTTCCTTTTGGGTTTTTGATTGTTGAAGTTGTTGGAAAGTTCTTGAGTTAGATTCGTGAAAGTTGATGTCGTTTTGAGTATATTATTGCATAATTTGGTTATGTATTCGAATCAGAGTGTTTGAGGAAGGAACAAGTCAAATCTAGATGCTTTGAAGTTGAAAAATGACTACGAAAAATTTGTCGAAAATCTAGGAAACGCATGGGGCACCATGTCACTCAAAGGCCCCACTTAGTTTGTAAAGTTTAGGCTCTAGGGTGTTGCGCCACTCAAAGCACCCCGGCCCATACTGTGAAGTTCAGGCCCAATGCCACTTTGAGTTCTAGTGAATCCAGGTCCTTTGTCCTTTCCCACTTCTTTTCGTTTGAGTTCCCCTCAATCATGCCTATATCTCTAGTGGATTAGTATACTCTAAGGTACATATTAACTCCACGAGATCACCTATATCATGAGATTATGACCCTTGAATCCATAAATCAAATTCAAGATAGAGTCAAGAGTCAAGTCAAAAGGGATTTTAGAATCTTTTCAAAGGCTTTTACAATTGTTTTAAATTTGTTTTAAGCATTGAGTTTATAGAGTAAACCCGAGTTCGTTTCTGTAATAATGACATATCGGGACTAAGTATTCTCAAAGAGCAAATATTTTCACATTTAATATGAAAGGAAATGGTTATTTCCAAATGTGTTTTCATGAGTAATTTTAAGTTCTATGTCTTTAAAGATATAAGATTTTGAGAAATAACCTCAAATCACAAAAAAAGAGAGTAATTTTTTAAGCATAAGAGCTGAGTATATTTTGAAACTAATTTTAAGCACTTATATGGGCACGATTTCATAATAACTTAAGTCTCCATAAAACATGTAACTATAGTAGGTAGATAGAGTCATACTTTTTAGATGATTTATTTTTTTTAGCATAGACTAGTGGAAAAATTAGTTGAGGCGTACTATATCCCAGAAAGTTATAGGAAAGTTCTGGCAGCGTGGTAAAGATGTTGTATCATCAAATAATTCATAGTGGTGATTATCAATTAGAGAAACTTTTATAGAGTTACATTACTTTAGTATATATGTATATTGAGTTGTTTCTTACAATTTTAAATCCTTTATATGACCTGCACCTTTACTGTCGTTCAACTCTGAATTTGAGTTTAGTAGCCATCAATTGAGTATAACTGTAGTAAGTGTTATTTCACTATTCAATTCAAGGTTATGCCGTGTTTTGTTTTCCCCTCACATGCTCGTACATTCAATATAGATGTACATTCAACTTACATAATTTTATGATGCATACAAAAATAACAAAAATAAAATACAACACCTCATTGATCTAGTTGAGAACTCAGAGTTAGTTCGCTAGCCTTCTTGATTTACAAATGACCCCTTTCTACATTGTTTTAGTATTTCTGTTGTTAAATGATCTGGTGTCTTGTCCCTCCACCCCTTATAGAATTAAAGGCTTCTTAGGCGGATAACTAAAGTTCATTTGTCTTTCCGTTTTCAATTCTTTATGTGAAGACCTTTAGTTGCCACATTTGCTAGACAAATGTTTCTTCTAAGACATTATAAGTTATTGCATGAGTTATGTTTTGAGGTTGATTCTTATTATTTAAGTCTTTCTCTAAGATTTAAGTCAGGCCAAGGGGCTGCTTGGGGAAAACAATGGTTCTCAAGGGACAATCCCGCCCAGGGTGTAGGCTATGGGCGTGAAAAACTTTGTACCATAGCCTAGAGTTCAAGAGTCTGAGGGAGTATATGAAGTCAGGTATATAGAGTCCTATTTATCATTGTGAAGCATGCCACATGTATCATTAGGAGACTACAATATTTAGGAACTCTATAATATTCATGTCGTGTGATAGACTTAGTCTTTATAATGATTCCTTCTAACTCATGTTTTCACATGCTTTTAGATCAATGCTCCACGAAGAGTTTTCCAATGTCGTTCTTCTAGGAGAAACGTTAAGGATCAGTGGTTACCTAATGCTCCAGAAGTGCAACCCCAAGAAAAGGTCACTAATGCTGAATTTTGGGAAGCAATTTGCATGCTAAGTGATGTTGTGACCAACCAGGTTTGGCAATGATTAGATGATATTTGTACTCATTTAGGTCTTTGTTTACATAGATTTAGTCTCCTTATGTTCTTAGTTTGTGCAAATAATTGAAGTTAAATCCTTGATTTTGAGGAATATATATTGAGAAAAAAAGCAAGGATAGTAATAGGCCAAAAAGATAAAATCAGGCTAAAGAACGGAAGGTGACCAAGGATGAAAATTTCCAAGAGCACTTGGTGTGTCACCTAGTGGGTCATTAGACCACAAAAGTATTGTTGTTCCAAGCCCTGAAGGAAAGATCCATGTTAACGATGAAAATGAGTAGTGGGCAGGTCGCGAACGGATTCGATGACATCAAGATGGATTGCCCAAAGTTATAGACCTTTTAGAATGTTTAATGCCATGTCAAAAGGGTGATTGAACAGATCAAGGGATGGCTGGTTGAGTGGATTGGCGATCCTGACTTATTTAACCTAAAGGAATTTTGTAGAATTTTTTTAGTGACTATAATTATGTTTTTGGACATTTGGTTTCATAATAAAACTCTTTATAAGAATATATTATTATGTTTTGAATATCTAGAGACAGTGTTGACTAATTTTCCTTAGCATGGAAAGATTGAAGAAATTCACTTTTGAGAAATTAGAGGTGGGTCTTTGATATTCTTCAAATTGGAGCATTGTAAAGATGAAATTACTCCTACACTGTTAATGTAGAATCAATTTGGTAAGTCTTTTTACCTATTTTAATGTCTAGCTAAACTCCAATACTTGGGGTGTGATTATGTGATTATGGTCTAATTTAGTTTATGGGTATTACTGATTGTTAGTTTATATGCTATTCAGAAGTAAGTTAATTGTTAATTGTGGTTTAATTAAAAAATTATAATTGGCAATGTAGTTCTACATTTGTCTTCTTTCATTGCTCGAAATAAATGTTTTAGAACTAAAATTACTGATTCATGGTTTGTGGGTATTGGGTTGACTTGGGTTCAGGTTGAGAGAGTTGATCGAAACTGAATCACACACCTTAAGATCTAGAGAGCGAATGAATTACTATTTGGGCAGATTTTATTTTGCACATGTTCGAGAGAAATCACTTGATTTGGGGTTCATTGTTTGAGAGAAAACATACCTCCACTATAGAGTAGCCTACTCAGTATTATCTAGCTATTTTCTGATAGTTGTAATTACCCATACACTATATTTTCCTATAATGATTACATCCCAATAACATGTTTTACTATTTTAAATTCTTATTGTATGTGAGTGCTTGTAGTTTCTAATCAAATCCAAAACCCCCATTTGACATTCCTGCCACCCTTTAATTTGAATTATTTCTTTATTCGATCATTTTTATTCCTATGACTTATTTTAGCACGTTCACACTTTCCAATTTAATTTTAAACACGTACTGCTCCCCGTGGTTTTTGGCCCCAACTCATTTAGTTAGGTTTTTTATTGATTTATGATCACTAACGCTTTGAATTAGATGAAGTGTCTATGTAACATTATTTATAAAAATGTCCCGGCTGTGGGGAGTGGTGTTGTTTAAAATTCTTTTGATGAAGTTGAATTGTGTTCTTATTAGTCATAGTCGAATGTACTTAGTTTTAGTTTTGGTTTTTGTTTTGCTGGTTAAAACAACCGAAATGTGTATCAACGGAAGCAATGGTAGAAAAGTGGGCCACTAAGATGACATCGTAAATCTAAATGATGTCAATGAACGGAAGTCTAATGACCTAAATCTATTGGGTGCAGTCAGTGTCATTCTCTTTCGTCAAGGTGAATGAAACGATGTGTTTCACATTCAAAGCACCATGTTGCAGATCTTAATATGAAAGGGTTGTTTTGTGGAATAGCTCATCAGGATCCCCATGCGCATTTAAGAATTTTTTTTATGTTTGTGGACCGCTCTCCTTTAAGAGCACATCTCAAGAAATGATCTACTTGAGGTTGTTACCATTTTCTTTAATGGGAGAAGCTTGTAAGGGGTTGGCTAAGTTGCCAAGAGATTCTAGAATTTTTTGGTAAGAGCTCATTAATTCATTTCAAGTGTGATTCGTTCACCTTAGAAATATGATGACTCTTCGGGAAAACATACAAAACATCAAATTATTGGAAAGCGAGCCAAACAATGTGACTTGTGTAATATTTAAGAAGTTGGTGCTACAATGCACAACTCATGGATCGCCTGATCATGTATTCTTGCAGTACTTTTACAGAAGTCTTGATCAGGTGAAAAAGGTATTGCCTGGTTACTTTTCTCCAAGGTGTATAATGCAACAACCTTATGGGATAGCAGACCAGCTTCTTTATGGCATGACCAAGATAAAGTGGGCATGGTACACCCGTGAATATCATGTCTCTCCCTTTACATATATGTTGACAAAGCAATAGATTGAAAAAGATCAATAGACGGTCAAGAACATGGCCAAAATGTTGGCCAAACTGGACATCTTGGCAATGAATGTCATAGGTGGTGGTCATTAGAGTATAAATGTTGTTACTGTTTGTGGTTAAACCCCAAAGAGGCCAGATTTAATGCATTGTACAAGTATAAAGTGAACTTCCTAGCCTACTAATAAGGAGGTTATCGTGAAAACTAACCATGGTAGGGTTGTAACAAACTTTGGAATAAAGATGAGGGTTTGAGAGACCCTAATAGATAGTGGTAAGATCGTAATGCCACTTCAAAAGGAAAGAGATGGAGAGGAATATCGTATGTTCCTCCCCACGAGCGTCAATAGACCAATGATTTTGACGTCGGCCGGATAAAGGATATGGTCTCGTGTATTGTAAACAAGGTTTGTGGATCTAATAAAGTGTTGAAGGAGATGAAGGTAGATGTATGAACTCTCAACCAAATGGTGACCTCTTATTTTGCGTCTATCAGGCAACTAGAGAACAAAATGGGTCAAATTGCTTCACACTTAAACCCAAGACAATAAGGGGGTTTGCCTAGTGATAGTATGGAAAACCCCAAGTACAAATCTTGAGTGGGTACTTGTGTCATGCAATAACATTAATTAAGGCACTTCTAGGGAGGGAACCAAAGTTTTTATTTCTTTTTGTTTTGATTTTGAGTAAAAATTTTAAATTGTGCAGGTGAAAAAGTTGAATGTGTTTGAAAAGTGCAGGTTGGGAAGCAAAAAGTGTAGTGAGTGACACGCCGATGAGGTTGGCGATCCCGACTTGAACCGTTGTTGGACTTACGAAAATCAAAGGTGAGAATTTGTAAAATTCCGCGAGACCATAGACGAGTCGGTGTCTTGCCAAACAAGTCGGCAAGCCACACATTTTGAATAGACGTCCTGCAAAACTCGGTGTGGAGAGTAACCATTTGATGTGTTACCGAGTGGTTCGTCCATGATGACTAATATCACCTTATGGTCTACAAACTGAATTATATTTAAATGCCAAAGGTTTAAAATTTCAAACTACTTATACTCCGTCATTTTAAGCTTCATACCATCAAACCCACATTTTAGTTTTTCACTATTCTTGCTTTATCATCTATTTTTGCTCGTTCATCTTGTGTTTAGAGTTGGAATTCATTGCAACCTAGTTTAATAAACTCGTTGTTCGGCGTAAAGGTAGATTTCTAAACCTCAAGATCTTTAGTAGAGATTGAATTCAAATTAAAATGTTTATATGTTATTGATGTGTGTTAGGAGTGGTAAAAATTTTTAATTGTGCGCTATTTTGATAGAACTACTAGATTAAGCATTAGTACAAGACATTAGCTACAACACATGACCTGGATGATCAAAAGTGTTGGCTTGTTGTAATACTCCAAAAGTATGAAGCCTAATCTAAAGCCTAACATGATAGTCTAAGAGTTGTAAAATTTTTTGTAAGTCAATTAAAATGTATCTAAGTCATTTAGAAAATCGTAGAATCAAAACGTCAAGGAACGTTCATGACGTCTTGAAACTAGTTCAAGAGGGGCTAGTGTGCCTAAGCCTATTTGACTAAGTTTTAAGAGTCGAAAAAAGATAAAATGTGGTGGTAAAGTGTATACCATGTATTTAAGTTAGTTTTAGTCTAAAAATCCAGGTACGACTCCTCAAGGACCAACCAACGGCCCTTGAGGAGGACCCACGAAATTGGGCAAAAAGCTGCCAAAACGCAGTATGTACTCAGAAGTTGCAGGCAAGAGGCGTCGTTCGATCGTTGAGGCGTCGATGCCTACGTCAATAAAAACTTAGAAATTTTGGCTAATGGTCCATTTGGAACAATATCTTACAGGAATGACGGGTGTACAATACGGAGGGACACATGGGCATCGACTGACCTGCGGCCTGTCAGTCGGGGTCGCGTAGGTCAGGCCCCTGTGTTTCTTCCTTGTTTTAATTAATTCATTCAATTATTAAAAAGGTTAGGAGGTTAATTAGTGTTAGGTGGTTGTTAAAAAAGTAAGTTAAATCCCTATAGAAACTTTTATAAGCCTAAAACCGCACTTAACGCTCAAAATTTCCAAACCCAAATTGCGCTTCCTTCTCTCTTCATTCTCTCTCCCAAAGGAACTTCATTGAAGACCAAGAAAATGAGGGTAATACAGCTGCAAAGTATCAATTTTATCCATCAAACCTCATCAACTATTTAGGTATGATATTCATTTCACCTTTGGGATCTCTTTCACAAAAGGGTTCCTCCAAATTGATTTTAAAAAGTTGTGTTCTATGTGGGTTTTCTTCGAATACTAAATTAATCTTGTGAATTACTTTATTTATGATTCCTTTTGGTTTTTCTGAGTAGATTAACATGTACTATGATTCCATTGTACTATATATTAATTATTTGGCCTAGTTTGGAAAAATGACATTTTCCACTTAACCCTAGGTTGTGATCTTGAATTGAATTGTATAGTATTGATACAATTGACTCGGTTAATCTATGAATTACTATCCGATGATGTTATTATTCCAATTAATGACCATATTTTGATATATTGTAATCTAATTATGATATTTCTTAAGTAATTAACCTAGGTTGTGACATACATCATGAATGCGACCTAAGTCTCTAACACTAGGCTATGGACTATTGATGCATTTTAATGTAGTGATTCAGTTGATATTATTATTTTTTTTATTAAGATTCTATTATGATATTACACCCATTTTTGTATTGAATTTTGTGGTTGATTATAAAATCTTGATTATGACATTGTGAAAGAGATTGGGTATTTCATGTTATCTCAATTCTTTACTTCAATTATGATTACCTGTGATTAAGTAATGAAGTTGTATTGAATTATACCTTGTATTAATATTAATAGGTTTGGTATAATGTTGAATTGGAATGTCTTGAACCATGGATTGTGAGTTGTTGGCTAAGATGTAAATGTTATAAGGATAGTAATAACTTATCAATGTGTCTTATTATGATGTGAGTACGTGAATGTTTTAAACTCACATATATTAACTGTAATGAAAGGAAAATACTGATGCAATTATTATTGAGCTATGATGATGATAATTATATAAGGGATAGACCCCTATGACCTACATTAAGCTATGATGATTAATATAGGCATTTATATCATTTCAAAAGGGACTCTTGGTTACCACCGAGTGAACTAGAGTCCACATAGGGAAGGTATTATCACCAATGTACTTATGAAATTGGAGAATATAATGCATGTAGCATAAAGAGGATCCCAACTATATGTCCTAATTCTTGAACTATTTTCTCCCATAGGAATACTAGCTAGTGGATCATCATAGATGCTATGTTCATGTTTAGGTACTACCTTGGCAAGTAGCCACCTTCTTAATGGGAAGGGCTCCATAACACCGGATTCCACATTAGCTCATGTCGTTCATGTTGATTAAGGCAAGATATTCCATAAAGGTAAAATGAATTAATGAATGTACTCTAACTAGGATGACCTTACAAGGTTTAGCTTAGTGTAGTTATGGGTATGAGACTTTACCAATACATTGCAATAGTTAGCCTTGAGGGAATTCTTAGAAGGATGTTCTTATATATTTTTATGCTTATAAATGTAAATTATATGTGTATGATGATATTACATGTTGATAATACTATATGATGTTGGTTTCATATATCAACATGTGTTTGGTCTCTTTTGCTAAAGTATGATGCTATATACTCTCAATGATATGCTAGGTGAAGTTGGACATTAATTAATATTCTTGTTGGGTTTACTTGATTGAGTAAGGTTATGGGCCATGCATAGTCATTGCACTAGTGGACTTAACGAGGGTTCATGAGTAATAGTCTTGCTTTGGTTATGCTGTTATGAAATCTTATAAATGTTTGTTGATATTATAACTTGAGGATAGAGTTGTCTTCATTATGATCTTAATTATGTTGATATGCATGTTAACTTTACTAGACTTAATATTGTTCGTCTTGTGGTGTACATGGTCTTGACTTAATGAATTTGTCTGATTGAGTTGTATGGGTTCTTGAATGCGAATAAGGATTTTCAAAGCAAATTGCATACTTCAATGAAATGTCCCTCTATATCATGAATTTATGTTGTGTGTTCAGATTGTGTCATACTTAGTAAAAGTGATGTGCTAACCCCATTTTCTCCATTTTTCCCAACATTTTAGGTTTTGGTCATTGAAGGTCTTGTGATGACTTTTGAAGGAAGACTTGAATTCTCATTTTCCAAGTTTTGTAGGTCCTCACCACTTGGAGGACAATGCCACATTCTACCATTGGATTTTTATTAGTCTTAAAGTCAATATGTTCATTACCTTTTATTTGATTACTAATGATTGAATAACCTTTACGTGGCTTTTATTTCATTGATGTATTGGCTATGCCCAATTATTATACTATTTTTAGATGTTTATGAGATGAGACATCCGTTTTAAGACTATGCTATATCTTATATATTTATATGTGTTATAAAAGTGGAACACTAACTAATCTTATTATACGAAGGATCTATTTATACTCAATATGAATATATTATGTGTATGCGAAGGGTCTATGTAAACCTGATAATAGATAGAAGAGATTTTTAATATTTTCTATTTAACCTCTGAATATAATAATGTAATCTAAGAGGCTAGTCTTAGTCCTCGATGAGGATGACGATACCGTTAATTTCTAGGCGGTGCTCCACGAATTTGACAAACTTGGTATCACAGCAAGGTTAAATATCTTTAGAAATGATGTATCACATAACCACGTCTACATAGATTCTTACTCATAATTCTGAAGTGATCTACGCATATGAATAGGAAATTCTCCTTTTCTTGGAAATCCAATAACGTGCCTCGAGAGTCTTGACTCTATGTTACTTAGCATCTAATCCTTGTATTTTTATTATAGGCAACGAATACTCAACGAACATTCGCTCAAAGATTTGATGAAGAGATTTCTAATGCGGGAAGATCCTCCACGAGACAATATAGTCCCTCCGCTTGAAGAAGTTCCAAATAATGATCAAGTTCCGATCAATTCTCCATCTTTCACGGATGGGGACATAAGAGCATCCTTTGTTCAAATGGACCAATCCATCATTACTCAAACAGAAGACGTCACTACTCAAGCTCAAGCCATGACGCGCAAGCTAATCGGGAGGTTGTACCCCAAGGAAACAAACACTTTGGCACCATAGCCTCCCGCTTGAGTGATTTCACAAGGATAAATTCCCCTACTTTATATGGGTCCAAAGTTGAGGAAGACACCCAAGAGTTCATTGATTAAACCTACAAAATCATATATGTTATGGGTTGACTACTAGTGAGAAGGCTGATTTAGCCACTTAAAAAATCAAGGATGTTGCCCAAACATGGTACGTCTTATGGAAAGACAAAAGGCACTTAAGGGGTGGATTTGTAACACGAAAGATTTTCAAGAGGGATTTTTTTGTTAGGTTGTTTCCTAGGGAGAAGAGGGAAGCCAAAGTGGAAGAATTCATCAACCTACGTCAGGAATGCATGAGTGTTCTTGACTACTATTTGTAACTTAATAAATTATCAAAGTATGCTCCCTATTGGGTTTCCGACCCTAGAGTTGAAATGAGCCGCTTTGTGACGGGGGTGTCGGATGAATTGAAAGAAGAATTTTTTTCTGCTATGCTACATGATAATATGAAAAGTTGTCGTCTCATGGTTCATGCTCAACAAGTTGAAGAGACAAGGATTAAGAGGAAGAGTAGGGAGGCCAAGTGGGCAAGGTCTTCAGAAGGTGATACTTCAAAGGGTAGGTTTAATATCCATGACAAGCTAAGGTTCAAGAAGAGGTCTTCTAATCAAGTTCCTTGCAAATTTCCCAAGGCTCGTGATGATAGGGTGGATAATCCTAAATCTTAAAAGGGAAGAGGTACTATCTCACCAAACAAGAAGCTGACTTGTGGAATGTTTTTGAAGAAGCATTATGGTGATTGCCTTGTTAGGACGGGGCAATTGCTTTTTGTGTGGCAAGAGTGGCCACGAGGTTAGGGATTTCCCAAATGTGAAGGTTCAAGACAAAGGTATCAGGCAATCTCAAGCTAGTGGTTTTAATATGGATATTCAAAAGATGAATTGCTTTTATGCACTTTTCTCTAGGTCTGAACAAGAGTTTTCTCCCCATGTGATAACCGGTATGCTATAGGTATTCTCAATTGATGTATACACTTTACTTTATTCGCGTGCTACATTATCTTTTGTTAATTCCTTTATAGCAAGAAATTTTGATATTTTTCCTGATATTCTAAATGAACCTTTCATGGCAACTACCTCTGTAGGAGAGTAGGTGGTTTCAAAGAGGGCATATAGAAATCGTCCTATAATGTTTCCCAAAAGAGTTTCTCATGTTGAATTATTAGAACTTTATGTTTTCCATTTTGATATGATTTTGGGGATGGATTGGTTGCATGATTGTTTTACTTCCAATAATCGTAGAACTAGAAATGTCAAGTTTAATCTTCAAAATGAACCTATTTTAGAGTTGAAGGGGGGAAATTCTATTCCTAGAGGTCGTATTATCGCTTGTCTTAATGATTGTAAAATAAACTCAAAGGGGTTTTTATATCACAATGTACGAGTCAAAGATTTAGACTACGAAAATCCTCAAAATGAGTTAGTCCCCATATTGAGGGAATTTCCGGAGGTCTTTCCTAGTGATCTTCCTGGAGTCCCTCCTGAACAAGAAATTGATTTTTGTATTGACTTGCTACCAGATACCAATCCCATTTCAATTCCTCCTCATGGATGGCTCCGGCCGTATTGAAAGAGCTGAAGGCTCAACTCAAAGACTTACTAGACAAAGTCTTCTTTAGACCTTATATTTCTCCATGGGGTGCTCCGATTTAGTCTTTAAAGAAGAAGGATGGGTCCTATAGAATGTGCATTGATTAACGCAAACTCAATAAAGTCACTATTAAGAACAAGTATCCTTTGCCTCATATTGACGACTTGTTTGATCAACTCCAAGGGGCAAGCTATTTTTCTAAAATTGACTTAATATCGGTGTATCACCAACTTAGGGTGAGAGGTGAGGATATACAAAAAATGGCATTTTAAACAAGCTATGGTCACTATCAGTTCTTACTTATGTTCTTTTATCTCACTAATGCCCCAATGACATTTATGGATCGCATGAATAGGGTGTTCGAAAATACCTAGATTAATTTTTCATTTTCTTCATAGACAACTTCTTGGTATATTTGAAAAATGAGGGTGAAAACATGGATCACATGAGGGTGGTATTACAAGTGCTTAAGAAGAACAAACTATTTTCTAAGTATAAAAAATGTGAGTTTTGGTTGAGGTCGAAGGCGTTTCTTGGTCATATCATCTCTAATGAAGGAGTATAGGTTGATCCAAGGAAAACTAAGGCAGTGAAAAGTCGGCCTTGGTCTTTTACTCAACCAACATTAGGAATTTCTTGGGTCTAGGAGGTTATTATAGGAGGTTTGTGGATTGTTTTGCTTCCATTGAATCTCCCTTGACTACTTTGACCCAAAAGAATATGAAATTTTTAGTTCTTGGAGGCATGTGAAAGAAGTTTCCCAATCTTGAAAGATAGTCTTACTTCCGCTCTTGTATTTACCTTATCAAAGAGTACTAAACTCTTACTAGTATATTTTGTTTCGATTCGAGTGGGCTTGGTGTGTGTTCTTATGTAACATAGAAAGTAGTAGCTTATGCCTCGAGAAAACTTAAGGTTCATGATAAGACTTATCCAACTCATGTTCTTGAGTTAAAAGCCGTGGTATTTGCCTTGAAAATATTAAGTTATTACTTGTATGGTGTCCATTTATTTGTGCATAGACTACAAGAGTCTTCAATATGTGTTTACTTAAAAAGAAGTTGAATCTCTGATAAAGAAGGTGGTTGGAATTGTTGAATGATTACGACATGAGTGTTCTCCACCATCCCGGATAGTCAAATGTGGTTGAAGATGCTCTAATGTCGTATGATGATGGGTAATGTGTATCATGTAGAAGAAGCCAAGAAAGTCCTAGTGAAAGATGTTCGTAGGTTGGCTAGATTGCATGATAGATTGGAAGATTCTCAAAATGGTGGTTTTATGGTCCATCATAACTCCAAATCATCTTTCGTGGTTGAGATGAAGTCCTAAAAACACATTGATGAACCATTAATGGAGTTAAAGGAGTTTGTTACTGGTAAGCTTAATGAGTCATTCTCTTTATGGGGGGATGGTGTCTTGAGGTATCAAGGAAGGTTTTGTGTTACCAATGTAAATTGCTTGAGGAACCATATTCTTGAGGAAGCTCATGAGTCATGTTACTGCATACATCCGAGTTCTACAAGATGTATCATAACCGTAAAAAAGTTTTTTGGTTAGAAGGTTTAAAGAAATACATTGCAGAATTTGTTGTATAGTGTTCAAATTGCCAATAAATGTAAGCCGAACACAAAAAGTCAGGTGGTTTACTTCAAGAAGTCCAAGTTACTACATGGAAGTTGAAAGACATTAATATGGATTTTATGGTAGGTTTTCCTCGGACACAAAAGCAATATGACTCAATATGGTTAGTTATGGATAGGTTAACAAAATCCACTCATCTTATTCCCATCCACTTACTCGGTGGAGTATTATGCAAGTATCTGCATAGATGACACTGTGTGTCGCTATGGTATTCTGTTATCCATTACATTGGATAGGGGTGCAAAATTCACATCTAGGTTTTGGAGGCTATTCCAAAAAGGACAGGGCACCAAAGTGAAGTTAACCCCTACTTTTCATCCTCAAAAGGATGGTCAAGCAAAACGTACTATTCAAAACCTTAAGGATATGATTATAGCTTGTATAATGTATTTCAAGTGAAGATGGGGAAAACACTTGCCTTTGGATAGTTTGCTTACAATAATAGTTACCATTCATATATATATTTATGTCTCCTTATGGCTCCTTACGAAGCCTTGTATGGTAAGAGATGCAGATCTCTAATGGGATGGCTTGAAATTGGTGAGTCTTCAATTTTGGGTCCCAATTTGATTTAAAAATCTTTTGAGAAGGTTCATATTATAAAGAATCGTTTGAAAACAGACTATAGCTGGCAAAAGTCTTATGCCAACCATAGGAGAAGAGAATTAGAATTTGAAGAAGGTTATAAGGTCTATCTAAAAAAATTTCCAATGAAAGCGGTGGTGAGAATTGGTAAGAAAGAGAATTTTAGCCTCGTTATGTGGGTACCTATGTAATTTTGCAAAATAATGGTAAAGTTGCATACGAGGTGAAGTTGTCTAGTGAATTGGCTTCAGTTCATCTAGTGTTTCATTTCTCCACGCTTAAGAAGTGCATCGCTGATCCTGAGTCCATTCTTCCTATTAAAGGTCTAGGTGTTCAACATATCCTCTCTTATTAGGAGGTTCAGGTTTAAATCCTTGATATACAATTAATGATATTAAGGAACAAAGAGGTGACTTCCGTAAAGGTGTTATGAAAGAATCAACTACTTGAGGGTGCAATATGGGAGGCTGACGCAGACATGGGGAAGTTGTGCAAAAGGTGCATGTTACATTGAATTTCAGAGAATTCTATCCCTAAAAAATTAAAATGTTGATTTTTACTTGTTTTGAGTTCATGTTGTGCATTTTTGTATATTGTGCCTACATAAATTGTATTGAGCATGTTGATATGTGTTGAAGAAGGCTTTGGCATATTGAATAAGCATAAAATTAATGTTGAACTCTTATGAGTTGAAAATGGTGTTTTGATTTATAATTTGAAAAAGGTTATGTGGTTATGATGATTTTTATTGTAACTCACGTTTTGATATGTTGTTATTGCTTAGGCTGCTAGTCCTGAGTCTATTCCTTCCTTCTACACAATTTTAGTGACATTGGGGGATGAATGTTACTAAGGGGGGATATTGTAATACTCCGAAAGTCTAAATCCTAATATAGAGCCTAACATAAGAGTGTAAAAGTTTTTAAATTGTTTTTAAGTCAATAAAATGTACCTAAGTCAATTAGGAAGTTTTAGAATCAAAACGTCAAGGAACGTCCATGACGATCGGAAACTAGTTCAAGAGGTGCTAGTGTGCCTTAGCCTATTTGATTAAGTTTTAAGAGTCAAAAAATGATGAAATTTGGTGGTAAGGTTTCTAACACGTATTAGATTAAGTTTATAGTCTAATCGTCCGGGTATGACTCCCCAAGGACCGTCTAAGCGCCCTTGAGATGGACATTTGCGATTTGTAAAAAGCATCGAAAAGGCTGTGTCTACCCATAAGTTACAGATGACGAGGCGTCGTTGAATCGATGGAGCATTGATTCTTTGTCGACCAAAATTTAGATTTGTATAATGTTCCAATTGGAAGAGTCTTTGACAACAATGAATGGTGTACAGGACAGAGAGGCACATGGGCATGGGCTGACCTACGACCCGTCAGTCAGGGTATCATAGGATAGGCCCCTATGTTGCCCTTGTTTTAATTAATTCATTAAATTATTTAAAAGTTTACGATATTAATTAGGTATTTACGGGGTGTTTAATTGAGTTAGTTAAGTCCCCATACAAACTAGCCTAAGCCTAAGATCTCACTTAACTCAAAAAATTCCCAAACCAAAATTGCTCGTCCTTTTCTCTTCTTTCTCTCTCCCAAAGAAACCCCGTTGAAGACCAAGCAAAGGATGGTTCTAAGTATGAAAAGTATAAAGTGTATCCTCAAACCTCATCAACTAGCAAGGTATGATACTTCTTTCACGTTTTGGGTCTCTTTCCCCAAAGATTTCCTCCAAATTGACTTCAAAAAGATGAGTTCCAAGTGGGTTTTCTTCAAATACAAAATGGATCATATGAATTACTTTGTTTATGATTCCTTAATGTTAATATGATTAGATTAAAATGCGTTATGATTACATTATACTACTTGATGAATTTTCCTTGTTTTGAAAGATGACAATTTCCCTTTAACCTAAGGTTGTGATCTTGAATTGAATATGTATTAGTGATACAATTGTATTGGTTAATGTGTGAATTACTATTCTATATTGATATTATTCAAATTTATGAGTAGATTGTGATGTATTATAATCCAATTATGCTAGTTCTTAAGTAATTAACCTAGGTTGTGAAGTAGATCAACCTAAGTCTCTAACCCTAGTCTACGAACTATTGATGGATTGTTGTATAGTGATTCAATTGACTTTATTATTATGTTGATTACTATTGTGTGAAGATTTAAACCCATTGCTGGAATGAAGTGGATGGTTGATGGTAAGACCTTGATGATGTCATTAAGAAGGAGATTGCGTAAGTCTTGTGATCTAAACTCTTTACTTCAATTATGATTACTTGCGAGTAAGAGATGAAGTAGTATTGATGTATACCTTATCTTGAACTATGGATTGTTAGTTGTTGCCTAAGATGTAAATCTTATAAGGATGGCGATAACTTACCATTATTCCTTATTATGATGTGACTATGTTAATGTGATAACCTCTCATGCATGAATTGTAATAAAAGGACAATACTCATGCAATTCTTATTAACGTATGACGATGATGATTATATAAGGGATAAACCATATGACATATATTAAGCAATGATGATTAATAAAGGTATTAATGAAATTTCAAAAGGGACTCTAGCTTAGCACCAAGTGAACTAGAGTGAGTAGTGTCGTTTCCCACATAGGGAAGATAGGATCACTAATGCACTAATGAGATTGGAAACTATAATGCATGTAGCATAAAGTGGGTCGGAAGTATATCTCCTAGTTCTTGAACTATGTCGCCCCCATAGGAATACTAACTAGTGTATCGACATAGATGATATGTTCATGTTTTAGTACTACCTTGGAAAGTAGTCCGCCTTCTTTCGGTGTAGGGTTCCATGACACCAGATTACACATTATCTCATGTGGTCTAGGAAGGTTAAGGCAAGATGTCCTAAAAGGTAAAATGAAGTAATAAATGAACTCTAACTAGATGACCTAAGGGGTTTAGCTTAGCCTTGAGGGAAGTCTTAGAAGGATATTCTTATACATATACATATATATTCTTATAAATGTAAATGATATGTATATGATGGTCCTACATTTTCATGATACGATATGATGTTGGTTTCATATATGAACATGTGTTTGGTCTCTATTGCTAACACATGATGATATGTACACTTAATGATATTCTACGTGAAGTTGGACAATGTTATGGTTCTTGATGGGTTTACATGATTGAGTAAGGTTATGGGGCTTTGCTTAGTCATTGCACTAGTTGATTAATGAGGGTTCATGATCAATGATCTTAATTTACGTATGAAGTTTGAACTCTTATACATGTTTGTTGATATTATAACTTGAGGATAAAGTTGTCTTAATTATGTGCTCAGTTATGTTGATATGCATGTTGACTTGAATAGACATAATATAGTTGGTCTTATGATGTACATGGTCTGGACTTAATAAATATGTCTTATTGATTGGTGTGGGTTCTTGAATGTACAAAAGGATTTTCAACGTAAAGTGCATACTTTGATGAGATTTCCCTATTTAGCATGATTGTATGTTGCGTGTGCATATGGTCTCATACTTAGTACAAGTGATGTGCTAACCCCCTTTTCTCCCTTTTACCCAACACTCAAGGTTTTGGTCGTTCAAGGGCTTGTAAGGACTTTTGAAGGAAGACATGGATTCTCATTGTCCAAGTTGGGTAGGTCCTCACAACTTCGAGGACAATACTACTTTATAATATAAGTTGTTCATTAGTCTTAAAAACAATATGTTGATTTCCTGTCATTTAAGTACTAAAGATTGTATAACCTATATGTGGCTTTTATAGCATATATTTATATAGGATGCCAAAGTTTTATACTCTTTCATAGATGGTTATGAGATGAGACATCAATTTTAACACTATGTAATATCTTATATATTTATATGTGCCATAAAAGTAGAAGACTAAGTAATGTTCTTATACGAATGTTCTATGTATGCTCGATATGAATATATTATGTGTATGTGAGGGGTCTATGTAAGCCTTATGATAGATCGAAGTGATGTTTTAGATGTTCCGTATCTTTAACATATAAATGTAATGATTTAAGCTAAGAATTTAGTCTTAGTCCTAAATGAGAGTGACGACGCCTTTTAAATCTAGGGTGTGCTACTTTGATGTGACACTTTCTCCCCTCATTTATGACACTACAACAAGGTGGATTAATGTAGGAGCTCCGATAAAGAAGAATGATTTGAAAGTACTTGTAACACCCCAGAAAATTCTATGACTTAGACTAGAGCCTCACCTATTAAATAATGTTTAGAATGATTTTTACAAACCTAATATAATGTAGATAACTTTATTAAGAAGTAATAGATCCTTAACATCAAAGGACAATCTGACGTCAGAAATTAGCGGAATTTAACTAGTAGACGTCCATAAGTCTTGTGAAGGTTAGAAGTATCGTATGAAGTGAAAAACTTCTAAAAATATTTTAAATAGGAAAAATAATATTTATATGGTGAAACGTCTAGTTACAAGTCTTCAAGGACTACCTGAAAAGTCCTTGAGGAGGACCCAAATATAGGATAGGAGGCTGTCGAAGCAGCCTGCGAACAGCCAAGACGTGAGGGTTATCACGCGTGACACCCTCAAAACATGGTGGGAAAAGATTTCCTCCTGAAGAAGGGCCTTCACGATGATCAATTCCTCAAGCTGTATTTCAGAAAAAAATATTTGGAGGTGCCACCGCGATGCTTAGCAATGTCCCAGATTTTATCACGTCATTTCTAAAGATAAATGACTTCACAAAATTGTCCAATTAAGTGAGGAGTATTAGGGGAGGGTTATATATTGATTTAGGTTTAGTTTTAAGTCATTTTCACCCAAATCAATTTCCCAAATCATTCTCACTTCTCTCTATATTCTCTCTCTACTCCACCTTCATTGAAGAGCTTTGGAAGCTTGAAGAAGAAGACCAAGTCTTCAACTTTTCTTATCAAATTCATGGATTAAGTCTTCTTTCAGGTATAGATTCATCACTCTTTGGATTCGTTTCGCCAAGAGATCCCTTCAAATTTATTTCTAAATTTCTCAAGGGTTTTCTTCTAAATCTAAAATTTATGATTAATTATGACAAATTACGATTACGTAGGATTGTATATTTGTATAATAATGGTTAATTCATGTTATTTGGTTCAAATTTCCTCGGATCAATGTTATTTGTTAAATTCCCTAAATCGTTGATTTTTTTTATAAACTGCTTGAGGATGATGAGTATATGAGTTTTTATGTTTAAGTCAATGGTATTAATTTTTCATGAACTGCCCTTGTATCATGTATTTTGTTGAGATTTTGACCTAGTTCTTGAACATCCCATGAGTGTCCATTTGTCCTGACCCTAGCTATTAATTAGGTTTATTAATGATTAGGAATAATACAATTAGATGTATTATTATTTAATTTACCATTATATGATGCTTATGATTGGATTGTTGGATAAATATTTTGGAATAAGTGGTGATTTATTCGCAAATTGTTTTGGAGGAAATGGGTAAAATTGTCATGGATATGAACACTTTATTGGTGTAATGTTGGTCTATGATTTATAATATAGTTCAATCGAAATCTTTCATGATGAAATTATGGATGTATGAACATGCTATGAATATAATGGATGTGAGAGATGAGAATAAATGTATTCTTATGAGTTATTAAAGGTGATTTATCTTGTGCATTCTATTATTATGATTATGATGTAATTATCTCACATGATTATTATTGTTTAGTGATGAAAGGATTTTCTTATCGTAGACCTAATGAGCTAATGACCTGATTATATAAGGGGGTAGTCTTCTATGACCTATGTTATGTATTGATGTAAAGAGAGGGTTAAAGATAGTTAAAAAGGGCAATTTAGGTTATCACCAACTTACCTAGTTATGAGATGTGTCCTTTCTAAAATCGGAAAGGTAGGTTCCCCAATGTTCTCATGAGATGAGGACTCCATTACGAATGAGCATAAAAAGGGTTCATACGCGTCTCGCCTAGATCCATAACTATGTGTCCCCATAGAAAGACTAGCTAGTGGACCGGCCTAGATGTTACATTATGATTCATGGTTCTACCTTGGAAAATAAAGCACCTTGTTTTGGTGTAGGATTTCAATTACACCGGATTCTATGTTTAGCTCACATAGTCTATTTACAGCTATGGAGAAGGTTCCCAAAAGTTAAATAATGAATGAAAATAATAAAGATGGACACTAATTAGGGTAACTTAACGAGTAATACTTAGCGTAGGTAAGGGTATGTGAGTTTATCTATGTACTGCATAGGTGGGACTTGAGAGGAGTCCTAGGAGGATGTTCTTATGTATTATGATATGAATGAAATGCATAACGTTTGCTATACACGATGTTGATCTGATATGATGTTGATTAAATTTGATTAACATGATATTAGACTAAATTTCAATGTATGATGATGAATATGCATGATACTGTGTTATATGCTGTGAAGAGACTACTTATATTCTCTTTATTAGTTAACTAGATTTATGTGGGTTTATGGTCATCACATGAACAATGCACTAGTTTGCTTGGATTGGGATTGTGAGTAAGGGTCTTGTAATACATTAATGAAATGAACTCTAGGATATGAAATGTGGCTTATCTCTTTATTATGATGTTATTCTTGCACATGGATATGAATATGCCTTAATGCTATTATGATTATGAAGTTGTATATGTGCTTGTATGTGCATGAAGGTTTCAAAGTATCTCGGCATGTCCTTTAAGAAAATGTCCTTCTGTGCATGTTTTCAAATGTGTGACTTGCATATATCCATACTTAGTACATATCGTTTGTACGAACCAATATTTCTTCTATTTCTGTTATACTGTAGGTTCGGGCCATTGAAGAGCATTCAAATCCATTTTAATGGAAGAATTGGATTAGTTCCCAAGTTATTAATGAGTCCTCAAGTTCGAGGATGATGCCACTATTCAAGCTTTACTATTTTACTATGTCTAAGACATATTCATTTCTTGTCTTTGACACATTGTTGTATGTTCTGTATGAGACATATTGTAATATTTTAAAGTCTATGTCCCAAATTTTGTACTTCTATAAAAGATTGTTATGTGTGAGACAATAGTAGAATATTTATTTAAATGAGAAATGTCTATAAAATTCATATATGAATAAATGAGAAGTGTATGTATACATAATAACAAAAAGTTTTAATTTTTTCTGCATTTTCTCTACCAATGATATGCAATGACGTATTTTAAGGGCTAATCTAAGGCCTCTAAGAAGCTAATATGTCGGTTATGTCTAGGAGGTGCTCCTTTGTAATGACAGTATTTGCACAATATTAGTTTGGATCATTAGAAGCTCTATCATGCAACCGAAATATGGTTCAATCCTCTGCCACCCAATGATGTCCTGTCTCTGATCCAACATCATAAAGAAGTGAGTTTACTTGGGACTCATGATCGAGTAGGAGATTACCATGAGCGGCAATTACCTCAAGACATCCGTTCCTTTCCCTATATATAGCGACCCTCATAATGAAGTAGGTTGAACCAGAGCTTCACAAGTGTTTCGTGAGTTAATATTGTGTTAAAATAGTGAATTTTAATATTTGAAGTCAGTTTGGTAAAAATGAAAGTCAAACATCAAGGAACGACTAAGACGTTCGAAAACTAGCTTTCTGTGTGCGCTAGTGTTTCCTTATTTATTGTGCATGATTTAAGTTGTTGTTTGGAGTCTAAACAAGTGGGATGACCCTAGTATATAGAGAGACATACCAAGGGTCAAAAACTTCAAGTACGACTCCTTGAGGATCACCCAAAGGGTCCCTAAGGAAGACCCAAACATTGGACTAGGAAGCTGCCAAAGACAGTGTGCAGAACCTAAATGTGGAAGGCACCTCAAGTCGCACACCTGTCATTGAAGCTCCCTGTGCGTCCCTTGAGTTTCACGAGGTTCACTGCCTCAAAAATTTGAACCTTCTTTCATTCAAGAAGCCATTTCAAAGAGATTACAAAACGGGTTTTCAATCTTAAACATCTTTGATCTTTGAATCTAAGCATGGGTCTTCGTAAGAAATCGTTTCAATGATTGAAATATGTTTTTTAATGCTAGTTGATGATAGTAATATGTAAACCCAAATGAACCCGTGCTTATGCATATTTCTAACTTTTAGCTTATGAAATAGGTTTGATGAACATGATTAGATAATGTTAGAGGTATGGATTCTTAATGGTTATCTGGTGACTAGCTACTGCATTAAATTTTATTGTATGATGATTTTTTCGAGAAATTGAGGAAAGGTGCAAATAGCCTTGATGAATAGTAATTTGGTTATATTCTTTTGTTCTTATTGTGAAATGATCTTTAGTGGTATGATCCACCTTTGGTGGCGGTGTTTATGTGAAGTTTATGGATATATGTATAAATCATTAGATTGTGACTATAACCTTAATGTAAAAACCCAAATGAGTCCATGCTTATGCATATTTCCAACTTTTAGCTTATGAAATGGTTTTAATGAACATGATTACATAATGTTAGAAGTATGGTTTTTTGATGGTTATATGGTGATTAGCTACTGCCTTAAATGCTATTTTATGATACTTTATTGTAGAAATTAAGGAAAGGTGGTGAAAGCGTGGATGAATGGTATGTTTGTTATATTGCTTAGTTTTTACTGCGAAATGATCTTGTGTTTTATGGTCCACCTTTGGTAGTGTTGTTTATGTGAAGTATATGAATATAAGTATTAAGGTGTACATTGTGATTATGAAATTTAAGTCATAGGAAGGTGAAGTGAAATGATGATTATGATGCTTATTTAATATGTTTTAGTAGATTGAAATGTTTATCTTGATGATGTTATGTCTAAATGATGTATATGAATAAGTGAAGGATGATAATGTTTAAGGCATGCTAGTGTGTGAATTATGATGAATGAAGGTATGAACATGTTTAGAAGTAAAGCTATGAACGTGGTGATTAGGTTAAAGGTGTGCTCACATTTACACACACACTATGAATGAAAGGATAAATCGATGAATGAAAGAATGACATTTTGAATGAAATAATTAAGTTTTTAATGCAGTGGGGGATTTGTAGGGTAGACACTCTTCGTGAGTGCAGATGAAGTGTCTAGACCATCCCTACAATTCATATAGTATGAAAAAAGAGCCTTTTGGGGTGAATGATGTTCGTGAGTTTACTTGAAGTGTTTAGTAGCAACCTCACTATTGCCAAGAAATTTCCAAGATAGATTGGAAGTTGAATACCCTTCATGATTAGAGATCAACTGTCCAAAAGTAACCTCTTGGTATGAATAGCCTTTGTTAGTTAAGATGTGGGGCTAAATAGTTATACCTTAAAGTATAAGTAAATGAATGTTTAAGACTCCGTGGGGCAGTTATGCTTAGCATAGAGAGGTTATCAAGAAGCGGTGGGTAAACTTCATGAGTAGAGATGTTGTATCCAATTGTACCTTTTTACATGAATACTTATTATTAGTGGAGAATTAGTTACATAGAAGCAATCTCCTTAACCCTTGACTATGCGCCCACATCAGTGGAGCTATTTGAAACCCCATGTAACGGCTCAAGAATGACCCTACTTAGGCAAGTAGAGATGCCCATCAAGTAGGAGCTCATTTTTGGATTCCATGTGTAGGTCTAATGGTCTATGTACGTTATAGATATCCCACTAAAAAAAAATGTAATGAGCTAAATCTTTTAAAGGGTTCACTACTTAGGGTGGTGGTGGTATGGTAGGTTGTCTATCCAATGCACAAGTAGGCATTTAGAGGGAGTCTCGGTGTGTTCTTATATGAAATGTATGAATGGGTCATTACATGATGTAAATGAAGTTATGTGACTTAATTAATGTCTAATGTTATGAAATCATTTTATGGTTATGTCTTGTATGATGAAGTTTATGAATGATGAATGTGGTGTGCCTAATCTAAGGGAGTCATCAAGTAGCACTAAGTGGGAGTAGAAGTATGAGGTTCTAGTTTCACGTTGAATTTTTCTTACATCAGGTTTGTCTTGGAGAAGGTTTCTTATGTGAAGTACGTAAATGTAAGTATGTTCCTCTAGTGTCTTTAATGTTGAGTGTGGGGTTGTTACCCATGTGAATTAATCTTATTGTCGGTAGTCTCGAGGATCAATTAGGTGCATATTTAAGGGATTGTATAAGTGGTTTCTTCATGTCTTACTTTAGTTAATCTTACGATAACTTTGGATAGGGTAACTTCAAGGGAAATGAGTTCACTTTAAGTTTTAATGGAAATAGTTCAGTGTAAGGTTTTATGAGTTCACTGTAACGTGTATTCTTGTGTTAAATTTATGAAAGTTTTACCAAACGGGTTAAATGATAACCTATTGGATATTTTGTGACTATATTTATGAAAAATTACTTAATAGCATGAAAACATCATTTCAACTAAAATGTCCTCTTTTTTCATGTGTTTTTGCTTAATGCCATGCTTAGTACAATGTTTATACTAACCCCATGTTTTTCTATACTTGATATGTATAAGTTTGAGGGAAGCGGGAGTTTTAGGAGGCAAAGACTGGGAAGTTGAATCTCTCAAGACTCGGTATGTCGTCATATATTCGAGGACATAGTTTATGTACAACTTTGAAAGTTTAAGACATATTCTAGAGGCTAACATAGGTGATAAAAGGTGTATACATTGTTTTAAGGTCTATTTTAGTGTATATATACCAATTAGGATGTTTAAGAAACCACAACGCCAAGGAACGTCAATAACGTCCAGAAACTAGTTCAATGAGCTGCTAGTGTGCCTTAGCCTATTTAACTAAGCTTTAGGAGTCGGAAATAGATGAATTTTAATGAAAGTGTGTATAACACGTATTAGAGGTAGTTGATAGTCGAATCATCCGGGAACGACTCGTCAAGGACCAACCAAGGGCTCTTAAGGAGGACCCTTGCGATTTGTCAGGAAGTTGCCTAAGACAGTGTTCACAGACGGTTTCCACAGATGGTTCATGGTCCAATGGACGGCGCGTCGATTTCCTTCATCGAATGTACACATATAATATATTGACAGTGGCCTGTTTTGAATGTGTCTGAAATTATTGGTGAATGTGCAGCATAGAAGTGAGAAGTGCCCATCGATGGACACTCAATCCGTCGATCATGATCTCGATTGTGGAGCCAATGTTTTGTTGTACGTTTTTATTTGATTAATTTCATTGGTTTTCTTTTTTAGGGTGTTAATTAGGCGCTAGGGGAGGAATAATTAAGTTAATTAACAACCTATATAAAGACCCTAACCTAATTAGACTAACCTAAGCTCTCATAAATTTCAAAACCCAAACTCTCTTCCTTCTCTCTTCTTTCGTTCTCAAGTTGAAGAACTCAATTGAAGTAAAGGTAAAGATGAGTTAAAGGACATCAATCACCAAGTTTTCTCGATCAATCTTCATCAAACATCAAGTTATGGGATTCCTTTCAATTTTGAGACTTCTTTCCTCAACGGGTTCCATCAAATTGATTCCAAAAATGTGAAATTCAAGTGGGTCTTTCCAATCTTGAAATTTATCTTATGAATTTATTTGTTAATGATTTATTTTGGATATTATGAATATATTATTATGTATTATAACTCAATTACATTATTTCTTGATGGATATGTCTAGATTGTAGAAGATGACCTATTCCCCTTAACGCTAGATTGTGTTCTTGATATTTATTGTGTAATGTTGTTCCAATTGAACTGGTTATTGGTTGAATTAATAATAGATGATGTTGTTGTATCAATTATTAATATATTAGGATGAATTATTGTCCTATCATGCTAGTTCTTGATTAATTGATCTAGATTGTCACTTTGACCTAAGTCTCTTATCGTAAACTATGAACTAGTGATGAATTATGATGTAGTAGTTGAATTGTCTTTTTATCATCATTGGTTATTGTGGTGTGATGATATTACACCCATATGGGGTTTAGTTAAGGGTTTATGGTAACACCTTGATTATGTATGATCAAGAAGTCTTGGTAAGTATTATGATCTCAACTCTTTACTCCAATTGTGGTTCATTTTAACATGAGTGATCATGTTGCATTAAAGTATACCTTGTATTAGGATTGATAGGATCGGTATCATGTTGAATTGAAATGTCTTGACTATGGATTGTGAGGTGTTGGCTAAGATGTAAATGTTATAAGGATGGTGATAACTACCAATGTGCCTTATCATGACGTGATTATGGAAATGTGCTAACCTCACGTATATGAATTATAATGAAAAGACTATACTAATGAAATTTTTATTGAGCTATGATGATGATGATTATACAATGGACAAACCCTATTACCTACATTACGAAATGATTATTTATAATGACGTTAAAAACATTTGAAAAAGGGACTTAGCTTAGCATCGAGTGAACTTGATAATGGAAGGTTTTGACTTTCCATAGAGAAAGATTCACCCTTTAGCTCCACATGAAGTGTTGATCAACTATGAAAGATAATCATCCTATGGATTACAACGAGATGAGAATCCAATTGCCAAGGGGTATATACAGAGTTCATTTCTAGTGATTACCATGAGATAAGGGATAACTTGCTCTCTATTTGTTTTGATTGAATTTTTGTAACTTTGGAAGAATTTGAGGACATTTGCTTTTTATTTATGGTGGGGTGAAGTATTTGTTTACCTATCTCTTATATAAATATATATATATATACGTATGTATTGGGTTTTTGTTTTTTGAATTGTGTGTTGATTCAGTCTTTTTGATTTTTTTAGCTTGTGTCTCCTTGTTACGAATGAAAATTATACTTGATCCATGTGAAAAAAACTTGCAACTTTTTGTTGTGTGTGAATGTGGTTGTTCTTGTGAAAATTTGAGTATGGTTACGATCAATACTGATGACTTGGATTCGCTGTTAATGAAAAAAAATTAATGTGCGGCTACGATGAGGAAAAATGAAGTTCCTTAGAAAATAAATGGACTTTTTATATCTCGTTATGAATAAAAGGTTATTGAGTGATTCCTCTCGTGAAGAACATTGTGTGATGAGATTAATTTGTTTGATGTTGGTGAAAATGCCTTGTGTGTGAGATTAAATTGAACTTTGTGTGATTATATTTATTTGAACTTTGTGTGATGACACCTAGAAATTTCCCTATTGATCCAGTTGACGAAGTGATGTAATAATTCGAACTTATCTTAAGCATCTAATTTGAATAGTGAAACAATTTATTAATATACCTCTTTTGTGGCAACAATTTGAGTGTGTAAACCTTGCTTGAAACCCTTTTAGACTTATCCTTTTCTTAGAAGAAACTTGAAAAATATTAACCCAAATAGTCATTCACCCGTAACCCTCATGGAGTGTGGTTTGTATGAATTGACAACATAGGACGATATCCTAAGTTGGGGATGTTATGAAAAGAGAAGGAAAATCAAGAAATGTGAAGAATTCCCCCTTGTGCCATGGTCTTAAAGAGGATGGAATCCCTCCATATAAAATAAAGAAGGAAAAGAAGAGATAAAAAGAAAAAGAATGATAAAGTTGAGGACTAAAGTTTTGAAAGTAGTTGCATAAACTTTTGCAAGTTGGCAAAAAAAAATAAGGTGTTTTGAAACACATTTGAAGTTAAATACTGGGGTGAATTTTGAGCACGAGGAAAAATGTTGAAGAAAAAGAAGAAAAGTGATGTTAAGAGCACTTTTGAAGAGGGTAGAAGCCATTGATTCTAAATGATCTTACACTAACACTAAACCCCAATAAAAGCCTTGAAAAGACCTTTTTTATCTTGAGTGATTTGAAATGAATGTTGATTTGATAATAAGGGCAAACGTATGGGTGAAATCATGAATGTGTTCATCTTCATAAATGTTAGTCATATGTGATTCCAGAGATATAAATTGTTGAAGAATAGTGTTTTAACATGTAATAATATTTATTATTAGTGCATATGAGTACCTTTGTTGAGGTTGAACTTACATTTGAAGCAAGTGCTCTGAACTTGAGCATATTTGATAATGTTGAGTCACAATTTCAATCTTTGAGTGCACTATTGATCCTTGCATGAGTAAGTTGAAATCTTGTTGTGTATATTCACGATTGAGTCTTATGTAACATTGTTTTAGACACTGATTTTTGAAGTGCTGAACTTGAGGACGAGTAAAAGAGTAAGTGGCGATTGTTGTTGAGTCCGAGATCGCTCTAATTTTTGTATCACTCAGTAACTAGAAAGAGTCATTTTCTATAAGACTGAAAATCTGGAATTTTTTTGAAGTGATGTTAAGTTTAAGTTTTGGGTGATTTCATACGACCATAACTCCTACGTCAAGATAAATTAGGTGTTCTTTTAGATATAGTAGAAAAAATCATGGAATTATCTTGACAATGCCGCCAAGTTTACTTAATTTCCGAGTTTGTATGACTGGGATATGTCCATTTTATGTTGGGTTGTCTAGATAATTAAAATGAAAACCGGTTTTTTGGAAGGGTAGTTTGGTCTTTTCCTTACTGTATTATTAAAATTTGTTTTTGGAAATTACTTAGAGGGATAAACTAAACTTGGTTTTAGGGTTTTGAAAGAAGAGAAAAAAACAAGAGAAAAGAGATGTTGAAGAAACGAAATTGTCAAGTTCTTAAAGAATTTTTCGTTGATTTCTTCATGGGGTGATCCCACGAGGTATGTGAGATCAAATAGCAGTTAATAAGATCACCAACATATCAATCATGATTTATTTAAGCGAACGAAGGTGCTTGAAGGAATAATAATTGAGTTCTCGATGGATTGTGTAAAGTTTTTATTAGGTTCTTGATTGTTTGAGAAGTTATTGATCTAAATTCATGAAAGTACAAGTAATTTTTGGTGGATTCTTTCTTATTCTTTAAAGTAGTCCTATCTAAGTGTTTATGGAAAGAACCAATTCATTTTACAGGGTTAAGCTTTGAAAAACGACAAAGAAAAATTAGTTATTTTCTTGGCACGAGATTGGGGTGACTCGCCTCTTACAGTGCCACACTTCAAATTCTAAAGTTTGGGCTTTGTGGCACCGCGCCAACCAGAACACCCAAACATAATCATGGATGTTTTGGCGAAGCGCTAGGACGCACAGTATTCTACTTCTGTCCAATTCTTTCCGTACTAGTTCCCTTAAAACTTACCTATATTTCTTAGTTGATACCTAACTTCTATGGTACATCTAAACAACATGAAATCATGATCTTTGAATTCATTAATTCAATTCTACAGAAGTTAAGGGTCAAGTAAAGAGGATATCTTAGAGTTATCCTGAAGTCTTTTTCAATTGTTTTAATTTTGGTTTAAGATTTAAATTTAAATTCAAGTAAAAACAATGAGTAAATATTGAAGTTCGTTTCTTCAAAGATTATAGGGGACTATGTATTCCCAAAAAGTTTAAAATGTTATCACATTTAAGCACGAAAGAAAATAGAGATTTCTGAAGAACCTTTGAACTAGGTTTTAGAAAAGAGTAACTGCTTTCACAATTAAGCAAGAGAGAAAACTTTGATAACTAAGATAGCCTTTGAGGTATGTTTTGAGCAATTATCTCAAACCGCAAAGAGAAATATATTTTTAAGCATAGGATGTAGTATCATATTTTTTTATTAGAATTGATCACCGATATGGGGGAGTGTTCACATAACTCTTAGCCCCCATAAAACCATATAGTCAACATGCGTACAAAAAGGTCATAATTTTTAGAATAGACTTGTGAATCCACATAGTAGTAAGGTTTTATACACTCAACAAGGTATAGGAAGACCCTTGCAGCAAGAAGCAAAACATTGTATCATCATAAGCTTTTACATGATGGTTGTTTGTTGGAAAAACTCCCACAAAAGGATTTGTATTCGTATATAAATAGTTTACTTGTATTTATATATACAATTCAGAGTTTATTTAGTATCTTGCAGACATACAAATTATTATTGTCATTATAAATACACAAAATTTATATCCATGTTATAAATTGCAATTTCATTAAATCTTTATATTCAAATGAGTTTAGTTATGTTGAGTGAAGTTCAGCTAGGTAAGTTATTTCAAGCTTATTTATTGTTGTAGAGTTTCCCCCGCATACTTGTACATTCAATGTACATATGCAATTTAGCCTGCATCTTTTATAGTTGCATATACATGTAACAAGGATCAACATCCAGTGCATCGTAGATTCTAGTTTTGATCCTGAGTTTGTTGGTAATCCTCCTTGCTTCTGGAGAATTCATTCTATTTCATTTTGTAGTTAGTTCATTAGAATGTTGTGTGTCTTGTCGTTAAATCCATTTCAAGTATTAGAGGCTTCCTTGATAGTCAGAGAGTTAGTTGTGAGTCTTTTAGCTTTGTACTTAGATGTTTTGTTATGAGAGTTAAGTAGCCATGCTGGCTAGTTTGTATGTATTCTTTAAAGACATTATAATTTATTTCATAATTTCCTTATTTGAGATTATTTCTTCTGTTTAAGTCTTCCACTGAGTAAGTAAGGCAGGACAAGGATCTTTTAGGGATAGAAATGGTTCCCGAGTGCTAGTCCCTCCAAGGGTGTACTCTCGAGGAACGACAAACTTTGTATCAGTTCAAAAATGAAAGAGTCATAGGGAGTCTATAAGGTCGTGTCTGTAGTGTCCTATCTACATGTATAATTAAAACGTTGTAACATTTATAAAATCTGATAACTTCTTTCATACTCATTTTGTGCGTTAGAGTTTCACCTGTAAAATGTTTCTTCTAACTCATGCTTGCGTGTGTCTTTCAGATAATACCTCCATGAAGAGTTTTTAGAGGTTTCTTGATAGAAGTAATGTTGAAACAGAAGAACGAGGGGTACCTAATTGAATAGGAGTGCGTCCCCAAGGAGAGTTCACCAATGCCGAATTCGGTGTAGATGTAAAGATGTTGATCCATGTTAACAAAAAACATGACGGACAATAGAGAGAGAATTGATAGGATGTGACTGTAACTTCAAGGATTTACGAGTTCTTATGGATGAAACCTCCAACTTTACAGGTTCTAGAATCACTGAGGATTTAGAGAATTTTGTAGGAGAGCTTCATAAGGTTTTCAAATTCATTCATGTTTTTGGCACTAAGAGAGTGAAACTAGTTGCATTCAAAATGAAGGGTGTCGCTAGTATATAGTTCGATGAATGGAAGAATAACCGAGTTGAGGGAGCACCACATACGAGTTGGGCTTATATTATGGAGTCCTTCTTGGGGCGTTTATTTCCTTGAAAACAATTAGAGGCGAAGTTAAAAGAATTCCTCACTCATAAGCAAGACTCGTTGAGCATTCATGACAGTAGTGTGAGGTTCATACAACTTTCCCACTAGGCTTCAGAAGTAGTTGGTGACATAAGTAGCAAAATGATTTTATTTGTTTTTTGTCTGTCTCGCCTATAAAGTAATGAACGCAAGGCAGCCACGCTTATAGGGGATATGGACACATCAATGCTAATGATCCACGTGCAACAAGTTGAGGAGGAAATGCTAAGAGATATAGAGGATTGTAATTTCTCATCCGGGGAGCACCCCCTAGAAGTAATCGGGTCGTCGTCCTTGGAGAGGACTAACACAAGCCTCTTAGCATTTGTCATTACATTTCATAAGATTAAAGTGTGGAAAAATAAAAGTTTTTCATCTACCTCTACATCATGAGGTTTAGATAGATGTCTCGCTTACACATAATATATAAGTAGGGAGTTTACTTAGACTCCTCACATTGGAAACTTACATATGCTTCTACTTAAATGTCACATACACAATATACATGATAGAGTCTAATAGAGATGACTCATACTAAACAATCTAAGTTGCAATAGAAAAATTTTTGCATAGCCCATACAGAAATATATACTTGTCACTTAGGGCTTATAAGAATGTCTTGATGGATAAGAGTTAAAATTATGTCTTTAGACTATAGCATGTCACATAGGTAAAATGAGAAAAAGAACCTCTCTCGGATCTTGAGGATATACCCGCAGTTGGAGAAAAGATTGAAACCTTCCTTGCAAATTGGTCACGAACCCTTCAATGACCGAAACCTAAAATGTTTTGAAAAAAGGAATAAATATGGGTTATTAAATCACTTGTACTAAGTATGGAAACATATGCACACACACAACATATAAATCATGCTAGAGGGGACATTTTTCCAATACCATGCGAAGTTACTTTGAAAAGCCTTATGCACAACAAAGAAAACATATAAGACAATAGTAATATATTGCAACTACAACATAATGTTATAACAACAAATTATGTATAAGCGTTGATAACATTTTTACATATACAAAACCTTTACTCATAACCCACCAATAAGTCTACTAGAACAATCATCAAGTAAAGCTCCCTAAACTTACCCAACCAAGTAAACACAACAAAGATAACAATGAATGCCTAACATCACATATCATAGCATCGAGAGTAGTAATATTAATATTTAGAAATATAGACCAATAACATGTTAATACATGGAATACACATCATATAGGATCATCAACAAGAAAAGTCAACATACGCGTAACATTTACTTTAAAAGACATAAGAACAACCTCCTAAGGCTTCCCTCAAGGCCAACTAGTCCCATACACTTATCTAGACTAAGTCAAACCCCTTAAGTAAACCTATTTAGTGTTCACTTTATTAATTAAATTAACTTTTGGAACACTTGCCTTAACCGACATAGAACATAAGAACTAAATTTGGAATCCGTTGTCAATAACTAGGATATATACTTGGGATCCTCTTTATGCACATTGCATTATAGTCTCTAATATCATGAGTACAATAGTGAACCTACCTTCCCTTTTGGGGAGGGACACTCCTCACTACTAGTTTACTCTCTACTAAGCTAGAGTCCATTTTTTAAATTTCATTAGATCATCATTTAACAATAATAACACATTTTAGGCCATAGGAGACTAACCTCTTGTATATTAATAGTCATTATCTCAATATGAATTGCATGAAAATATCCTTTCAATATAACCGTAATATGTGAGATCAACACATTATCATCATCATGTCATAATAAGGCACATACGGATTTCATAGCCAACCTTATATCAATAAATCTTAAAAATAATTTCACACCATCACATAATCAAGAAATTAAAATTTGCATCATCATACGAACACCTACTTAATACAATCACAAGATATGCTTCAATTGAACTTCATCACCCAGTACAAACCATCATAATTTAATTAATGGTTCAAGATCACAAAGTCTTACCAATTCTCCTTCAAAAGCCATCATCATTGGTCCTACCCTCAACCAATAAAATTTCATACATTAATAGGTATAACAACATCATTTAATTGTAATTAACACAAGAACTAAGTCAATTACATCAATACTAATCAATTCAACATTAGTTCACAACCTAAGATTAGAAAATTAGGGTTTATTCATGATCTATTCCTCATACTAGGTTTAACATCAAGAACTACCTTTATTGAACAATAATACATCATAATATGATCATAAAAATAATTAGAAATCAATAAGAATAAACATTCAAAGATCAATTTTGGATTAGAAAGAAATCCATATAGAATTGATCTTTTGGAAATCAATTTTGAAAGAACACTTTGGGGAAAGGAATGAGAAAGGTGAAAGGTTCCCATAACTTGATATTCCTGGTAGATTGATGGAGAAAAGTTAAATTATTTCAGCCCAAGATCCTTTATCCAGGGAGAGAGAGAGAAGAGAGAAGGAAGATTAATTTGAGTTTGGGAAACTGATGTGTTAAATATGTTTTAGGCTTAGGGTGGTTTATATAGTCACTTAACTAACCACCCCTTAACCCCTAAATAAATACCTAAATAATTAAATAATTAATTGATGTCACTTAAAACAACAAAATTAAACCCAGGCCGACCTACAAGACCCCGACTGACGCGTCGTAGGTCATTTGATGCCTCTCCCCCCAACCATCATGTACAAGTGCTCTTTTGATCAGATAGGCTGCATTTTTGCCATTTCATGAAAAAGACTATGTCCTAAACTATGGAGTCATCGAATCCCCGTCGTCCCACCTAAGCCACGTCTCTGGCAATCGTAGGTAGCCACTGCCTACTTTTGCAGATTTTGGTCAAATGCAAGAGTTCTCTCAATGGTCAACCCTAGTGGTCCTTGGTGATTTGTACCCGAACATTTATACCCTAATAACTCTCTAACACTAGTTTGACACCCTTCCACCAATTTCTTTTAATTTTGGACTCTTGAAACCTCTTGAAATAGGCTAAGGCACACTAGCATCACTTTCACTTGTCTCTAGACGTCATGGACGTTTCTTGACGTTTTGATTCTACAAATTACTAAATGACTTTAAACGTTTTTCAACCTTAAAACAGTGTTACAAACCTTATACACTTATGTGAGCCTCTATATTAGGTTTTGGACTCCCTGACATTATCCCTCCCTTAGGAAAATTCATCCTAGAATGGCACTTAAAATATTCTGAAGGGAAAGGATTTGCTCAATACTAGAAGCCCCACAAAAATACACATAATCAATATGATTTACAGCTCAAAGGAGTCATTTTAAACTCCATTCAATACATAATCATTTCTATTACACATAGCAACCTGAAACATCATTTTCTACACATAAGAGCTCAAAATCACATAAAGAGTCACTTATGGCAAAACTCATTTCCAAACACGTCAACATGCTCAATATCATTTACTCAAGTCAACAACATACCAAAATACAAAAAAAAGTCCAAACCAATTAAAAGAGTATTTTTTCCATGAAAACTCAATTTTAACAAAACTTTACCATATTTATGCACAACTTTGTAAAAAAAGTCTTATTCAATTTTACGCATTATATTAGTTTTTGATAGGAAAAATTTACCATAATAAGTAATTAGATAACGAAAACGGGACTTTATGTTGCCCTCTGCCTCACATGTTACCGCCTAAACTAGGTGGTCCTTCCATAACACCTTTATGGAAGACACCTCTTTGTTCCTTGACTCCTTCACTTACCAATAAAGGATTTTCACAGAGAACTCTTCATAGGAGAGATTCTCATCCACATGTAGACCTTCCGTAGGAAAAATGGACTTAGCGTCACCGATGCAATTCATAAGCATGTAGACATGGAGTATCGGACGTACTAAAGCTAGTTCATTAGGTAATCTCAACTCGTATGCAATCTTGAAGACCCTTTTAAAATTTCATGGGAACCCACATAATGAGGACTTAACTTCCCTTTGTTTTAAAAATCTCATCACCCCATACATGGGTATAATTTTAAAATATACCTTATCACCTTCTTAAAATTCTGAGTCCCTTCTCATATTTTTGGCATAATATCTTTTATGGGAATAGGGTGTTTTCAATCGGTTCCTTATCATATGAACTTTCTCCAATGTTTTATAGATCAATTTGGGACCAAAGAGTAAATACTCGACAACATGAAAAACTCAACCAGAGATCTGCATCTTTTACCATACATAGCTTCAAAAGGAGCCATGGATATAGTCGAATGGTAACTATTGTTATTAGAGAACTTAACCAAAGGCAAATTTTCATCCCAAATTCCCATGAAGTTGATAACACAAGCTCTAAGCATATCCTCAAGGGTTTGAATAGTACACTCCACTTAACCATCCGTTTGGGGATGAAAAATAGTGCTTAACTACACTTGAGTACCCAATTTTTTTTGGAATGACCTCCAAAATTGAGACGTATATTGAACTCCTTTGTCTAAAATGATGGATCAAGGGATCCCATTAAGACTCACAATATAATTAAGATATATCCTTGCATACTCTTCTGCCGAATACATAGACTTAACGAGGTTAAAGTGAGCGGATTTTGTCACCCTATCCACAACCAACCATATAGATTCATTTTACCTTCGTGTCCGAGGAAAACTCAATACGAAGTCCATATTTATATCTTTCTACTTCGAAGTGGGAACTTGAATTTCTTTAAGTAAGCCACCCAAATTTTGGAGCTCGTCTTTTACTTGTTGTCTATCTGGACACTTTGCAACAAATTCTTCTATATCCTTTTTCAAGTTATCCCAAAAAAATACTTCTCTACGGTCATGATACATCTTTGTAGAACCTGGATGAATAAAAAAAAGGAACCATTAGCTATCTCTAGGATCCGATTCCTTAAATAATCCACATTAGGCACGGATAACCTCTGTATGTACCTCAAAACACCATCCTCCCCAAGGAGAATGACTCATTAACATTACTAAGAACTGATTCCTTTAACTCCATCAATGATTGATCACACCAAAGATGATTGGAGTTATGATGGACCATGAAACAACCATTAGGAGAATCTTCAAATAGAACACTCAAACGAGAAAACCTATAGACATATTTTACTAAATCTTTCTTGTCATATTCCACATGAGACAAACTACCCATTGTCATACGACTTAAAGCATCCGCAACTACGTTGGCCTTGCCGGAGTTTTAGAGAACACTCAAGTCATAATATTTCAATAATTCCAACCATATTTGTTGTTAGAGATTCAAATCCTTTTGAGTAAACACATATTGAAGACTCTTTTGGTCGGTATGCACGTCAACATCGACGTCATACAAGTAATGCCTTCATATTTTCAAGGCAAATACCATGACCTCTAACTTAAGATCAAGATATGGATAATTCTTCTCATGCACATTCAGTAGTCTAGAGGCATACACTACAACCTTCCCATTTTGCGTAAGGACACAACAAAATCCCACTCATGATGCATCATAATATACCACAAAACTCTTGTTACTCTCTCGTAAAGTCAACACCGGAAGGGTGGTAAGCCTATCTTTAAAAAATTAAAAGCTTCTTTCACAAGCCTCCGACCACTAAAATTTCACATTCTTTTTGGTCAAAGTAGTCAAAGGATATGCAATGGACACAAAACTATCCACAAACATCCATAGTACTCGGCTAGACCCAAGAAGTTTCTTATATTGGTTGGGGCCAAAGGTATAGGCCAATTTCTAAGCGCCTCGATTTTCTTTGGATCAACCTCTACACCCTCACTAAAGATGATATGACAAAGAAACACCACTGACCTTAGCAAAAACTCACATTTTCTATTCTTGTGAAATAGTTTCTATTCCTCAAGAACTTGTAGGATCAGTCTCAAATTGTCCATCTGTTCACCCTCTTTTTAAAAATATACCAAGATGTCATCAATGAAGACAATGACAAATAAATCTAGGTAACTTCAAAACACCCTATTCTTGAGGTCCATAAAAGTCATGGGGGAATTAGTGATACTAATGGACATTACTAGGATCTCATAGTCACCATACCTAGTTTTAAATGTCGATTTAGATATATCCTTGACTATTACCCTAAGTTGATGATACCCCAATCTCAAATCAATCTTAGAAAAGTATATTGCCTTTGGAGATGATGAATATTATCAACCAAGTCATCAATTTGAGGGAGAGCATATTTGTTCTTAACGAAGACATCATCGAGTTTGCGATAATAAACACACATTCTAAGGGACCTATCCTTCTTTTTCACAAAAAATACCGGTGCACCCCATGGAGAAATACTAGGTCCAATGAAATCTTTGTCTAGTATATCTTTAAGTTTAGCCTTCAACTCATTCAATTTGAATGGTGTCATTCGATGATGAGGAATTGAAATGGGGTTTCTATTCGGTAGCAAGTCAATACGAAAATCAATATCCCGTTCAAGAGGGATTCCGGGAAGGTCATTAGGAAACACCTCCAAAAATTCACTCATTACGGGGACTAACTAAATGGGAGGATTGTCAGAGTCTATATCATTGACCCTTACAATATAGTATTATCACCCTTTTCATATCATCTTACAAGACAATAGACAAGAAATGATATTTAGGAATAGAAGTACCCCCTTTCAACTCTAAAATGGGTTCATTAGGAACATTGAACTTCACAATTCTTATCCTACAATCTATGGAAGCAAAACAATCATGCAACCAATCAATTCCAAAAAATTATATCTAATCCACTAATTCAACATGACTAACTCTATTGGGAAACATTATAGGGTAATTTCTATATACCCTCTTTCCAACCATCGAATCACCTACTAGGGTACTTATAATAAAATTGGTGAGTTTCAAAGTGTGAGGATACTGTCACTTCTCTAGCTTCATTAGTATTGGCTATATCTTAAGTAAAATGTTTTTTTATTTATAATGAACTCTTTGTTGTAAGCCATTTTGTGGCATATTGTACTAGTGTAAGGGTCATGCCAAAATTCTTATGCTTCGATAGAATGTTTATATCTGATACAAATATTAGACTAGTTCATTTTAATTTACTATGTTGCATAAATGAGAAGTCTATTTAAACTTCACAAGAAAGAAATCTATGTTAACTCTAAATATTATAAGCGAGAAGTCTAATTATACTTTATATGTAAACGTTTTTAAAATTTCCGCACTTCTACCTATGATATGCAATAATGTATGCTCAGGACTAGTCTAAGTACTTTTCGAGGAGGAGGACGTTGGTTACGTCTAGGGGGTGCTTCCCCGTCATGATAAGGAATACCAATGTGGAAAAATCGGGGCCGAAATCGTGGTACTAGTATTTTCCCAACCTTTTCAAGTTATCGTTACATAATGTGCTTTTGGGGCTTTGACCCTCGAACTCCCAACCATAAATTGTGGTCTAACCAATTTTATATTTGTTAAAATTTAGTTGTTGGACCTAAGAAAAGTGCTAGTAATGCTACCCGCATACCACACCTACAGTCCATGGTCCAATCCACGACCTTTGAGTGGAAGACATTGGTTGCACATGCAAATTCTGAGAATTGGTTTCATTTACTTTTTTTTTTGATACAAAGGGTCACAAAGGTGGTCACACAGAGGTATCATACAAATTCTGGTTACTCGCTAAAATTTGTGCCTAATATCACTTCTTTCATTCACCAATGTTTATCAATTGGACAAACAACGCAAGTTCTAGATATCACCAAGACCTTATTTCATGACAATGTCACCACACACGACATTCAACACAATCATCAATTAAAATTATACAAGTTTATATCGCGTGCAGCGATAATAAGATGATCCATTTATAAAATCGACCTTTCACAATGAGATGCTCATAGTCAAACATGACTTATGCAACATAAATTAACCTCACGGGATATGCACAAACATATTGTTCCGTCATGAGAAATATTCAAGTCATCGGATGGCAACTGATATTAAAATGTGCAATAGAACAGTTACTGATATACAAACACTAAAATTAAAAGGAAAAATTTAATTAGGATAAAAATCAAACATTGACATTAAAAACTAAAACTTACTATCACCAAAATAAGAATTCAAATCGAGTTAAATGCACCCAAAAGGGTAGGTACGTATATAACTCACCAAACCAAACAAAACCTTACATTATCCTCATTGCAATTATAAAAAAATGTTGCCAAAAAACAAGAAAGTAAGTATTTATGAATGAAAATATTAGAGGAGGAGAAACTCTTCACATTATGTCGATTGGTCAAGAGTTTCTATGCACGCCGAATCAATCGACGAACACTGAGCCAGAGTTCACTTGCTGAACTTTCCTTATAGCTTATCTTCCAGTTTGAGCAAAAAAGCAAGCTCAGTGGGGCTCGCTGACTGGTTATCCAGTATGCAGTTTCTAGAACAAGTTCCAAACATAGCCCTAAAATGGGTGATACATTTAGAAAATTAGGATGCCTTATTGGTGATGTGCCGGAAAAGCAACTCACCCCCCATTTGTTATTATGTCAGAATAAGGATTCTGACTTGCATAGTAAGCAAAGGTTATTCAAAAATACCTAAAACATGGGTCACCTCCCATGAAGAGCATTATTTAATGTCATGGCACGACGTGGAAATTTTTCCTAAGCATCTAAAAAAAAACTAATCTGATTGACGAGACATCAAGAAATTCTTCATAATAGAGCTTTAATAGTTGCACATTCACATTAAATGTCAACCCTTCTTTTCTTTAAACCGCCATTGCCCTATTTTTGAACACTCGGGTGTATTTAAACTAGCCTAACCACTTTGAATAGAGTTTATCTAAAAAGAGTCTAAAAAAAGAGTTAAAATGAAAAACAAGAACGCAAACTTTAAACTCTCATTAGAGGATTTTTGCATCACGCCATTTTTTCATTTTCTCCTTACAAAGAGACGAAGTCTGATACGCCCTTAGCTGAAACTCTTCAAATTCAGGGAGCTGATTAGCTCTACGTTTTTAAGCATCCCCCAATTCAAGTTTAATGCCTTCAATGCCCATATTGCCTTTTTTCCAAGCTGATTGGCAAGTGAAAAAAATTTCCAAAAACCAATTTATATAGGTACATTCCAATTGTAGTCTTGAAAGCGCTGCAGTATGCTTAGAGAGAATTAGCCAACTTCAGAGACTAGTTAGTCTGATTTGCATACACTATATTTTCTAGAATTCCTTTTATTTCTCGATTCCATACTTCGACTTGGAAACTTGTTTATGGATGATAAGGAGTTAAAACTTTAAACCTGAAACCTTATTGCTCAACAACAAAGAAAACAATCGGTTGCAAAAATGAGACCCTCTAGCAATGGTAATAGCAAGCGGGGTACAAAACTTTGCAAACACAAATATCTTCAAGAATTGCACAACACTGCTTCTTTCAATGGTGCGAAAATCTACAACTTTTATCTATTTAGAAATATTATCCACTGCCACTAAGATACACTTATTTTAAAAAATCTTACAAATGAACCCTCTACTTCTATAATTTGATTTAGAGGTAGAAAACTCTAATTTGCGCACCTCTATCTGAAATAATGGAGACCGGGACTCCGTGCAGTCTAACTACTTATTGTAAATACAATGTAGCCTAATCTTCTACCTAATGAATAGTCCTTATGGGAAAAAGTTGCATGATTTTGTCATTCAATAGACAATCACCCAAATAGAATTATGTTGTCTGCGATACCTTGGTAAACCTGTGATGAAATCGATGTTAATCATTTCAAAATTCTATTCCAGAAGTTCCTTATACTGAGCCAAACCACTAATCCTTTTATTCTCTACATTAACATTGTTGTAATTTGGGCACACAGAAACAAATTGTGCAATTCACTTCTTTATAACATCCCACCAATAGACTTCACTCATATCAGGATACATCTTTGTGGATCCAAGATGAATGGAATATCTTAATTTTATGCGCTTCCTCCATGATTCTCACTTGGATTCTATCAACCATTGGTACATACAACGTTCCTTGGTATCTCAACACATCATCATTTAATACCGCAAGCAAGGAACTTAATTTCAAAGGGGTATATCAATCACATAGTCTAAGTTAATGACTCTAGTGTTGAGATACCTCATATTAAGTTAGTTCAAATAGTAAGAGAGTTTCTATAAGTCTTTCCTTATGATTTTCCAAAAGTTCCTCCTAAGATAGATGTATTTCGGTGTTTATGTTCTCCTAGTTACTTGTCCTATATGTATTCCACAACAAAGAATGACACTATCAAAGTAGAAAGAGCAGAAGGAGCACTTGAAAGACCTCCTAGAAAAGGGTTTTCTACTCCAACGGTCTCACCTTGGGGTGCTCAAGTCTTATTTGTAAGGTAAAAGCATGGTTCCCATAGGATGTATATATATTACTGTCAGTTGAACAAAGTTACCATATAGAAGAAGTATCCTCTTCCAAGAATCGATGATCGTTTTATCAACGTCATGGTTGCAGCATTTTTATTAAAAATAGACCTTAGGTCTATCTAACATCAATTAATTGTGTGGGAGTGTGATATCCCAAAAATAACTTTCAGAACCCGATATGGTCATTATGAATTTTTTGTCATGTTCTATTTGTTCACTAATGCACTATAACATACATGGACCTTATAAATAGAGTATTCAAGCCTTACTAATATATGTTTGTTATCGTCTTCATTGATGACATTCTAATATATTCAAGGAATGGAAAATATCAAACCAACCATCTAAGAATAGTTCTTCAGATTTTGAAAGATATAGAGTTGTATGACAGGTTCTCCAAGTGTAAGTTTTGGCTGGAATCTCTGGCATTCCTAGGACATAGTGTGTCTTGAGAAGTAGTAAAAGTTAATACTCAAAAATTTGAAGAAGAGCAAAATTTGTCTAAAATCACATCTCTAACTCATATTGGGAGTTTCTTCGGTTTGGCTGTATAATATAGAAGCTTTGTAGAAGGGTTCATGGAACCATAATTTGTCAACATGCTTGTGGTTCAAATCAACCAAAAGTAGACTATAGTGCCCCCACGGGATATAGATCCCCACATGATCCGTTGTATGGATCATGCAAAGGAGGATAAACTACCATAGCTCAGGCATAAAACCATGAAGCGCGCCAAAGGCCATGGTCTCGATGATGGGTCGTGGATAGGTTTGTTGTTTTGATTCAATTGTCCCCTAGACTAGAGTAAATAACCATGGTAGCCTTCATGGTTTATGAAGTGTACGATATATGGTGTCAAGATATATTTGACACTTGCCATCAACTACGACCCACTTGACGACTCATGCCCTTTTTGACGATCCATTAGTGGCTTCGTCGTCGACCCTTGCTATTTTTTAGGTCATGTTCATTTTGGTTTTTTCTACTATGCATTGGGCATCTAAACTATTTCATTTCAATCAATTTTACACTAATAATGTAGTATGGACCTACCAAAAACCTTTATTCACCTAAAATCATCAAAACATAGAGCAAAAAGTTAAGAAAGAGGTTCCAATTTCCCAAGAATAGTCTGAAGGTTTGCTTCATGTTTCATTCCCATAAAATAAGATATGGAGAAAATTGGAGTCTTTAAGGTGTAGGGAATTAAGAAAGCAATTGGGGAGGGGGGGAGTTAATTTTGAAAATTTGATTATTCAATTGGTTACATAACTCGTTAATGAATCTATGAGACTTTACGGAATTGTATTTGGATAAGTGAATCATGGAGAATTGATTTTCGCACTAAAGGCATTTTTTGAGTGTAGTTAGTTTAGAAGGTGTTCGAAAAAAGGAGAACTGAAATTCTCTTAAGGAGCTCACTGCCTTGCTTCGTGCCATTGCTACGGGATTCTTGCCATTGTTGTGACGCCACTACAACAGGAGTGGTGTCACTGTAGCAGGAAAGGTGGATATGGAATGAATGATGGTGGGATTTTTGAAGGGAAGCTCACTTATTCACTTTGTGCTGAAGTAGCGGGATTAGTGTCGCTGCAGTGGCGCCGCTATAGCCGGATGGGCGAGTTTCAAAATTGTTAATAAAAGCCCTTTGATGACCTTATTTTTGCTTTTTGACTTTTTGATTTAAGAGACGACCCCTGGGCTATTCTAACTCATTTTCCACCATTCATGAAACTAGATATAATCTTTTCAATCTCCAAACTAGTGTTTTGATATGTAGATTGTTTTAGAATGTGTCAATATTTATGGGGATTGATTTCTGGAAAAATCCTATGGTAGAATTAACTATATATGACTAGTCGTGGTCATGTATCTTTTAACTAGGGTTCATAGATTGCGAGTTTTCTGAGAATTTAGTGTTTTCGTATTTGCTTATGTATATAAATTTTCGATTGTAGACTAGAAACAAACGCAACAAATTCTAAAAGAGATTGATCAAGTAGTCTAAGGTTTGAAGTTTTTATTAAGGTAGGTGATGGTTATGATTCTGTGATGTGTTGTATATTCTTGTCTTGCATCATTGTGATACTTGTTTATGTATGTATGTTGCAATATCTATCATAGACTTTGAAAATGCGATGTGTGATTGTCATTACCATGCAATCATGAACCAATGTATGATCATTGATAATATTCTTGTAATTGTGATTGTGATGTGTGATTCGGGATTGGGTTCCCACGTTAAGAGAAGCTAACTTGGATCAGATTACCACATTTTGGAATAAAAATTTGATTGGATTGCCAAATTTAGGCATAAAATGAGATCGGATTGCCACGTGCCGGCAAGTTAACAGGTTGACTTTAGGTTTCATGGGAGGACAAACTACATGAAAGCGTTGTGAATCGTGTTGTTCTTTTTATGTTAATAATAATGATTATGTGATATATATATATATATATATATATATATATATATATATATATATATATGTATATATATATATATATATATATGCATGTAATTGTATTTCTGTATTGATTTTTTTATGTTGCACTAATTGGATATCCATGTCATCCTACAAATACAATGTGCTTTTGTACTGATTCTACAGTTGCTCTTATTTTTGTTGAGTACAAGGAATCTTCACATGACTATTAACAAACCACACTTAGGAGATCGGTGATCACTTAGAGTTCAAGGGTGAGAAAAGTTTTTCGAGTATCGACGGAATTCTCTTTAGTCTTTGACCCTCATTTTCGAACATAGGTCTTGCTTTACTTAGTTAGTAGTTCATTATTCACATCTTGTTTGACTTTGTTATCGTTTCTTGTTTTGGTACATTAACTTTAAGATTCTAGGTTTATCATATGCATATTTAGTTAGTTATTTAACTTGTTTTCATATCATAAATACCTTAGTTGTTATATTTCTCTCTTTTCTTGGTTGCTTGTAATGGATCTCCCACCGAGTTTTAGTGTGGTTGCCAATAACTAAGGTCTTGGTCGTGAAAAAATTTGTATGAAAGCCTAGGATCTTTGATCTTTATTACCCAAACGAGTCTAATAGAGTCTTGCGGAATGATATGTGGACACCTATACTATTCTTCGAGAAGCTATAGGAATTTAGGAAATCTCTATTTTATCTTATCTCCTTCATGCTATGACTTGATTCCAATTGGTATCTGATGACTCAAATTGGTATATAAGTTCCTTCACGCTTATATCCATAGATGGTGAATATTAGCTATAACATCATTAGGCTCGTAGCTCTTGCTAATGCTCTAGCTGAAGAACCCGAAGCGAGCAGTTGCACTCAAGGCAGATGTATGGAAAAATCAAGGGGTAGAGGATGTAACAACCCTACAAATTGATATGCTAAGTAATGTTTAATGTGTCTAGAATGCCTACCACTAGACTGGGTTCACCCGGATTGATGCGCGTAGAACCAGACCTGTGAACCCTTGTTACGGCCATTCCAACCTAATTTGGGGAGTTAGTTGATCAATGAAAGGATGGGTCCAGCCATGTAGGTCTCCCGATTATAAAGATTTATCCGGATGAGTCTTTACCGGACTTAAAAAGGGGAGATATTAAGTTTTGATGGTCTAGGGGTAAATTAGTCTTTTTCCAGGCTAAGGGAAGTATCGCAGTTACCCCAATATGCAATTATTTATTTTATTAATAAAGTGGAGGGGCATTTTGGGGAGAGAGGGAAGAAAATTGGCCGTTGAGTGAAGTCTTGCTCCACCCTGGTTCGAACCTAGGTGGAAACAATGATTTATATTTTTTTCATTTAAATTGGTACATTAAATTAAGTTATAATTATTTATTAGCTGATTTACTAAAATTGTGAATAATTTTTTTAAAGGGTTGAAAGAGTCCTAGTTATACTAAGTTTTTCACTAAGCCTAAACTACCTTTCACGTTTCACTCTGTCACGTCAATATCTCACCTTGACGAACATTCTCTCTCTTTTTTTTACGATTCCCTACCATGCAAAAAATACTAAATCAGCAAATTACTAAAGTTCTTCACACTTGAAGAACTTACACGAAAATATAAGAAAAACAAGCTAATAAAAAACATTAGGAAAAATGGAGGATTATTCAGTCCATTTGGTATTGAAAATGAGGGGATTTGGACATGATTTTTGGAGAAGTTTTTGGGAATCAAGTGAAGGTTAGAACTACATAAAAGGTATGGGTTTTATATATCTTTGTCCCTTTCCCAAGAGACCTATAATTCAGCCGATTATAATCTAAAAACTAGGATTGTTTCACCATTGCATGTCCCTGTCACTAGCTCCTATCGATGGTTGTAGGTTTTTATGTCTGCTGGTTGATATTTGGCATGTAATGGGTTTTTTTGGGATGAATATGTTCATGAATGTGTGTTTGGAATCGTTCGAATGATTACCTATGTTTGACGAAATTATGTGTTTATGTGTGTGCAATGTGTAGCCGTGACTTTGAACAATGATTGATGCATGAAAATGACTTGTTTTATGATTGTATTTCACATGCATAAACTTGTATAAATTGTGATATTCGTATGAATCATAATGTTGCTGATTTGATGGAAACTATTAGCTTAATGAATCCATGAAAATGCACCCAAAGAACTACATAATCCATGAATTACCGTAAGAACTAACGTAATGTTGATGAAAAGGATTCTGGAAAACATACATAATTTCCAGCTATACGTTGAATAGTTTCGGTCAAGCTAAGTGGTTTATTATGTTATGAATAATAAATTAAAATATGTGAGGTCATTGAGGATCGAACCTTTGACCTCACCATGCTTAAAGTCATAGAAATAATGTAAATTTAAAAGAGTATGGCAAGGGGGATTCGAACCAGTGACCTCGACCGATAATGAAGTACAAAAAGAAAAAACCTAAGAAATGAGAGGAGTGGGATTCGAAACGACCACCTCTCAGTCTTTTTAAGGAAAATTTAAAAGAAAAATAAAAGGTTGAGTCATGTGTGAATCGAACCCACGACCTCTAGGAATGAATGAAGTGAATTTAAGGAGAAAATTTAAAGTGGGGCTATGCGAGTTCGAACCCACACCATCTCGGCCAAGAAGGAGAGAAATTAAAAAATATAAAATAAAAAAGAATGAGGTTGTGGGGGTTAGATCCCACATCCTCTCAGTCCCAATGAATGAAAAATGAAGAGAGAAATTAAGGAAAAATAAAATGAAGGCGTTCGGGCTCGATCATGGGTCCCCAAGCCATGTGGATCAAACCAAAATAAATAAAAATGTAAGTGTTGTCCAAGGGATTCGAAATCGGGTTCCTTGTACATATTCCGTAATGATACATAGGTCACACGTGAGTAAATATTCAAAAATAATGTTGCCTACATACATCGTATTCGAAATGTTGGCACACTTAAAAGATGCATAAGTATTTACCATGTAATCTAAGAAAGATATGAATCACTTAAATGAAACCTTATGTCTTGTATGTATAGATCCATATGTCTAGCATACATTTAAAGTAAGTGAACCTAAGATCTATGTAACAAAATGATGTAACCCTAGAAGGGTTAAGTACGAGTGTAACACAGACTAAATGTCCAAGTGCATTGGCTTATGATAAAATGAACATTCACGTAAAAGGGGTGAGTAATTATGAAAAGAAAGTGTCCTAATTTTAATGAATGTGGTTACAATATGATAAGATTCTAATGTAAAAGATGAGAAAATCTCAAATGATCCTAAATAAATGTTACCAAAACATACACACCTATGAGGGTGTAATACTAACGAAGAGACCAGTCTCTCTGAACATTCTAATGAAAGTATTGAGATTAATACATACCTAATACTAATTATGAGATTAGAAATCATCTATTGAGCTATGATGTCCTCATCCTAGAAGCCATCTTCCATGACGTATGAGTTGAATGAAATGAAACTTTATACTGAGCACCGATAAACTATTTATGAGTTGTGATGCCTTCTTTTGGTAAGGGCAGAGGGTCACGTAACTCTATTTAGATGATACTATCCGCCATGCTGGGTATGGGTCTCCTTATATATCATTGTCTTTGAACATATACTTCCAAAATAGGGATCTAGGAGGGTTCAATATACGCTACCATGTTTTGGGTAACTATGGCGGTGATTCCACCATTTTTCGGTGTGGGAAAGACACAATATTTCTTGATGATTACATGATCTATGCAAGTTAAAGTTAAAGTGCCCAAAGAATGAATGAGGCCATCGTCAAATGATAATATAATGAAATGAATGACACTAAAGGTGTTAGGATAGGATAATCAAGAAGTGAGATACACTTAAGTAATTACACTAGCTCGTTCTTGATCATTGCATAGCGAACCCGATGAAAGTCTTAAAATGCATCTTAGGTATAGCTGGTGTTTAGACTAGCTTATGAATGTGTTAAGTAAAGTACGTATGAATGAATGAAGCAGACTTTGTTTTTGCTAAAGAAGGTTCCCTAATTTAGGTGCCATATGTTGAGCCGTCATTTTTGGGAAGTCTTGATGTCAAGTCCATGATTCCAATGTCTCATGGCCTATGAATGTATGATATAAAAGATTTTATGTGCTATAAAAATACGTTATTATCTTTGTGTAAAACTTTATGTGCAGTGTGCAATATGATACGTATGATGATGCATGTTACTCTCATGGCATGTCTTTCCTTATCCAAATTTGGCAGGTCCACTAACATTTCTAATAAATATTTGAAAAGTCTACTGACTTGACATTCCATAAATCATGTTTTTAGGATAAAATATTCTTCCTCATGTATGTCCTTGGTGTGTTCTTTCATATACGCATAATTAGTAAAAGTGTATACTAATCCCATACAATATCTACTATTAGGTGTAGGCACAGGTTGATGTTAGAGCTTACGGTACGACGTTGCAGCTGTCTAGATGTGGAGCTTACATCTGAACATGGTAGGCTATCATGATTTGAAGGATATATCCAATTATTATGTAGCATAGATGTTTGATTTAATTAGTGGAGCATGTCCCACTAGTGTTCCGTTTCCCATATCATTTAATACTTTCTATTGGTATTTTTTTTTGGGAAGAATACGTTTAGTGCAATTATAAACTGCTTCTTTCATTTGATTATCACGATATTAGATTGTTAAAATTTGCGAACGCGTATGATATTAAGTATAATATGTCTCGAATGAAATAAGAAATTCAAAAGTTCTAATTTTCCGCTAAAATTAACGTAGATGAAGTAAGTATGACGTATGTAGGGTTGTATGCGACCTCTAAGAGGTCAACAGCGCTGGTCTCGTCTTGAGTCTAGATTCTTGTCGTGACAACGTTTGTATCATAGAATTAGGTTAAGTTTCGAAGATAATAAAGTTCACATCAACCACATCGAGTAGTTTCTAAGTTATGGTAGTGAAGTGCACCACTATATTTGTTTAGAGACTAAATGATACATCAGATAATTCCCTTCTTATGATTTTATCGTGCCTTTTCATAATGTCTGATTTCTTGTTGTTATGAGCGTGTCTAACATCAATCCTTTTTATTTTCCAAGAATAAAAACTAGGAAAACCATTGGTCTGAGGAGAGTAAGAGCAGCTGTTGGGGACAATAAGGTTCCACCACAGGCTCCAGTTGAAGGAGTGACTATACGGTTAACAGTGTTGGATTGACTGATGCGGAGGTGTGGACATCTCTCGCCCTGATGGCACATTCCATCACTATGCAGGCTCAGGCCATGACTGACTATGTCAACCAGAAGAACGTTCAGAAGGAGAACCCACCGTTTCGTACCCTGGCTTATAGGCTAAGAGACTTCACAAGGATGAATCCTCCTATTTTCACAGGGTCTAAGACTTCGGAGGATTCCTCAGAGTTTTTGTATGAAGTGCATTGTTTTTGGTGGCTAGCCACAGATACCGAGAAAGTAGAGTTGGCTTCCTATCATGTCAAGGATGTTACACAGACTTGCTGCAAGATGTTGTACGATAGAGGAGCTTTGGGCGGAGTTCCGATCACTTGGGAGCTGTTTAAGACAACCTTCTTAGAGAGGTTCGTTCTCAGGGAGATGAGGGAGTCCAAGGTTGAGGTGTTCATCTACGTTAAATAGGTATCTATGAAAGTCAAAGAGTATTCCCTGAAGATTGTTAAACTATCCAGGTATGCTATTTCCTTATATCTAACAACAGGAAAGAGATGAGCAGGTTCCTCACAGGAATAACCAGATATCTGTAGGAGGAGTATCAATCTGCGATGCTCCACGATAATATGGACTTCTCTAGGTTGATGGTGCATGTCTAGCCGGTAGAAGACATCCGGAAGAAGAGAGGCATTCGTGATGCTAGGAGGCCTAAGCCTCTTGATCAGGAAGGTCCTATCAATGGGGGAAAATGAACAACATTGGCGTGTGTAAGCATCCCTGATTTAAAAAGAGGAAATAGAGTTTAGGGAATTCTAACTTTCAAAGGAGAACAAAACCTAGAGGAGGAATACCCTAGCCCAAGAAGGGCAATGGAGGTAAGATGCAGCGTCCCATGAATGATTGTTTTAAGTGTGGCTATGCTCATAGTGGAGAGTGAAGACAGTGCACTAATGCATGCTTTGGTTTCGGTAAGAGCGGGCACATGGTTAAGGACTGCCCACTGAAAATATGTTAGGCTGGAGCTAAAGCTCAGCGTAGGTCCTATTCACAGGATGCACCAGAATCCAAGCCTCCTTAGAGGAACAGATCCTACACCCTTAAGGGAAGGGAGGAGCAGGAGAAGTCCACTAATGTGGTCACGGGTATGCTGCAAGTATTCTCAACTTTGTTTATGCTTTATTTGATCCAGAGTCTATGTTTTCCTTCGTAACTCCTTTACTTTTGTCTCACTTTTGAGATATTTCCTGAAGTTCTTCATGAACTTATTGTTGTTAGTAAACCTTTAGGAAAAAATTTAAGAAATGGTAGAGTATAGAAGGATTTCCCAATAATTGTATGTGGTAATACAATGTGTACAGACGTTGTTGAGTTACCCATGCATGATTTTGATATTATTCTTGGCATGGACTAGCTTCATAGTTGTTATGTTTTTATGGATTTTTGTAGTAGGGTTGTGAATATTTCTTTCCCTAATGAAGAAAAGCTTGTCATGGAGGGGTATAACTCGAGTTGTCCGAATCCCTTGATTTTGAACCTTAAGGCCAATAAATTTATTTCCAATGGGTTATTGTGTAATCTTATGAGTATTAACGATTTAGATCATGACATTCCTTCCATAGACTCAGTTCCTGTAGTTAATAAGTTCCAAGATGTATTTCCTGTTGATTTGCCTTGAGTTCCTCCCCCTCGAAATATTGACATTGGTATCGACTTAGAACCAGATACTAAACCAATTTCAATTTCTTTTTAGAAAGTGTCTCCAACTGAACTCAAAAAGTTGATGCTGCAGTTAAAAGATCTCACTGATAAGGGTTTCATTCGGCCAAGCATATCCCCTTGGGGCGCTCCAGCGTTATTTGTGAAAAAGAAAGATGTAACTCTTACGATGTGTATGGATTATCGAAGTCTCAACAAAGTCAATGTCAAGATAAGTATCCACTTCCTAGAATAGATGACTTGTTCGACAAACTCCAAGGGTCTAGTTTCTTTTCGAAGATTAATCTTCGTTTAGGGTACCATCAACCCAGGGTTAGGACGGATATATCCCAAAGATAGCCTTTCCTACCCGTTATGGTAAATATGAGTTCCTAGTTATGTCATTGGTCTCACGAATGCACCTGCTACATTTGTGGATCTCATGAATAGGATCTTCTGTGAATACCTTGACTCTTTCGCCTTAGTATTCATTGATGACATTCTCATCTACTCTACGACCAAGGAAGAGCATGAACAACATTTGAGTCTAATCTTGCAGGTACTTACACAACATTAGTTGTATGCCAAATAAGGCAATTGTGAATTCTAGCTTAGATCAGTGAACTTCTTGGGTCATGTTATGTCTGACAAAGGTGTGGAGATACATCCCAGGAAAATATAGGCTGTTATGAACTGGAAAAAATCTCTTACTCCCACAGATGTTCGTATCTTCTTGGGATTGGCTGGTTATTATAACAGGTTCGTGGAGGGTTTTTTTTTTCAATTGAGGCCTCACTGATCGCTTTTACTAAGAAGAAGGCCATGTTTTAATGGACGGATACTTGTGAAAAGTGTTTGCAGGAGCTCAAGGATAGACTCTCTTCAACCCCGGTAATTACTTTGCCTAAGTGTGACAAGAATTACACTTTTTATTGTGATGCATCTAGGGTTTGTTTCGGTTGTGTTCTTATGAAGGGTGATAAGGTAATAGCTTATGCATCCAGAAAACTCAAGGTTTATGAGAAGAATTATCCAACTCATGACCCTTAGTTGGCAGCTGTGGTGTTTGCACTTGACCTTTAGAGGCACTACTTTTATGGGGTGCATCTGGACGTGTTCACAGACCACAAGAGTTTCCAGTACGTGTTCACACAGACAGAGTGTAATCTACATAAACGGAGATGGTTGGAACTGTTGAGGATGAGAAGAAGGAGTTGGTAAAAGATATACATAGATAGGTTAGACTGAATGTGCAGTTAGTTGATTCTACTAGTGGGCGTGTTTCAGATTATCCTAGTTCTGCATCATCCTTAGTAGTTGTAGTCATGAAGGGTCAGCATCTTTATGCTGTATTGATGGAGTTGAAGGACTCAGTGTTGGTTAAGATGAATAAGTCTTTTGCTTTTAGAGATGACATCATACTTAGGTACTAGGACAGGCTGTGTGTACCAGATATGAATGATTTGCGTACCAGGATAATTGTAGAGGCACATGGTTCCAGATATTTCATACATCCAGGTTCAACCAAGATGTATCATGATCTTAAGAAGATCTATTGGTGGAATGGCATGAAGAAGGACATTGCAGAATATGTGGCCAAGTGTGGTAATTGTCAATAGGTAAAGGATGATCATCATACGCCTGACAGTCTTACTCAAATTATTGAGGTCCCTACTTAGAATTTGGAGGCCATTAGTATGGACTTCGTGGTTGGTCTTCCGATGACTAGTAGAAAATATGACTCCACATGGGTTATTGTGGACAAGAGGACTATGTCTGCCCACTTTATCCATGTGAAGTCTAGTTATAGAGACAAGGATTATGCGAGACTTTTCATTTATGAGATTGTGAGATGGCATGGGATTTCATTGTCTATCATTCAGATAGAGGAGCACAATTCACCTCACATTTCTAGAGATCCTTCTAGAATAGCTTAGGTATACAAGTGAAGCTTAGTACTGCCTTTCATCCTCAGACTGATGCACATGCAGAGCACACCATTTAGACATTGGAGGACATGTTGAGGGCGTGTGTGATTGACTTCAGGGGTTGTTGGGACGATCATCTTCCTTTATAGAGTTCTCGTATAATAATAGCTATATCTAGCATTAGGATGGCACCGTTAGAGGCAATGTATGGTAGGAGAGGTAGATCTAAAGTTGGGCTGTTCGAGGTGGGACAGTCATCCATCTTAGATCCAGAGATCATTCATGAGGCCTTAGAGAAGGTCAGGGTGATTGGGGAAAGGTTGGCTACTATTTATAGTCGGCATAAGTCTTATGCAGATAGTAGAAAACAAACCTTAGAGTTTGATTTTGCTAACCAGGTCTATTTGAATATATAACCTATAAAGGGGGTGATGATGTTTAGAAGAAAAGGGAAGTTCTCCGAGGCATGTTGGGCAATATAATATCCTACAACGCGTGGGTGAGGTGGCCTATGAGTTGGCATTGATTACGGAGCTAGCTTCTGTTCATCCTGTCTTTCATGTCTCTTTGTTAAAGAAGTCCCTAGGTGATACAACATAGATTTTACCTGTTGAAGGTTTGGGGTCGATGAAGACTTGTCCTATAAGGAGGTACCTGTTGAGATTTTAGATGGACAAATCAAGCGGCTAAGGAATAAGCAGATCGCCACAGTGAAGGTATTGTGGATGAATCATCTTGTTGAGGGTGATATGTGGGAGGCCGAGGCCGATGTGAGAACCAGCTACCCTCATCTTTTCATTCCTTGAGTGTAGACTTCCTACTCTTAAGTCTAAGTTTCCTTATCTCTCCATTCATTGTTGCTATTGCTTGATTATGTATAGTAACTTTGTTTTTATCTGACTGACATTACGCTAGATAGTTAGTAGTGTAATTCGGGGACGAGTGTTCCTAAGTGTGGGATATTGTAACAACCCTAAAAATTGATATGCTAAGTAATGCTTAATGTTTCTAGAATACCTACAATTAGACCTGGTTCAAATGGATTAATGTGGGTAGAACAAAACCTCTGAAACCTTGCGACAGCCAAACTAACTAACTTGGGGTGTTATTTGAGCTAGGAAACCATGGGTCCAGCCATGTAGGGCTCCCGAATATGAATATTTACCCGGATGAGTCTTTATTAGACTTAAAAAGGGGAAATCTTATGTTTGGAGGGTCTAGGAATGAAATGGTCTCTTTCCAGGCTAAGGGTAGGAACGTAATTACCCTAAATATGTAATAAATTATTTAATTAATAAAGCGGACGGGAATTTTGGAGAGAGAGGGCCGAAAATTGGTCTTTGTGTGAAGTTTTGCTCCACCTGCGTTTGAACCTAGGTGGAAGCAATGATTTAAATTATTTTCATTTAAATTTGTAAATTATCTTAATTAATTAATATTTATTAGCTGATTCAAGAAAAATATTTTAACTAAGTCCTTACCCAAGCTTATTTAAGAAAAAGGTAAATAAGATTTTTTTAAAGGGTTGAAAGAGTCCTAGTTTGACTAAGTCCTTACCTAAGCCTAAACTACCTTTCACGTTTCACGCTCTCACGTCAATATCTCACCTTCACGATCATTCTCTCTTATTTTTCACGTTTATCTGCCAAGAAAAAAATACTAAAGCGAAAAATTACTAAAGTTCTTGACACTTGAAGAACTTACACGAAAATAAGAAAAACATGCTGATCAAAAAGGTTAGGCAAAAGGGAGGATTATTTCCTAGATTTGCTGTTGAAGTTGAGGGGATTTGGACGTGATTTTTAGAGAAGGTTTTTGATAGAAAGTCAAGGTTTGAACTAAATAAAAGGTATGGTTGTTCTTACTCTTTCTTTTGGAATCGTACGAATAATAACCTATGTTTTCCGAAATTATGTGTTTATGTGTGTGCAATGTGTAACGTGACTTTGAACACGAATTAGAGCATGAAAATGACTTGTTTTATGATTGTATTTCACGTGCACAAACTTGTATAAATCGTGATGTTCATATGAAGTATAATTGGGCTGATTTGAGTGGAAACTATTAGCTAACTGAATCCATGAAAGTGCACGCAATGATATACTGTTGATGAGTTTTGGTCAAGCTTAGTGGTTTAGTATGTTATGAATAATAAATTAAAACAGTGAGGTCATTGAGGATCGAACGAGTGATGTTCCAATGTTAAAAGTCATAGAAACAATGTAAATTAAAAAGACTGTGGCAACGGGGATTCAAAACATTGACCTCGACCAAAAATAAAGTACATAAGAAAAAATAAGAAATGAGAGGAGTGGAATTCGAACCCACCACCTCTCAGCCAGATTTAAGGAAAATTTAAAAGAAAAATAAAAGGTTGAAACATGTGGGAATCAAACCTACGACCTCTAGGTAGAATAAAGGGAATTTAAGGAGAAAAAATAAAGTGGTGTTGTGGGGGTTTTAAGCCACACCCTCTCGGCCAAGAAGGAGAGAAATTTGCAAAAAAAAGAAAAATAAAAAGAGATGAGGTTGTGGGGGTTCGATCCCACATCCTCTCAGTCCCAATGAACGAAAACTGAAAAGAGAAATTAAGGAAAAATGGAATGAAGCCGTTGGGGATGTATCTTGGATCCTCAAGCCGTGTGGATCAAACAAAAATAAATAAAATGTAAGTGTTTTCCAAGGGATTCGAAATCGGGTTCCCTTACCCAAATTCTGTATTGATACATAAGTCATACGTGAATAAATGTTAAAAAAATAATGTTGACTACATAGATCGAAATCGAGATCTTGGCACACTTACAAGATGCATAAGTCTTGTACCACATCATCTTAGAAAGGTGTGAATCACTTCAATGAACTATGAATGAAACCTCATGGCTTGTATGTATAGACCCATAAGTCTATCACACATTAAAGTAAGTCAACATAAGATTTATATAATGAAATTGTGTAACCCTTGAAGGTTTAAGTACGAGTGTAACATACACTAAATGGCCAAGTGCATTGGCATATGATAAAATGAATATTCACGTAAAAGGGACGGGTATTTATGAAAAGTAAATGTGCTAATGTTAATAAATGTGGTGACACAATTATAAAAGGATAATGTGAAAGATGAGAGAAATCTAAAATGACCCTAAATAAATATTACAAAATGTACTCACCTATGACAGTGTAAAGCTAATGAAGAGACTAGTCTCTATGAACATTCTAATGAAAGTGTTGATATTAATACATACTTAATACTAATGATTAAATATGAAATCATCTATTCCTCATACTATAAACCAACTTCCATGACGTTTGAGTTTAATGTTATGGAAATTTATACTGAGAACCGATAGACTAGCTATGAGCAGTGATGCGTTCTTTAGGGAAGGGCAGAGGTTCACGTATCTCTTAAGAGATGAGACTGTCTGGAATTCCAGGTATGAGTCTCCTTATATCTACTAGTCTTTGAACCTATAGAGTCATATACGGATCTAGCAGGGTTTAATCCCCTACATATGCTAGCATGTTTTGGGTTACTTTGGCCGGTGATTCCACCTGTTTTTGGTGTGGGGCAGACACTGGATTTCATGATGCTCAGATGATCTGTGTCGGTTAAAGTTAAATTTCCCAAAGAATGAATAAGGCCAACCTTAAATGATGAACATAATTAGAAGAATTATACAAAAGGTGTTAATATAGGATAATCAAGAGGTGAGTTAGACTTACGTAATGTCACTTGGTCATTCTTGATCATAAACAGCGAACCCGATGAATATCTTAAAATACATCTAAAGTATAGCTGGTGTTTACACTAGCTTATGAATGTGTGAACTAAAGTATGTATGAATTAATGAAGCAGACTCTATATTTGCTAAAGAAGGCTCACTAGTTGAGGTCCGATATGTTGAGCCCTCATTTTTGGGAATTCTTGATGTCAAGTGCATGATTCCAAAGTATCATGGCGTATCAACGAATGATATGAAAGATGTTATGTACTATATGAAATATGTTATGTGCTATGTGTAATACATTATGTGATGTGTGAAATTTGATACGTATGATGATATATATTACTCTCATGGCATGACTTTCCTAATCTAAATTTCGCAGGTGCACTATTTTCCCTAATCAAAATTTGTCAAGTCTACTGACTTGACTTTCAATAAATCATGTTTTTAAGAAAGAGCTTTTCTTAGTCATGTTTTTCCTTTTTGCGTGCTTGCATATACCAATAATTAGTACAAGTGTGTAATAATCCCATACAATATCTACTTTTAGGTGCAGGCACAGCTGGACGTTAGAGCTTATGAGGCGACATTGCAGCTATCTTAACGTGGAGTTTACACCTGGACTTGGTACGACCTCATGCTTTCAACGAAGTATACATTTATTATCTATCTTAGATGTAGGATTTAGCTAGTGGAGTATGTTCCACTAGTGTTTCTTTTCCCATTTCATTTCAGACTTTGTATTTGTGTTGTTTTTGCAAGAATACGTTAAATGCAATTATGAACTGCTTTTGATAATCTCTATATTAGATGGTTCATTTCTGAACACCTATGATGTTAACTATAATATGTTTCACATGAAATATGAACAACAAAATTTAAAAATATTCCCATAAAATTAACCTAGATAAAGTAAGTATGATGTATGTAGGCTTGTCTGTGACTTCTGAGAGGTCAACAACGCCGCTCTCGTCTAGGGTCTACATTCCGGTCGTGGCAGAGGACATTAGAGATTGACGCCTACTATGGATAGGTACTAATTAATAATGTTGCGGTAAATAAGAACCTTCTGGAATTGATGAGGTTATAGAAGAGGATGAGGACGTTGATAATCTTTAATAGGTTTAAAAGAGGAAGGAGGGAAAGCTGAAGCCATAGGAATCCCCCCATTGATCCGTTGTTAGCTCAATAGATCACGTCCTTTTAAAAAGGTTTGTGTAACACTTCGAAAGTCCAAGACCTAATCTAGAGCCTCACATGAGTAACCACTGCTTGAAAAACTATTTTAAGACCAAAAAACATTTATAAACCATTTAGAAGTTTTATACTCAAAACGTCAAGGGACATCCATGACAGTCAGATACTAGTGAAATAGGTGCTAATGTGCCTTTGCATGTTTCATATGATTTTCGGAGTCGAAATTTGATGAAATTTTGTAGGGTGGTGTCAAACATGTATTAAAATTTTATTGTGTTTGAAATGTTCGGGTACGACTCCGTAAGGACCATCCTACGTGTCCTTGGAGAGGATCCTCCAATTAAAAAAAACTATCAAAAGACAACAGAATATAAGGTTTCCAAACAACGAGGTGTTGCCTGGTAGACGGGGCGTCAATGGCTCCATCGATGGATATGCCGAAAGTTTAGGAAAAGGAGGGTATACTTACCTATGGACCAGTCTCTGATACCAACGACGGATGTGCAAGACGGTTGGGGCAAGGGGTGTACACTAACCTATTGACCGTAGGTCGGTGTCTCTTAATGGAGGTTTGTATTATGTTATCTTATTTCAATTTGGTTCATTTAATTAGTTAATTAGTTTTATATTTAATTGGGGTTAAATGTGTTCTAATTATGTTAATTACGGAACTATATAAAGAAGTAACCTTCATTAACCTAACCCAACACCCACAATTCCCAAACTCATATCCCTCTAACATGTCTCTAGCCTCTCTCTTCCCCAAACTTCAACGTCCATAGAAGAGGACTAGAGCTCCAATTAAAGGACAAATTCCTAAGGTTTTGATCTAAAATTTGTACCAGGGTAATCTATAAGGTATGATTTCTTTCACTCTTGGGATTTCATTCCTTAAGAGGCCCTTCCAAAGATGAGTTTCAACTTCCCCAAAATAGAGAGTTCCAATCTAGACATGGGTTCTCTTTTCAAAACGAAAAGTGTTAATCAATATGATGAATTATTGTTTTTTAATGTTCTTTACCTACGTATTAATGGGCAATTGATGTTAATCACTCAAGATTTCTGTTCATCGTTACACTCGTTGTGTCTTATTTTTCTATAGTTGTTGTATAACTTGATAATTATATGATGATGTGGAATAGTAATTTCTATGTATTACTTCTTGAATTTATATTAATTATGCATTGGGCTATGTGTTCTTGGGTAATTGAAGTATGGAGGCAACGAAAGGATAACAAGTTGTGAAGGTTGATTCTTTTTTAATTCAATTATGAAGGATGAGTTGTGTAGATTGTAATGCTTCTATGTTTAATGTATGGTTGTGATGTTGATAATAAGTATTCCTCATCCATAACCTTAGGCTGTTGAATTGGTTATGAAGAATTCAAGTATGTTATGGCATGATTATTATATGATTGAAAGTAGTTCCTCGTGATTACAGTTAAGTGTTGAGTGGAAGGTTTACTCACTTGTATGCCTTTTCTAACAGTTCAAGGATAGTTCTCACCTATAAATATCTATGAGATATTATTACGAAATGCTTAGATAGGGGCCTAGAAGATACTAATGTTATCTTGTATGAAGGGTATGACTATTACTATAGGGAATATTTATTTAGAACCAAAAGGGCATGTAAATGAGGTGGAGGTCTCACATTTAGTAAGTTCGTCCTCCCACATGGGTTTCTTCACGTTAAGCAAATCTTAAATCCCATGATATATGTTGGCTCATTAGATGGAAACCCCCACGTTAGTAAGTCAAGGTTTCTAGTAAAATCTCCTTGACCCTTAACTAGCTTCCAACACAGGACTATAGCTTATTAGATCTACCTAGATATATAGGTAAGATAGGTTACACCTTAGGCAAGTGTTAACCCTCACTTTAAGGTGTGGACTGACAACACCAGATTTTATGTAGCTCACAAGATCTCATGTTTGTTATTGCACTGTTTTTCCTAATGTGATAATGTAAATGAATAAGTCAAGTATGTAAACCATTATTAGGGTTGTCTTAAAGGTTACTATATAGGATGAGTGAGGACATAGGACTTCTCTTACTCATTGCATATGTGGTATCGTAAGGGATGATTATAGTAGTTGTTGTATGATCAAGTTGCTCACATGTTATGTGTGTTAAGTTTTATATGACATATGAATCAAGCATGATATGATTATGTATGAGATTATGTTATATAAGTTACTTAATGTAATGTTTACCTTTGGATTGAGTTATGGGGTTCAAATCTTGCCATTGCACAAGTATTGCTTAAGGTTGCTTTTATGTGGGGTTAATATCATGTTGGTTGACTTTTATGGTTCCATATATGTGCATGTGGAGTTATTGAAAATAAAACATGGTTTTTTTGACTGAACTGTGACATTTCATCATGAATTAATGATTTTATGGGTAAGAGCCATACATAGTACATGTGGTTTGTACTTATCCATATTTAGTCCCTTTTCCAAAACATTGTAGGTCTCGGTCATCAAAGATCTTCTAACACAGTTTGCGAGGATACATGGACTTCTTCCTCAAAGTAGTTGTGAGTCCTAAAAGTTTGAGGAAGGAGCCTTTGATCTAACCAAGTAGTATTTATATAGTCTAAACGAAATTCGTTTCCTGCTTGTTCTTCTAGAAATTTTTTGAAAGCCCTATGTGGCAACATGTACTTGTGTAAGGGCTATGCCCAGATATTGTACTTTGTTAGATGGTTAATATAAGAAGGTATTATTAGCCTAACTTCTTATATGTTTATAATGTTAATAAAATATAAGCCTATGTAAGCTTCCTATGTGAGGAGTCTATGTAAACTTCATATGTAGTATGCGATAGATCTATGTATACCTCTCTATGTATATGTATATTGTAACACTAAGGAAATGCCATGACTTAGAATAGTGATTAATTTATTAAATAGTGTTAAAAATGATGTTTACAGACCTATATTAATTTAATAAAATCATTTGGAAAAGGTTAGAGCCAAAACAGCTAAGAAAGACCTTGACATTCGAAAACTAGCTAATTTGAACTAGTTGACGTTCCTATGATTGGTAAAGGTTTCAAAGTGTCAAATTAAGTCCAAAACTTGTAATGTCATCTTCGAGAGGTAGTATTTTGTACAAAGGGTACAAATGTCCGGCAACGACACCCCAAGGACCACTCTAAGGGTCCTTGGAGAGGACCCAAACATGGGTGGGCAGTTTGCCTGGCAGCTTGCGAGCATGCAGATGTGGAGGCATGGCGTGCGAGACGTGCCTGTCATTAGTTGTTCTGCCTCAAGATTTTAAAGGCAACCTCGCGAAACGAGTCTGACACACACCTTACTGCATCAACTCAAACTTCAATGAAAATGACAGGATTTGGCCCCGCGACGCGCAGTTACTTTGCATAATCATTAAGCTCGTATTTGTGGTAATTTAACTTCTTAAAAGACCCTTTTAAGTGGGGGGTCTTTTGTGTTATTAATATGATGACTATATATTGATATTTGGTAAGTTTTTGACTTTTTCTACACGACCCAAATTAGATAAAACAAAATTTCTCTCATTCTCTCTATAACACACTCTTCTCCAAACTCCGTTGAAGAACTAGAAGAGCATAAGGAAGAAAACCAGAACCTCATGTTTTTCATCCAATTTTCGTTGATTCTTCATCTATACGGTATGGGTTTTTCACTCTTGGGATTCCTTTCCCCAAGAGTTCCTTTTAAAGATAAGTTTTTAAGAACTTCAAATGTTAGGGTTTTTACTCTACGAAATGGATATTCCTCCTAACCCTAGATTTATGATTTTCAATAATAAGTAAGAGTTTTCTATGGTATACTCCACACGATTTGATGAGTGTCTTGTTATTTATGTTTAAAATTCGTGTGAAGCTTTTTCTTATCTACATGATGGTTCTGTATGATAATTTCTACTATTTGATAATATGAAACCGTAGGGATTGGAACTAAGACTAGAATGAACTCTCATATGACCCTTATGCTTTACCCTACATTATGCATTGATCTTGTATATTATTTTAAGAGTTTTTCTCAATTATGACATTGAGTATTTCACGATGTTATGGTTATTAATGTTGTAGTATGAACGTAAGTTCTTGAATAAGGTTCTTTGAAGATAAAGGTAAGTCTTCTACAGTTTTGATTACTCTACAATTTTTATGTTAGCCTACACATCATGATTCTATGTTATGAAAGTATGTATGATGTTGTTATGTGTATATTCTAGGCTATGAACATGGTTAGATCATTAAAAAAACATGAAAAATTCAAGTTAAGAATGTTTCTACAAGTAGTTAATCTCCTATGACCTATGATAACTTATGATTGAAAGAGAACATTAATGTTATTCAAGAAAGGAACTTAATCTAACCACCCATGAACTAGATATGAGAGGTGTACCTTCCATAGTTTGAAGGTATATTCACAATGACACTAATGATATTGAGGCTGCCATGTAATGTGGAACTATGGGTCTCTAATGCATCTCCTGTTCTTAAAATATGTTTCAACCACAACATACTAGCTAGTGGATCCACCTAGAAAGCTATATCATCTTTGGTTCTACTTTGACCGGCAGACCACCTTTTTTTGGTGTGGGGTTTTATGAAAACAGATTCCATGTTTAGCTAACATGGTCTATGTCAGTTAAGGCGAATGTTCCCGAATGTAAAATAAAATACAAGTAAATGAACATTGACAAGGGTGACTTCAGGAGTCTATATAGTAGAGGTAGGTGTATGGGACTCTACCTAAACATTTTCACAAGTTGACTCTAATGGAAGTCCTAGAAGTTTGTTCTTATATAATATGATAACCTGAAAGGTATATGTTTATGATACATGATGTTACTCTTATATGATGCTGGTCATTATGATTAATAAGTTATTGGGTTATATTGATATATTAGGTGATGAATAATTATGTTACAAGTCATGTAAAATAATGCTTTATCTATGCTCTCCTGTCGTATCTACTTGGTTATGTGGGGTTATGGGGCTTAACATGACCAATGCACTTGTAGGTTGGGGATTGGATAATTAGTAAGTGTTTTGTATGTTATGTTATATGATCGATTGAATATGAAAAGTTAACATTAGTCTATGATAATATGTCTTTATTATGATCATGCTTTATTTTGGTTGAATCATAAACTTGTATATGTTCTATGGTATGTGTATTAAAGATGTTGACATGACTTAGCATGTTTTCTAATGAAATTATAAATGATCCTTTTTCATGCTTTTATTTATTTTAATGTGCATATACCCATACTTAGTACATGTGGTATCTAATCCTATTACTTTATCGTACTAAAATTGTAGGTTCCGGCCATTGAAGTTTAAGGAGGTCAATTTGAAGTAACTTGGAACTGTTTCTCCATGTCTTGTAGGTCCTCATGTTCGGGGATGCCATGTTTCATATTTTAGCTTAGGCTGATTTCTAGTAGTTTTAAGAATACGCTATTTCCATTATGTTCTTTTTATTCTTTTGTATTAAGGCATATATGGAATATTGACTACGTATTGGATACGTCCAGATGCGCACTCTTTAGATAGTTTTATATATGTGAGGTAGATTTTTAGAATATCGTATGTCTTTATGATTATTAACTAAGAAGGCTAAGTATACTTCAAGTAGAATTTAAAAGTTTTTAATTTTCCGCAAATTGTAAGTGATGACATGTTATGATGAATTCTAAGGGCTTCTCTGAGTTCTTTGAGAGGATGACGACTTCAATCTAACCTAGGGTATGCGCACTGGGTGTGAAAAGCTTTGTATCATAGCATGAGGTTAAATTTTCTTAGGATTAATGTCTCGCTAATCCACGTTACCTAGTGTCGTTTTCATGGTTGTGAACCGCGCCATAATTATGGATGAGAACCTTCGTGAATACTAGCATCTATCGTGCCTTTAGAGTTTTGACACTATGTTTATTTTAGCATCTAATCCCTTTTTTGTAGTTATAGGCGATGAACACATGAAGGACAGTAGCGAGGAGTGTAGGGGAAGAGATTCTGAATGCAGGAGCTACTCCTCAAGGTAATAGACCTCAAGTACATGCTGCTACAAATGAACAAGTTCCGGTGAATCCTCTAGCTATGACAGATGGTGAGGTGAGAATTCCCCTGTTTGAAATTGCCCAAGCCATCACCACCCAAGCTCAATCAATCAGGTCTCAAGATAACAGGGAGGTTGAACCTCGAGAGAACTAACATGCTAGTACTATGGCTAGCTGTTTGAAAATTTAACGAGAATGAATCCTCCCATTTATATTGGATCAAAAGTTGATGAAGACACCTAAGATTTCCTTGATGAACATAACAAGATCTTGCATACTATGGGGGTGAGTACTACTGAGATGGCTAAGCTTGCTGCATATCAACTTAAGGACGTGGCTCATACATAATACAATCAGTGAAAGGATAATCAATCTTTAGGATATGGTCCCTTGACTTGGGAGATCTTCAAAAATTCCTTTATTAACGGATTCTTTCCAAGGGAACAAAGAGAAACTACGTTAGAGGATTTTATCAACCTTCGTTAAGGAGGTATGAGTGTTGAGGAATACTCATTGAAATTCATTAAGCTCTCAAAATATGCTTCTTCTTTGTTTTCTAATTATAGGGATGAAATGAGTCATTTTGTAACGGGTGTGTCCAAAGATCTTGAAGAAGAATGTCGTCCAACCATGCTTCATGACTATATGGATCTTTCTATGTTGACGGTTCATGCTTAACAGTTTGAGGAAAGTCGTCTAAGGAAGAGGAATGGGGACGATAATAGGGCAAAGTCATTTGAAATTGGTTCTTCTAAGAGTAGACTTTATATTCAAGACAGCACATGTTAAAGTAGAGGTTTTAAAATAATATTCCTTTTAATTTCTCCAAGAATTGCAATGATTGGGGTTCTAATCCGAAACCTCAAAAGGGGAGAAATATTGATCCACCAAAAGAGAGACCACCATATGGTAAGAAATATGTGGGTGAATGTTTTGTTGGGACTAATTGTTTCTATGGTTGTGGAAAGGGTGGCCATATGGTGAAAGATTTCCCTATTGTGAGAAGCCAAGGCAAGGGGAATGGGCATGCTCAACTAAGAGGTCCTAGTTCTGAAGCTCCAAAAAGGATCCATTTCTATGCACTCAATGCTAGGGGTTAACAAGAAAGCTCTCCCGATGTTTTGACAGGTATATTACATTTTTTCTCTGTTAAGTCTATGCATTGCTTGGTCCAGGTGCTACTCTTTCTTTTGTTACACCTTTGGTATCTAGGATGTTTGATGTATTTCCCGATGTTCTTATTGAACCCTTTCCGGTTTTTACCCCATTGGGTGAATATGTAGTTGCAAAAAATGTCTATAGGAAATGTCCTGTGATGCTACTCAATAGAATTACTCTTGCCGATTTTGTAGAATTTTACATGTTTGATTTTGATATCATCTTTGGTATGGATTGGCTTCATGACAGTTTTGGTTCCATAAATTGTAGAACAAGGGTAGTGAAATTTCAATTCCCTAATGAATCTATTCTAGAGTTGAAAGGGGGAAATTTTATTCCTAGGGGTCAAATCATTTCTTGTTTTAAGGCTTATAAAATGATAGCTAAGGGTTGTTTATACCATAATGGTGAGAGTTAAGGACCTAGAATGTGAATTTCCTTCTATTTTAAGTCATTCCTTATAATGAGAGAATACCAAGAGGTTTTTCCTAGGGGCCTTCCAGGAGTTCCTCCCAAAAGGGAAATTTACTTTGGCATTAACTTGTTACCGAATATAAATCCGATTTCAATTCCTCCATATAGGATGGCTCTAGCTGATCTTAAAGAGTTAAAGCTCCAAAACAAATATTTACTAGACAAGGGTTTCATTCAACCTAGTATATCCATATTGGGTGCTCCAATCTCTTTGTTAAGAAGAAGGATATATCCCTTAGAATGTGCATCGATTATCGTCATCTCTATAAGGTAACCATAGAGACAAGTATCCTTTCCCTAGGTTTGATGATCAATTTGATCAAATCTAACGTGCTAGTTACTTTTCAAAGATTGACTTAAGGTCGGGATATTACCAACTTAGGGTGACAGGTGAAGACTTTCCCAAAACACCTTTCCAAACTAGATACGGTCACTATGAACTCGTAGTTATGTCTTTTTGGTTAACGAATTCCCCAGCATCATTCATGGACTAATGAACTGAGTTCTCCGTGATTACCTCGACTAACTATTTATTCTGTTCATAGAGGATATTTGGATATGCTCCATGAATGAAAATGAACATTAGATTCACTTGAGTTTGGCGGTGCAAGACCTCAAAGAACACAAACTTTATGCCAAATTAAGCAAGTGTGAGTTTTGGTTAATGTCGGTTGCTTTTCTTCTCCATATCATATCAGGTGATGGTGTAGAGTTTTATCTGAAGAAGACGGTTGCAGTCAGAAATTGGCCTAGACCTTTCACTTCCACAGATACAAGGAGTTTCTTGGGTCTTGCCGGCTATAATAGAAGATTTTTTGATGGATTTTTGTCCATTACTTTTCCTTTGACAGCTTTGACCTAAAATAAGGTGTAGTTTGAGTGGTTGGAACCTTGTGAGAAATGTTTTGAAGAGTTGAAACATAAGCTTACCTCCGCGTCGGTTCTAACCTTACCGGAGGGCAATGAAGGTTTTGTAGTGTATTGTGATGCTTCCCGAGTGGTCTTGGGATGTGTCTCATGCAACAAAGAAAGGTGATTGCCTATGCTTCTAGGCAACATAAAGTTCATGAAAAGAATTACCCAACTCAAGATTTTGAGTCAGCCACTGTAGTTTTTGCCTTGGAAATATATATTCATTACTTGAATGGTGCACATGTTGATGTGTTTACTGACCATAAAATTTTTCAATATGTGTTTACGCAAAAGGAGTTAAATCTCTATAAGAGAATATGGCTAAAATTGTTTAATGATTATGACATGAGTGTTCTTTACCCCCTGACAAACACAACGTGATTGCTGATGCTTTGGGTTGAATGACTATGAGTAGTGTGTCTCATGTGAAGTAAGAGAAGAAATAACTTGTGAATGATGTTCTTACGTTGGATCACTTAGGTGTGCGGTTAGAAGATTCTCCAAATGGTGGTTTCATTGTCCATCATAACTTAAACTCATCATTAGTGGTGGAGGTGAAATCTAATCAACACCTTGATCATCTATTGATGGAGTTGAAGGAATTCGTACTTAGTAAGCACAAAGAGTCATTTTCCCAAGGGGGGATGGTATTCTTAGGTACAAGGGAGATTATGTATACCCAATGTTGAGGATATGAGAAATAGATTTTGGAAGAAGCAAATGGTTTGGGCTATTATATATATGTAGGTGCCACCTAAATGTATCATTACCTTAGAAAGGTCTATTGGTGGAATGATTTAAACACGGAAATAGCAGAGTTTATTGCTAAGTGTCTAACTGCCTAAAACTCAGAATCTCAAACCGGGTGGGTTAACCCAAGTCATGGATGTTCCTACATGGAATTGGGAATCTTTCTATATGGAATTTGTTGTTAGGTTTCCTCGAACCGTAAAGAAAAATTATCCTATATGGGTTATTGCGGATAGGTTGACTAAATCTGCCCATTTTATTCCTGTTAATTCTACTTACACGACTGAAGAGTATTCAAGGATCTACATTAATTATATTGTGAGTCTTCATGTTATTCCTTTATCCATCATTTCGGATAGAGGTGCCCAATTCACTTTTCATTTTTTGGAGGCTTTTCAAAAGGGTTTAGGTACTCAAGTGAAACTTAGTACCGCTTTTCATCCTCAAACCGATGCTCAAGTGGAACTTACCATTCAGACCCTTGAGCACATGTTAAGAGCATGTATCATTGATTTCAAAGGATATTGTGATGATAACTTACCTTTGATCGAGTTCTCTTACAAAAACAATAGCTATCATTTGAGCATCTCCATGGCACCTATTGAAGCTCTTTATGGAAGAAGGTATAGATATCTGGTTAGATGGTTTGAGGTTGGTGAGTCCTCAATCCTTTGTCCATAGATTATCTATGAAGTTATAGAGAATGTTTTAATCATAAGAGATAGACTAAAGAAAAAGTATAGTAGTCAAAAGTCTTATGCCGATAACAGAAAAAGATATGTTAAGTTTTAAGTAGGTAATCATGTCTATTTGAAGTTTTGACTTATGAAATGGGTGATGAGCTTTTGTAAGAAGGGGATGTTAAGTCCCAAGTATATTTGTCCCTATGAGGTTTTGCAACTAATTGGAAAGGTTGCCTATGAGTTGAAACAACCCAGTGAACTAGCTTCAGCCCATCCGGTGTTTCATGTGTCTATGCTCAAGAAATTCATAGGTGACTCAGTGTCTATTTTACCTATTGAAGGTTTAGGGGTTGATGAGAACCTCTCCTATGAAGAGGTTCCGGTTGAGATCCTATATCACCAAGTCAAGAAGATTAGAAACAAGTAGGTTGCCTTTATAAAAGTTCTATGGAGGAACCATCTTTTTGAGGATACAACAAGGGAGGTTGAAGCCGACATATAGTCTAACTACCCTCATCTCTTTATTCCTTAAGGTTAGACATTTAGCTTAATTGAGAAAATAATGCATGATGATAAAATCAACTTCTTTTTTAAATAGGTGTATGTCTGGTAAAAGTTGTACCAACTAGAGTTCTATGAAAATGCATTCATACACTATTCTTGCACTTATGTGAAATATGTATGCATATGTTTTCTAGAGATTTTTCTGTTTTGTTGCCATCTTGAGAAGAACGATAGCATGGTAAATCTTTTATGCATTTTCAACTTATTATAAGGTTGAGAAGGAAGTTCCTCACTATGTGTTATGAATATGGAGCTCTTGCATGTTGTGCATGATGAATTGAGTGCTATGTGTAATGTGATGGTACGTGTTTTGCGGAGTTGGGATATACTCCTATGAGCTGTGTCTCATTATGTTTTTTTTGTGCTGTTAGTATTGAGTCTTTCCTACCCTCCAAAAGATTTTAATGTCATTCAAGGAAGGATGTTCCTAAAGGGGGGATAATGTAACAATCCGGAAATTTCATGTATTAGAATAGAGCTTAATGTATTAAATAATGCTAAAAATGATGTTTCAAATCTATATTAATGTAATGAACTAATTTGGAAAAGGTTATAGCCAAAACGACTAAGAAAGACCTTGACGTCCGAAAACTAGCTAATTTGAACTTGTTGACGTCCCTATGTTTGGTGAAGGTTTCAAAGTGTCAAATGAACTCCAAAACTTTTAAAGTAATCTTGGATAGTTAATATGTAGTATAAAGGGTACAAAAGTCTGGTAACGACATCCAAAGGATCACCCTAAGGGTCCTTGGGGAGGACCCAAACATGGGTGGGCAGGCTGCCTGGAATCCTGCGAGTACTCAGAACTTGAGGCATGGAGTACGACACGCGCGTGAAACAAGGTGTTCTGCTCAATATTTGAGAGGAAACCTCGCGACACGAGTCTGACACGCACCTCACTGCCTCAACTAAAAATTAATAATAATGACGCTATTTGGCCCTGCGATGCGCAATTACTTCGCAGAATCGTTAAAGTAGTATTTTTGGTAATTAAGCGTCTTAGAAAGACCCATTTAAGTGGGGGGTATTTTGGGTAATTAATAGTAATACTATATACTAATATTCCTTAGTTTTAGACCACTTTTACCTGTCCAAAACCAGATCAAATGAAATTTCTCTTATTCTCTCAAGAACACTCTCTTCTCCGAACTCCATAGAAGAACAAGAAGAGATTAAGGAAGAAGACAAAAACTTCAAGTTTTTCATCAAATTTTGTGTATTCTTCATCTATAAAGTAAGGATTTTTCACTGTTGGGATTCCTTTCGCCAAGGGATCCTTTCAAAGATAAGTTTTAAGGAACTTCAAATACTAGGGTTTTAACTCTACGAAAAGAATTTTCTTCCTAACCCTAGATTTATGATTTACAATGAAAAGAAAGTGTTTTCTATGATATATTCCATACAATTCTATGATTATGTTGTTATTTATGTTTGAATTTTGTGTGAAGCATGTATTTATCTACATGATGGTTTCTTATAATTGTTTCTACTATTTGATAATATGAAAACATTAAGGATTGGAACTAAGACTAGAATGGTCTCTTAAATGACCCTTATCCTTTACCCTACATTATGCATTGATCTTGTATATGATTTTAATATATGTTCTTGATTATGATATTGAGTATTTCACTATGTTATCGTTATTAATGTTGTAGATGAATGTATGTTCTTGAATAAGGTTCTTGTAACCTAGAGGTTATTTCTTTTAAAGTTTTGATTACACTACAATGTTTATGTTAGCCTATAGATCATGATGCTATGTTATGGAAGTTTGTATGATGTCGTTCTGTGTGTATGCTGGTCTATGAACATGTTATTTGTAATATCATTAAAAGAACACGAAAAATGCAAGTTACAATATCCTCTTGTATGCTCTACACAAGATGATTATGTTATGTCAATCTCACAAACGAAGGGTTAGAATGAATGGAAATTATCATCTAATCCCAAAGAGATCATGGTCATGTTTATACAAGAAAATTTAGCTAAGCATCGACGAACTAGATATGAGAGGCGTCCCTTCCCTATTTTGAAGGTAGGTTCACAATGACTCTCATGAAACTGATGTTTCCATGTGATATGCAACTATTGGTCTCTAATACATCTCCTACTTCTTGAACTATGTTTCCACCATAGGATACTAGCTAGTGGATCCACCTACAAAGCTATGTCATGTTTTTTCTTCTTTCGCCGGCAGACCACCTTCTTTCGGTGTGGGTTTTTATAACATCGGATTCCATGTTTAGCTAACATGGTCTTTGTCGGTTAAGACAAATGTTACCTCATGTAAATGAAAGACAAGTAAATTAACAATGAATAGGATTACTTGAGAAGTCTGTATAGTAAAGGTAGGGGTATGAGACTCTACCTAGACATTGCATAAGTTGACTCTAATAGAAGTCCTAGGAGACTGTTCTTATATAATATGACAATATAATAGGTATATGTTATGATATCTGATGCTGCTCATATATGATGTTGGTCATTATAATGATTATGGTATTAGGTTATGTTTCTATATGAAGTGATGACTAATTATGTTACAAGTTATATGAAGTAAAGCTTTGCATATGATCTCATATATTATCTATTCGGTTGTGTGGGGTTTTTGAGATTCAGATGACCATTTCATTTGTAGGTTGGGAATAGGATCAATGGTAAGTGTTTTGTATCTTATGTTAAATAATCTATTCAACATGAAAACTCAACTTGACTACCATTGAGGAGAGGATTTGGTTCTTTATCCAAGAGCTAGATTTTATGTTACAAATATTGTTTATTCGTATGACTTCTGCAGAGAAGAGTTTAAAAGAGGTGACGGATAATCTCAACAATGTGGAGGGGGTGAGGTGACATGGTCAAACTCATGCAGCGACTAAGAGCCTGTTTGGCTGAGCTTAAAAGCTGCTCAAACTGACTTACAAGCTGGTTTTTGACTTATTTAGTTGTTTGGCAATACACAAAATAACTTATTTTAAGTTTAAAAAAAAATTATTTTAAGCCAAAAGTTGAAAGTTGGGGTAGGGGTGCTTTTTTTTTTTTAGTTTGTAAGCTGTTTAAGTTGACCACATTTTTACCTTTTGCCCTTAATATTTTTATACAATCTCCAAATAACCCACATAACCCTAACATATCTTTCTTTCATTTTTCCCTTTTCACGTGTGGATGATAGACAAGTACTATTATTAATGAATGAAAATAAAATAAATCTTAAATCATTCAAGTTATGTATTCAAATTATATGTTATTAAAATGTAAATCTATAATAAGTTTATATTCCTCTTATAAAAAATTTGTGATGAGAAAAAAATAGGTGAATGATAGCAAAATATAACTATTTATGACTATAAATATAAATTAATTAACTTTTATTATGTTAACAACTTTTAAGGGTATTTCAGACATTTTGATTTAAAAAGTTGTTTATCAGCACTTATTTGCCAAACACATCAACACCTTTTTTTTTTTTAACTTCAACACTTTTATCCAAATGCATAAATGCTTATTTTAAAAATATGTTTTAGCACTTTCAAAAATACTTTTTAAAAGCTGATTTTACTAAGCCCATCCAAACGGGCACAAAGAGGGACAAGAGATCAAGGAATTAAAAGGTATCCTACCTTTACAGTTATTTATTCATGGAATACATGAAATTAATATAAAGCTAGTCATAATATTATGTATGTGGCCAACATCAAACAGTCCGCTGATCGCACTCTATTTAATTGTAGGAAACATGCACATATGAGAAAAACTATCTACAACTACGTACGTTATAGTCAGGATAGTAGCATAATGAGTTGTTGAACCCATAGATTATGAAATAGTGTTTGGTGACATAAACAAGGTGGGAAAGAAAGTACCCAGCATGGTCATGGAGGTAAAGGAAATGGTTACATAGGTACATGTAATGTGCAATCGGGAAAAGAGGTAGCGTGCCTTTCGAGGCAAAAATGGTGCGGAGGCGTCTGGTGCATTGACCACATGTATTATTCTTGTTTCTGAGTTTGGCCTCTAATTTTAAAATGGTAATTGATACTCTATATGCCCCCATACGTATTTCTGCCTCAGTTTGAGTGTTAGTAATAGTCACTCATGTCTATCGTGCTTGCCCTGTCTTTTTATGGGATTTCAGACATGGGATTATTTTGTGATCTTTTTATATGGATGACTTCAAGATAATTTAAGGCATGAATTGGTTGTCTCCCTATTTTGTTTTTCCTAATTGTAATGCTAATTCAGTGACTCTACAAATTTTTTGAAGGGAAAGATTGGAGTGGGAAAGGGTGTACAAGCCCAAAAAAATAATTTTGTATCCTCCCTCCGGGCTTGTAAATTGGTATAACAAAGTTATATAGATTACTTGGCTCATGTAGCGAATGTTGAGGTTCAGGCTCCATGTAGTAAACTATTCCTCTACAGTCTGAGTTTACAATTGTATTTCGTTATTATTTGATTGGCATACCTTAGGATAGAGACACAAAATTTTGTATTTGTTTATAACTTAGTACTTATCCCATAAATATTTCTCCATATCACATGGCTATGGGAGAGTTGAGAGAGCTTAAGGATCAAATCATAGAGCTTTTTGATAAGGGATTTATTCACTCTAGTGCTTCCCTATTAGGTGCTCCTGCTCTATTTCTTAAGAATAAAGATTGTAGTATGAGGATGTGTATAGATTACATACAATTGAATAGGGTCACTATTTGGAATCAATATCGTTTGCCTAGAATAGATGACCTCTTTAATCAATTGCAAGGTGAAGTAGTCTTTTCATAGATTGATTGAAGATTCGGTTATCATCAATTAGAAATTAGGCCTACAGATGTACCCAACACTGCCTTTAAGACTAATTATTTGTATTATGAATTTTTGGTGATGTCATTTGGGTTGACTAATTCACTTACTACTTTTATTTGCTTGAATGGGGTATTAAAGCCATTTCTTGATCATTTTTGATAGTTTTTGTTAATGATATTTTGGTTTATTTAAAAAGTGAAGAAGAACATGAAGTACATCTCTGTACGGTATTATGTATTATTTTGAAGCAGAAGTTGGATGAAAATTTTTCCAAGTGTGAATTTTTGTTGAAGTCGGTTGCATAATTGGGGCATGTGATGTAAAATGAAGGGGTATGGGTAGATCCTAAAAAGGTCGAAGGGATTGAGAATTTGGTGTGATCTAGCTTGGTGATGGATGTGTCATGTCCGGGGAGCACCACCTGGTAGTACTACGGCATACTTGACCTCGTAAGTCTTATACAAGCCCTTAGACATCATTCAATACATTAACGTACTAAAAATAACTTAAAATTAAAACCCTTCATAGCACATCAGATGCTAGAATCATCACTTCATACATATATAAAATATAACATGTACATATGTAGACTCTAAGTCTCTTTGTCATCTTAAGACACAACTAAATCGAACAGAATAAGGAGAAGACCCTTAACAACATAAAATCTAATTCTATCCTATTAAATAAACTTAAAGAAACATCTTGACATAGGTAATCCTTGAATCATAAGGGTTCATTTACTTGAACATGGCAGATTTATCCATACTCTTCACTTAGGAGACATCCTTTAGCCATCAACACCTACAAATTATGTAAAAATAGGAACAAGAATGGTTATACTACAAGAATGCAGTAAGTCTGGCAACCATGCCAAAACATGAATTTAAAGAGGACATTTCATTTGAAATAATGCAACATGTCTTTTTATTAAACTTCATGAACATAGGCACTTTTAAGCACAATGTAGTTCACATACATTATATAGACTTGGATACTACTCATAATAGCACATAATGCCATTTATCAGACTTGAGGCATATTTAATACATAGAATGTATTATTTCTCTTTTATCTTAATCCTTTCCTCAAAATATCCTAATGTGTACTTAGCATAATGTATCACTTTGAGGTCACCTTAAAATAATCTACCATAAATATGATTCATAAACATAACCACATATATATTTACAAGTCATAAGCACCTTATAGAAAAAACCTTCACATAAGGACCATCATTTAAGAAAACTCCTAACTCTCACAGGTTCCATTTGTAGGTATCTCCCATAATACTACTTCCACAAAGTGAATCTAAGAAGTCACACTAGACTAGGCATAACATACTTATGACATCATTACACTATTATTGATAACTAAACGTAAAGCACATACTTCATAGAATCACATATGGAATCTTTCCTTTACTACAACCTTAATCATAACTCATTTAGTTCATACCATAAGTAAATCCCCTCATAACCCCTTCACAATCTTACTTATGCAATGTAAACATGGAGTCCCATACCCCCGTCTTTACTAAGTAAAGCCCATTTAGAAGCCATAAGTGCAATTGACATACATACACATAATTCATGTCTTTACATAGGAAAGTCACATAACAATACATTCATAAAATCCATGCATAACAAGACATAAGTCTTACTTGTATACATGTATTAATATTATCATTTCTTGATATTCACTTGTGCAATGCATCGGTAGGGGCCATAATGCTACGTATTCAAAGTAATCCCCTCAAGCAGTTATTATTAGAGTCCATAATATTATCTTAGTTCATTTCTTACTTTGGGAACTTATCCATATCCGTCATAGACCATGTGATCTACATGGAATCTGGTGTTCTCCTCCCACACCGAAAAGAGAGGGTTAAAACTTATCTAAGGTGTGACCAATGATACATGGCTATCTAGGTGGTATCCATAAGTTATAATCTATGGGGCATGTATTTATGGAACATTCAGAATGCTTCTAAAATCCCTTATTTACTAGCATGGAGGTTTCCATTTCATGAGAAAACATCAATATTGGGAACTGATACTTTCTAAACGTGAAGGTTCTCTTGTGGGAAGAAAGACTTATTAACGAAAAGCCCCCACTCTCATTTTTCTTGTTCACTCGGTGCTTGTATCTAACTCCCATTTTAGATATATTTAAGTCATTAATGAATTAGATAATAAAGAATGATTTAGGAGTTTTCACCTTCATACATCATATATCTCAAACGATTCTAAGATGAGAATGTCATTTCATCATATACACTACTTCATGTAAGAATGTCCTTTGACATGTTCATACAATCATACATCAAGATTATGTGCATATAATATTAGATCTACCTTCCCATAAACACCTCTAATCATACATGTTCATAACTTCATTAATCATATATTTCACATGCATAGAAATAGGTAATAATCCATAGGAAAACTACCCTTTCCTTTGTCATCATGAATCTGTCCTATTCATAGTCATGCATGAAGTGTGTGTGTGTGTGTGTACATTGATCAACATGATCATATAATGGCTATAGCAAAACCTTGAGGAATCCACACTCTAAAGATCACAACACATGTACAACATTTCGCAAGTCTTATGAAATATATACTCATAATGTATTAAGGACATTAGACTACACACACTCAGGTTACATCACAGGAAACAAGTACATATTCAATCATTATAATAAAAGACTCCTATATACTTTGATCATACATTCATCTAGAGTTCACACAGTAGGGGTCATTTTATAAGAATATTCATCCTTATTAGGCATCTTTAACCACACCTAACCCTAACATTATAATCACATATACACAAAACAATCTACACACCTAAATCATGCAACTGTGGAATACTATTCATATACTTTACATAACAACAATTCTGTTAGAACATGATATTTTAATTAAGGCTAAATCCGTCAACTTACAAACATTGACGTCATCACATCACTTCATCTTGCCTCTAATTCCTTCAAGTCCATGATCATCACATATATATATGTACAATAATGTAAACACCTCCACTATATGTGGACCATACCACACAATACCCTTCAAGGCCAATTGAATGTACATCCTAATCTAAATAATAAGAAATAGGTCAACTTGAAAAATATCCAAGCTAATGGTCATCTTGATAAATTCTTCATAATTCATAATCAACTGATATAGATAAGACTATGATTAATCAATATACTATAATCTAATAACAATTGAATCATAATCTAGTAAAGATCAGAAGACCCATAACATATAATAATTTGAGACGATAGAGATATTATGGGTTCTTCATGGAATTGGATTTAGAATCATGTTAAAAACAAAATATAAATCACATATTCAACATTAGAATTATTTGGGAATCAATTTAACAAAGAACCCATGGCTAAATTGAAATATAGGATTTTTGACACAGAATCATGTTTGAAAAAGCTTCGGAAGGACTCCATAGATAAATGGTTATCTAGGGATGAAGGATTACCATAAATTCTAGATTATATAGCACAAGAAATTATTATAATAGATCTCCAAGAATCAACCTTCATAGCTTGTTTTTGACCTTTGTCTTCAATGCGGGTTTTGGGTTTTTTTTGGAGTGTTTGTTTAAAGAGGGAAAGATTAAATTTGAAGAATGAGTTCTAATTTTTTTTAAAGGCTTATATACTAACTTAAATTAAATCATTACACCTACTCTAATTTTCCATTGTATAATTATGAAGTAGGGTTACTTTCGATTTCACCGCTTAAATTGAAAGCACACTACCAGTGCAGTTGCAGGAAAAATCGACGACCATTGACGACGGGAATCGATGGAGTGAAAGCACACCGCTTACCGCAGTGTTGCTTTCCAAAAGTAGCACACCCACTCCTCTAAAATGTGTGGCCACCTCCTTCGTTATTTTGGTTGGGATCCTTAGCCTTGTTCACTATGTAATACTCCTTATAATGGACTCCTCAATCTCTTGGGCATATACCATGAGCCTAGATATATCCATATAATTTGTAAGAATAGTCGTACGAACCTTCTTTTTTACCAAGCTATACACTACCATAAAAAAATTGTTCATCCTAGCCCTAGGGTCTGCTACTATGGTTGGGGCATACATACAGACTTGGTAAATTTGAGAGACTACTCTTTCATACTCATTCCCCTATGATGAAGATTCATGAATTACAACATATTCTTCTCCCTCAACTATAAGGGAATGAACCTTCCAAGAAAACCCTCTTTGAACGCTTTCCAATAAAACGGACCATCCCTTAAGGATCTCTCATCCCTCCTTTTCTCAAACCATACTTGAGACACATTTTTCATATTATAAGTTTCTGGCTTCGCTTTCTGTTAAAGGGTCACACCCATAGCACCCACCACCTGAAACAACTCATCTATGAAGCTTTGTGGATCTTCATCCACCTTAGTGCCATGAAAAGTAGGAGGGTTAATCCTCATGAAATCTTAATTCTAGAAGCGGGACTACTCATATTGGATTGTGGTCCACCTCCTTGGTTAGCTTGGGAAACAAAAATGATTAGTGACGACTTCAGTTTGATTCATGATGAGTTAGGTCAAATACATAAGGGCAGTCTTTATCTCTGCATTAGTCATATCCAATTCAAGAAAGGTAGCTTGAGGACCTTGGGGCATAGAGGTCATTTGGTGAATTTGAGGTCCTGGAGAATCCATAGGGGGGACCTCCTCATTCACAAATTCTTGGACAACTATATGGACTTGCTCAACATGGGGATTGATCCTCTTATTTGCTATCCTTCCTCCTCCATTTTAGAGGTTCTCCTTATTGTATTAATGTGCTATAAACACAAGAGAAGAATTTCAGAAAGACATCTCATAGAACTCATATCTAAGGCACGACAATAGAATAATTAAGAAAGGGAAACTTCTATCGACTTATAGCTTCTCAGTCATGGGTGTGTTGCGACTCACATCGATGAACAAAACTCTACTAGACGTGGCTAGTGAACTTTAGACCCTACACTATTTCTCATAACATTATGCTGTGATACCAGGCTTCTCATGATCCGAATGTACCTCATAGCAGTTAGGGAAACCCTTAGGTTGGAACAATTGCGTATTTTCCCTTTCGGAGGTCTTTTACAAGGCTATTGCTATCATTCATTTCATAAGAAATGAAAAGTAGTGCAGAATTAAAACATTTAATGCCGTTAATTATAAGGAAATATAGTTTGTAAATAGTAAATAGTAGTCTCATCGTCAAAAGCCAACATAAAGACACATCTTAAATATCTTAGTGACAAGCCCTTTTTACATTGAATGAAAATTACATGATAAGTCTTAATAGTAGAAACTAAAGAAATTATGACAATACCCTCAGATATATGAGGACATGCTCATTCTTGAGAGAGTCGATTCCCAAGCGTGCTTCTAATGTTTCAGTCGCCTCCAATCTATACTTAGGTAGTATAGAAAATAATGTGGTTAGTACAAGCATTGTAATAAGTATGGCATATGCCAAAGCATGCAAAAAGGGACATTTTAGTAGAGGTAAAATTTCATAAAATTTAGGTAAGTTCTTCATAAATATAGAAGTAAAATAACATATAAATCTTCATTAGCACATAGAATAGAACTTCCATAATTTTAGAACCAAAAGGCACATTATAGTGAACTAAATTGACCTTACAGTGACCTTCATGAAATCTTGTGGTGAACTCATTTCAAGCAAACTCATAGTGAACTCACTGCTTTGAAGTTTCCCTAACCATGGTTATCCTAAGATTCATTAATGTAGGACATGATGAAACTTCCCATTCTATTCCGTGAATTAACTCATATTTGATCCTTAAGACTACACATCATAGGCTCACTTCGTGTGAGTAACATATCCACAATCCCTAAAAAGACACTTAAGGAACATACTGGCATTTAGAACATCACATAGGTGCCCCTATCCAAGTGGACTTGAATGTTCCACAAAGTGCAATGTGAGAATAGCACCCCATACTACTACTCCCACAATGTGCTCCTTGAAGATTCAATGAGATTAGGTACACCACATTCATCATCATAAACATCATTATATAACACATAATATTAGCATTATTTCTTAACATTAGACATTTAATCATATAACTTCACTTTCATTTCATAATAACACATTCAAACATTAAATATAAAGACACACCAAGACTCCCATACAAGTGTCTACTTTTGGAATAGATAAGTAGCGTCCCATACCAACATCTATCTAAGTAGTACACTCTTTATGAGATTCAGTTCATTACATCATTTTTTATGTAATTAGATTAAACAGATATAGACCATGAGATCTAGAAATGGAATCCCAACATTAACCCCTATCGAATGAGGGATACCCACATCCCTTGGTAGGTCTATTCTTTTAGCCTTTCCATGGTTTTTCCAATAGCTACACCTATTCTGGAGCATAGTTAAGGGATAAAGATATTGATTCTAAGTAACTCATTCTCTACTAACAAGGAGTACTCATCTCAAGAGGTGCATTGGATACAATATCTCTACTCATGAAGTGTAACCAAGTCTTCTGAATTTCCTATCACTACTAAACATAACTCTCTCACGGTGTCATAAACATTAATAACATTAAGCTAAGGATAACTTAGTGGGCATTACAGACAAACTCACGAAGGGTATCCATCCCTTAACCTTTCTTAGAAAGCACTTGGGAGATAGTGGATTGAGTTGCTACTAAAAACTACATCTAAACTCACGAAGAGTGTTCACATCAAAACTCCCCTTTTAATTATTAACATCACACATTCATTAAATTGTGTGTGTGTGTGTGTGAATGTTATCACACCCTTCATCTTATGACTATTTTCATAACATTGAACCCTAAAGGTATTTATAACTTCATTCATCATACATCACACAGTAGCATACTTTACATAAACATGTTCTTCACTTAAACATAGTCTCTTCAATTCATACACAAAAAGCTTTATAAAAATACATCAACAAGAACATTATCATTATCATTTTACTTCAATGAATATGCCTTAGTGTCCCTATTCATAATACACAAGTAAATTCATATTCGTATACTTCAAGTAAACGCCACTATCAAAAGTGGTCCATACCACTCAAGAGAATTTCACAATAAGAACTAAACAATATCACCAAGTTACCATTCATCCAACATTTCACCACCTATTCACAAATTTCTCCAATAATTAATCATTAAATATCTCTTAAGACATTAGCTAAATTACAATATAACCATAAAAAAGACTCTAACACTTTCTAATCATGCTAATTCTATCCATTTCATAAGCTAAAAGTTGGTAAAAAACATAGACATGATTTCATTGGGGTTTTGGCGTTGAAATAATCATTTATCAATAATAATCACTCATTTCAATCATTATTTTTATACAATTACCCATGCATAGAATAAAAGGTAGGAGAAGTTGGAATTTGATAACAACTTTTTCAAATCAATTATAAGTGGCTCCTTGAATGGAAGGTTCAAGGATGACTACCATTACTAAATGAAAACAAAACTACAAAAATTTGATGAATATAGCATCCACCAACAGCCTTTCTAGACCTTTCCTTGAGTTCTAACTTCTATGGAGTTTCAAAGATTCATTTTTGAGAGAGGGTTTTTAGGTTTTTCATAATGAAGTCTAAAATAAAGTCTAGGACGGGGTTACAGATTGCCTAACGGACCGTCGTAGCTATGACGGTCCGTTCTGCTGGTTCTTCATGAAGATCAGAGAAGTAGTCCCTGTACCCAAATTCAAAGAGCTCAAATGTTTTGGAATGGAGACCCTCGACGGACCGTTGTGCCTGTGACGATCCGTCATACCTGCCGTCGAGGGTAATGAAGAGAGAAAGATAATAAAGTGCACAATTATGGGACAACGGATTCCATTACGGTCGGTCGTGACCACGATGATTCGTCACGAGGTCCGTCAATCCATCCGCATTTTGACAGATTTCCAGCAAATAGAGTCCTTATATAATGAGGTTTTAGTTTTTTTTTATAAATAGTTTGAAAAACCTCGTTTTTGAGGTTAGACTCTTGATCATTTTTTAGACTCTTTGTTAGACTCTTGAATATTTTTAGACTCTTTGTTAGACTCGTGAAATTTTTTAGACTCTTGTAATTGATTGTTGGTGAATTTTGCTCATTAATCAAGTGAACTTTTGGTTTTTATTTTTTCTCATTGATGTAAGTGCATGAATTCTTATAATACATATTTGAACATTGTGATTATGACTATGGGTAACTAAACTACATTACTAGACTCATGGGAACCATAGGTGAATAATGACGTAAAACCTAACTAAAATAGCAATTCTAGAATAGTGTCTTGCATGTATTGATAATTCTTTCTCTTAGAAGACTTTTTAACGGATTGCCAACGTTTGAACTCGCTTTAATGCTTCTTGCCGGACCAAGGAGGTAGATTATAGAAAAAGAATTATCAACATAGATTTAGTGTATCTATCTAATAGGCTAGTATTGATTGGTACGATGTAATAACTTAGTCAAATATCGAATACGATGCTTAATATGAGGTAAATGTAAGGGTTAGTTTAGCAACACATGTAGCTGGACCAAGGTGCGGAGTGAAATATACTAGATGTCGGACCAAGGATTAGAAATACATAAGTTATGACTTTGCATGCAAGATGCTAGGAAAGAATTCTTATTGTTAGAATTATAAAGTTATGAACCTGGTGGGGAACACTTAAACCCTAGTTACTATTATTAATTGCTTAAACTCCATCATTTGAAGCTGTTAGTTTTCTCCTTCAATTTCGCTAGTTATTTTCATTTATTTAGAAATAGAAAACCCCCCTTTTTATCATTTTTGATTTCAAAGGAAGTGATTGATTGAAAAATAGTAATAATAGATTGAAGTTAAGTCTATACTATTTTCCTCGTGGGAACGATCCCAACCTCATTAGTTGGATTCTTTACTTGACACGACCACTTTACTTCTTATTTGAGAAGTATGTTTGAGCGAATCAAATTTTTGCGCCATTGCCGGGGAAAGTAGCTTTTAGATTAACTTAAACTTATAATTATAGCTTAGACAATATTTTGTTGATTTTACCTTTTTTTATTGTTTTTTATTCATGCAGAACAATCTTCCTTGTATGCCAAATACACGGAGAGGAAGAGAACCCTTGTTTCCCTACGATCACGAATTAGACTGTACACTACGCAACATGAATCGAAACTTGGGAATTAATAATGATAATCCAAACCAGAACATCACAACTCTGGTTGCTGTTCATGGTGACTTGTTACGCGATTATCTGGGTGAACACCAACAGAGGGGACAAAATCCCGCTCCACGGCCCCAAGAATACTACAGAGGCTATAACAATATAGCAGACTCCAATGGGCCACTTGTCTTGCCCCTTCTACCACCAGGCCACACCTTTGTGTTATCTAGTAGCCTGATGCAAATGCTCACTGCCAGAGGTTTGTTTTCAGGGCTACCTTTTGAGGATCCACATGCCCATATAGCTAAGGTTAGGGCAGTGTGAAAAAGTTGTGTAGGGAGGCCTGACTTGGACTTGGATATAATAGGGCTAAGAGTGTTTCCTCTCTCACTGACAGAAGAGGCTGCTATATGGTTCACTGAGCTCCCTTACAACTCAATTTTCCCTTGGAACCAACTAAGGGATGTTTTCCTAGCATGCTACTACCCGGTCTCGAAGAAACGAAACTACAAAGATAGAGTGAACAACTTTGTGGCACTATCAGGAGAGTCAGTTGGTAGTTCTTGGGATACATTTACCTCGTGTTTTAGAAGCGTCCCAAATCACCTTATAGATGACGAGTCACTGAAGGAATACTTCTTTCGGGGATAGGATGATAATAATAAAGCGTTGTTGGACACTATAGCAGGTGGATCTTATGGGGAGAAATACCTTCGTAGTCCAGTCCACTCATAACCCTGCCACAGATGAGATTCGTGAAGAAATGGCTTAGATGAGAACTAATCTTTGGGTTGGTACTAAAACATGTCACTGGGGTGCATAAAAGATTAATGCAGATAACTACTTTTTGAAACCACCACCACGAAATGATGAGTGCTATTATGAAGAGGATTCCTATGCGGTAAATGAGCAGTCAGGGAGTTTCTTACCGAGTGCCCAAGGGTCTAATCAGGAAAATTGGCGCCAAGGTAAAGGGAACCAAGGTCGGAACTATGGTAAATATAATCGTGAGGGTTATTATGTACGAGAAGGAAACTAAAATCCCGACAACAACTTCACTATGGGTAACTATGGTAATAGAAATAATAGGAATGGTCCCTATGTTCCTCCTCAAAATCGTGAAGTTACTCCTATGGATGGTGGAGGTAGTATGGCGTGAGTTGAGGACATGTTGCATAAAATGATGAGGAGGTTCGATGCTAGTAATGAGAACCATATAAAGTTGAGGAATGATTTAGCGGGTATTGGGCAAAAAGTCAATACACATGCAATATCGATTAAGGAACTTGATATACAATTTTCCAAAATATCTGCGACTGTGAACGCACGCCAACCGGACACTCTTCCTAGCAACACTTTCCAAAATCCGAAAAATGGTGGTTATTGTATCACATTCACTACTCGCGGTGGTAAGCAAACCATTTACCCACCTATGCCGTCTAATGAGAAAATCATGACAAAAGATACTTATAAAGGTAACTCAAATGCCTAGGCCACCACCCCCATTTCCTCAAAGATTAGTGAAATAGACCAAGGAAGGTAAATGTCGGCGTTTTATAACAATGTTGAAGCAATTTTCTATCAATGTCGTGTTGGTATAAGCTTTAGAAAAAATACCCGGTTACACCAAGTTTATGAAAGATCTGGTTACAAAGAAAATATCGGTCACTTTTGAGGATGATGATAGGTTGCAGAATTGTAGTTCCATTGCTACAAGATCTCTGGTACAAACAAAAAAGATCCGGGTGCGTTCACTATTCCTTGTACAATTGGACTATTACATTTTGAAAAAACATTATGTGATCAGGGGTCAAGCATAAATCTCATGCCCCTCTAGATTTACACGAAGTTGGGTTTGGGTGATCCAAAGCCCACTGCTATGCGACTATTGATGGCTGATCGAACAGTAAAAAGGCCTATAGGGAAACTCCTCGATGTGCTAGTAGAAGTGGAGTCATTCATATTTCCAACAGATTTTGTTATTCTTGATTGTGAAGTTGATTTTGAAGTGCCATTATTGTTGTAAGGTCATTCCTTTATACGGGTAGAGCCTTAGTTGATACGGAAAAGGGGTAAATGAAATTTCGGTTGAACAATGAAAAAGCGACCTTTTACATTTGTAGGTCCATGCGGTAGAGTGGTGAGCTCCAATCAGTATCTTTCATATCCCAGAAAGAAAAGATGAAGAAGGATAAGGAAATAAAAAGTGAAAAACGAATGTTTATGGTTGGAGATTTGGTGCTTTTAGACAGTTCTAGGTTGCGTTTGCTTCCAGGCAAGCTCAAGTCCAAACACACTAGCCCTTACTTGTTAGCCAAGTATTTCCTCATGGAGCAGTAGAGTTAGAAACCAAGGAGGGAGTTTGGTTTAAGGTGAATGAAGAACGAATAAAACTCTATTTTGGGCATACTGCATCGGTGAATGAAGTGATCGAGGCATACTATCTTGATGAAGGCTAAGTAATCAAATGTCCACATTCGTGCCACGATGTTAAATCAGGCGCTTGTTGGGAGGCAACCCAATACTTATACTTTTTTTTTATTAATGGTACCATTTTCTACTAATGGATTTTAAATTTGCAGGCACATCACCAAGAAATTCTGTAGAAAATCACTCTGCAGCAGTCATTGACGGATACATCGACGGACCGTTGTGCCTGTTACAGACCATCGCATGAGTCCGTCATGCCAGGTAAGTCTTTTTCTTTTTTTTAAAACTAGGGAACAAGCGACGGAACCAACGAAGGACTTTCACAGCTGCGACAGGCCGTCGTCGGGGACTCATCGCATCATTAATAAAGCGTACCCAACCCGACCCGGCTGCGGTTTTTTTTTTAAAAGAAAAACAACATTTACAAACCCACCCCTTAGTTTCACCACATTCCTTCCATCTTTCTCCCATTTTCCCTTTTTACAACTTCCAAAGATCATAACCCCCCCCCCTCTTAAAACTAATCATTTTCCACAAATTCCCCAATTCCTAAAATTCACTATCTACTAGTTGGAGTCTGCTGCGGTGGGTCTCTACTTGATCACCAAGTACCTTTCTCGCTTGTATTTCTCATATTCCCAGGTATGTGTCTTTGATTTCTACCCATTTACATTTCATTTTTGTTAATCAATTAGTACTAGCCTAGTTCTTATTGATGGGTTCATTCTTTAATACAAATTATGTTTGACCTAGGTTGAGAATCCTCAAAATTGCCGTGTTAAAACTCTAGAAATAGATGCTTTAGCATTGCAAGTTGACTAGGTATTTGGGTTAGACAAATGTAAGTTAAAACACTAACAATTCCATTTGGGTTATAGGGGATGAATGGGGCATCCCCAATTCTGTCACTGAATGAAAAAATGACACCCTGATAACAGACCATCGTACCCACGACGGACCGTCATTGGGTCCGTCGCAACATCCTTAACAGCCCACTATCGAATTCTCTCAAGGTGTCCACCAACGGACACATGCAACGGACCATCGTTTCCATGACGGTCCATCTTGAACAACCGTTCTTGTTGTCAGAGACCCTATTCCTAAGGGTCTCTCACTTTTTCTAAGTGTCCTACAATGGACACATGCGACGAACCGTCGTTCCCACAACGATCCGTCCTGCACAACCGTTCTCGTTGTTAAAGACCATATTCCTAAGGGTCTCTCACTTTTTCCAAGTGTTCTTAAATAGACACATGTGACGGACAGTCGTTCCCACGACGGTCTGTCCTGCACAACTGTTCTGGTTGTCTAAGACCCTATTACTAAGGGTCTGTCACCTTTTCTAAGTCCCTTCAATGGACATCTACGACGGACTGTCAAACCCTCGACGGTCTATCCTCCATATCCGTTATGACGATCAGAGACCCCTATCCTAAGGGTATCCATACTTTTTCCAAGTGTCCTCTTACCGATAACTACGATGGACCGTCATACCTGTGACGGTCCATCCTTCATATACCGGCCTACTTGTTAGAGACTTTCATTCAAGGTTCTCCACATAAACATAGTTTATGTAAGACATGAAGGACCCCATGACGGTCCGTCGTACTCACGATGATCTGTCACCTGGTCTTTCGTGTTTCACTATCACTATAGAAATGTCATTACATCTTAACTCTATTATTTATTTTGTGTCGTTTTTCTTATCTTGTTTTGTCTTTCTAGTACTAATAATGATTCTTAACATAACTATCTACTATGGCACCAAAACAAGATCGAGTCTACGCACACGGGCGATCGAAGTATGTCGCCCCGTCTACCCGCGTGGTCATTGGCTCTGATGATGAGCCTGACCCCACGTTCGTGCCCCCACACACTTCTACCCCAACCCGAGCTGCACGTGCTGCAATAGCCACACCAAAAAAGTTGTGTATGGCGTAGTAACTGCCTCCCAATCTGATGAGGAGCGCACACTGACCGACACACCTTCTGGGTCAGCTACTAATGAAGAAAGAGCATCTAGATCCTTTAAAGTTTCATGGTCGGATGAAGCTTACGGATCTGTTGAGGTTCCCGTACTTGCCACCGCTACACATTCTGCCTTGCCTAATGGGTTGAATGTTCGAAATCCACACCCGGTTCACCAACTCGTGCTCTCACCCCGATTACCCACCAGCCCAACCGGTGGTGTGTCGACGGGTAGTATCAAGTCTATTCCGATGCAAAGTTCCTGAATGACAAAGGATTCATGACACGGAAACTTACATTGGAGCGGTGGGTTGTTACGGGAAGTCTCTGAACGATGCCAGAGATCCACAATCTCTTCACCAGACATCGACTGGAGTGGACAGTGCATCTGTTGGGACGTTATAGTGAAGAGTTGGTCCGAGAGTTATACGGTTCCTACGTAGCGACTCTCAGATTACAGACTGATAGGCGTTCCTCACCCGCAAAATAGGAAACCACCCGAAGTGATGCCGCAGGTAGACAGTTTTGTAGGCCACCACCAATTTCTATAAACGACGAATCGTCCATGCGTCAACGTCTCATTGATGAGGACTCGTGGTTTGTATCTGCAACTCCCAAAACCTAATGGCATTCATTTGAAATTAACGATCCATTGATTGGTCTAATATTCGTCAACTAGTTCGTAAATATACACAAATTTGGGCAGTTTTGTCTTAGAGTTGGGTTCGTCATTTAAGGCCCCTAGTGAGTCCAAGGTCGAGTTGTACCCGTATGTTGAACTCTTATACATGATATATACATGGATATTACACATAATAGTAGATAAATACATTCATCATACTCTTATGCATATTCAATAAATACAATGTATTACTTCTATTTTATCTTGCTCCTTTCCTCAAACTATCCTCTAGTGTACTTAGTACGATGTAATACTTTGACATCACCTAAAAATAGTCTATCATAGATATTCTTCATGAACATAACCACATATAAGAAGTCATAACCACCTCATAGACATAAGCTTCACATGAGTATCATCATCTAAGACAACTCCTAAGTCATACTAGTGACACTTATAGGTAGTATCCCATAATACTACTTCAACCATGTGTACCTAAGAAGTCACCCTAGACTAGACATAACATACTTATCAATTCATAACACATTCATTTATAACTATAAAAAAAGGCGTATACTTCATAGCATCACATAAGGACTTTTTCCTTTACTAAAACCTTAATAATAACTCATATAGTTCATACCATAAGTAAACCACCCTCCTAACCCCTTCACAATCTTACTTTTGCAATGTACACATCGAGTTCTATACCCCCATATGTACTAATTAAAACCTATTTAGAATCCATAACTGCAACTCACATACATACAAATAAGTCATGTCTTGACATAGAAAAGTAAAAAAAATGCATTCATACAATTCATGCATAACATCACATAAGTCTTACTTGGAAACATATACAGAACTTATCCTTACTAAAATTTCACTTGTGCAATGCATGAGTAGGGTCCATAACTTATTTATACTAAGTATTCTTCTCAAAGAGTTGTGATTAGAGTCCATAATCTTGTCTTAGTTCATTTCTTACTTTAGGAGACTTAGTCAGAAGTGACATAGACCATGTGAACTTCACTGAATCTGATATTCTCCTCCACACCGCAAAAAAAAGGTTAACACTTCCTTAAAAACAAATAACCTATGGGGGCACATGGTTACTGGACAAAGATATTTCTTCTAGAAACCTTGACTTACTAGCAGGCAGGTTTCCATCCCATATGAAAACATCTACATTGTGAACCAAGACTTGCTAAACGTGAAGGTGCTCTTGTGGGAAGCCGGACTTACTAACATGAATCCCCCACTCTCATTTATCATGCTCACTCGGTGATAGGATCTATAGATATGTTTAAGTCTTTAATGCATTAGTTAGTAAATAAGGTTGTAGAAGCTTGCTCCTTCATACATTATACAGCTCAAAGGATTGTAAGATCACAGAACCTGCTTCATGTGAGAATGTCATTTCATATGTTCATACAATCATACATCTTGTGTGTGCATACAATGTGAGATCTACCTCCACATAAACACCTCTAATAACACATGTTTATAACTTCATTAATCGTATACTTCACACTCATAGAATTAGGTACTGATGTATAGGAATCTATCCTTTCCTAGTCATCATGACTCAACACTATTCATAGTTATGCATGAAGTGTATTATTCATTGGTCAACATGATCACATAATGTCTATATCATAACGTTGAGGAAGCCACCCTCTAAAGATCACAACACATGTACATGATTCCTCAAGTCTATAGTCATAAATACACATAAAAAAAGAAGGACTATACACTACACACTCAAATTACATCGCAGGAGAAAAAGAACATATTCAATCATCAAAACACAAGGTTGCTACGTAATTGATCACACATTAATCTAGGGTTCACATAGGTAGGGGTCATGCACAAGGATATTCAACATAATTAATTATCTGTGACAACACCGAACCATAACATGATCATCACATATACACAACATAATCCACAATCCTAAATCTTGCAACTAGTGTGGAAGACTATTCATATACTTGAGATAACATTAATTTACTTAGAACATGATATTAGAATTAAGGTTAAATCTTACACCTTCCTAATAATGGAAATTATCATATTAATTCATCTTGAATGTATTGCCTTCATATCCATTATCATAACACATATACATGTACAAGAATATATAAACACCGCCACCATAAGTGGACAAGACAAAACAATGCCCTTAAATGGCAACTAGATATACACTCTAAGATAATAAAGAAGAAATAGGCTAACATAAAAAATCTCCAAGATAATGATCATCTCGATCAATTCTCCATAATTCATAATCAATTTATATCGATAATGAAAGGATTAATCAATATATTATAATCTAATAACAATTTAATCATAATCTAGTCATGATCACAAGACCCATAACATATCATAATTTGAAAGGATAAAGAGATCATGGGTTCTTCGTGGAATTTTATTGAGAATCATGTAAAAACTATATATTAATCACATATTCAACATTAGATTTCTTTTGGAATAGCTTTAATAATAACCCATAGCTAGATTTGAACATAGGAGTTTTGACTTAGAATCATGTTTGAAAGAGCTTTGAAAAGACTCCATATATTAATGATTATCTACGGATAAACGAATAACATGCCTTATGCATTAGATATCACACTAAATTCTACAATCAATCCCAATGAATACCCCTCCATAGCTTGTTCTTGAACTTGGTCTTCATTGGGATTTCTGGGATTTTGAGATAGTTTAATTTTAGAAGGAAAGATTAGTTTTGAAGAATGAGTTCTAATTTTGGTTAAAGGGTTATATACTAACTTAACACAACGAAAAAAACTTAAACAAAACATCCATATTCTAATTATGAAGTGGGGTACATTTCGTATTCAACCGTTAAATGAAAAGCACGCTGGCAGTTCAGTTGCAGGCAGAATATACGAGCATGGATCCGAGGCATCTATAGAGTGACGGGCCATCCTTTTGATCCCTCAATGGTTATGGAAGATACATTCTTTGTGACTAATCTCACCCATATAAGTTTTGAGCGACGCCTCGAATCATCGAGGCGTAGATCAATCTATTGGGCATAGTTGGGAGGCGTACATGGACACTGCCAAGGAAATGTCAAGGCATACTTTAGGTCCTCCTAAAAAAATCATCAACTTGATTTAATATAACATGTGAATATAAACAAATAAACAATAAATTAAAGTGCTTGTACATGAAAGTAAAATATAAATATAGATATATGAATTTTGATAAATAAACTTACTAAGATTAAGAACTAAACATCAAATGGATTAAAAAAATATTTATTAGAAGTTAATACTCTAAAATTATACCTCTCCAAAGAAGCATAGGAAATTTTTAAAAAGTAACGAACCCAAGAAGTAGGTTGGGGTTGATCCCACGAGGAATATGGTTTACATTTAACGTTAGCAATTGATAATCATTGGTTGTTATCAATAGGAGAGGTTAAATATGGTGTACTTGTTCCCTATGAGTTCATAACGCAACATTACTAGAAATACTAATGATTTCCTAGTGTATTACATGCAAAGTGATAAGTTAGGTATCTCTAAATCATTGGTCCAACATCTAGTGAATTTTACGCCACACTGTTGTCCGATTTCGTGTGTATAATTTACTAACCCTTACCATAACCTTATAATAACATCATAGTCGATGTATGTCTTAGTTATTATCTCGCACCAATCGACACTAACCTATTAGATAATATCACACTAAATATATGTTGATAATTCTTTTCATATTGATTACCTCCTTTGTCTGGTAAGCATAAACAAGGCGAGTTCTAAGCCTTGCACTCGTTAAAAGGACCTCTAAAAGAAAGAATTACCAATGCATGCAGACACACCATTCAAGAATTGCTTAGTTAAAAGCGCATTGTTAATCCCTCATGGTTTTCACAACCCTAGTTGTTGATTTAGTAACCTATGTTTGAAAAAACACAATTCATATTGATAGATGAAGAAATCATAAACTTACGTATCAAGGAAAATAAATCCACAAATTTCACTTCAATTGCAAAACGAAAAGCTTTAAAAACCAAATATGGAAATCAATTATTTTACCTGAAATTTTAAAGGCTAATCACCAAAACATAAACTAGAACAAGGTAGCAATAGCTAACCGCAAAAATGAGGTTTAATGCCTATTTATAGAAAAAAGTCTTAGTCAAAAGGGAATTCAAATAAGGAATGTTTTTTGAGGGAAACAATTTCCATCTACGATACACTGATGCGACGTTGATCAATCGACGACACATTGAATGCTTCTATCAATCAGGACTTAGAGAAATATTCTAGCCTTAGGATTGCATCTTCTCTTAATAAAACAATTGACCAACAACACGGTGCGTCATTCCATCTACGGTCTGTGACGTATCCTCCATCACTCCAACTTACAATCTTCAAGTATGAGGTCCCAAACTACGGTTCACTAGTATAGTTTGTCGATCAATTGACTGTCCCTTGATGCTATTCGTCATTTAAAACATAGTCAACATTTCCTGATTTAATCGAATGCTTGGACTTCTCATCTACGATTATCATCTACAGGGAGTTGATTCAATGATGGACTGTGGATTTTCTCTATAGGTCCTTTTTTTTCCCTTTTTCATGTGTCTCCATCATTTTATGTTTGAACATCTGCAAAGTAAGATATAAAACTTGTAAGAACCAACACAAAAAGTATCTAGACACACGCAACATTTAAGTGAAATCCATTACAAATATCATGAACCCACGGTGCATCAACACCCTCAACTTACATTCGTAGTCTGACCTCAAGGAGCACTAATGAGCCTAAATGACACTTGCATAGAAGCAAGAATTTTAAGATCGATCAATCAGATGGCTGTCCATCTCGACTCTTTCTTTATAGAGTGCAGGATTTTGACTCAGTCTCGGCAAGATAACTTATGTGGATCACATCATGACTGAAATTTACAATTTAACAAACACCCAACAATTTTTCCTATCACCAAGGAACCGATTTTCTCATTATATATCTAATGCTCTCACTTCAAAAAACATCCTCAATTTTTAAGGAGTTATTACGAATTCGTGTACCAGGATATATTTGAACACCCACACTAAGGAGGAAGTTCACATACAATTAATGTTCTACGACATAGGCTTCCCTTATCTTCATTTCTCAGGTTCACCAATATATACTCTAGGATAATGGTAGGATTTCTTTCCTTGTAATTTATTCTCAGGGCCAGCTATGGTACATTTGGGTAAATTTAGTGACTATATTCCCTCTTTGACATAATTTTTAGGCTTTAAATTTTTTTTTGTTCTCTTGACTCCATAGTTGTTTTCTGTTGTTTCATTTGACTCATTTCAGCCTTTTATGTTACTCTCACTTTTGTATCTTTTCTCAACACTCATTACTTCTCTTCTTATTTTTTTCACTTGTTCTTCAACTTTAACCAAGTAACATCTTTCTTATTCTTATTATTTTCTTTTCAACTTCCAACTATTTTCACACTCATTTTGGATCTTCTTTCATAATACCAACCCTCGTCTCATGGTTTTTCAACTTGTCTAGGTGAACAATACCCGATATCGGGTCAGGGTGAAGACGAGGTCAATTTTGAATTAGCCACCCTCAACTTCGGCTTTTAGCCTATGTCGAGGTGCAGATGTCCAAGGAGGGATTGGGTCAAAAACATTAGACCCTAGAAGGTGGTTTTGTGTGTTAGAAAGAAATGGTCTATTAAAGACTCAACCTATTTGGATTAAAGGGAACATTCACATTATATGGTCAATATCTTTTCAGGCTATTTATGGACTATTCTAAACAAAGGCCTACGATATCTTCCTTGCTTCTAGAGCAGATTCCTTTAGCAAGACTAACCAGGAAAGTTATAGATATGCACCAACTTTTGAACAGTCAAACATTCTCACACTCACTTGGCACATTGTTGCATTATAAGATTATCACAATTCCTAGTTAAAGAGTTAGTAATAGGCCATGTCGTTGGTACATTTCATCTTTTCTTTAGAGCAACCACATTGAGCTTATCTAGGCTTTTATGTAGAAATTTCATTTGATGGAGCTAATTTTTTCATATATTTTATTCTCCATCATGCTACACTATTTTCATTATTCTACACCTATACTGACTAATATACGCCGGTTCAAAAGAAATTTAAACAGTCTAATTTGAAAAAAGAACACAAGCAAGAAAAAACTCAAAAGAGGATCATGAGTTGGGCTACTCAGACTTCACCCAAACACTCACATTCCGTTTACCCCACCACTAACAAAAAGAGTGCTATTGTCCCCAATTAACAAAAAACCATTGTAAATAGGGTAGGTGAAACAAACCTGCGGCGCGTAGTGCCGAAGACCAATCAACAATAGGGCGGGTCAAATTTCGTAGGTCCCACAGGTTCATCACTCGGTCACTATCAGTAGTACCCATATCTCCACGGATGACACTATCATTAGTTTTGTCCACAACTATATTAGCACCATCAGTAGTGCTCAGTACTCCACTAATGGGGCTTGAAATAGATGCCCTAGAACATAACTCTTGGACCCTCATCTAGCGCAATTGTTCATCTACTATAGATACAATCCTAATTGTAGAAGGACTTGAAGTAGGACTCAAGAACTTGTGGTATGGGTTTTGTCTCAACTGGTGCCTTGTAGAAGGACTCAAGCACAATATTTTCCGCCAGCTCGGAAGGTACATGCTCTGGCATAGTCTCCCGGTTCTCAAATATAGAGTGACATCCACTCTTACGCTAGCTAACTCCTCCTGAATAGTTGTTAGATATATATTGGGGGACGGTTATTTTAGATATTTGTGCTCAAATACGTATAGGTGTTTATCAATCTCTTGTATTTGCTGCTGCATTTTTTTGGACACCCTCTTTTCCATCTATTCTATTCAGTCCTAGGCCTCTGCTATGTACTTCCGCATCCATGGTTGTGTGTGATTTATCAAGGTGGCCATCTGCATTTTTAGCTTCTAGACTTTAGCTGAGGGGATCACTGCTACACCTATTGTTGTGGAAGTAGACGATTTTGGGGCACTATTTGCAGCATGATAATAGGAGGCCAGGTTTGGGTCAGTCTGCTATGGTATAGAGGGGTTAGCTCCTTGAGCTTTACACACCATGTTTACAATATTCTCTCCCAATGGAGATACTTCAATCAAGGGCCCTCTACGTGGTGACGACACATTAGGCTCATCCTTGATGAGATCGATATCGAACATCCCAATTGTTCAAATAGGTTTATCAAGCATCCATAGAAATTTGAAAGATGAAACATGGAAAGGGGTACATAGTAGAGGTCTTAAATGCAAAGTAGTAAACCTCAACCAATATCATCTGGGCAAAGTCAATCTTAAACCCTACTACTATCGTTTCCACTATGTTACCCTATCCCACACGAGTATGTTGTTGTCCGGTATAGGAGATACTTTGTTTTGAACCAATAACCAACAGAATTTGGCCACAAGTTTAGTGTGGCATTCTCGATGGTACTATGAGCCAGTTAGCCTGCTCACCATCTACTTCATTTTATTGTGCCAACCCAATTTTTGCCATTTATTGACACTTCTACGAAAATCACCTCCCAAGAATATGACCCACCTATAATAAATCTCAATGGTGTTAAATCTCCAATATGGACATGTGGTAGGGCCGTGTAGAATCTAGGGGGTGGTGGCTTGAGAAATGTCGACGCAACATCCTCATGTTAGTGTAAAAGTGAGAGGGTCCTATTTTGCGCCTTTAGCCAGCTTGTCTATGGACCCTCGGAGAGTGGCAGAATAGGAACCATGAAAAAAAAAGCATAATCTCCTCAGTTATATGTTCCCAAGTCCTGTACCATCTAGTAACAATTGTGTACGTTAAATATCCGGTGCACCTCTAGCACTATATGTAGGCTCCTTGTTCCTCAGTGATCAGTCTGTCCACTACCACCTTCTCATTTATCCTTTTGGAATATCTGTAGACTTGGCATTGTACATCTACTCACTACATATTTTGTTCATCTTCTACAAACAGTGGGTATTTTGTCGGGTGTGCACATATAGTTCATGAGATTGTGGACTCATCAAATGAGGCATGTTGTTCTTGTTCCCCTAATACTGTGGCTCTGTGAGAATTTGAACAGGATGCAGTGGCTGAATTGGACCATAAATATTGAGCATACCCTGATCCAAAAGTTGCGATAGGCTCAGAGCCAGATGCTAAGCCCCCTTCTGAAGTAGAAGCATCCCCACTTGGTAAGACTATCAATGTGTGCTCCTTATAAGACTGGGAGGCAGTGACTACGTTGCGTTTCACCTTCTACAGGTTCCCTTATTCTTTCAGGATGTTGTGGTTAATGGTCTTTTGCATAGAGGAATATAGGCTCAGTCAATATCCGAGTTAGTGTCCTTGTTTATCAACTAGAGGAATAGGGTGACATATATAGATTTTCTCATCTTTGAGTAGGCTTCTTGCTTCATGGGGGCCATGTTACCTTTCTAGACTTTGTTACTACCAAAATCGCATAACAACAAACTCAATAAGGGCACAATGGCAAAAAATGAAAAACAAGAAAAAATGAAATTTGTAGGCTGTAGTTTAATGTTTCTGGGCCCCATTTATGGTACGTAGATTGAAATATATCCCAGAAAACACTTTTGTTGATTGAATAGGTTAGAACGTACTCTTTGATAGAAATGACCGATGTAAAAAACGTCTCTCGATCAATCGATGGACCGTAGTCCGTATCCATCATTTGATTGTTGTGTTTATTTTTTTGTGTGGAAAACTACTGACCCTATCAAGGGTCAGTTTATTGAACGATGATCAAAAGACAGGATCTCGTGTATGAGGAATGTTCTAGATTTTAGTCCTCTTTCGGTTCAAATCCAAATTATAACAATGATCTAGTCTATGAATGCATTTCGACATAATCTATGCAAGTTCATTGTTCCTAAGGTTCCAATTTCTTAAAATTTTCTAAACATTTGTATAGAGGATGGAGACCTAGGTCGGATCTTACATGTGGACTTACATACACATATTTCAGGTAGTTGAGATGTTACAAAATCACTATCTGTTAGACCAAGGGGAATTACTACTTAATATTAGCATGCAATGTTAGCTAATTCAATCACAAGGTCAAGATCCTTCTTCCGACATCCTATATTAAACTATGAACACAAATTCAGATTGAGGGGAAGTCGAATTTCCTATCGGACGATGAGAAATTTTATTTTATTGTGTCCCTACAATGATGTTAGACCCATATAATAAGCTGACACTTGCCAAAACCCAATCACCGGACTTGTGGGGATTAAAAGATAGAAAATTTTGGAGAGAATTGGTTGTAACTTGGTGATAGTGAGAAAGCACGGCATTTTAGAGATGTTTTATTGATTTGGGGAATAATTTAGGAAGGAAGTTAATGAGTGTTAAGAAATTTAGAAGAAAATTGAAACAGATGAAGGATTTGAATGTTTGTCTTGTAAATAATGGTGGTCGAGTTGGGTTGGTGCACTGACAGACTAGATCCATGAGATCCCGTTGACAGACCGTGTATCGATTGACGGTCTATCGATTAGGACCTTCCATTAGTCATATTTTTAAATAATTTTGAAACTTACCTGGGATCTATTAACGACAATCACGATCCATTAATTGATCGACGGACAATCGATAGGGTCCATAAACTTCTACACCAGACCATTTTCTGTAGATCCTAATTTAGCCTCCTTCAGATGTAACAATAATAAGGCTATTATCCTTTTTTTTCTGAACAATTTTTAGAGACGAAACCTATTCTAATATCTAGCTAACTCAAGCACACAAGGAACAAAGAAAATGACAAACCTATAGAAACTAAACAAAACATAAACTCTTTCTTTAGAGAAAACTAAACCTATTGGTGTCTACAGTGTACACCTTGGGTTTCCTCCAAACCTATTCTTTATTTAACGATGTAGCATGATGAAAGCACGTTGATAACCTACATTTTATCAAGATTATAGGTCTAAACGACTTCATAAACACTTTCCACCTGCCCTAGATAGAGGTTAATCCTCTATCCATTGAATTTGAAACTTGTTCCATCCTTGTTCTCTAGCTCAACTGCTCCATGTGGGTAGACTTTGGTGGTGAGGAATGGCCCTGTCCATTTGGACTTGAGTTTGCCCAGAAATAAGCATAGCCTAGAGTTTAGTAGAAGCACAAGATTACCAACCACAAAGTCACAGATTTCAATTCTTTAATCATGATACCTCTTCATCTTCTTTTTGTAGAGGGTGGAACTTTCATAGTCTTTTAGGAGAAACTCATCAAGCCCATTCAACTCTTTCATCCTCTGACCTGATGCTCCCGTCCAATCAAAGTTCAGTGTCTTCGATTCCCACATGGTCTTATGCTCTAGCTCAACTGTTAAAAGATAAGACTTCCCATAGACAATTTTGTATGGAGATATAACAATGGGGGTCTTGTAGGTAGTGTGGTAGGACCAAAGAGAATCATCTAGCATTCTCGACCAAACCGTTCTGTTTACATACATAGTTTTCTCCTGAATGTGTTTGATCCCCAGTTGGACAATTCATGTTGCCCGCTAGTCTGTGATTGATACGGGAGTAGACACATTATGGCACACACCATATTTTTCTACTTGTGCTTTGAACAACATATAGAAAAAATGAGAACCTCCGTCGCGAATAATGGCCCTTGGTATACCAGATCCTGAGAAGATGTTCCTTTTTAGTAATGCAGTGACACGCTTTGCTTTATTGTTTGGGAGCACAACTACTTCAACCCATTTTAACATATAGTTAACAACCACAAGAAATACTTAATCCAATTAGAACATACAAATGGGACCATGAAGTCAATGCTCCCATATATCAAATAACTCAATCACTGGAAAGGGGTTTATGGGAAGCTCTTGTCTTTTTGAAATTCCTCCATCTCGTTGACACCTATCACATGAGTTGGCAAAATCATTGGTATCTAGGTGGATGGGGGACTAATAGTACCCACATACAAGATCTTTTGTGCAATTCGAATACCACTATGGTGTCCACTAACAGGTGATGAATGTCACGACTAAAGAACATTCAGGATTTCAACCTCTGGCACACATCGATGAATAATCCCATCGGATGAATAATCCCATCGGCACAACTCCAATATAGGTAAGGATCATCCTAAAAGAACTTCTTCACATAATGTAGGGACTTCTTCATCAAATGGAAACAATAATCTAACGACACAAAATCTCTTGCCAAATAATTAGAAAATTCTACGAACCATAGGATCAGATGATGCAAAGCTGCCAATATATACTCATCAGGTAATGCGTCATTTATTGGATTTTTTCCCTATGTTTACTCATAGCTTCATCCTCCAATCTTGAAAAGTGGTCGTCCACTTGATTCTTTTGTCCCCTTTCTATCCTTCTCCTCAAATCAAAATCTTTAAGCAATAAAACCCATTAAATAAACCTTGGGTTCGCGTCCTTCTTCGCTATCAAATACCTCAGTGCATTATGGTCGGTATGCATTATGATTCTCGTGCAAATAAAATAGGATAAAATTTTCTCAAGCACAAACACGGCGGCCATAAGTTCCTATTCATTTATATTATAGTTCTTTTGGGATTCATTCAAAGCTTTGCTCATGTAATAAATAGGCTGAAGGATTTTATCTTTTCTCTGTCCTAATACCTCACTGATCGAAACCCTTCTTGCATCACACATAACCTCAAAGATGTCACCCCAATTTGGTGAAATAATAATTAGCGTAGAAGCTAACTTTCCTTTCATCTCTCCAAATGCACTCAAGAAGGACTCATTTAAATAGATGTTATAGTCCTTCTATAGAAATTTGCACAAAGGATGTGCAATTTTAAAAAAATACTTTATGAACAATCCAGCATTCCAAAGAAATCTTCTAATCACCTCAACTTTTGCTCGATCAACCACTATCCTATTTTCTCAGATCGGTGGCACTCTTCCCAGTTTACCACAAAATTTCAATATTCACATCTCTTAATAACGTCAGCAAAAATATTTGAACAAACATTCAAGGAGTCTCCAACCACAGAAAAATCATCCGTAAATACCTCAATATTGCCCTTCACCATATTGAAAAATATTGACATCATACAATATTAGACCCTAAGAAATGAGATAAGGTAGCTAGAGCCTCACATGTGTCTTGAGAGGTTAATTACATGTTAATATACTATTTTACAAATTTTTAAATTTAATTGAAGATGTTTGGAGATCAAACATCGTAGAATGACCGAGACGTTCTTTTTGACATGATAATGTGTTTTAGTGTGCTTTTGCAAGTTCTACGTGTTTTTTGGTGTCTAAAATGATCGAATAGGCACCTAACATGCGTATGATGTATTTAGGATCAAAACATTAAGGAACGAATCCCCAATGAGAACAAAAAGGGTCCTTGAGGAGAATCCAAAAGCTGAAAAATACTGCTTTTATAGTGTCAATCAACGCTCAGTTCACTAGTTGACGACACATCGATTAGGCGTACCTCCATACTTAGATGTGGGGGATCATGCACCAAAATATGACCCTCAATTATAAACAAAGGATATGCTGGGCGGTGCCATCGTTCCATCAACAGTCTTTCATTGCCATCAATAGTTTGGACATGCATTCTGTTTGCTAAACACTACCAAGTTAGGAGTGAATTGGGAAATTCATCCCACATTCTAAACTGAGTTTATTCTGTTATTTTTTCTATTCTTTGGTGTATTAAGTATTTTGAAAAGATCAAATCCATAATTCCAATTGATATTTCAAATTAGACTTTTTCCTCTAAAAACAAAGTCTCTATAGAAACACCCATTGGAGTTCAAGCTCAAGAAAACGGTAAGGGATGGATTCTAATGCTTTATTCTCATAATTTTCGTATATTATCATGTACTAAGGTATGGTAAGCTTTGATAATTTGTTAATCTTCTATCTAAGTAGTTCCTTCAATGGTTTTTCAAAGAGAATTTTATGATCAAGATAGTTTATCTTTCAATCAAGTCATGGATTCATTTTCAAATTGATTTTAAAATATTTCCTATAATGAATTGATGAATATCTATTTTTTTCAAGATGTATTTAAATCCAGTTTAATTAAGAGCACATGATCCTCCTCATTTCTCAATTTAGTCTATAATTTCGGTCTTGTGAATTTGTTTAGATATTGATTAATTCTGATTTTGATTATGTTATATTGACAATTGATATGATTTTATTTACGAACTTATTATGAATTTTTGGGACTTGATAAATGATGATCGTAACTTGGAGAATTGGTCAGTTGACCTAGATCTCTTTATGTAGTATAAAATTGACAATTAATTGTTTGTATTCATATGGTCCACTTATGGTGAAGTTTATTACATTATCGTTATTCCTTAGGTGTTGTGATCATGGCGTTGAAATTAAAATGTGTAAAGTGATTTAATATGATTATAATAATGTTTAGAAAGGTGATATGTGTTTTAAGTGATCATAGTATCATGTAAAAGGTATATTGATGATGTTTCGTATATATGAATGAAGATATTAGGTGTTAGGAGTGGTCTATATAGTTAATATTTATGAATTAATAATGATGAAAGATGCCCTAGCTATGTTTTCCCTATATTATTGTGTGTTCTTAAATTCATGAGTAGGAGTCTAGTATGTAAAGATTGAATATGTTCTTGTTCTCCTATGATGTAATGTGAGTGATCGTAGTCTATATTCATTGATACTCTATATGTGTGTTAATTAAGACTTAAGGGATGTTATACATGTGTTTTGTGTCTTTAGATGGTGGCTTCCCCAATACCACGTTATTGCCATTATGTAATCATGCGGACAAATATGCACACACACCGCTTATCCATGAATATAACTAAAATATGTTCATGAAAGTATGAAAAAGTATCTTAACTAGGATGACTTGATAGGTGGAATACTATAGGTAACGGTATGGGACGTTACCTATACATTTCAATTGAGTATCTTTATAGAATAGTTCCTGGGGTACATCTTTATGCATATAAGTTATGAATACATGGTTAAGATATGAACATGATAAACATGATATGATGATGAATGCATGATTCTGATTGATTAGAAGTAATCTCTTATGAATCTTAAAGTTATGTGATGAAGTAAAGTATATGACTAATGAATTATGAATGTGCAGTGTCTAAATGTGATTATGTGAATGGTTTCCTCATATATATACACATACATACACATGAATTCATAAATGAATCATGTTATGATAATCTATTAAAGTAGGGTCTTTCGAAAGTTGTTTCTCAATTGTAATCTAAATGAGACTGTGATATGAATATGCTTTGTCCATGTGAAAGGATATTCTCACCTAATTAAAGTGTTCATGAAAGGACATTGTCATCATTATCTTATGACCTATACATACGAAGGTTAAATCTCCTAAAGACCATTTTTATTAAGTAATGTAAATAAAGTCTTTTAAAAAAGGGAACTTAGTTTAGCACTGAGTGAACTTTAATATGTGAGGTGACCCTTCTAAAAAAAGGTATGTTCAATAATTTAAATATGAGGTGAAAACTACGATGATGATTGGAATAAAAAGGTATTCAATTAACATCTCCTAGTTCCTTAACTATATTCCCCCATACGACATAGCAAGTGGATCCACCTAATTTGCTAGCATGATGTTAATGTTCTACTTAGGCAAGTAGAGCACCTCCTTTCGATGTGGGGTTCCACGACATCGGATTCTTTGTTTTGACATTTAATAATGTCAGTTGAGGCTAATGTTTCCCTAAAGTAAAATTGACAAATAAAGTAAGATGATGAACCCTAAATAGGATCACCCGTAGGTTGTTTCTTAGTGCATATGAAGATACGACACATTACCTATACATTGCAAAAGTAGCTCTTGAAGGGAATTATATATTTGTATATATATGTGATTAAGGTGTTATTTGATATGCATGTACTTGGTTATAATTGTCATGTTAACGTATGAACTTAATCGATGTTCTTGTGGTCTCTTTTTAGGTTACTTAGTATGTGTGAGGTTAAGGGTTAAACGTCAATCACACTAGTAGGCTTATATTGGGATTATGAGTTAGGTTTGAGGATGTACAAATGAAATAAAGTTCAATTGTGTGATTGTTGACAATTTCCTCCTTTTTTATGATTGCTAGTGTTGACTTGCATGTGTTCTTGGAATGAGTCTTACATGAGGTCCATGAATTTTTTTGGGTCATATGTGAAGTATGTGTTTCATTATAGGTTATGCTTCAATGAATGTATATGTTTGGGTCAACGAAGGTTTTACGAATATTCCCCTTGGTTACCTTATGGCGATGTTTAAGTGTGGATAGTGGATTGGGACATTATTCATGCATTACACCATGTTTTACTAAAGGGTTACTTTTGTGTAAAGGAGTTTATGTAAGGATAAGATAATGTCATGAAAATCATTAATGTTTCTTAAATGTGCTATATGGATTTATGTGATTTTATGAAAATTTTAAAGTCTATATGAAGTATATGAACTATATGATCCTTATAGTAACAATGTTTATGAAGTTTTAGCAAAAGACGTGATGCATGGTTTCGAACAAATTTCCTCTTTAAATAATATTTTTTTTGCATTTTTTCCATATGTAGTGCATTCTTGTACGAATATCATTCTTCTTCATCTTTTCACACAATGTGTAGGTGGTGGATAGAGGAGGTTTGCTGAAGTGAAGAGCTTGATAGATGTTTCCCACGCTCAAAAAGGGATCCTTAAGATTCAAGGATTTCTTATGGATGTTATTTAAAATGTATGTAATAACTTAGATATTATTTTATGTTGTTAAGGGTCGTGTCCCTATTCTACTCTATTGATATTTTGTTTAAGATGAAAGAAGAGACATAGAGTCTTACTATGTACTCATAATATATTTTATAGATGAAGTGATATTCTAGCATGGGATGTGTTATAAAAAGTTACAAATTTTCACCTCAACTTCATATGCAAAGACTATGAATGATGTCTATGGGCTTGTATAAGACCTCACAGAGTTCAAGTATAACATGTTTATTTAAGGAGGTGCTCCTCGGTTCAGACAAATGTGGTATCAGAGCATGGAGTTATAGAAAGTGGTTTTAGGGTCTAAAGCCGTATATAGCCACGTCTAGTAGAGTTTTTTTCATTCATGGTGAGTCGCAACATATCTATGACCAAGAGGCTATAAGATAATAGTGTTTCACTTTCTTCACTATTCTTGTGTCGTTCCATTGAAACTAACTCTATATGATATCTCTCTTACGTTTACTTGTCTGATAGTTTCGTAGATCTTATTGATTCGATGGAATAATGTCTCAAAGCTTGAGGAATAAAATGCGAGTTTAATCCTTACTATAGTTTTGTACTTGATGAGTATATGTGAAGGTTGATATTGGAATATCTGATGTGATGCCATTTATGTCTATATGTGTGATCTATGAGAAATGATATGTTATGTTTTGAAGTTAGGATCATGCTATGTTTTTAGCTTGTTAATGGTTGTTATGGTTGAATGGAATTCTCTTTGGAATGATAAGTTGCACTATGATTATGTAGAAAGATAGTATAATGTTAAAATATAGGTTGGAAATGATTTGTAGAAATGGGGCAAATAGTGAGAAAATTCAAATGTTGCCCTTGTTATATGTATAAAGCTTCATAGTTTCCCGTGTATGGATTGGAGTTTTTTGTATAGGCTTGCTCCTTGGGAGGGAAGGTAGTGTGTGTACCTTGTAAGGTTATTGTGAAGCATGCTAGTTAATGGAAAAACCCTTGTGAATAGTAGATGAGTCCCTTATAAACCTATTCTAAGAGTGGGGAAAAGGGATGAAAGGGTTTCATTCAATAAGTTGGTATTATGCATTTCCCTAAACTTGATTTGGAGAGATGTATGTACCCCTTATTTAATGGTTAAAGGAAAATAATTTATATTGACTTACTTTGAAGTTGTTAGTGCCTTTTAAGTTCTATCCAATTTATGGTCATCCTAAAAAATGTGGATACATTGTAGCTAGGCATGGTTGGTTGAAAGGTTCAATAAAAGATGATGATATTGTTAGGCTTACACATAGTAAGAGATAATGAGCGTAGATGGTAAGGTTTTGAGTGCCCTTAATGTTCCTATGTTGAGATACCTTGAACTCCTTGAAGTTGAGAGTGTTAATAAAATGTATGCATAAGCTTAGATCCCAAGAGAGGGATGTTGTTCTTCATTTTTAGGTTGGTAAGATAAGGCTATCTTGAGGTTCAGATGTGTTGATCTTCAAATAGAATCACCCTTTGTTGGGATGGTGGTTTAAGTCTTTAGGTTGTTCATATCCCCATCTTTTCCATCTATTCAAACTAAAATATGAAATCAAAGAGTTCCTAGTAGCTTATATATGATGGAAGTCTTGCATATAAGTACAAGTTGCATGGTCTCCATATGTTATGGATGTCCTTAATGACACTATGGTATGCATGTTTTGAAAAATTCTCAATTGCATGAAATTAATTTTGATCAAATTACATATTTCTCGTGTTTTTTTCATCATAATATGTTAAATGTGTATTCTATTTTTTAAGACAGTTTAAGGAGCATATTGGATGTCACTTATAATGTGTCGTTTTTGTGCCCCATTATGAGTCTCCTGTAAACAATAAATCATAAGTCCCTTTAACAATGTGTAACTTTTGTGAATGGGGAAATATTACTGTTGGATCACTCGTGAGAAGTGTTGGTATAAGTAGACAATGTCTTAAAGTGTGCCTATAAAGTGTAATTATTTTCCTAAATGATGCATGTGTATGAAGACTAGTATCATATTAGAAGTTGAAATTTCTGTGAATTACCTTCCTATTGTTGTGATGTGTGTGGTAGGATTTAAATGATACTGCTTGTTGAGCTCTTAATGAAATGAAAAGTAAAGACCATTTGATGATTAGGATAAGTATGTTCCTCCTATAAACATGAGATATGCCTTTGTGTTTGATGAATTAAGGAGTGAGTGAATGAAGGTTTTACTTGCTTGTGTTGCATTAAGTGCATGATGATATGGATTTTATGTTCCTTGTAACTTTTTTTCATGGACAATTATATGATTATGTGCTGAATTTTATTAGATTCTATATGAGTCATTGAATCCTTGAATGTGTTTTAAAATGTTAGAAGTTTCATTCGAGGATGAATGTTCCCAAGTGGGGGATATTGTAAGACCCTCAAAAATGAACTAAGACAGTTAGAGCCTCACATGTGCCTTAAAAAGTTCTAACATGTTAATAAAGTGTTTTACAGCTTGTCTTGTTGATTTGAAGAAGTTTGGACGTCAAACGTCAAAGAACAACAAAGACGTTTTAAAGATAGTCTTTAGGCGTTCTAGTGTGTTGTAGTGTGCCTTTGCATATTTTACGTGTGTTTTGGTGCATAAAATTATAGTATAGGTCCCTAAAATGAATATCGTTGTATTTAGGGTCGAAACCCCCGGGCAAGACTCCACAAGGACCACCCAAAAGGTTCTTTAGAAGGCCCCAAAAGCTGACAAGACTCAGCCTTGGCAGTATCAATCGACGCGTAGCAATCAATGCCCCGTTGAATGATTGACGCCCCTTCGATTATGGGGTATTTCTATTCACTTAGACGTGGGTGCACAGACCCAAAAATATGACCCTTTTTCACAATCGACAGATGTGTAGGAAGGTGTCATCGTTCCATCAATACTCCATTGCTGTCATCCATAGTTTGGACTTGCATTCTGTCTACTAAATGCTTCCAAATGAGGGTGAATTGTAGAATAAACTCCACATTCCAAATAGAGTCTAGGCGCTTATTTTTTCTATTTTTGGGTAATTAATTTGGTTCCAAAGATCAAAACCCCATGTAATAGCTTGTAACTCGAAATATCTAAGAATAAGCTAAGAGATTAAAATTTATCACTTTAGGAAAGAAAAAGGAAAATCTACAAAATTTCCTAAGTCTAAAAATTGAGTTTTTTGTCATTTTCAAATGGACATAACTTCCATCTTATTATGAGTTATAGTCAGTTCTTTATATAGTTGGAGTGCCTTACGAGAGATCTTTCCAATGCTGTCAAGTTTGTGCATTTTCGATATCGTATGGAGGAGAATGCCTGTTGGAATTTTGGTTGTTGGATTGAGGAAGGTGCAAGTCCGAATTTTAGTAAGGCTAGAGTGGTCTTTTAACCCAACTACTTCCTTATTTGTTTTAAAGGTTTATTAGGGGTAAAACTAAGCCTAAATTCAGTTTAAGAAAATTAAAAATAAGCTTACGACATGATAGGAAAGACAAGAGAAGATGGAGAAATGAGAGAGGAGAGAGGGCCAAGGATTCGTAAAGAACGCCACGATCATTGAGGGTGATCCCTATTAAAGTTTGTGGGATCTTTTAATTATACATGAATTGATTTTAAGTTAAAAGTTAAGGTCTTGAACAAAAGTTTTAAATTCTTGTTAATTGTATTTTTGGTTGTCATTCTTGGTTGAATTCTCACTTCTCTTGGTTATTTTTTCGTTGAATTCAATAGTAATTGAGCGTACTCACAGTTCCAAGTGTTTGATGAAAGGACTAGGAAGGTTTGGATATGAAAATGATTTGAAACAATGTCATACACATCAGGGTAGGATCAGGAGTAAGAAATTGGCCACAGTCAACTGAGGCCTCCGCGGTGTGCCACATATGCACCAGAACCAAGCCTATATCAATTGACGCTTGAGCGGCGTGCTACAAGTACTCCTAACCCGACATTCTTCATCCAGTTTTTGTAGTTTAGTACTTTTAAGCCATTCCAAGTTACATTAACACCTTCTAGTGATTCTAATTACTTCATACGATCTCTAAACACAAAGGAATCAATAATGAACTAGAATCATAACCTTGAATCAATAATTTGATACAAGAAAAGTTAAGATCAAAGTCAAGGAGGTTAAGAAGTCAAGTCTAAAGTTCAGAAGTAAGTTAAAGTAATGTTTTTATAGGTTTTAAATAGTCATATTTTAAACATATAAATCTTGTTTTCAACACTCAAGTTTCAAGATAAGCAAAGAGTTAAGTTGAAGTTCTTTTCTTCACATTTATATAGGACTAAAGTATTTGCACAGGAAGATCTAAATTTTTTCACATTTAAACAAGGGAACTTTGATTATAAGGGAGCCTTAGGGAATGTTTTCAGAAAAGAACTATAGCTTTTTATGAGAAGCAAGCGGGGAAACTATGATTTCCAAGATAACCTTAGAGCTAAGTATTATGAATCTCAAACAGAAAATCAGTATGATTATAAAACATAATAATAGTATATTTTGGAAGTAGTTGTAACGACCTACAACAACACCCTAAAAGGAAGGAGCACCATTGAGTCATCACACGACATACTTGACCTCACAGAGGTATTGCACAAGCCTCTTTGCTATCATTCATTACATAATATATGAAAAGTAGTGCAGAATTAAAACTTTTCACAACAATATATATATAAGAACTCTTTTGTAAAATGCTATGGAGTAAGTCTCATCGTCACAAGCAAATATAAAGACACATTTTAAATATATTAAGGTAATGGAACTTTACGTAGAAAGAAATACATAATAAGTCTTAGACAAGTCTTAAAGAAGAAACTAAAGAAATATATACTATTTCCTATAATATATGAGGACATACCGAGTCTTGTGAGAGTCAACTTCCCAAGCATTGCCTCCTAAACTTCCACTCGCCTCCAACCTATACATATACAGTATAGAAATGAATGGGGTTAGTACAAACATTGTAGTAAGTATGGTATTATGAAAAAACATGCAAAAGAGGACATTTTAGTTGAAATAAAGCTTTCATGCTATTTGAATAAAACCTTCATGAATATAGTCACAGAACATTAAATAGATAAACATTTAGCGTATAAAGTAGATCTTCCATAATTTAAACATAAAGTTATACTTTACAGTAAATTCATTTCATATACACTTTACAGTGAACTCATCTATCATAGACGCTATTCTTATCCAAAGTTATCCTAAGACTCACGAAGGTAAAACATGAAGAAACCGCCCATACAATCTCTTCAGTAAACACCTAATTAAGTGATTCCTAAGGCTACCAATGATAGGAATGCTTCATCTCATTTCACAAGTCTACATGAATTTCTACGGTACTAGAAGAACATAGATGCATTTAGGAACTTCACATAAAGACAATCCACCACGACAATGTCCAAGTGATACTTATTGTAGTGTGAAATTAGAACCCAATACTACTACTCCCACATTAGTGTTCCTTGAGAATTCTCTCAGTCTCGGCAAATCATATTCATCATTTACTTAAACTTCATAAATCTTACACATAAACAATCACATTTCAAGAATATTAGATATAGAATGAACATGCTTCACTTTCATTAGACATAATGTCACATTTCATCATTTACATCACATAATGACCCATTCATTCATTTTCACATAAGTACACACCAAGACTCCCTCCAAATGCCTACTTGTGAATTGGCTATACAGCGTCCCGTTCCACCACCTACCTTTAGTAGTAAACTCTTTATAAGAATTAGTTCTTTAGATTCATTTGTGCGGGTTATCTTTAACCTACATATACCGTGAGACCTAGACATGGAATCCTTGTACTAACCCTACCAGATGAGTGATTCCTACTTGCCTAAGGTATGGTCATTCTTGAGCCTTTACATGGATTTTCCAATAGCTACTCCTATGTTGGTGAATAGTTAAGGGATAAGGATATTTCCTTTAAATAACTCATTATCTACCAACAATGAGAAGTCATCTCAAGAGGTATATTGGATACAACATCTCTACTCACGAATTTTATCTACCCCTTCTTCAAATCCTCTCGATGCTAAGCATTGCTCCCCCACAAAGTCTTAAACATTCATTAATTATCGGTTAGGTGACAGTTATTTAGCAGTACATATTAACTCAACAAGGGTACGTATCCCTAGAGGTTCATTTTTTTAACACTCTTTCTTAATGCGCAAAAGGAATTCAACCTCAAACATATCTCAGAAAGCTCATTGGAATAGGGATATTGCTACTAAATACTTTATCTCAAATCACAAAGAGTGTTCACCCCCAAATTCCCCTATATTAAAAGAGTTATTGAGGAACAGTAGGGAATGGTCTACACACTTTATCTCTCTTTAGGAAGAGTATCCACCCTACAACCCCCATTCACAGTTATTTACGTGATTCATTCAGTCAAAGTGTGTGTGTGTGAATACATGTGAGCACAACGTTCACATAATCACCATTTCATATGATTGACTCCTAAACATGGTCATGCCTTCATTCATCATATCTCACACACTAGCATGCTTCACAGATACATATACTTCACTTCCGCATAACATCATCAAGATACACATTTCAACTTCCTATCACATTATTCATAAACATCATAGTCATCACTTCACTTCACATTCCATGCCTTCAAGGCCATGATCACAATACATACATTAATATAAATATATTCAAATACTTCAAGTAAGCACCGCCACATAATGTGGACCATACTACAAATGATTACTTAAAAAGATGAACTAAGCTATATAACCAACTTACCATTTTTCAAATACTTTACAACCTTTTTTCAAAATTTCATCAAAAAATCATATAAATGAATTAATAGGCAGTAGCTAATTCAACATATAACATGAGGAACTCAACTGTAACACTATCTAGACAAACACTAAACCCATTTCATAAGCTAAAAGATGGAAATATGCATGAGCATGGATTCATTGGGGTTTCGATATTAAATAATCAACTAACATTAAAAATAACATATTTAAATCGTTAAAATGTTTTCATGCAAGGACTCGTGATTATAGTCAAAGATATATAAAGTTGGAGTTTGATACCCTTTGGTGAAATCTCTTTTGAATGAATCGTTGATAAAGAAGTTTTAATTATGAATTGCCATACCTCAATATGAAGAAGCACACAAAAGTTTTGTGAAGAAAACGTCCAAGACCTTCACTTGTAGCTCTTCCTTGAGTCCTAGCTTCAATGGAATTTGAGAGAGTGTTTCTTAATGGAGGGGTTTTGGTATTTGAATAATGAAGTCTAACCTACGTCTATGAGTATACACCCACTTAAAATAATCTTACTACACTAAAACAATCGTCCATGATTCATAATAGGCTTGGGATGAATTTACTAAAACAACCCAAGCTTGGCCATTTTTTGATAGCTTTTGCAGGCCACCATTGATGCCCATCAGCGATGGACCGTGGATTGATAAAGAACACATTTATGAGGTCTCCTGGTTTGTGTCTGAAAATCCCAAAACCAGCAAAATTTCAGGTCCAATCGATGGACCAAGTACACAAGCCATCGTTTGGTTCGTTGGTTGGCACATTTTTGGGCAATTTCTACCTAACTATTCGGGTCCTCTTGTAGGGCTCCCCATGGGTCCTCGGTGAAGTCGTACCCGTAATAGAACCCCTAGACACGGTAATCTAGGTCTTAGGATCCTCCCGTATCAATTTAAATTCAAAAAAACTACCGAAACAAACAAAGGCACACCAAAACACATGCAAGAACATAGACGTCTAGTCGTCGAACGTCTTGGTCGTCCCTTGATGTTTTACCTCCAAACATACCAAAGTGATTTCAAACACTAAAATTCACTATTTGAACACATTATTCACTCAAGAAACACTTGTGAAGCTCTAGTTCAACCTTGTGCATTATGAGGGTAGATACATTCTCCACCACTTAAAAAACATTTGTCTAGGAATGACACTAAACACTTTCGGAGACACCAAGTACTCAATTAGTAGCATATAAAAAATAGCATCATATACATAATCATTCTTAGTAAATTCACTAAACTTAAAAGGAACACAAACTTCATATCATTAAGCATTTTTGGCAAAACAAGAAACTTTTGGATCAAATTCTACAATTCAAATCACACTATTACTTCATCATTCTCTTTTCATTTATGGAGGAACTACCTTTGACAACATTAGACATGATTATCATAGCATTTATAAGCTCAACATGTAATAAATTTCAAGCAACACATGGGTAACTAAAACATAACAATCTTTAAGAAATTAAGCTATATCATTAGCTACACATTGACATGGAAACATAGATAACTACAAATCTATTCATATAACCATGGTATCATAAAGAGCATGAAAAATATGATAATATCAATGAAACTCATAGCATAAGAAGATACGAAACTCTTACTCACACGCAAGGTTGCAAAAGAAAAACAAGCTACTAAGGATTTAAGTCTCAAGATTGAATAAGAATATAAGGAAAACATAAGGATATCAACTACCTTGCTACTCAACTCGCTCTCCCTCTCTTAGGCTAAACCCATCGAAAATATAAAAAAAAGAAAATAAGAAATTATGACTTATTATGGACTTGATTGTGGATAAGTTCCTTCCTTACTTGAAGGGCATAGAAACAATTCCTCTTTGCAGCATTAGGATCCGGACTACCATAAGCAGCTGGGTTGACCTCTTTCCCTTTTGCCTTGAGGCTTGGGCAATCTCTAATCTTATAACCCCTATAATAACACCCAAAAGTAATAGCGGTACTACTAAGAAACATAACCAAGTGTTGCTTCCTACAAGTAGCACCGCTTCACCTCTCAAAAGCATGGCCACCTCCTTGAGAATTACGGTTGGAAACCCATTCTTTGTTCCCCATGGAAGATTCTAAACATTAGTACCTCTTCTTATAAATGGCTTGACATTGTTCATCCTACCTAGTACTCTTTCCATCCCTAATAATCTTCCGAAGATTAGACACCTCAATTTTTTGAGCATACACCATAAGCCTAGAAATATGCATATCATTATGGAGAATTGACGTACTTCACTTTTCTTACAACAAGTTCGATACTTCCATCACAAATTTAGTCATTCTAGCCCTAGAGTTGGATACCATGGTAGGGGCATACATAGAGAGTTGGTTTAATTGTACACAATACTCATCCCCACTCATCCCCCTTGATGAATGTTTATGTTTTCCACTAACTTTATTTACCTCAACTCTATGGGAAAGAATATATCAAAAAAAGCATTTTTGAAAACATACCAATCTACCGGACCTTCCTTTAAGAGTCTCTCATCCCTCCATTGCTCAAACGACAGTAGAGCGACTTCCTTTAATTTATAAGAGGCTAATTGTGCTTTAACTATAGGAGTCACACCCATAGAATCCACCACCTTGAACACCTCATCTATGAAACCTTGTGGAACTTCATCGACCTTACTTCCATTGAAAGTGCACGGGTTTATCGTTATAGTATCCCGGATTCTAGAAATGGGAGTACTTGCATTGCATCGAGGTCCCCATCATAGGTTAGCTTCGGCAACAACATGATTAGTGACGACATAAGTTTGAATTGTCATGAGTCAGGTCAAAAATCTAAGAGCAACCCTATCTCCTCATTACTCATATCCTATTTAACGTACGGATCTTTAGTACATGGGGTACATGCATATCTTGAGGCACTTAAGGGGGAAACGCCTCCTTCATATTCTCTTGGTCATCTTGTAAGGACCTCAAAATAAATTATGTCCAAATAGATCCTTACATGTGGGTCCAAAAGATTATAAGGCCATCAAAGAGTCAAATATGGTGTTTAGGGGCAGTACGTAGAGATTAATAGAATTTGGAGGTTAAACATCCCAAAACATCCGATTACATTTGAACATTAGTCTTAAGACGTTCTAGCGTGCCTTAGTATGTTTCATGAGGTTTTAAGTTGTGTTTGTGGTTTAAATTGATAGGGAAGGTTCCTAACATATAGAAAAATATATTGTATGGAAACATATTGGAACGACTCCCCGAGGACCTACCAAAATGGTCCTTGATGAGGGAGCCACGTAGGAGAAAAACCGTCAAAATAGTCCCCAACCAAAAAGGGGTACCAACAGACCGTAGGTCCATCGACGCCCCGTTGGTGAGGGGCGTTAGTTTACACTTCATATCATGAGAAAAAACTCAATTTAGGAGTCTCTTACAAGAACGACGGTGTTCCAGGACAACAGGTCTTCTGGTTGACGCCGCGTAGGTGCCCAACCGTCGATTGGTCTGACTCTTTCTACCATATTAAGTGAAGGAGTGAATTGGGAAATTCAACCCACATAAAAAAAATTATATGGGCGATTACTTTAGGTAGTTTTAAGCATTAAATGAGAATTTAAACAATTAAATACCCTCCTAGAATCTAGACTCAATATCAAAAACCTGTCTCTCACAATAGAACTTTCAAGAACACCATTGGAGAAGAGGAAGAATTGGGGGCAGCAACTTAGGATGTTTATTCAAGGATTCAATCTAGGATTAAGGCTATAATACAAGATATGTGAAGCTAATTCATTCATTGATTCTTCCACGCATTAATTACCCCTAGTTTCCCTTCAATTGTGAATCCGAAGAACCCCAATCTAGAGAGGGTTGTGACTACAATGTGGTTAAGGCTTGATTGTTATTATTATCTAGTGGGTAGCATTAAATGATGTCTAAATGATGATTATGTAACATTTTCATGGTGAATTCAGAGTGAATTGTTGTAATTGAACTTGAAGGTGATCATGTTGATTTTAGGCCATTGTAGGCTAGATCAAGGTCTTATGTCAATCTTATTCATTCTATTTTATTCTATGATATTACATCATGATTGAATCACCTAGATATGGATTGAATTAGTATTTATTGTTCTAGGTTGTCTTCAATTTTATAGATAACATTGAACCTATAAGATCATTTATGAATAGAATTGCCTTCTTATGTTCTAATTGAATGAAGTAAGCTTGAAATTCAACATAGATCAGAATGAATTAAAGGTAATCATCGTTTAGGGGTTGTTATGCCATTGATGATAGGGATTTTTGGGTAAAGTTTTGATGAAGATGATTGTGATGATTTTTTTCTTCCTCTTCTACACCTAGACATGAATATGATTAAGAGAATCAAGTTCTCACATAGAGGAAACCGTAGGTTAACTTAACAACCAAACATGAATCAATGCATAGTAGACTAAAGATTAGCTTGAAGGTGGATTGTATGATCACTTCTTGTGTAGTAGAATCAGTGATACAACACCAAGGATATAGTATCTTGAGACGATAAGCCTCAAGGGTAACTTGGGATAGTGAATCTCATGGAAGATTTTTTAGATTACTCATGGTATCTTGAGGTGTGGACGTTCATGGTATCTTGGGGGATGGTGGTTCCCATGGTACTTGGGATTGAGTAATTTAGCTCTCCTAAGAGTAGCTTGAAGTAGCATGACTAGAGTGCCTTCATGGTAGCTTGGGATGAGGTAGTGGACTTTCCCAATGTTAGTTTGGTCTTGTTTTTCTAGGATACTTGATCAGGGTAGCTTGACTTGGTTTGGCCGAAACCATATCCTGGTAGCTTTAGGGAAAAGTCTTATACTATCTTAATGTTACCTTGACTTGCATGCATGGTGCATTTGATGGTAGCTTGAATTTCATGTAAGGTGTATTTCATGAAATACATTCCGATAGGCCTCTCATGGTAGATTAGGATTAAAGATTTATGCTCCCCTATGGTTAGGTTACATCTACATGATTGGTTGTATGGTGGTTAGGATGGTTGTATCCTTCCTTAGTTAGCTTGGTTTGTATGATGAGATGCTTCCGATGATAGTATCTTTTACATAATAGTAATGGCTACAAGATAAGCTAATTTGGCTTAGGTTGTTCCAGAGGTGTACTTATATTGGACGGTAGTTTGGGATGACTGCTATACACTGCACAAATATGACTTGAAACTACCTATGACATGACCACCACATGATATATGTTTAACTTAGATATTTACTAGGGTTGCATTCAATGACATGATTGACTTAACATCATAGTTCCTAGTAAATATAAAGTAGGTCTATTTAATGACTCAAGATGACATAAAATATGTTAGGGTGATTTGAAGATATGCTTAGTGTATGAGGTATTATGGGATATTTCACAAACATTGCACAAGTGTGTTTTTAGGTGGCCTACGGACATAGTGCTCTTATGGTATGATGAACTTAGGTCTTGATTATGAATGTGAACTAGGATCAAGTATGGCCAAAGGGAGGTACTTTTCTTTTGTAGTAGTATCGGATGCTACCTTACCCTTGCACAAGGATGCTTGGAGGTAGATTGTGATGTAGTTCATAATAGTAAGAAAGACGATAAGTAAAGTATTAACTCTTTATATTTTATGATTCTATAATTTTCTTCTTATTTCAATGTTATGCTTATGTCATTATCACTTATTACTATGTCTATTACTGACTAACCCTTTGAGGTATCTTATGTTCGTGTGATGTTTCCATACATAGTACATATCTTACTAATACATATTGCCTACATTTTGTCCAAGTAGGGTATTGAGAAGATTGAGGTTTCCTGAAGGGTAGAGTTTCCAAGGTTATTGAAGAAGAGAAAATTGGTAAGTCGACATACATTCGAGGACTACCACCACTATGTTGTCTTTATGTTTTCCTTTGTGTTAGACTTTTATGAGCCTTAACCAAAGACTATTGTATTCTTGATGTTATAGACAGTTTTTGAGACATATGTTAGGCATTTTATGAGATGACTTCTATTATGTTTTTGAAGAAAAGATTTTAATTTCGTGCTACTTTTTGTATAGATGCAATGAATGATGGTCTAACTGTTTGTACAAGACCTTTGAGAGGCCAAGTACGCCATGTTGTGACGTAAGAATTCCCTATGTGCTAGGGTGAACACGCAGTCGTGACAAACATGGTATCCGAGCATAAGGTTATTAAGTTGTCTTTGGATGTCTCATAACCACATCTAGTATAGTCTTATTCATTAGTGTGAGTCGCGAAACATCTATGAGTAGGAGATTATGGGATGCTTAGGAAAGTTTAACTTCCTAATTCTCCAAGACATTCCGTAGAGTTTTCCTTTAGTAGGAACTTCTCTAATGTTTGCCTATAATATTGTAGGTTATGTCTAACACTAGGGATAATACATGATGGGAAGGATATAAGAATAGGGAGTAAGAGATTCCTCCCCAAGTGTAAGTGTAAGTTCCTCCTCAAGTTCCTAATGATTCTCCGATAGGGAATGCTATGTTGGAGGAATTTAGGACTTCTATGATTTTGTTGACCCAAGCCCTATATGCCTAAGATAATAAAGGAGAAGTGGCTCCAGCTAATCGTATAGGAGGAATGAGTTCTACTAGAGTAAGGGAGTTCTTGAGAATCCATCAAACGGAGTTCTATGGATCCAAAGTTTGTGAGGATCCGAATATGTTTAATAATGAGATTATAAGGTGCTTGTAATCATGGGAGTATCTTCCATTGAAAAGATAGAGTTAGCTGCCTATAAATTGAATGTTACTCCTCAACTTTGGTATGAGCAATCGAAAGATAGTAGAGCTATAAGAGAGGTTTCCTTTGAGATCCAAGGACCACCCCTAGAAGTAACATGGCGTACTTGACTTCTCGGAGTTCTTATACAAGCACATAGTTAACATTCCTCACATTGTTATAGTTAAATTTAGAGGAAAATTTAAAATTTTCTTAGCACATTACTTCATATTATATATATATATATATATATATATATATATATTATATATATATATATATATATATATTATCATAAGCACATATTTAGACCTAAATTCTCTTTTTCTTCCTAGACACAACATCATAAGAGTACAATTGGGACAAAAACCTTAAAACCTAATACACAAGTAAACTTATACACATTACAGCAAAGACATGACTTAGGATTTCCTGAACATAAGGATTCCTTTCCTTAAGCATGGGAATTAACATATAAAGATCCTCAATCATAGATACATCCATTAAGAATCCATAATATTCCAAAAGTTTAACTATAGTATAAGACTATCATCATGCAGAGTCATATAGTAACACAATATTCCAAAAGAGACTCATTTTAACCATAACAACTTCTAACATGCTTTAACTTTGTCATGATACAGATTCCTTAAGATAACATTATATTTCACATAGGTCTCTTACATAGAAACAAAGGACACCATAACAACATAATATATCACTTCTCATATTTCACATACATATCCATAATTACATCACATAATCCAAATATGCCAAATTCACCTTCACACGTATACATCAAACCATAAAACCAACATAAGCATCAAAACTCACCTTTTCTCCCTCAAGAATACAAATACCATTTATCCTAGCAATCACATCTAAAAGACCATAGGAAAAGAAAAAATAGAAGGGAGATATTATAGAGTTATGTTCTATGGTACAACATGAGAATAGTGAAGAAGGAAAACCTTATCGTCTTATATCCTCTTGCTGATAGCTGTGTCACAATTCATACCAATGATGAGACTCTACTAGACGTTGAAATATATGAATTTTAGAACCTAAAACCATTTTCATAAACCTCATACTCTAATACCATGTTTTTCTAATCCGAGGAGGACCCCCTAGAAGTATCATGGCGTACTTGACCTCTCGGAGGTCTTATACAAGTACATCGTTATCATTCATCACATTGTCATTCAAAATTTAGCGGTAAATTTATAAATTTTTTAGAACATCAAATACTACCACATTACTCATATACATATAATATATATATATAGATATATATAATAGATAATATATATATATATATATATTAAGTACATATTTAGACCTTAAGTCTCTTTGCCATCCTAGACACAATATCATATGAGTACAAATTGGAACACTAAATAATTAAGCTTTAAGTCAACAATTCGTATGAAATAAGCAATGGAAAACATTTACTTTTCATTGAAAAAAAAAATCTAGGGTAAGGAAGTAAATCCGTTTTGTAGAGTAAAACTTGAAGTCTTTGAAGTTCTTGAAAACTTATCTTGAACGCACCTCTTGGGAAAAGGAATCGCGCATGAGTGAAAAGCCATACATTGTAGATGAAGAATCAAAGGAAATCTGATTTGAAACTTCGAAACCTTCGTTTTTTTCCTCAAGCTTTTATTGTTCTTCAAAGGAGTTTTTAAAAAGAAAGCGTTTCTTGAGAGAGGATGAAATTTCGTTTCATTCTGATTTTGGAGATCTAAAAGTGGTTTAAAACTGACATAATATCAATATATAGACTTCTCAAGAATTTTCGTAAAGACCCTCAATTTAAATTACCTAAAACTCCCCTCCAAGATTGACTACAACTAAGAGAACATTTGACTTAGGTCTCAAGTTTTTACTAGGATTTAAATTAATTAATTAATTTATTAGTTTATTACTTAAGTGACCTAGCGTAATAAATAAAGTAGCCCTAAGTATTTTGGACCATAAAAACACCTTTGGACCTTCCTAGGTTAGGTAATAGGATGTTTCTTTAGGTATTTACTCGGCTAGTGTCATCCGTTTAGGTCTTAGGTTGTTGGGTGCACTTCTTAGTTTATTTTTGTTTGACCTTGGTTAGTTATCTAGTTAGGTAAGTTAGTTAGAGCCTAGGAATGGCTAGAAAGCTAAGCCCCATGCGTCTTGGACTGTCGTGCCACTTCCCCCGAAACACCATAACCGAATTAATATGGCTTTTCTTCTTGACTCTCGGCCGCCAGAACACATGTTCTTGCACATGTGTAGTTGCACCCTTATTTTTTTTCGAAGTATCCTCACTATTTACTTTGGCACTTCCTAATCTACATGATTATTTTAAATGGTTATGTGGTATGCTACCTAGGCTTGACACTTGGATGCCTCGTACCTATAATAAATTTGTTGATTGATTACAAATTTAGCCTAGGGTCTTCATTGCAGGTACACTTCCAAAACAGCTTTGATTGGGGCATTTGAACAACAAAGTGTATTTTAAGTAACTTGTTAATACATAGAAATTGGCTAACACCATTAAGCCAATATTTCCTAACATTCCAATATTACTAAATATTGGACAATGGGATGCCTATGTACCTAATACATATTCTTAAAACCTAATAGGCTCTTCACTTGACAAAATAATTTCTGGGAACATCATTTTAAGCATTATTAAATATATTCAGCTCTAGTCTAAGTCAAAGGATTTCCAAAGTGTTAGAGAGAGGTGCAACTTTCCAACCTTTGCCTCCTATACTTCCATCTCCTCTAACCTATACTTATCGAGTATAGAAAAGTTCGGGGTTAGTACTAATATTTATACTAAGTATTGACTTATTCTAAGACATGCAAAAGAGGAATTTAACTTTAAATAAAGCTTTCATGCTTTTTAAATAACACCTTCATGAATATAATGACAAAAAATGAAATAGAACATCATTTAGCACATAAATTAAGAACTTCTATAATTCAACGTAAACTTATACTTATAGTTAATCCATTTCATATACAATTTAAAAACTCATCCATAATAAAAACGCTATTCCTATCCAAACATCCTAAGACTCACTAAGGAAAGACATGAACAAAAGAAAATACAATCGTTATTTAGCACCACATCTCAACTCACGAATGGTACTTATCCCTTGAGTTTACTATTGAACACCATATCTCAACTCACAAGGGCTTTCAACTCCAACCTATCTTAAAATGCTGTTGGGAATAGGGAGGTTGCTACTAAAAAGTTCATCTCAACACATGAAGAGTGTACCTAAAATTCCCTTTTCATCACTACAATTCTAAAAGAGGAGTAGGGAATGGTCTAGACATTTAATATCTACTCATGAAGAGTTTCTACTACAATCCCCCATTCACATTCATTAACCTCATTCATTCATTAAAAGTGTGGTGTGAACACATGTGAGCACATCTTTCACAGAATCACCATTTCATAATGTTGACTCTTAATATCCTCATATTTTTTTATATTATATCTCACTCATACAATGCTTCACATATTACATATACTTGATTCGGCATAACAATGTGAAGATACACATTTCAACATCTCTTAAACACATCATGCATAAACGTCATTCACATAACTTCACTTCACATTCCATGCCTTGAAGTCCATAATCACAATACGCACATTTATAAAAAATAATTCATATACTTCAAGTAAATATCACCACCAAATGTGGAGCATAATATCAACATTACTTCACAATAGAACTAAACAATACAACTTAATACAAATTATCCAAGACTTTACAACCCTTTCTCTATATATATATTAAAACATCATATTAAAGTATAAATAGGCACTAAGTAATTCAAATTACATCATGAGAAACTCAAGCTAACACTATCTAGACGTACACACTAAACCCACTTCATAAGCTAAAAGATGTAAATATGAATAAGCATGAATTCGTTGGGGGTTTAAATAAAAATCATCGACTAACACTAGAATAACATATTTCAATCATTAAATTTGTCCATTTAAAACACAAGTGTTTCAAGTCAAAGATAGAAGAAGTAGGAGTTTTAAACCCTTTTGAAATATCTTTGTAATGGATCCTTGAATAAATAAGATTAAAGGGTGAACTAAAATACCTCAATGTGAAGAAACCGACAAAATTTTTTGTGAAGAAAATGTCCATGACCTTCACTTCTATTGTTTGCTTGAGTCCTAGATTCTTTGAGGTTTGAGAGAGTCTTTCTTGAGGGTGGGTTTTGATATTAAATAATGAAGTATTACCTATATGAAGGAGTATAAAACCAGTTAAAATACCCTAAATACCCTAAAAAATCATAAATTCTTCAAAAAATACTTGGGGTGAATTCACTAAAACGCCATAAGCTTGATGTTTATTGATAGCTTTTGCAGGCAACCATCGATGCCGATCATCGACGGACCATCATTTGGTTGGCACACTTTTAGGCAGTTTTTGCCTAACTATTACAGTCCTCCTCTAGGTCCCCGCGTGGTACTACGTAGAGTTTTACCCAGATGTTGAACCCATAAACATTGTCATCTAGGTCTTAGGGTCCTCCCATATAAAGTTTAACACCAAACAACTACCTACATATACAAAGGCATATAAAACTAATGCAGGCACATAGACGTCCACTCGTTGAACGTCTTGTTAGTTCCTTGATGTTTGACATAAAAACATACCAAACTAACACAAAATACTAAAATTCATTATTTTAACACATTATTAACTCTTTACACACTTGCGAAACTCTACTTCAACAAAGTTAATTTTGAGGGTCGCTACATTAGTGTTGAGCAACGATATAGGGGAGAGTTCAGATGAATAAAAACCCCCATAAACCATGTAGCTACCAAGGGTATAAAAGTTTCATACATATTAGATTAAACCTTTCAAAATAGACAATTGATCCATTAGGCAGTTCAGTTCTTGTACCTTTGGCCTGTAATGCTGGCAGGGTGAGCTAGATCGATGTATCGTCACTGTAGCTCTTAACTGATAGTTGTTTGTTAGATAACTCCCACACATGTTATAGTATTTTTATACACATAAATTTACTTGTATTCCTATATATATTTCACAGTTAATGGTATCTTGCTTACATTGAGAGTTTTCGGCATGTTTTAGATAATGTTTTTTTTTATATTGCATACTTCTTTTAAATTGCATTATATTGAAATGAGTAGTTATTCATGAGTTGAGTAGAGCCAAGGTTAGTGTTTCTTATTAATACTTTTCAATCTTAAGTGTTTATGAGAATTCAAACACGCATAACCGTACATCCAATGAACTGAAGTTAGTTGGCCTACAACATATCATGATGCAAACAAAGGTAAGAAAGATTATTAATTGGTGCTCCTCTTATCTGTATATACTGTGAGAATCTAAGAGTCATTAGGTGAGCCTCCTTTCATTTTTGATTTTGCATTGTTAAGATGATTAGGGGTCCTATCCAAACATCGATCTTTATTTTAGAGTCTTTGTAAGACATGAAGTTGCCATTTTAGATAAGTATTACATTTAATGTGATTTATTGAGTTATATTTTGTGTTGAAGTATTAAACAATTTTAATTATGCCAGGCCAAGGATTCATTCAAGGCAAGCAATGTTCATTGGGTGCCGTCCACGTCCAGTGTGTAGGCTTGGGGTATGAAAAAAATTTGGTATCAAAGCATAATGTTCAAAAATTATAGGGTGTCTTTGAATCCATGTATCTATATTCTTAGTCATGACAATGAAGCGCCACATATATGATTAGGAGTCTACAACATTAGGAGTTCCTCATTTCTTTCATATTTCCTTTCGTGTGTTAGAGTTATCTCTAAAAGATTCTTTCTTGTTTGTTCTTATGCGTGTTTCATCATCATGTCTCTGTGAAGAGATGAAAGAGGTCGTCCAGCCAGAAGAAATATGAGGAACAAGATCTACCTAATTCACCAAACGTGCAACCTCAAAGACAAGTCACCAATGTTGAGTTCTGTGAGGTTATTAGAATATTGAGTCAGGTGGTGATTAACCAGATTGGTCAACATAGAAAAGTTACAAATGTTGAGTTCATGAGTTCTGTTGAATGAAACCTCACTTTTTGACATGATCAAGCACTACAGAGGATCGGAAAAATCTTTATGGAAGAGTTTAAGAAGGTGTTTACTGTGATGTACGTGGTGATACTGAAAGGGTTGAGCTAGTTTCTTATCAACTCATGATGCATTTCTAGGTAATGGTTTAATCAGTAGAAAGACAGTAGAAGTGAAGATGCACCACCTGCGAGATGGACATGTTTTGAAGAGGCCTTCTTGGGGAATTTCCTTCCTCAAGAATTGGAAAGGAAAATGTACGTGAGTCCCAAACATTAAGAAGGATGTGCTACATGTGAATAATTATGGGTTAAAGTACACTAAACGGTCTCACTATGCTCTTAAGATAGTTAAGGAGATGAGGAGCAGGATGATCTTGTTTTTTCTCGGGTTAGGACGTCTATCAAGAAAAGGGGGTCGGGCAGCAACGCTTATTCGTGACACGGATTTTTCAAGGTTAATGTTATATGTAAAAAAGTTAGAGGAAGAAAGTCTTGGGATAGAGAGTAGTTCAAGAACAAGAGGGCTAAGACAGATAATTAATTCGGGCAACAGAAGAGTAATGCAAATCAGTCATCTTTCCAATAGAAATATACGAGTCCTGCTGAATCACCTATCACTATACCGTCACCCAAAGATAGAGGTGAGAGTCACAGTAAGAATACCCGGGTTAAGCCTGCATATTCACAAGGTACTGTGGTGCATAGAGTTAGTAAGTCTCCTGCCTGCACGAAGTGTTACACGGTTGCTTCAAGTGAGCTCAGACCGGGAACTTGACGAGAGAGTATCCAATAAATAAGAAGGGAAGTGGTAATGGGGGAAATAGGGGTCAGCCTTTACAGGTGCTCCATCAAGACCGAGGTGCACCCAGGGGAGCTACTTTCTCTTCGGGTGGAGAAAAAATTGTTTTTATTCTCTCAACAATCTCCAAGAACATGAGAATTCCCCAGATGTTGGCATTAGTATGATTGAAGTCTTTGTATTTACTATTTATGCATTGCTGACCTTGGAGCAAATTTGTCTTTTCTAACTCCATATGTTGTGACTAACTTTAATGCTATCCCTGAGCAACATAGTGAACCATTCCGTGTTGCCACACCTATTGGAGAATTCATTCTAGCATAAAGAATCTATATTTATTTTCCCGTTTTCGACAATCACAAAAAATACCATGGCTAATTTAGTTGAGTTATACATGGTAGACTTTGATGTCATTCTTGATATGGACTATCTTAATGTCTCTTAGGCCTTAGTTGATTCTAAAACTTAAGTAGTCATGTTTTATTTTAAAAATGAACCAATCTTTGAGTGGAAAAACATTTCAGCAGAGCCAAAGGATCGCTTCATTTCGTACCTTAAGGTGAGAAATTTAGTTTCAAAAGGGTGTATTTTATCACTTAGTCAAAGTTAATGGCTAAAGTGTTGATGTACCTCCTATTCAGCAACTTAAGTAGTAAAAGAGTTTCCACATGATATTCCCAGAGTCCCTCCTTTGAGAGATATAGATTTCGGCATAGATATTCTTTTAGATACTTGACCTATCTCTATTCCTCCATATAGAATTACATCAAAGAGTTGAAAGATGTCAAAAAACAATTCAAAGATTTCTTATATAAGGGCTTTATTCAACCAAGTTTCTAACATTGGAACACTCCAGTCTTCTTTATAAGAAAGAAAGATAGGTCCCTTAGGATTTGTATAGATTACCTTCAACTGAATAAGGTTACCATCAAGAATACATAATCTCTTCCAAGGATTGATGATCTTTAAGACAGTCTTTAGGGTGCTTTCTACTTCTCAAAAATAAATGTAAGGTCAGGGTAAAATTTGTTGATACTTAGGGAATGTGACATTCCAAAAATAACCTTTAGAACCAAATATGGGCATTATGATTTTTTGGTAATGACTTTTAGACTGACCAATGCATCAGCAGTGCGCATGATCTTATGAACAAAGTATTCATTCCTTATTTAGATATGTTTGTTATCCTCTTCGTTGATAACATACTAGTCTATTTAAGGAATGAAGAAGATCATGGTAGTCACCTCAGAATAATACTTCAGACTTTGAGAGAAAAGGAGTTCTATAACAAATTCTCCAAGTGTGGGTTTTGTCATAAATCTGTTGAATTCTTGAATCACATAGTTTCTAGTGATGGGATTAGAGTCAATACCCAAAAGATAGAGGCAGCTCGACTTCGCCTAGACCCAGGTCTCTAAAAAATAAACGGAGTTTCTTAGTCTTGACTAGCTACTATAGAAGTTTAATTTAAGGGTCTTCATTTATCTCTTCTCCTTTAACTAAGTTGACCTAGAAGGCAGTATGTTTCAGTGGTCTGAGGCTTATGATAAGAACTTTTAGGAGTTGAAAAAGGGTTGACTACGGGTCTAGTCTTAACCTTACAGGAGGGTAAACAAGGTTTTGTGGTGGATTGTCATGCATCAAGAGTTGGTTTGGGTTATGTGCTAATAAGGGCAAGTTCATTGCGTATGACCGAGATAGTTTGAAGGTTCATGGGAAGAACTACCAAACCCATAACATAGAGTTGTCCGTGGTAGTTTTTCCTTAAGATATGGCATCACTATTTGTATGGAATTCATGTTGATATATTCACTAATTCTAATAATCTACAATATGTGTTCTCTCAAAAAAAGATTAATCTCAAACAAAGGAGATAATTAGAATTTCTCAATAATTATGACAATAACATTCATTACAACCCAAGTTAGCCTAATGTGGTTTTTGATGCCTTGAGGTACTTGTCTATAGGTTGTATTGCCCATCTAGAAGACGAGAAAAAAGATTTTGCCTAAGACATGCACATACTTGCAAGCCTGGGAGTCAGACATATAGATTCAAAATAAGGAAGAATAACGGTGACTAATGGGGATGAATCCTCATTAGTGTTAGAGGTGAAAGAAAAGCAACACAAAGACCATTTTTTTCTTGATTGGAAGTCATATGTTTTAAGCAAATAGCATTGTCCTATGAACAAGGGGGAGATGGTGTACCCAAGTATCAAGGTATATCGTGTGTACCTAGGGTGGACAACCTCCATGAGAGGATCATAGATCAGGCTCATCGCTATAAAAATGCATTTATATGGCTTCCACTAATGGGTACTATTACTTGAGAGAAGTATTAGTGGGAAGGTGTGAAGAAGGACATTGTAGGGTATGTTACCAAGTGCCCAAATTTCCAAGAAATAACAAGAACACAAAAGACCTGGAGGTTTGGCTCGGAATAAAAACATCCATAATGGAGGTGGGAGATGATTAATATGGACTTCATGAAAGTCTTGCCAAAGACCTACATGAAGCATGATTTATTTGGGCAATTGTCGATAGAATGATAAAAATTTGCCCACTTTTTGCATGTAAAGACTACCCATTTGGGCAAGGATTATGCTAAGTTGTACATTTAAGAAGTGGAAGACTTCATGGAGTTCATGTCTCCGTTATTTTAAATAGAGGTGGACACTCTACTACTTTGTTCTAGAAGTCATTCAAGATTGCTTTGGGTTCGAAAGTGATCTAAACCACGGCTTTTGATCCTCAGATAAATGGAAAAGCAAAGCGTACTATCAGACCTTAGAAAATATGTTGAGTGATTGTCTGATTAATTTCAAGAAGAACTAGGACGATCACCTACCTCTCATTGTATTTATTCAAACAACAGCTTCCATTAGAGCATCCAAATGGCTCCATATGAAGATCTTTATGGGAGAAGATGCAGATCTCCTATTATTTGGTTCCAAGTTTGTGAAAAACTATTGGTATGACAAATGTAGTTCACAAGGACATGGAGAAGGTGAAGGGGATCCAATGCAGGTTAAAATCGGCAAAGAGTCGTGAAAATTTATACAGAGATATGACGAGGAGAGCATTAAAATTTAAAGTAGATAATTGGGTATTCCTAAAAGTTTCACCCATTAAGGGTATTATTAGGTTTGGTAAGAAGGGGAAACATAGTTCCCGGTATATTGTCCTTTTAAGATATCTAAAAGAGTTGACAACGTAGCTTATGAGTTGTAGTTACATTCAGAATTAGCAGCGATTCATCCCATATTTTATGTATCCAAGTTGAAGAAGTGCATGGGTAATCCATCACTAATAATACCAACTTATAATGTTAGGAATAAAGATAGCTTATCATATGAGGAGATTTTGATTCAAATTATTTATCGTCAAGTTCAAGAGTTGAGAACAAAGGAGGTTGTATCAGTCAAGGTGTTTTGGAGGAACTAATTTTTTGTGGAAGAAATTTGGGAAGCTGAAGAGGATATGAAGAAGAGATATCCACAACTTTTTGAATCCAAAGAAAATTCAGATTAAGGTACTAATTCACTTCTTATCACTTTCAAGTTGTTAATACTTTTCATTATCGAGAGTTAAATTGAGGATACTATTCTTTTCTTAATGAAATAATTCTGATCGATGATGAATGTTCTCAATTGGGAGATATTGTAATATCTCGTAACTCAAAATATCTAAGAATAAGCTAAGGAATAAGAATTTATAACTTAAAGAATGAAAAAGGAAAATCTTGAAAATTTCCTAAGTCTAAAAATTATTTTTTTTGTCATTTTCAAATGTCCATAACATGTATTTTAGGATGAGTTAGAGCAAATTCTTTCTATGGTTGGAAATCCTTTGGAGTGATCTTTCAAATGAAGTCAAGTTTTGTCACTTTCGATATCGTATACGGGAGATATGTTTATCGGAAGTTGGGTTGTTTTCTTGAGAAAGATCCCAATCCGTATTTTAGTATGGTTAAAGTGGTATTTTCACCAAATTATTTCGTAAATTTGTTTTAAAGGTTTATTAGTGGAAAAAATAAGCCCAAAGTCAGTTTTAGAAAATTTAAAATACACTTAGGGTGGGAGAAATAAATGAGAAGAATGAGAAAGGAGAAAAAGGCCGAGTATTCATCAAGAATGCAAAGATATCTGAGGGAATTTCATTGGGGGTTATCCCTATTAAGTTATGTTGGATCTTTCGTGTTGGACTAATTCATCCACACAACAATTGTTTCAATTAGAAATCAATGAGTTGATTAATATTAAAAGCTATTTTCTTGATGAATAGTTTTCAATTCTTTTTAGTTAAATTGTTGTTGTCATTATTGGTTGAATTATTGCTTCTCCGGTTTTTTAAGTTGAATTCAATGATTATTGAGAGTACCAATAGTCTAAGGTGTTTGTGAAAGATCTAGGAAGGTTTGGAGATGAAAAACGAGTTGAAATTTTTTTCAGATGCATCAGGGTAGGGGCACGGGCAGCGCGCCTGCAGTGCGCTAGAAATTGGCCTCAGTCAAATATGTCCTGCCATAGTGCACCAAAATAAAGGCTCAATCAACTGAGGCTGGAGAGGTGCACCACTGATACCCCCAACCTGGCATTTTTCCTCCAGTTTTTGTTGATTAGTCCTTTTAATCCCTTCTATGGTACATTAACACCTTCCTGTGATTTTAATTAATTCAAATGATATCTAAACACCTAGGAATCATTAAAAAAACTCGAATAATAACCTTGAATCCATAATTCAATTCATGGAAAGTTACGATAAAAGTCCAAGAAGTTAAGAAGTCAAGTCTAATGCTAAGAACTAAGTTAAAGTAATATTCTTAAAGGTTTTCAAGAGAATTATTTAAACATTCATTTTTAAGAATAGAGTTTCAAACTAAGCAAAGAGTTAAGTTGAAGTTCTTTTCTTCAAAATTATGTGGGAGTAAGTATTCCAACAATAACTTCAAAAATGTTTTCATATTTAAAGAAGTAAGGGAACTTTCATTTCAAAGGATACTAAGGGAAATTTTTCATAAAGAACTATAGCTTTCTATAAGAACCATGTAGGTAAACTAGGATTTCCAATATAGCCTTTGAGCTATCTCTTTTGAGCACTAATCTCAAGCACAAAATCAATATGTTTTTAAAATATAAGAGCTCGTATATCTTAGGAGTTGTATTAAGCACGATATGGAGGAGAGTTTAGAGGACTCACAACGCCCATAACCATGTAGACACCAGGGTAGAAAAGTTTCATATTTTTTTAGATTAACCCTTAAAATAGACTAGTGGATTTAGTAGCAACTTTAGGTCTTTTACCTTTGTCGGAGTGTAGGATGTCTTGCAACATTAGTAGATCGATATGTCATCATTGTAGCTTTTAAGTGTTTGTTATCGGTTAGACAAACTCCCGTAGAAGTTGTTGTATTTTTAGATACATCAGTGTACTTATATTCCTATATACATGTTAGAGTTAATGGAATCCTGCATACATTAAGAGTTTTCAACATGTTTAGATAATGTTTTCTTTATATTGCACACTTCTTTTAATTTAATTATATTGAAATGATTAGTAATTCAGAATTTGAGCAAAGACAAGGTAAGTGTTTGTTCTTAGTCCTTTTAAACATTAAGTATTGTTTCGCATTATAACTCGCATACTCGTACATTCAATATAGTGATGCCAAATAGACTGCGTAATATCATGAAGCTGACGTAGGTAACTAGTGATCCAGTGCGCACCGGTGATCTAGTGAGCTGCTCAGAGTCAGTTTGTTAGCCTCCCTAATTAAAAAGGACATCTTTATCATTTAGTTACTTGTTTTAGGTTCAGTTGTTAGGATGATTGGGGGTCCTGTCTCAAGTACCATCTTTATTAATAGATGTTTCATAAATAGATAGACAGTGATAATTTTCTTTTGCCTTTCATATCATTAGTAAAATATAAGACTTAAGGTTTCCATTACGGATAATATTATATTTGAAGTTATTTCTTCAGTTATCTGATGTTAAGCCTTCTGCTATATTTAGTAAGCCACGCCAAGGGTTCGTTTAAGGCCAGCAGTGGTCATTGGGTGTCATCCACGACTAGGAAGTAGGCTCGGGGTGTTACACCCCAATTCAAATTCATTTCTCAGATTATACTTTTCCCTATAAAAGAAACTCTCTCTAGAATCACCATTTTAAATCAAAGCTCAAGAAGAAGCTAGGGCATGGATTCTAATGCTTTCATCTCTAAATTCTTGTGTCTTCTGATGAAGTAAGGTATGGAAATCCTTGATCCTTTGGTAATTGATACACTCAAATTAAACCTCCCTAAAAATGTATAAGCGGTACTAATGAAGTAAATAACCTAACTAGTAGGTGAGGCTCGATCCTATAAGGAAAATCATTTAGACTTATTTTGAATTAACAATCATGTGTATTTAGACAAGGTCTTTTCGAAAGAACTTACTTAAAGGGGGGAGTTTATGAAACAAGTTCTTAATTAATCTAAGTGAACAAGTAAGCAAAAGTAAATGTTGAGGTTTTATCAAGTTGTGAGAATAACTAGAGTTTATATGTTTCTTAGAGGCTCATAAAATCGTATTCCTGTCAATAGCAATTCTTTCTAGTCTTTTGCAGTAAAGTTGTAAGTAATGTATCTTGAATCATTCGTACAACATCTCAAGAATTTTACCCAGTTCCTTGATCCGGCTACGTGTGTACTAGCTACTAACCCTTGACTTTACCTCATATTAGATTTCATAATCTATGTATGGCTTAGTTGTAACATTGCATCAATCAACACAAGCCTATTAGATAGTATAACACAAAATCTATCTTGATAATTCTTTTCTTATTCCTAACACCTTAGTCACGCAAGTAGCAACAAGGCGAGTTCTAACGTTTGCACTTGTTAAAAACACTTCTAACGAAATATTTATCAATACGTACAAGAACCTAGGAAAGTAAAATCACAATTCATTGTTTTAAGAAATATCTCATGAACATACTTAATTAGAAGAAGAAACCATAAATTAACCTTGCAATTACAACAAAATCCTTCAACATGAATATGAAAACTATTAAATTGCTAAATATTTGCAACCAACAATCTCTAAATAAAATATCACAATAACAAGAGTAGCTATCCCAAAATGAGGTTTTAATTCCCTATTTATAAAATCATTATACTAAAGAAAAATGAATTAAAATAAGGAATGTTTGTTTAGTTGACGTGGCTAAACATATAGACAAATTAACGGACCGTCGATTGCTCGACGCTCCGTGAACTCCATTTGTCGATTACAAATAGAATATTTTTTCTTTCTTCGGGTGGCACCTTTTCTAAATTAATTAACTATAAACATATGGTCCGTCAATGCACCTACGATCCGCCAATCCTTTTTAGCTCCATCCTTAGAATTTCTCCAACTTTGGGTAATGGAAAATTCTTTGATAATAAAAACACGATCCAACAGTATGGTCCGTCGATCAGTCGACGAAGCTTCATTCACTCTCCTAGTTCCACAGTTGGTAAGATTTCCCCGAGTCTTCTCCAAAGTCCTAAGTTTCTCATCTAATATCCCCTACAACAGTCTGTCAATCAGATGACAGACCGTCGATGGCCTTTGTAGGTTCTATTCTGCAATTTATGAATTGTTTACTCGCCACCTGAACATCTTTCCTGCAAAACAAACACAAAAACTTGTTAAAACTACTACAAAAGGATCTAGACACACACAACTCTTAACTAAAATGTATTGAAAATACCGTTAAGCCGTCGTATATAAGTAATCTTCTATCGAAGGAGTTCCTTCAATAGTTTTTCAAAGATAGTTCATGATCCAAAATTGTTTATCTTTCAATCTAGCCATGGGTTCATTATCAAATTGATTTAAAAAGAATTATAATGATTAATTTATGATTAGATAATATTTTAAAGATGAATCTCAATCAAATTTCATAAAGATCACATGATCCTTTTAATTTCTCAATATGTCCTATAATGTGGGTCTTGTGATCTTGTTTAGACTTTGATGAACTCTGATTATGATTATGTTTTATTGCCTATTGCTAAATTTTTCTATATGAATTACTTATGAATTGTTGGGAGTTTATCAATGATGATAATAAAATCGAGAATAAGTGATTTGACCTAGATCTCTCTATCTAGTGTAAAAATGTCATTGAATTGTGTTGATTTATATGGTCCACTTATGCTGGTGGTGTTTTCATTCATCTTATTCCTTATGTGTTGTGATCATGGCTAGGAAGGCAACATGTGTAAACATATTCAATATGATGATAATCATGTTTAGAAAGTTTATAATGTGGTCATATATGCATGAGTAGTAGTCTTCTATGTTTAGATTTTCAATATGTTCTTATTCTCCTATGATGTAATGTGAGTGTGTGCAGTCAATAGTCGTTTATACTCTATATGTGTAGCTTAAGACTTGAGGGATTTTTTACATGTGTTGTGTTTTTTATAGGGTGGCTTCCTCAATACGATGTTGTTAACTTTATGTGATCATGTTGAAAAATATGCACACACACCCTTCAAGCATGACTACAAGTGTAATATGATCACGAAAGTATGAAAGAAGTATCTTAACAAGGACGACGTGATATGTATACTAGTATAGGTAAGGGCATGGTACTTTACCTATATATTGCACTTGTGTAAGTTCAAAGAATAATTCCTGGGGTAATTCTTTATGTATATAAGCTATGGTACATGATTAAAAAATGAACATGATAAACATGAGATGTTTATGAATGCATGATTGTGAGGGATTAGAATTCACTCTTATGCTTCTTCATGCTTTGTTATGAAGTAAGGTAAATGACTAATGAAGTAATGATCTGTAGTGTCTAAAAATGTTTATGTGAAAGGTTCTCTCATATATGTACCCATACACACACATGAATGAATCATGTTTTGATAATCTAGTGTCGGGTCTTTTAAAAGGTGTTGCTCAATTTTACTCTAAACTAGATTATGTTATGTATATGTTATGTCTATGTGAAAGGAAATTCTCACATGACTTAGGTGTTGATGAAAGGACATTCACATCATTAACCTATGAGCTACGCATATGAGGGGTAAATGTCACGACCCACGAGTACACACAAGAAGATATGATACAGTCATAGCGCAACATGGCGTACTTTAACTCTCGGAGATATTGTACAAGCCCTTTCATATCATTCAAAGCATATATGTATATATATATATATATATATATAATATATATATATATTATATATATATATATATATATATATATGAAAAGTAGTGCGGAATTAAGACTTTTCACAATAATCGAATAGTCTTTCAAAATATTTTTGATATAATAACTTTAGGAAATACTAAATCTCCTATCATCAAATTTTAGACACAAGAATACATGGTACATGGACCATACATAAATATAATAGTACTAAGTCTATTACAATGTTTCCAAATAAGAAATCAAAACACATCTATGCCCTCGAATCAAACGAGGACATTGTTCAAGTTGCTTGAAATATCCTATATTCCAAGCTTCTCTCCGAAAATGATTTCACCTATTAATAACTTTAGAGACAGATAAAAGTATGGAATTAATACAAACATATGTACTACGTATGGCATAATGCATAAAATCATGAAAATGTACATTTATTGAAAATATGCTCTTTTTTTTATTAAATATCATAATATAATCATAAGAACAACATATAGCACATTAGAAACAAATGAGATATCACGTAAGTATTTTATAAAAAATTAACAAAAATTACACTGAACCAAGTCACTTCACAGTGAACTAAACCCAATATTACAGTAAACTCATTTAACATACAACCCTCTCACAAAAAACTATTGTAAGACTCATTTAAGTGAGACAAAGAGAGACAACACATACACCCTCTATAGGCACACCTAAATGTTATTTAAGACTACCTATAATGAGAGAAATACACTTACAATATACCAAAACACATAAACATGAGATCCTCCTACCAAGGTTCTTATCAGGTTCACTTGGGTTAGTTGTGAAGCGACCGCCCATACCATCCCATCACATACACTTAAGAGATCTTTTAGATTACCAAGGATAAGATCATTCTCATTTCATACAATAACATACATATAGTATGACATTCCCCTCCTATGGTTATCAAAAGACATACTTAAGTAACTAAAGAAGTGAACGCATATACACCCTCACCAAGATTACTTAAATAATCTTTATGACTTACTAAGTTTAGATCATGTCTACTTATTCAACCAACTTTCCTATCTAGATTCATTCTTAAGACTTACCCATGTAAGATAGGAAGTGACCATTCTTATTCCTCCTTCGTACCTTAACTAGAAAATCCTTAACTACTCTAGGTAAGTACTTATTTATTTAACATGCTCTATAACTTAAGTCATTATCGTCATTAGTTAACTTAAGAGACATTCAACATATAAAGACATGCAAGTAAAGATCTTTAAGAACACCTAGGGACTCACTCACAAATATCTTCAACTCCTACTGTGTAATGTCTAGATAACGTCTCATAGCACCACCTAAACTTCAGAGAACTTCTCCAACACTAGTAATAAGCAATAACAGATATAGAACATGGTAACAAGGCATGGAATCCATAGTTGTAACCTACTCCGATGGAGGGTGTTCTACTTGTCAATGGTAGAACTTTGACACATCCCATGTAGGAATATGGTTAAGGAATATGAAGGGTTTCTTTGTACTCTAGCCTCATCCTTAACTAGAGATGCTTCCCAAACCATACTCACTCGGTGCTATCGTTTCTTCTCATAGAGTAATTCACAGAAAGGAGTACATGAGAGGTTCCGTAACAAATTCACAACCAAATCATAACACCTTATAAAAGACGTCTCCTAGGGATGCCTTCCAATGGTTAAAAAGATATTATAATGACTTTACTAAGGACCATTTCATTTCGTTCCATCCAACCAACTTTATGTCCACCATTCATACAAGAATGATAGCATTACAACTTTAAACTTCAAGGATATAATAACCTTCTTTCTAAAAGGTTCCACATATTGACATTCTTTATATAGTTCAAGGTCTCACATAAAAGACAAGGTGCACTAAGATTACCTACCAAAGATATCACATATTCACACATCATTCATGCATCAAGAAAAAGGGACTTAGGTATACCTAAACAATACGCATCAATGCCTTACTTCTAACATATAGCATATCTTTCAAGTAGCACATAAGAACAACTAAGTCAACTTTAGGTCACCCTATAAGATACTATAGTATCATCAATATAACCATAACAAGACTCATATATCCAATTAAGAAGAATTATGCATTAACTCTAAGACTACAACCATAAGGACATAGGCATAGTCTAACATGATCACCTAACAACATCAATAGAAGAACACATAAATTCTCCTTAATCACAAGTAGATGGATATGATCACACTTCATACAAATCAACTACAAAACCATCATAATATATAATGTAGTGTCGAGAAGGTCATGATCATCATTATATATAAAGTAACACCGATGAGGCCACATCATTCATAAGTAAAGAACATAGCACTGCATCACAAGTGGACCATACAAATCACAACATAATTAAGGACCTACATTACGTAAATTTTAGAGAATTACGTAAGGGTACAATCAATCCATTCTCACCACTTCAATCCATAGTTAAATTATCCAATACAATGCCAAAAGGCCCTTACCCATGGCCATGATCATAAATTCAATAAAAGAAATTATACTACTCAATTAATCTAAATCAATTCAATATTTATTTATAAATCTACGACATCCTATCCATAAATCGAATAAAATTCTTACATCATTCAATAGTCCAAGATAACTACACTACAATTCATCAGCATTAAGACATAATGAAGTCACCCACAAAGTAGTAAAAAACTAGGGTTCATGAAATGCATGGGTTCATAGATTTTTTACATTAAAATAATAAAATTAAAATCAATTCAATTATAATTAATTTATAAAAAACATTTTATGCAAGAACCAATGGCTGAATAACAATTTAAGAGAATTCATTGTTTTGATAATTTTTAAATCGTTGAATTGAATCCTTGAATGGAAGAAATTATATGATGAAAACCCATACCTTAGTTCTGATGAAAAGACTACTAAATTTATGGAGTAAAACTTGAAAAAGTTGTCTTCTTCCTTGGATCTTCAACGCTTCATCAATTGAGGTTTTAGGCGCGAAACAAAACAGGGGTTTTGTTTTGTACTTGTTGGTTATGATTTGTAGGGTTAATTGGGGTTTAACAAGTTCTAATAACAGAAAATAGCTAGCCCCTAAAATACCCAAAAGACCTCTGAATTTAGAGGATCCTTAGTAAAAATGAATTTATATATCCAGAATTATCATCAGGAAACAAGTCCATGACGCAAAGTTGCTCCTGAATGATTTTTGAAAATAAAATTCCGAAATAGTGGAGCATGGTTTATCTCCACGACGCATAACAACTTCTCTCAATGAATCTAGTCCGCCACGCGGACGAGTTCTTATCCTTAAAAAATCATACTGCCTTGGGCAGCTTGCTCGATCAAGGCTTGGTCCTCCCCAAGGACACATTTGTTGGTTCTTGGGGAGTTTTTCCCGGACGTTTCTAGTATACATGTAAGGAACCAGTCACAGCAATTTCATCCAAAACGAACATGTAAAACTAGATGAAACACACTAGGACATACAAGGTTCTTTGAAGGCATACTTTTCGAATATAATGGACGTTTCTTTGATATTTAACCTTCAAATTTCATGAAACTTTAGATACAGCCTATAAACACTATTATTAAAGATTTTAGTACATTAAAACCTCATTAAACACATATTAGGAATTATTTTAACCAATGTCGATTTAGAGGTATTACAATCTTCCCCACATGGACAATATTTTTCCACGAATGGCACTTGCCACTCTCGAACACTTCTAAGAGTAGAGATTCAACTAACATATCATAACCATACTACATAATACATAATACAATATACAATTTAGGGTAGAAGATCATAACAATACCACATAACCTAATATAAAATACAAAATTTAGGGTAAAACAACAATTTCACATACTCAAGAGACTCACAACACAACAAGAAGGTAGAAATTCATTCTACAACTCATCAAGCCATAAAACTAACATCCTTCATTCCAAATAGAAAAAAGCATTTTACATTCATTATAATGCTCATATACATCAGTTCTATACACCATACAACAAATTTCAACAAAAGAAATTTTTGGTCATATTTTCTGAAACCTTTCACTAAGCTGTCGGACATTATTGTGAACGTCCTTCAAATTTTAAAAAATGCAACCTTTAAGCAATTGATGATAAAAGCATGAGAATATTCAATATAAAACCATATAAACACATTTTAAAAAATAATCATAACTATTTGAAATCCACAATGAAAGGAATCAATGAAATTCGATTCTAACAAGACGCCTAAACACAATGAATCCATGCAAAATGCTACTATGACTTTCTAACTCTCGAGCTTGAATAGAATAGAAGATAAGAGACAGTAAAATCACAATTTTACTACTCATTATACTACCCCAGATAGAAAGAACTTATAATAGTAAAGAGAGAATCTATTACTTACCAACATCATCATCCTCATCCGGCTTTGATCCTCTTGCAAGAATCACATAGAAACAAGTCCTATTTGGAGAATCATCTCCTAGAACACTTGGAGGAACATGCTTACCTTCCATTCCTCTAGCCGGAATAGTAAGACAATCCCTCAATTTGTGTCCATCCTTACCACAACCAATGCAATTCTTGATACAAACTAGACATTCCCCATAGTGACTCTTTGCACAAGTATACAAGTAGGCTTACCACCTTGTAAACCACTACACATCTCATGTTTGACATTAGAAGCACTAGGTCCATCTTAAATTAGAACACTCTTCTTGAACCTAGGTTTGTTTTCCTCCTCCACCTTACCCCTATTAAAGTTTGTCGTGATCCTCTTAAGTTTTGACTCCTGTATGGATTTAGCATATATTATAATCCTATATAGATTCAAATAATCATGGAGCATGCCAGTACGACACTCTTCATTCACAAGGTCTACGACACTGCACACCAACCTACTAATATCATCATTTTTTTTGACACCAAGGATGGAGCATATATAGACAACATAGTGAACATGAAGGAATACTCCTCAACACTCATATTTCCTTGATTAATATTGTTAAATTTGTGAACCTTCACCTCCCTCGTCTCATGGGAAAGCACATTCCGAAGAAATCCTCCTTTAACTACTCACACTCGACCCAACTCACAAGCCTATTATTTTTCTATTGAGTGTACCCTACTTTTGGAACCTCCCTCAATTGGAACAAGCTAACTCCGACTTCTCCCTAGAATTCACCCGATGGTAATCAACACCTAATAAACAGGATCAAGAAACTCTTGGGTATCCTCTCCCACCATAGAGCCAAGAAAGATAGAAGAATTTATCCTCTCAAAATCACTCAATCTAGATTTCATAGTGCTCTACACAACATTTATTCTAACTTAAATACACCTATTCACATGGGTAGTTAATGTAACAACCCTAAAAATTATAGGATAAATACTTAAGCTGTGAAGAATGCTTGTGATTAGACAAAGGTTGAAACATATAAATACATGTAGAACTAAACCTCACAACCCTTTCTACGATGAACCCAATTAACTTAGGGAGTTATTTGATATTTGAAAGGTTAGAACAATCCATGTAAGGCTCTCGAAAATGAAGAATTAATCGAAAGAGTCTTTACCGAAATTAAAAGAGGAAATTTTGAGGGTCTAAGAGTAAAGTGGTCTTTTCAAGTCCAAGGGTAATATTGTAATTACCCTTAGGAATTAATTAATTTATTAATTTAAAAGAGAAATTCGGGTTGGGGCGACCCGAAGTTACCCATTTTTTGCAAATGGGGTGTCACTCGGGTTCGAGCCCCACTGAAACATCAAATTAAGGATTTAATTCTACATTAAAAATCGGAATTTTTGTAAGGGAATAATGGAAATTTCACCTAATATAAATAAATCACATATTATTAATTAAAATAAACCTTACTTTGACTAAATTCAAACATACACTTCTAATCCTAATAAATCTCTTCCATGTCACTCAACTCTATTTCACGTCTCTCAACTCTCATTCTCACACTATCTGCCTAACAAAAGAAAACTCAAGAACTGTTTAAAAACAAAAGTTCTTCACACTTTAAGAACAAACACAAAAATCCTAAGAAAGTTAGTTAACCAAAAACGTTAGGCAAAAGGGAGGGGTGTTCCGTCGAGAATTGGTGAAAATTTCGATGTTGGACGTGATTGGAGAGGGTTTTGGACAGCAGATCGTGTGTTTATTAAACATCAAAAGTTATGGTTTTCTTCATTCTTGGTCCCTTTCTGAAGAGGCCCCTTACAATTCAAGATATTCACTTCAAAACTAATGTTGTTCCCCCGTTGCATGTCCTTGTCACTAGCTCCTAAATGACTTCGTATTTTGGGTATTTTGTGCTTGTAGATTTAGGCATTTATGATGTGTTCGTAAAGAATGTGAATATGTTTATGTACGTGAAATCACAAAAATGACAAGCAATGTATGATCGAACTAATGAAGTGTGTGGGTGCGTGTTGTCAGTGAACTTTGGCAGTGAATGAGCTCATTGTTAGACGTATGAATTAACAAGTTCATTATGTGTATTTTATGTGTGAAATGGGTATAAAATGTGATGTTCATTGTGATAAAATATGGTTGATTGAATACGAATCTTTTAGGCAAATATAACTTATGAAAGATGCGCCTAAAAATGTTTCAAAATGATTTTTTAATTCACCCTTTGAATCATGTGAAAATCTTGATGAAAATGAGTTGAAGAGTGACTAAAATTTCCAGCAACTATGCCATATTATTTTAGGATAAAGCTTAACAAGGAAATTTGGAAACTAATGCTTTTTAAAGAGGTGAGGCCACCAGGATTTGAACCTGTGACCTCATCACTTAGCTACTGGTTTTGCGAAAAAAAAGGAAAAGAAAATGGGCCTTAGGGAAATCAAACCTGGACACTGTGAATTTGCAAGAAAAGAAAATAATAAAAAAAAAACAAAAGGGGGCTGGGCGATCCGAAATCGCGAACTGGAGGAGAAAGAGGAGAAAAATAATTAGGCAAATAAATGGAATGATTGGGATTCGAACCCACAACCTCCCAAGCCCCTAGCGAAATTAAATTAAAATAAGGAAGTTGTGGTGGTTCGAACCCACAACCTCCCTATTCCAGCGAATAAAATGATAAAAATCAAAGAGGATGTAAGGGTTTGATTGCATAACCTCTTGGTTTGGGCGAAACTGGGCAAAATGATGTTAATGAATAATAAAAAGGGGTTGTGGGGGCTTGATCCCACAACCCTTCGGAAAATTTAAGAAAAAATCAAGTAGATAATTCAAGCAATATTATTAATGTTGGGGTTCAATCTAGAGTCCCAATGTCATGGAGATAAAAATAAAATCAATCAAAATGTAACTGTTATCCAAGAGATTCGAAGTTAGGTTCGCTTACCCAAACATCTGTATTAATACATAAGACATATGTGGAAAAAAATAATGTAGAATAGTTTCACCTACTTAGATCAAAATCAAGATCGTGGAATATATAAAAGATATATAAGTCAAAATCAAGACCGTGGCTTGTATGTATTGACACATAAGTCTAACATACGTTAAAAGGTAAGTGAACCTAAAATGTATGTAATGAAATGATGAACCCTACGAGAGTTATGTATGAATGTAAATTACATTAAATGGACAAGTGCATTGGCATATGATGAGATGAACTATGAAATGAGCCTCAATAAATTTTACCAATATGTACTCACCTACGAGAGTGTAAGATAATGAAGAGACCACTCTCTATGAACACGATAATGAGAGTATTGATCTGAACACCCTCAATACGAATGATTTGCTGAGAAATCATCTAATGAGCAATGATGTCCTCATACTAGAAGCCAACATCCATGAAGTATGAGATGAATGTAATGGAACTTTTTACTGAGCATTGATAGACTTACTATGAGCAGTGCTGCCTTCTTTAGAAAAGTGTGGAGGTCTCCTTACATCTCCTAGTCTTCGAACCTATCTGCCAATATAGGGATCTATCAGGGTTAAATTCCCATGTACTCTAGCATGTTATTGGGTCACTTTGACCGATGATTCCACCTCTATTCGGTGTGGGGGAGACACTGGATTTCTTGATTGTCACATGATCTATGTCGGTTAAGGTTAAAGTTCCCAATATATGAATAAGGCCAGCCTCAAATAAAGCACATAATGAAATGAATGATACCAAAAGGTGTTAGGATAGAATAATCAAGAGGTGAGCCAGACTCAGGTAATGACATTAGGTTATTCTTGATCATTGCAGATCATACTCGATGAATGTTTTAAACTACACCCTAGGTATAGCTGGTGTCCACTCTATCATATGAACGAAATTAAATGAAGTATGTATGAATGAATGAAGCAGACTCTGTGTTTGCAAATGAACACTCCCTAGTTGAGGTCCCATATGTTGAGCCCTTATTTTGGAAAGTCTTAATGTCACGTCCATGATTGTAAGGTCTCATGGAATATGAATGAAAGATATGAAACAAGTTATGTGTTATATGTTAGGTGTTGTGTGCAATATGATATTTATGGTGATGCATGTTTTTCTCTTAGCATGAAATTCCTAGTAAAAATTTTGGAAGCTCATGGACTTTCCTAATAAAAAATTGCAAATTTCACTGACTTTCATAATCTAAATTTGGCAAGTCCACTGACTTGACTTCCCATAATCATGTTTTTAGGGAAGAGCTATTCTTTCTCGTGCATATACTTGGTGTGTGCTTGCATATACCCATACTTAGTACAAGTGTGTACTAACCCTATACAACTCTATTATTTTAGGTGCAGAAACTGGAGGATGATAGAGCTACAAAATTGTCGTTGTAGATATTCAGACTTTCACAATCATTCGGTCCTAGCAGGTCCTCATGCTTTCGAGGATGCTATTGTTTTACCTTCTAGTTTTGTTTTAGAGTTGAGATAGTGTAGCATGTTCCACTAGTGTTTCTTTCCAGTTTTTATTCAGACTTTGTATTGGTGCCATTTTGGCAATTATACACTTAATACTTATTGAACTATTTCTTTCAGTTACTTATCTCTTAATGTTAGACGGTTGATGATGAATAATTATGAAATGGTAAGAATGTTTAGAAAGTATATTAAAGAACAAAAAGTGTCAAATTTTCCATTACAATTAACCTAAGTGAAGTACGAATAACGCAAGTAGGCTTGTGTGCGACTTTGAGAGGTTAATGACTCTGGTCTTGCCTAGGGTCTAGATTCAAGTCTTGACTAAGTTGGTATCATAGCGCTAGGTTAAATTTCAAGAATATTAAGTTCACATCAACCACATTGAGTAGTTTTTAAGTCAAGGTAGTGAAGTGCACCACTATCCTCGATAAGAGACTACATGATGCATAGGAAAATTTCCCTTCTTCTTATCTTATCATGTTGTTCCTTATGTCTGAGTTGTTGATCTTACGAGCGTGTATAACATCAATCCTTGTTGTTTTAAGATAATGAACACTAGGAAGGCCATTGGTAAGAGGAGAGGAGAAGCCGCTGCTTGGGACAATCTAGTTCCACCCCAGGCTCCAGCTGAAGGAGTAGCCATATCGGTTAACCAAGTTGGGTCGACTGATACTGAGTTGAGGGTATCTCTTGTCCAGATGGCATAATCCATCACGATGCAGGCTTAGGCTATGACTGCCCAAGTTAACCCGCAGGATGTTTAGAGGGAGAATCCACCGGTTTGCAACATGGCTGACAGACTACGAGATTTCACGAGGATGAATCCTCTTATATTCACAGGGGCTAAGACATCAAAGGATCATCAAGAGTTTGTTGACGAGGTGCATAAGATCCTGGTGGCTATGGGGGCCATCGATATTGAGAAGGCTAAGCTCACATCCTATCAGCTCAAGGATGTTGCACAGACTTGGTGCAAGATGTGGCAAGATAGTTGTGTCTTAGGTAGAGTGTCGTTCACTTTGGAGCAGTTTAATATAGCATTTCTTGAGATATTCTTCCCCAGAGAGATGAGGTAAGACAAAGTTACGGAGTTCATCAACCTTAAACAAGTCTCGATGACAGTCAGAGAGTATTCCCTAAGGGTTTTTAATCTATAAAGGTATGTTGCTTTACCTAGTATTTAAAATAAAGAATGGGGAAAATATTGAGCTTTGTCGAAATTATACAGGTATAATACTTCTCTGGTTTCTAACATCAGGGATGAGATGAGCAGGTTCCGCATAGGAATCAATGAAGACTTGGAGGAGGAGTGTATCTCTGCGATGCTCCATGATAATATGGATCTTCCCAGGTTGATTTTGCATGTCAAGCAGGTAGAGGACAACCGCACAAAGAGAGGTGTTCATGATTTTAGGGGGCCTAGGTGTCAAAATCAGGCAGGTCCCAGCCATGGAGGCCACAGAAACAACTGGTGTCCGTGAGCAGCCAAGGTTCAAAAAGGGGCAATAGAGTTTTGGGAATTCCAATTCTCAAACGGGTGCTACACCTAGAGGAGGTAGACCTGATCCCGAGAAGGGAAATGGAGGTGATATAAAGCGTCCTAAGAATAATTATGCTTAGTGTGTCCGAGCTCACAGTGAAGAGTGCAGACAGGGCACAAATGCCTGCATTGGTTGTGGTAAAATGGACACATGGTCATAGACTTTCCACAAAACAGAGGTCAGGCTGGAGGTAATGCTCCACCTAGGGCTAACCCACATGCTGAAGCAGCAGGCGAGCCTCCCAAAAGGAACATATTCTATGCCATAAAGGGCAGCGAGGAACAGGAGAAGTCCGTTGATGTGGTCACATATATACTGCATGTATTCTCAACTTCTGTTTATGCTTTACTTGATACATGGTCTACACTTTCCATTGTGACTCCTCTGCTTGCCGTTATTTTGAAGTACTTACTTAAGTTCTGCATGATCCTATTGTTGTTAGTACACCTTTAGGAGAAAATGTAAGAACTGATAGGGTATACAAGGATTGGACAATAGTTGTAAGTGGTAAGACTATGTATGCAAACTTGGTTGAGTTACCCATGCATGATTTTGATGTTATTCTTGACATGGAATTGCTTCAAAGTTGTTATACTTTCTTTGATTGTCGTAGTAGAGAGGTGAGATTTCACTTCCATAATGAAGAAGAGTTAGTCTGAGAGGGGTACAAATCGAGTTGTCCTAATCCCTTGATTTCAAATCTTAAGGCGAATAAAATGATATCCAAGGGGTTACTATGTCATCTTATGAGTGTTAATGATTTAGATCATGACAGTCCTTCCATAGACTCACTGAATGTAGTGAATGAGTTCCGATATCTGTTTCTTAAAGATTTGCGTGGATTAACTCCCCTTTGAGATATCGACTTTTGTATCGACTTAGAACCCGATACTATACAAATCTCAATTCCTCCTTATGGAGTGGGTCAAGAAGAACTCAAACAGTTGAAGTTGTAGTTAAAAGATCACACTTATAAGGGTTTCATTCAGCCGAGCATATCCCTTTTGGGATCTCTAGTGTTGTTTGCAAAAAAGAAAGATGGGACCCTTAGAATGTGTATCCATTATCGACAGCTCAACAAAGTCACTATCAAGAACAAGTATCAACTTCCCAGGATAGATGACTTTTTTGACTAACTCATAGGGTCAAGTTTCTTTTCGAAAATTGATCTTCATTCAGGGTACCATCAGCTTAGGGTTAGGGATATAGATATACCAAAGACAGCCTTTCGTATCCACTATGGTCACTATGAGTTTCTAGTCATGTAATTTATTCTCAAAAATACACATGGTGGATTTATGGATCTCACGAACAGGGTCTTCTGTGAATACCTTGACTCTTTCGTCATAGTATTCATTACTGACATTTTCATCTACTCTAACACAAAGGAAGAGCATGAACAACATTTGGGACTAACCTTGCAAGTACTTAGACAACACCAGTTGTATGCCAAATTCAGCAATTGTAAATTTTGGCTTGTATTAGTGACCTTCGTGGGTCATGTTATGTACGATCAGGGTTTGGAGGTGGACCCCATGATGTCTGGGGATGTGAAGAACTAGCCAAACCCTCTTAATCCCAATGACATTCGTAGCTTTTTATGATTGGCTAGTTACTATTTCTGGAGGTATTTTCTTCCATTGCTACCCCATTGACAACTTTGACTAAGAAGAAAGCCAAGTTTTAATTAACGTAGACTTATAAGAAGAGTTTTCGGGAGCTCAAGGACAAACTCATTTCAGCCCCGGTGCTTACTCTGCCTAAAGGTTGTAAGAATTACTCAGTTTATTGTGATGCATCTAATGTTTGTTGGGGTTGTGTTATTATGTAGGCTTGTAAGGTGATAGCCTATGTTTCTAGACATCTCAAGGTTCATGAGAAGAATTATCCCGCTAATGACCCTTAGTTGGAAGGTGTGTGGTGTCTGCACTGAAGCTGTGGAGGCATTATCGGTATAGAGTGCACATGGATGTGTTCACAGACCATAAGAGTCTCCAGTACGTGTTCACACAGCGGGAGTTGAATACACATCACCGGAAATTGTTGGAGCTGTCGAAGGATTATGACATGAATGTGCACTACCATCAAGGTAAGGCTAATATTGTAGCTGATGCTTTGAGAAGGATGAGCATGGGAAGTACTACCCATGTTGAGGATAAGAAGAAGGAGCTGGTGTTATATGTACATAGACTGGCAAACTGGGTGTGTGATTGGTTGACACTACTAGTGGGGATGTGTCAGTTCATCCTAGTTCTAAATCATCCTTGGTAATCGAAGTCAAGTAGGTTCAGCATCTAGATCCTGTGTTGATGGAGCTCAAGGAGTCAGTACTGATGAAAATGAATGAGTCTTTCACTTTGGGAGATGATGGAATACTTAGGTATCAGGATAGGCTGTGTGTACCAGATGTGGATGATTTGGATTATTACAGAGTCCCATGGTTCCAGATATTCCATATATCCAGGTTCCACCAAGCTGTATCATGATCTTAAGAAGATTTGTTGGTGGGATGGTATATATAAGGACATTGCAGAATATGTGGCCAAGTTTCCCAATTGTCAGCAGGTAAAGGCTGGTTGTCTGACTCAGATTATTGAGGTTCCAACTTGGAAGTGGGAGGCCACTAATATGGACTTCCTGGTTAGTCTTTCGAGGACTAGGAAGTAGCATGATTCAATATGGGTTATTGTGGACAGATTGACTAAGTCTGCCCACTTTTTATCCCTGTGCAGTCTACTTATAGAGCCGAGGATCATGTGACACTCTACATTGATGAGACTGTGAGATGGCATGGGATTCCTTTGTCTATAATTTAAGATAGAGAAGCTCAGTTTACTTCACAATTCTGGAGATCTTTCTAACGCTTGGGCACGTAGGTAAAGCTTAGCACTACCTTTCATCCTCAGACAGATGGGCAGGCAGAGCGCACCATTGGGACATTGGAGGACATGTTTAGAGCGTTTGTGATTGACTTCATAGGTAAATGGGATGACCATATCAATTTGATAGAGTTCTCGTATAATAATAGCAATCATTCGACCATTGACATCGTACCGTTTGAAGAACTGTATGGTAGGAGGTGTAGATCTCCATATGGGTGGCTAGAGGTTTGAGAGTCATCTATTTTGGGTCCAGAGATCATTCATGAGGCCTTAGAGAAGGTCGGAGTGATTAGGGACAGGTTGGCTACTGCTTACACTCGACAGAAGTCAGATGATGAGAACAGAAAACAACCCTTAGAGTTTGATGTTGGTGACTAGGTTTACTTGAAGATATCACCTATGAAAGGGGTGATGAAATTTTGTAGAAAAGGAAAGTTGGGTTCGAGGTATGTTGGGCCATATGAGATCCAACAGCGTGTGGGTTAGGTGGCCTATGTGTTAGTATTGCCTGTGGAGCTAGCTTCTATTCATCAAGTCTTTCATGTTACTATGTTGAAGAAGTGACTAGTTGATCCAATATCAATCCTACCTGTTGAAGGTTTGGAGGGTGAAGACTTGTCTTATGAAGAGGTACCTGTTGAGATCTTAGACACACAGGTCAAGTAGATGAAGAACAACGAGATTTCCACAGTGAAGGTATTACGGAGAAATCTTCTTGTTGAGGGTGCTACGTGGGAGGCTGAGGCTGACATTAGATCCCGCTACCCTCATCTTTTATGCTCTTTAGATTGGACTTCCTACTCTTAAGCCTATGTTTCTTATCTCTCCGTATTTTGTTGTTATTGCTCGATTGTGCATAATGATTTTATTATGATCTGACTGGCATTATAATATTAAGTGGTAGTGTCATTCGAGAATGAATGTTCCTAATGAGGGGATAATGTAACAACTCTAAAAATGAATAGGAAAAATACTTAAGGTGTCAAGAATGCTTGCGATTAGACCTGGGTTCGCACGGATTGATACGCGTAGAACCTGACCTCAGAACCCCTACGAAGACCAAGCCAACTAACATCGGGAGTTAGTTGAGCTAGGAAAGGTTGGAACCAACTGAGGCTCTCGAAAATGAAGATTTAATCAAAAAAGACTTTACCGGACTTAAAAGAGGAAATTTAAGTTTTGAGGGTCTAGGGGTAAAATGGTCTTTTCCAGGCAAAGGGTAATATTGTTATTACCCTGAGGAATTAATAAATTAATAAATTTATTCAATTTAAAAGAGCAATTCGGGTTTGGGCGACACAGAGTGACCCATTTTTGCAAAATTGGGTGTCACTCGGGTTCGAGCCCCACTAGAAGCATCAAATTATGGATTTAATTGTTGAATAAAAATCTGAATTTTTTAAGGGCATAATAGTCATTTCACCTAATCTAAATAATCAGATTTTATTAATAAATTAAACCATACTTTGACTAAATTCAAACCTACACTCCTAATCCTAATAAATCTCTTTCACGTCTCTCAACTCTCTTTCTCTCACGCTCTGCCTAACAAAAGAAAATTCAACAACTGTTTAATAACAAAAGTTCTTCACAATTGAAGAAAAACCACAAAAATTCTAAGAAAGCAAGCTAACCAAAAAAGTTAGGCAAAATGAAGGGGTGTTACGTCGAAAAATGGTGAAAGTTCAGTGTTGGACATGATTAGAGAGGGTTATGGACAGCAGGTCGTGTGTGGATTAAACGTCAAAAGGTATGGGTTTCTTCATACATGGTCCCTTTCCCAAGAGGACCCTTATGATTCAAGATATTCACTTTGAAACTAAGGTTGTTCCCCCATTGCATGTCCTTGTCACTAGCTCCCAAATGACCTCATAGGTAGGGTATTTTATGCTGGGAGAGTTAGGCATGTATGATTTTTTCGTATTGGATGTGAATATGTTAATGTACGTGAAATAATAAAAATGACAAGAAATGTATGATAAAAAAATGTTGTGTGTGGGTGCACGTTGGCGTTGAACTTTAGCAGTGAATGAGCTCACTGTCAGACGTATGAATTAACAAGTTCATTATGTGTTTTTATGTGTGAAATGGGTATAAAATGTGATTTTCATTGTAATGAAATATGGTTGATAGAATAACAATCTTTTAGCCAAATAAACTTATGAAAGATGCGCATAAAAATGTATCACAATAATTTATGAATACACCCTTTGAATCATGTTAAAATGATGATGAAAATGAGTTGAAGAGTGACTAAAATTTCCAGCAACTATGCAATATTATTTTAGGCTAAAACTTAACCAAGAAATCTGGAAATTAATACATATTAAAGAGGTGTGGCCACAAGGATTCGAAAATGTGACCTCATCCATTAGCTACTGGTTTTGCAAAAAAAAAAGGAGGAAAAGAAAATGGGGCTATGGGGAATTGGACCTGGCTACTTGTTTCGCGAGAAGGTAAAAAGAAAATGGGGATAAGGGGAATCGAACCTAGCCACTATGAATTCGTGAGAAAAGAAAAGAAAAAAAAAACAAAGGGGCTGGGGGATTTGAACTCGCGAACTAAAGGAGAAAGAGGAGAAAAATAATTAAGCAAATAAATGGGAGGAGTAGGATTCGAACCAACAATTTCCCAAGCCCGTAGAGAAATTAAATTAAAATAAGGAGGTTTGGGGGTTCAAACCCAGAACCTCCCTATTCCAGTGAATCAAATGATAAAAATCAAAGAGGTTGTGGGGGTTTGATCCCACAACCTCTTGGTTCGGACGAAAAAATGGCAATGTGATGTTAATGAAAAATAAAAAGGGGTTGAGGGGGTCTGAACCCACAACCATTCGCCCAATTTAAGATGAAATCAAGTAGAGAATTAAATATATATTATTAATGTTGGGTTTCAATCTAGAGTCCCAATGTCATGGAGGTAAAAATAAAATCAATGAAAATTTAAATGTTATCCAAGAGATTCAAACATGGGTTCCCTTGCCCAAACTTCCGTATTGATACATAAGTCATACATGAAAAAAATATCAAAGAATAATTCCACCTACTTAGATCAAAATCAAGATCATGGCATATATACAAGATACATAAGTCTTCTACTACATAATCTTAAGAAAAGTAAGAATCACTTGACGAACTATGAGTAAAGCCACATGACTTATATGCATAAACACATAAGTCAAACATACGTTAAAAAGTAAGTGAACCTAAGATGTATGTAATGAAATGATGAAACCTAGGAGGGTTAAGTATGAGTGTAAAATACACTTAATGGCCAACTGCATTTGCATATTATGATATGAACTATAAAATGATGATATTAACAATGAAATCATGAAACCCTTGAAGGGTTAAGTAAGGGTGTGAAACACACCAAATGACCAAGTGTATTTTCATTTGATAAAATGAACATGGACGTAATAAAAGCAGAGTAACTATGAAAAGCAAGGTGCTAATGATGAAGAATGTGGCGACAACATGATATGAGGCTAATGTAAATGATGAGAGCAATCTCAAATGAGCCTAGGTAATGATACCAATGCGTACTCACCCATGAGAGTATAAGATAATGAGGAGACCTGTCTTTATGAATACTCTAATGAGAGTTATGAGCTTAACACCCTCAAAAGGAATGATGAGATTAGATATCATCTAATGATCTATGATTTCCCCATACTAGTAGCTAGCTTCCATGAAGTATGACATGAAAGTAATGGAATTTTTACTGAGCATCGATAGACTATCTATGAGAGGTGATGCCTTTTTTAAAGACGGTAGAGGTTCACGTAAATTTCATGAGATAAGACTGTCCGGCTTTCCGGGTATGGGTCTCCTTACATATCCTAGTCTTCGTACCTATCTGCCAATATAGGGAATTGGCGGGGTTAAATTCTCATGTACGCTAGCATGTTATTGGGTCACTTCTGCCGGTGATTCCACCTCTTTTTGAAGTGGGGGAGACACTAGATTTCATGATGGTCACATGATCTATGTAAGTTAAGGTTAAAGTTCCCAATGAATGAATGAGGCCATCCTCAAATAAAGAACATAATGAAATGAATGATACCAAAAGGTGTTAGGATAGCATGATCAAGAGGTGAGCTAGATTCAAGTAATGACATTAGGTTATTCTTGATCATTGCACAGTAAACCCGATAAAAGATTTAAACTACACTGTAGGTATAGTTGGTGTCCACTCTAGCCTATAAACGAAATGAAATGAAGTACGTATAAATGAATGAAGCAGACTCTGTTTTTTCTAATGATGAGTCCCTAGTTGACGTCCTATATGTTGAGCCATCATTTTGGAAAACTTTAATGGCATGTCCATGATTCCAAGGTGTCATGGAATATGAATGAATGATATGAAAGAAGCTATGTGTTATATGTTATGTGTTGTGTGCAATATCATATTTATGATGATGCATGTTACTCTCATAGCATGACTTTCCGAATCAAAATTTTGGAAGCTCATGTACTTTGCTAATAGAAATTTGGAAAGTCCACTTACTTGACTTCCCATAATCATGTTGTCAGGGAAGAGCTATTTTTTATCATGCATGTCCTTGGTGTGTACTTGCATATAGCCATACTTAGTACAAGTGTGTACTAACCCTATACAACTCTACTATTTTAGGTACAGGCACAGGAGGACGATAGAGCTACAGGATCGTCATTACAGATATCCGGACTTTCAGTATTCATTTGGTCCTGGTAGGTCCTCATGCCTTCCAGAATGCTACTGTTTTACATTCTAGTTTAGTTTTAGAGTTGAGATAGTGGAGCATGTTCCACTAGCGTTTCTTTCCTGTTTTTATTCAGACTATGTATTGGTGCCATTCTGGCAATTATACTCTTAATACTTATTAAACTATTTCTTTCAGTTGCTTATCTCTAAATGTTAGACGTTTGATGATGAACAATAATGAAATGTTAAGAATGTTTAGCAAGTATGTTAAATAACAAAAAGTTTCAAATTTTCCGCTAAAATTAACCTAAGTGAAGTATGAATAGCTCAAGTAGGCTTGTCTGCGACCTCTTAGAGGTTAACGACGCCGGTCTTGCCTGGGGTCTACATTTCAGTAGTGACAGTTAAGACTGGGCTAAAGTAAAAAAATCCACTATAATCTCCCCATTAGTCATGTCCGGGGGAACCACAGGAGCTGCTCCTGCATGATTTTTTAAAGTAAAATTCTGAAATAGTAGAGTCTGTCATGTCTCCACGACGTAGAGAACCTTTTGGCTCTCCAAGAGCCTAATCTGCGACACGGACAAGTTCCCATCATGAACAAATCATGCTGCCTTGGGCAGCTACTCGCTTAAGGTTTGGTCCTCCTCAAGGATCTTTTTGTTTGTCCTTGGGAGTTGTGCCATGTCATTTCTACCTCAAATACTCTTGCATAAATGTAAGAAACCTCTCACATCAATTTCATCTAAAACGAACATGTAAAACTCAATTAAACTCACTAAGATACACAATGTCATTTCAAGGAAAACTTTTCGAACATCATGGACTTTTCATGGAAGTTTGAACTCCAAAATTCATGAAACTTTAGATACAGCCTATAACAACTATTATTAACCAATTTAGGCTCTAACTTAATGTAGATCATTTGAGAGGTATTATAGTAAATCTCCTAAAGCCTATTTTTATAAAGTAAAGTAAATAAAGGCTTTTCAAAAAGGAAACTTATTTTAGCACGATGATAGCTTTACAATGTTATGTACCCCTTCTCAAAAAGGAATCTTTGTTCATCATGAAGTTGAAATGACAATGTCAATTCTCATAAAGAGGGTTTCAGTTATACATGTCCTAGTTCCTTAAGTATTTTATCCCATAGAACATAGCAAGTGGATCCACCTTATATGAAAGCATGATGTTAACTTTATATCTTGGCAAGTAGATAACCTCTTTCCAGTGTGGGGTTTCATGACACCAGATTCCATGTTTATCTCACATGTTATAATATCATTTGAGACTAAGGTTTTCCTAAAGTAAAAAGGACAATGGAAGTAAGATGATGAACCCTAACCAGGATAATGGGACTTTACCTATGCATTGCACAAGTAGCTCTTGAAGAGAGATGTTGAACGAAGTTCAATATGTATATGTATATGTATATGTATATGTTTTTTATGCATGACCATGTAGTATGTACCTACTAGTATGATAATATACATTATGTTAGTTTTATTCCCTATATGATGAAGGTCTTATTGTATATGCGTGTACTTGTCTATGCTTGTTATGTTGAAGTTTGAAGTAAATGAATGTGCTTGTGCTCTCTTTGTAGGTTTACTTAGTATGTGTGAGGCTATCGGGATCCACGTCTACATTGCACTAGTATGATTAGATTGGGATTATGAGTAAGTTATTAACATGTATTAATCAAAGGAAATTAAAATATATGATTGTTGACTATGGTCTCCTTTTTATGATATACATAGTATTGACTTGGATGTTGTTTTTTATTGAGTCTTATATAAAGTCCATAAATTGAATTGGTTCATATGTGAAGTATGTGTTTCATGTTAAGTTATGCTTCTATGAATGCATATGTTTTGGTCAATGAAGGTTATATGAATGTTAACCTTGGTGACCTTAAGCTGCTGCTTGAGTGTGGATAATTGAATGGGACAATATTCATGTGTTCCAAGAAGTATTACCAAAGGGTTACTTTGGGGTAAAGGATTTATGGTAAGGGGAATATAATGTCATGAAAATGATTAATCTGACTTAATGTAATATGTGGCTTTGTTTGATGTTATGAATATTGTACAAGTATATATAAAGTAAGTTAACTACATAATTCTTATTGTAGTACTAATTATGAAGTATTACCAAAAGACAAGATGCATGTTTTATATTTAAGTGTCATCTTTAAAGACATATTTTTTTCATTGTTGCAACATTTAGTGCATTCTTGTACTAATACTATTCTTGTTCATATTTTTACACAAAGTGTAGGTGTTGGTTGCTAGAGGATGTACACTAAAGTTAACAACTTGATCCCCAAGCTAAAAAATGGGTCCTTAAAATTTGAGGATTTCCTGTTTAATGATGTTATTTAAAGTACATTTAATAGCTAAGATATTATTTTATATTTTTAAGGGTCATGTTTCTATTCTACTCTATTGATGTTAAGTCTAAGACGGAAAAAGAGACCTAGAGTGTACCTATGTACTTATGATTTTTTATATATATGAAGTGATGTTGTAGCATATGATGTGCTATGAAAAGTTTTTAATTTCCCACTAAATTTTGTATAGAAATTCTATAAATGATGTCTATGGGTATGTAAAAGACCTCCGAGAGGTCAAGTACGCCATGTTACTTGTAGGTGGTGCTCCATGGTAGTGAAAAATGTGGTATAGTAGCATGGGGTCATAGAAAGTGGTTTTAGGGTCCAAAGTTTCATATTTCCACGTCTAGTAAAGTCTTGTTCATAGGTGGTGAGTCGCGACACGTCTATGAGCAATATCTTAAGATTTCACTTTGTTCACTACTCTTATGTCGTGTGATAGAACTTACTTTATATGATATCTCTCTTATGTTTCCTTGTTCGGTGGTCTTTCAGATATGATTTCTTATATGGGATGGTATCTCAAGGCTTCAAGGAGAAAAGGTGAGTTTTGATTCTTACTATAACTTTATGGCTTGATGAGCATATGTGAAGGTAAATTTTGATTGTTTCATGTCATGCCATTTATGGCTACATGTGTGATCTATTATAAATGAGTTATTATGCGAAGAAGTTATTATTTTTGATATGTTTATAGCTTGTTAATGGTTGTTATGGTTGAATGGAGGTCCCTTTGGAATGATAAGTTATCTTTTCATTATGTAAAAAGATAGTATAATCTGATGATATAGGTTGGAAATGATTTAGAGAAATGGGGTAAATAGTGAGAAAAATAAAATGTTTCCCCTTGTTATATGTGCAATACTTTATAGTTGCCTTTGTGTGAATGAGAGTCTTTTGTATAGGCTTTCTCCATAGGAGTGAAGGTAGTGTGCTACCTTGTAAGGTAGTTGTGAAGGAATCTAGGTAATAGGAGAACCCTTTTGACTAATAGATGAGTCCCTTATGAACCTATTCTAAGTGTGGGGAAAAAGAAATAAAGTGTTTTATTCCATAAGTTGGTATTATGCTTCGCCCTAAAGTTGATCTAGAGGGATGTATGTACTCCTTAGTTCATGGCCAAAGGAAAACAATTGATGTTGACTTACTTTAAAGTGGGTTGTGTCTTTTAAGTCTGATCCAAAGTACGGTCATCCTAAAGAAGCTGCTTAGATTGTACCTAGGCATGGTTCGTTCAAAGGTTCGATCAAAGATGATGATATGGTTAGGCTTACACCAAGTGGGGGATAATGTTCCTAGATGGTAAGGTATTGACATCCTTTAATGTTCCTATGTTGATTTCCCTTGAACTTCTTTAGCCGATAGTCACCTTGAGGTGATGTTAATAAGGGTCTGCATAAGATTAGATCCCAAGAGAAGGATGATGTGCTTAGTTATTAAGGTTGGTAAGCTAAGTTTCTCTTAAGATTGAGATAATTTGATCCTAAAATGGGATTATCCTATGTGGTGAGTGATGGTTTGACTAGTAAGGTTGTTGTTATCCCTATATTTTCCTCTATTCTTACATTAGCTTTAAATCAAAGTGTTCCTAGTAGCTTTTTCATGATGGGAGTCTTGCATAAAAGTACAAGTTTCATGTTCTCCATTTGTTATGAATTTCATCAATGACACTATGGTATGTATGTTTTATTGAATTCTCAATTGCATGAAAATGGATTTTTGATCAAATTACATGTTCTCATGTTCTTTTGCATCTTAATATGTTAAATGTGTATTTGACTTCATGAGATAATGTAAGAAACAAGTTTGATATCACTTAGAATGTATGGTGTTTTTGCCCCAAAATGAGAATTTGAGTCTCCTCTAAATAAGATATGATGAGTTCGTTGAACAACTTGTGAATTTCGTGTCTAGGAAAGTGTTAATGTAGGCTCACTATGGAGAAGTGATGGTATGTCTAGCCAATGTTTATGAAAATTAGTGTCATAGTAGAAATTGAAATTTGTGTGAAATACATTCCTATTGTTGTGATGTGTGTGGTGTGATTTGAATGATATTGCATGTTGAGATCTTAATGAAATTAAAATTAAAGACATGTCATGATTAGGAGAAGGATGTTCCTCCTATGAACATGTGAGATGCCTATGCATTTGGTGCATTAAAGGTTGAGTGAATGAATGTTTTACTTGCTTGAGTTGCATTGACTACATGACGATATAGAGTTGGTGTTACATGTATGTTTCGTTCATTGACTATTATATGATGATATGTTGAATGTTGTGATCTACTCTATGAACCATTAAATCCTTGAAAGTATTTTAAAATGTTCCAAGTGTCATTAGAGGATGAATTTTCCGAAGTGGTGGACATTGTAAAACCCTAAAAAATGAACTAATGTAGCTTCAGTCTCACATGTTCCTTAAAAGGTTAATAATATGTTAATAAACTGTTTTACAGCTTGTATAGTTTATTTGAAGTAGTTTGGAGGTCAAATGTCCAAGAACGATCAAGAAATATGAAAGTTAGTCTTTAGCCGTGCTAGTATTTTCTAGTGTGCCTTTGCATGTTTTACGTGTTGTTTTGTGCCTAAATGATAGATAGGACCCTAACATGAATATTATCGTATTTATGATCGAAACGTCCGAGCAAGACTCCACAAGGACTATCCAAAGAGTCCTTGTGAAAGACCCAAAAGTTGGCAATACACTGCTTTGGCAGTGCCAATCAACGCCTAGCAATTGATGCCCCCTTCACAGGTTGATGCCCCATCGATCAGGGGTTTTTCTCCACACTTAGAAGTGCGAGCTTATTGCCTAAAATATGACCATCTGTCACAAACAACGGATGTGCAGGAAGGTTGGCGGTGCATTACACAATCAAAATGGAATATTTTTGAATGCAAAAGTCCCATAAGCACATGTGAAAGTGGTATTTTCTATGTATTTGGGGGTGATAGAGATCTGATTGTAACCACCAATAGAAATTGAGAAAATGGTACCGTCCCTTGCCTGCAAGTCTGTCTAATATCTAGTCGATGTAGAGCATGGGAAAAAGGTCTTTTCTTTCTAAGCATTCAACTTCCGGTAGTCCATACAAAACTGTTCATCCTTTCACGGCCTTCATCAAAATAAGCTCGTTTCTTTCATGACTACTCCGATAATTCCACCCTTTTAGTCACACATTGAATACAGCACTCAAAAATGTTCTCCGCAATAGGATAAATGAGCCAAGAATCCAACTACTTGATGATCACCTTTTCAACTACTTCGTGCGTAGGTGGATTCTACCTTTTTTTGGTGCTTAATACTAGGTTTTGATCAGGCATGAGTTGGATTTTGTGTGAACAAATACCGAGAGGTATCGCAATAATATCTGGAATAGTCCATCCAATAGCTCGCTTAAACACCACCACTAAGCAGTTCACTTGATGCACATTTATGTTTACAACAATAATAACCAACAAAGTGTCATTTAAACCTAGAAAAAACTACCTCAAGTGTTGTGGTAGAATCTTAAGCTCTAATTTCGGTGCCTTCACAATATTTGGTCTCACATGTGGAGACTCATGATGCTTCATATCAAACACCAACTTCTTAGATGACCGGTTTTCGTTCCTTTCAAGTGCTGTCACCAAATCATTATACTGTTTAATACCATAACTTTCAAAATTCATGATGACAGCTTCCAGTGCTTCAACACCTAGTAGCTCTTCAATTTACACTTCTGATCTACTCTCAACCTTTTATATTATAGAAGATACAATTAAGAGATCACCACTTTTTTTAATCGTCATACAGATATTGATAGTTGTTTCTTCATAGTTCAACCTAAATTCATCTTCTCCTTTTAAATATCGACTAAGAAATGCCCTATGGCAGTTAATGGTCTTCCTAGGATAAAGGGAACCTCCAAATTAACCTCACAGTAAAGAATCACCAATTTAGCCAGAAATATCAAAGACTCCATTTCCACAAAAATATCGTAGAGTTAACCTATGGGGCCTCTTCATAGATCGATCAACCATCAGTAATCGTATCGTGGTAGGCTTTTGGTCCCCTAAACCTAACTTCTTATAAATGGACAATGGAATGGGATTTATGTTCGCACCAAGATCACGTAGTTTCTTCGTGAACTGTAGCTACCACATAGTGCATGGAATAGTGAAGGCACCTGGATCCTCCTTCTTCTGCACTAGAGACCTTGTAGCAATAGGACTACTATGCTGCAACCTGTCATCATCTTCGAAACTAACTCACCTCTTCTTTGTTACCATTTCCTTCATATACTTAGTATATCCGACCATTCTCTCTAGAGCTTCTATCAAAGGAACATTGATGGAAAGTTGTTTCCACATAATAATAAACCGGCGATATTAACCATCTTCCATTTTCTTCACCAATCTCTATGGAAATGGTTGTGGAGGTCGAGGTATGGGGACCACTTTTTAAGTTAACTCTACATGTTTCATCGTTGCATCACCCACCTCTGTAATATGTTCTGCCACATCATCTTTCTTTCTCATATCTCTTTCTACTAGAGATGCCATAGTTTGTTCGATGGCATGCTTACCCGCTCGAGTAGTGATTGGCATGCAATGTCAATTATTCTTTGGTTTCTGGATAGTGTTTCTTGGAAAGATTCAAGGTTGTCACGGGTTCACTGTAATAGAAAACGGCGTCATCAGCAACTCAAGATGCTTTATCAAGAGTGCATGTGCATCCACCTTATGCCAAATTCCAGATAGTTTGCTTCTAATATTCTTGACATTCTCATAAGTTGTATCAAACCTCCTCAGCATCTTCTTCAAAATATCCTCAATATGCACAATACTACCTCCACCTTCCTTAGGAGAAGATTCCCAATTTTGAGGAGGGATATATGGCCCGACCTGACCATTTATGTTACCATAATTTTTCCTGTTGAAGTTGTTGTTGCGATTGTAGTTCCCATCTCGGACATATTAAACCTCTTATTTGTAGTTACCATAGTTCCAACCTTGGTTTCCTTGACCTTGATGCGAATTATCCTTGTTGTAACATTTGACATTTAGCTAGAAACACCCCGTCTAATCATTCAATGCATAAAAATCTTCTTCAAATTAATACTCTTCTATCGGCGGTGGAGTTCTAGTAAGATAGTTCACTACATTCCCCTTTTATGTGCCCCCGCTCACATTATTCAAGACAAATTCTATCTAAGTCCCCATCTGAGCCATCTCTTCACGAATCTCTTTTGTGGCTAGATTGTTTATAGTTTGAATAGAGAAGGTGCTTCAACTTGTGTTTGACTTTCTAGTGCTCCATACTTTGTTTGTGGAAGATATCTTCTTCATTTTCTTAGTGATATGTGCCCATGAACATTTGCCATATGACCCTCCAAAAATATATCAAGCATTTCCTTACTATAATCATCATGTCCCATATAGAATTACTGTTTAAATTACTCAACATCAATATGGTGGTTTACAATGCTTCGCATGAAGGCATGGAATGTATCCCAAGATCTACTCACAAACCTCCAGGTTAAGTGACAAAATTGTTGATCATTGGGAGGAACTTTCTAAAGAATGCATCTATCAACTACTCCCATGTATAGATAGATTTTTAAGGGAGCTCATTGAATCGTAGCACAGCATCTCCAGTCAATAATGGAGGGAACACCCTCAGACGGATAACATCCATATCCAATATGGTCAATCCAGCAAATAGGCTTCTTGTTGCAAGTATATGCGTCAAGCTACTATTCACCACCAAAGTATGCCCCGGAGGGAGCGATGGTAAGACAAGAGTTCCATCAGACTTTGCGATATTCACGTCGAACCTGGCTTGATGATTTATCTATATTCTTTGAGGGTCTTTGAACCTTAGTGGGGGTCAAACTTTATTTTCAGGTGGGACCATGTTTTTCCCTTCTACAGCTTGTGGGGGGTTGCATTATTATTCCATCACCTCCTTGCATATGATAAATCGAGGGTGCTTTAGTATTCATCATGCATAATGTTCTTACCAATTCTTGATAGTAAGCAGTGAGTTGTTAGCTTCTGGTCTATGTACTTGGCATACACTAGAGTATGACCCTTATAGAGGATAACATAAAAGAAAAGGTAAAATTAGGAAATAGTTGAATAATATTCATTAATGTAGTTATACTTAATCAAAAATCACAAATTCCCTAGTAGCGGAACCAATACTTGATACGCTGAAATTATACCTCCCTAAAGATGTATAAGCGATCTTTCTCAAGTAAAGAACCCAACTAGTACGTTGGGGTCGATCCCAAGAGGAATGTGGTTTTAATTTAAGTTTAACCCATTATTATATTTTTTTAGTTAAAGTATTTCCGACAAAGTTAAGTAAAGGGGAGGTTGTTTGTGAAACAAATTTATTTTGATGATAATGATTAGCAATTGAACAAGAGTAAACTTTGGTCTTTATCAAGATGAGAGAGTAAATAGGGTGTATGTTTTTCCCACAAATTCATAACGTAACATTCCTATTAGTAACAATCATTTTGTAGTGTATTACATGCAGAGATATAAGTTAGGTATCTCAAAATCCTTGGTCCGGCACTTAGAGAAATTCACCTGGCACCTTTGTTCGGCTATGTGTGTATAATTTACTAACACTTAGGATTATCTCATATTAGATATCATAATCGATGTATGACTTAGTTATTAATTCGCACCAATCGACACTATAATATCAGATAGTATCACACTAAATCTATGTTGATAATTATTTTCTTATTAACTAACTGCTTAGTCAGAAAAGTAGCAACAAGGTGAGTTCTAACACGTTAACTCGTTTAAAAAACTTCTAAATTGAAGAATTGCAAATGCATGCTAAAACACTACTCATGAATTGCTTAATTACGAGTTATGCTTTGTTAATCACTCATGGTTCCGACAACCCTACTTGTTGATTAGTTACCAGTATTAGGAATAACACAATTCATATTGATAGATGAGGAAATAATGAACTTAAGTATTAAGGATAATAAGCCCAGAAATTTCCCTTAAATTGCACAGAAAGATTCAAAACTAAATCAGGAAACCAATTATTTGCCCAAAGTTGCAAAAACAAACCTCCAAAACAGAAAAGTGAGACCCCGAAAAATTAATTAATGTGATAAGAGCCTCATATGTGTATAAAAAGGTTAAATTTATTTTCATTAAGTGTTTTATAGAATATATACTTTATTTGAAGTTATTTGGAGGTCAAAAGTCCATGAACGTCCAGGACGTTTAGCAGATGGTCTATAGATATGCTAGTGTGTCCTCCTATATTTACCTTGTTTTTATGTAGTAGGGAAGATCCTAGAATATTAATAGGCATGTTAAGGGTCAAAACGTACGGGTAAGACTCCACGAGGACAACCCTAAGAGCCCTCAAGGAGGAAACAAATGTTGGACAAGGAGGCTGCCCAAGGCAGCGCGCTGCTGTAAGATTGGGAGACCAGCCCCGCATCACGGGCCTGAGGTTGACTGTGTGACGCACGCCCAATACGAGGCAAACTGCCTCAAAAAAATTTTGGTGCAGAATCAGAGGGTGTCTTCGCGACGCTCACCCATTTCCCAGGTTCGATTGCGTTGTCGTAAAGTAAATTTTGACATGTCTAAAAGTCCCAATAAGTATGGCGGTGTTTTTGTAACTTAGGAAGACGGTTATAAACTGTTTTATTACTTATTTAACCCCTTTTCCAAAACAAAACCCCAACACCCATTATGAAATCAAAATCCCAAATTTCTCTTCTCTTCCAAATCCTCTCAAACATCCATTGGAGGGAAAACTCAAGTTCAAGCCAGGGGCTGGATTTTCATGGTTTCTTCTTCAATTTTTCGTGGGCCTACCATGTAGAAATTTATGGTGATCCTTCATCCTTTGTTATCCATTCATCTAAGGAGTCAATCAAGGATTTTCAAATATAATTCAAGGACCAAAATTTCCAAATTCGAAGATGGCCATAGATTCTTTCTCAAATTAATTTCAAAAGCATGTTTATGATAAATGGATGATTATCTACTTTTTTTGAAGATAAATTTAAGTCCAATTTTATGATGAACCCATGATCCCCCTAATTTCGCAAATTGGATTATAATGTGGGTTACGGGTTTATACATTTGATGTTATTGAGTCTATTGATAATTGGTTACTTTTGTGTAGCATAACCCCTACATATGAATTTCTACATGAATGAGTGGTCTTAAGAATTATTAGGAATCTTATATCCAAGTAATGAAGATGTGTTGTCTCCTATGTTGTAATGTTGTTGTGTATAGCCTATAGTTCCTATTACTCAACAGGTGAGTTGTCTAAGGTTTAAGGACTTTAACATGTATTGTGACCTTTGTAAGGTTGCTGCCTAAATATTAGGATTATTGCCATTATATAATTATGTTTTCCAATGTACACACACTCACACATTACGAATGCTTGCAAGTAGTATAGGTTCATGGTGTCTAAATGAAAGGGTATTCTCATATGCACTCATGTCTACTACTATGCATGTAAAATATATGTGTCCATGAAAAATGTTATGTGTCCCTCAACTAGGATGAATTGATAGGTGTACTACTGTGGATAAGGGTATGGGACCTTATTTATGCATTGCACATGTATGCCTTGATAGGATAGTTCGTAGGTGGCTATCTATGTCTATGAATATGTAAGATATGATGTATTAGGTTATATGATGAATTATAAATATTCATTGTATCTAAATGTGTTTATGTGAAAGGATTTCTTGTGTTGTTACACCTAAGCATTTATGCATAAATGAAGTAAAGCATGAACATGTTTTGGTTAAAGGGTGTTTATGTGAAAGATTTGATCATATATAGGTGTACACACATGTATGATAATTAAGTCAATATAGGGGCACTTGGAAGGTGTTACCAACACTACCCTAAACATGATGGTGATTTACATATGATATGTCCATGTGAAACATCTTCTCACATGACTTAGGTTGATGAAATCTCATATATGACATATGAGCTAAGCATATGAGGAGTCAATCTCGAAGCCTATATTTTATTAAGTAAAGATTATAATGTATTTTCAATAAAGGAAACTTATCTTAGTACTAAGTAAAATTAGATGAGGGGTGCCACTTCCCAATGTTGGAAGGCTTGTTCACCGTAGTCCTCACGAGGTGGATACCTACAACGCCTCAATAAGAATAAAGAGGGTTTCTATAAGTGGATAATTGAAATACCCCATTTTTCAAAAAGAGGGTTTCCACATATACCTCCAAGTTCCACAAACTTTTCTTTCCCAATAGGATCTAGCAAGTGATATCACTTAGTATGCTAAAATGTGTAAATGTTCTACTTTGAATAAGTAGAGCACTATCCCTTGGTGTAAGGCTCTACAATACAAAATTCCATGTAGCACCCATGGTCTTAGTTAAGGTTAATGCTATAGCTTCCCTAACGTAAAAGGGACAATGAAAGTAAAGAAATGGACCCTAACTAGGATAATCTAAGGGATGTTGCTTATTTTAAGTGAGGTTATAGGACTTGACTTATGCATTGCACGAATAGCTCTTGAAGGGAGTGGTAGGAAGAAGTTTTATATGTATATATATATGTATATGTATATTACTCTTATGCATGAAATTATGGTATTAACCTACTTGTTATGATAATATGCATAGTATGAGTCCGTGGTGTCTATTTGATGTTGTCTCACCTTATATGCATGAAGTTTGACTTATTGTATAAGAGTTTTATGAAGTTTTACTAAAAGGCATGATGCGTGTTTTCTAACCAAATGTCCTCTTTAAATGTATTTTTTTGCATGGTTGTCATACATAGTGCATTCTTGTACTAACTACATTCTTCTTCATCTTTTACCACAAAGTGTAGGTGTTGATAACTAGAGGATGTCTCTTAATGTGAAGGTCTTGGATAGCTTCCCCAAGTTCAAGGAATGGGATCCTTATGTTTCAAGAATTTCCTATGTTATGTTCTTAATTAAAATTATGTAAAAGTTGATATATTATATTATGTTTTTAAAAGGACTGTGTTCCTATTCTATTATATGATGTTGAGTCTAAGACGACAAAAGACACTAAGAGTCTAACTATTTAGTATGACTTATATTTTACATATAATAAAAGTGATGTTCTAGCATATGATGTGCTATAAAAGTTTTAAATTTTCACCTAATTTTACAATGACGATTTGATGAATGATAACTATGAGCTTGTATAAACCCTCCGAGAAGCCAAGTACATCATTTTACTTCTAGGGGTTGCTCTCCGGTCATGACAATAATCTAGAACTATGGTAGTAGTAGTTAACCCCAATAATGAGGTTTAATGCCCTTTTTATGGAAAATAAAGTCTTAATGAAAAACGAATTCAAATAAGGAATGTTTTGTTCAGGCACGCGGGTAATAGTTAACAGACCACTGACGGGCCGTCTATTGATCGACGGTTCGTGGATTTCTTCTGTCAGTCACGACTTAGAGAAACATTTAGCCTCAGTATTGAATCTTCTCTGAATCAAACGACGCACAAACAACACGGTCCGTCGATGCTCATCCATGAATACACACTTAAATTTTTAAGTATCAGGTACTAGAACCCTTATAGTCACAAACTACAGTTTACCAGTACAGTCAATCGATATTGACCTACCGTTGATACTTGTCGTGGTTCCACACATAGTCAGAATTCCCTGATTTCTTCCAATGTCTGGGCTGCTCATATAGGATCATCATCTACAAGACATTCATTTAACGACGAATCGTCTATTGCCTCCGTAGTTCCTATTTCTGTATATTCTCAGTGTCTCCATCATTTTATGACTTAACATCTTTCGTGCAAAGCAAGACAAAAAACTTGTCAAAATCAATACATAAAGGCTCTAGACTCCCACAACTCTTAAGTGAAATGCATTAGCAATACCATAAAACCACGATAAATCAGAACTCAATAAAGAGTTAACCTACGCTATATGTTAGAAAACTGTTAGTGAATTATTATATACTTTGAATTAGCATAATTTACTATTCGAAATGAAATATAATTCAATTGATATAAAATTAAATATATTAGATAACTTTTCATGAACTATTATATTTTTTGAGTTTTCAAAATTTACTGGTTGAAACAAATTTTAATTTATTTTAGATAAATTCATACGAAGTATTCAATTTAATTTAGATAAGTTTTCATAAAAATAATATCGTTTTTGCGGCGATATTTAATCAATGCAGATAAGTATTCGTAAGAAGTGTTTTTGGAGAAAAATATATTGAGAACAGGTGAGACAAAAAGTCTATCATGCACTGTTCGACAGATCTGTATTTGAAGTTAGTTCCTCAACGTCCATGTTTCGTATTAATTAATATTTTTACACTATCATGCAACATTTTTGACGATGTATTGTGCACAAGATCAACAATTATTGTATAATATTGTATTCTTAATTAAAAAAACAATATACTATTTTTGAATTTAGTTTCATTTTGATATAATTAAATTAAATTTAATGAATAAGAGCAACAAACGCTCATCTAAAAAACCTGCCTTAAATTCAAAACAGATCCATGCTTTGACAATTTTTTTCTTTGATCTATATCAGAACACACAAAACTTTATGAAAACAAATATGATGAGCCCATATGCTACTTTAGTATGCAAATTCTAATTTATATTCTTCTAATAATATATCTAGCATATAACTGATATTTTTTCTTGCTTCTTGATAACACTCAATCAAATATAAAGACATAAGAAATACTCATCTATAACCACAGTAGATGCGATAACATAACATGTCACTACAGTGTGGCGAATTTTTTTTTTTCTTCTCGTTCATGTAAACACCCAGATGTGTGACTCTTATCAAGTAGATTTAACCATAATTTTACATAAAAGAAATACTTAAACATCAAAGTAAACCACACTCAACCCGCATCCTGTGATATTTGCAGTATAAGAACGTATGAATTAGTGACCTCAATTTGTGGTAATAGCTTCACTTTCTCGAGAATTCAAAAATTAAATAAAAAAGTAAAACCAACTTTAAGAGTCTCCAAGATAATTATATATCACATCACAATAAAAGATTGATTGTATTAATTACTGCAACTAATCTTTACAATGAAATCATTAAAGCTAATTTAAGTACAAAATTCCTAATTTATATCAAGTAGATTCTAATTTTTCCGTTCATGAGAATGACGATTGAATCTATGAGATTTTCCTTTTTCCTTTATGATTTTGTCTTTCTTTTATTTGCTTGGTACTTCATCTCCTACATCTTCTAGTCATAGTTTTTCATTTTGTAAAATGTTATCTATCTCTTTGCAAACATTGAAAGATATGTGAAAGTAAAAAAATTCTAGTTTCACAATGAAGATTATAGAAAGAGAATAGTGTGAAAAAAGAGAGAAGTTATTGTTTTAGTTTCAATCTACAAAAATTAAAAAATAGGAGAGAAGTTTTTCTTTTAAGTTTCAAGTTTGAAAACTCTTACTGATAAATATTTTAATAAGAATTCAATATCATTCACATTCAAATTCAAATTCAAATTCAAATTTTATTCAAAGAAAAACTGATGAAATATAACTCTATGTAGCTTTCATTTTATACTAATTATTTTGCAATTCAATGATGTATAACTATGTGCAATAATTTATTGTGATACAAACATTTAAACAACAAATATAATATCCACAAGTCATAACCATATGAGAATTGTAAATACATTTTTTTTCTCTTCATAACACACCTTTATTTTGTGGTTGATCTTAGTGTAATAAAAACATTTGAAAAGACTTATTTTGACCGTAGCAATATATGAATGACAACGGTTTACGAACCGTTTGATCTAATCGTATTATGATAGGTTTTTTGCAACGGTTTTGTGCAACGATAGGAAAATAGTTGCCATAGATCTCTATTGAAACGGATATAAACTCGATGTCATAGGAAAATCTATAGCAACGGATTATTAGCCAAACGTTACAGTTTCTTATATGTTGTAATGACATTTTATGGAACGATTTTTTATGCTATAGCAACTGTTAAACTTGCATATTGTCATGGTAGTCTATTGAAACCACCAAATGGCATATTGCAGTGGTTAAATATACTAAATTATATTAATTTAATTGTAATAATTATTTGTATATACAATAAAAATCTAGCACATAAAAATTTATAAAACTCTTAAATTAATCTATTTTTGGGTTAACAAACACAATACTTAAAACACCAATAACAAGAGTTATAACTCAATCAACTAATAACCAGCTCCTACAACAAGCCTGTTCAAAATCCTCTCTCGATATAGTTTCTCTATCCATACTGTTCTTTAATTCATAACTTATCTTTACATTTCTGTTTAATATTAAGAATGTAAAAATACTTATACTTGCACTCCATTTATACTTGCTGGTGGATCGCTTTTGGGCAAGGCTTTTACTAATTCCAGAATGCATGATTCATGGCCATCAAAATAAAAACTTGCACAAACAATAAGTTTCTATAGTGAAACATGTATACATTCAATACTTGAAACTTTAAAAACAAAAGTTAATTCCTAACTCAAATTGAATAGGGAAAGCACTTAACTAAAAATTTTTAACAATGGTGGAAATAAACTGACACTCTATATGTTCATCCATATAGTTAAACATGAAATATTTCAGCTGGTTCAAGACCTCCATATGGACCATTCTCATAAAGAAGTTTTATATAGAAAAAATGTTATGTGTTGCCAGATATGCAAGGGTTAACCATAACATATCAACTTCATTAGTTTAATATTTTTGTTATTAGATATAGTAGGAAACACAACTAAACATGACAATATGTATACCTTGAAATACAAGAGAACCCAAACATTTAAAACCATACCTAAGTACAACAATTGACAATTTCGAAAGGGAAAACACATTTTTTCTTCAAGACTTTTAATTCATCTACTCAAGGTGTTCTTGATGTACAATATGGATATCACTAGATTTTCAAACAGGATCAAGTTTAGGTAAACACAAATCTAGATAATTTCATATTTTGATTAAAAATACGCATGTGTTGCCTTTTGATGTAAAGAAATGTCTTTTCTGAGTATGAAGTTCGAAATATAAAAGACGGAGAGATTCATTGAACTGAAGCATTTTTTAGTCTTAAAAATAAAAAAGAGTCATAATTATTAAATGGTGAATTTCATTTAAATTCTTCATGTCTTGTTGATAGAAATCTAATATTGTAAAGCTCAAGAACTCACCATAAACTCATCCTATGACCTTAAATCTTTTATAGATAAAAGGAGTAGCAGAAGCAAATCATTGTGTCTCAAAGCATGATCTCGAAGTGTGTAACATAAACGGAACCACAAAACCATAAAAGAGAAGTATATACACCATAAGTTCTTTAAAATAATTAATTTTTAGAAAAGATGTTTATCATATATTGCTAAATGAAAAACAATAACAGATGGATCAAAATTCACACTAATATATTTTTCAGTAAGGAATTGTCTTACTCTCAATCACACATGAAAGAAAACTAAAATCTTTCATATTATTTAAAGAAGCATGAAGACACTTTGATTTTCTAGAATTTCAGTGAGATAAAAGAGATGATGCTGACCTATTTTGTGGAAGCAAATTGAGGCTATTTTTTTCGAGTCCCCAAATTCTACTTCGACTTTGCTTTTCACTGAAGTTGAATCTCAATAAAATGTAGATCAATACAAGAAATTTAAATTTATTTACTACATACTAATAATTACAAGTTTTCTAGTTGAGTTATACTTATTACAAAGTTATCAAATTATCTTTTAAAAGTTAATTATACATTCTCAAAAACTAATACATAGAATTAATTCATAAGCAACATACCTTGCCAATCATTAGATCAGATTTCGGAAAGCAATTCAAAAATGAGAAATCTAAGTCAGATTTCCAACTCACATAAGTTTTTCTGCTTGCGAGTACATCCATTATGTATGTTATAGTCAATGCAATGCCCATTTTCAATACTATTTTTTCTCAAATATAACCACATAGAGATCAGTCCATACCTTGCCAATTATCGGAAACTCAAGCTTATAAGCAGGATCTGCAAGATCAGCTATCATTGTCAGCTCTCCTCGCCGTAACTAGTATGAATATCTCTTCTTGTGTATCGTGTTATATTATTAGCTTTACATTCGTCTCCTGCAATGAATTGAAGTTGTTTCTCATGTGAATAGTAAATCTCTTCTTGATGGATTTTCCCCAATTTGCACCAAGTTGACTTCTATTACCTGAATATGAATTACAGGGGACCTCATGGATGCTTTTGTTTCCTCCACATTGTTCAAGTAATTGTTCCCAACATATTAACTTGCCTATGCTCTTTATATTATCATGTAAAAATCTTCTTGAGACTCTTTTTGTAAAATCACATGCTCCTTGTAAGGGTTGTATTCAACTTCCATTTTAGGAAACATAAAAGCAGGAAATAAACCATCAAGTATATGGTGTATGCACCAAGAAAGAATGGGATCAGAACAATATAGAACAAGAAATTATCAGTTGGAAAAGCAGGTCCCTTGAAATGCGTCGGAACAGACTGACATTTTGAGCTATTGGTAAAAACACGTAATGTGCAATGCTTGATCTGTTAGCTTTTGCCAGAACATTCATGGCCACTTTTTGTTAACGAAAAATTATTTTATAATTCAAGAGCAGATACAAGTCTATTTCAAAAATAGATCTACGAAGTACCAACTGTAGAAAAGTCATAACACAAGCTATATTCTATTATAATAGGAAATAGATAAAAAATCATGTAAAAAAAAAGAGGTTCTTCAAAAATGAAAGAACTAGTAAAGGACAAAAGAGGAAAGTAAGAAGATTGATGATCATATCCAATACAGATGAACACATGGATATTCACAATAGCTATTTTACATCGATAACTCGGAAACAATCCAACCAAAAAATGCAAAAAAAAAAGGATGATCGGTTACAAGTTACAGATATGGATATAGCTCAAGAGACCATGGCTGACTCGGCCGGAAGTAGGAATGGCTGGCCGGAGTAGATGACGTTGTGCTTTGGATTGTGATGATTGACAGAGAAAATCAATTTTTGAAGTAGTAGGAAATTTTAGTACCAACCAGTAGCTAATTTTTGTTTATTCCATTTTTATGTTTATATCTCTCTTCCTTCCTGTTGCTGTAACGTAAATATTCAACAATAATGAAAGTGTATTTTTGACATCCTACAAAAGTGAGATGTTAAATCAGTGAAGACATCATCTATGTGAGGGTAATCTAACCTAATTAAATAACACATGGACAACCAATACACCATCAACGTTAAGCTAAATATGCTCTAAAGTAGTAAATTTTATCATAACTACAAAAAAACAGTAAAACCACAATAGCTAATATTTAATGGGAAAAAAAACCACAATCAGATAAATACATCAAATAGACTAACCACACCCAAAGATTAAACACGAATGAAGAGATTCATGAATTAAACCTCAAAACACCTAACATGTAGTTTATTTAACTATAACATTAATGATTGAAGAAGAGAACCTTCAGTAGTTGAAGAAAAAAACCTCTAGATATCTAATATTGTACAAGAAAACATACAACCCTCAATTTCGGTAGATTTAACTAGGGATTTTAAGAGATAAATATGTTTAGATTCGAATTCGAAAATGGTTTTATGTTAGCCTTAAAATGAGAGAAATGAAGATCTTACCTGCAATGCTTCCGAACTTCTATTTTCGATTGATCTGCTATGAATGGATGAAAATTAGGTTAAAGAGAAGAACAATGAAATCTTTTGTGTTCTTAGATGAAGAGATGGGAAATAAGCTTAGAAAATGTTTTCCTCGTTTGTATGAATATCTTATACAGAGAAAAATAAATTGTATTTAAAAATTAGTTAAAGATAATATATAATGAAAATATTTTTGCGGTTCATAAAAAATAAATGTGAAAAATTATGGAGGGATTTAATAACTGTTCCAATAGAAAAATATGTCTCATTAAATGTTGCCATAGATGACTTTATGGCTATGGTTCTTGCAACTGTTGCAATATGTGGGTCTATTGCAACAAATTTCACACAACGGCAATGGATTTATTACCTAGTCGTAGCAATAATACCCAATTCTTTTGGCAACGGTTGATTTTGTTGCAATAGACCCTCTATAGTAACGGTTGCGTATGTGTTGCTATATTTTCCGTTGTAGTAGGGCTTATTTATAGAAGTGAAAAGTCTTACAAAAATTCTAATTCGATGATAGAAGGCATAAGAAAGGATCTACTTATTCACCATTCTCAGCATAGTTTAATGTAACACTTCGAAAGTCTAAGATGTATCCTAGATCCTAACATAGGTTTCAAAAGGTTTAGACACTGTTTTAAGGTCAACATTTATGAATATAAGTCATATAGGAAGTTTCGACATTAAAACATCATGCAATATCCATGACATCCGGAAACTAGTTCAACGGGGTGCTAGTGTGCCTTTTAGCCAATTTGACTAAGTTAAGGAGTCGGAAAAGGATGAAAATTTGTGGAAGTGTGTCTAACATGTTTTAGAGTAAGTTCATAGTCGAATCGTCTAGGTACAACTTATGTACCATGGTTTGACAATACTTTCATTGTTTTTTCCTTATGATTGGTGTGTGTTTAGAGACTTTTTGTAGTAATCGTAACGTGTTTTTATCTTTGTTTTGAAGGAAAGGTAACCAAAGACAAAATGAAGAAGGAATATAAGATTTAGGGTAGAGGTGACCCACAAAGGCCATCGACGGACCCACAAAGGAATATAAGATGCCAGTTGAAGGATGAAAAAAAGATGCTTACTCTTGACTTATAGAGGCAGTTGACGGTCCCTCGTTGAACGAAGAACCTTCGGTGGGGGTCGTCGATTGAAGAAACATTTTGGACGTTTTTCCTTATGTGATTTCCTTTTAAGTTAAGAAAATATTTGTTGTATATATGATGCAGAACCTCTTTTTTGGGGTTTGATTCTATTACTACTATTCTTAGTTTGTTTGTGGAAATTGGGGTTTTGCAATTTTAGAATTAATTCAAGTTGAATTTCAGGATTTTCTTCGAATTTGTCAACATAAGTTCATGATTTATTGTTTATCCAATGTGAATTGTGTTTTCTATGCATGGGTATCTAAATACACAACTAGGGTTGTAGGAACCATGGGTGATTGACAAATTAAACCCAGCTTAAGAACAATTCTCAAATAGGTTATTGCATGCATTGTAAATTCTTTCGCTTAGAATTCTTTTTAACGAGTCCACGCGTTAGAACTCGTCTTATTACTATTTGTCAGACCAGGGAGGTTGTTAATAGGGAAAGAGTTATCAACATGGATTTAGTGGGATACTATCTGATAGGCTAGTTTTGATTGGTTCTAAGTAATAATTATTTCATACATTGAATATGATGCTTAATATAAAGTTAAGGCAAGGGTTAGTAACTTATACACACATAGCCGGAAGAATGTAGGGGGTGAAATTCTCTAAATGTCGTACCTCGGATTAAGAGATACCTAACTTATCACTTTGCATGTGAAACACTAGGGAAGAATTATTATAGCTAGGACTACGCATGAACCTATGGGGAACACTTACACCCTAGATTCTTTCACAACTTGATATACACCAAAGATTTACTCATGTACTTGTTTTACTTAGCAATATTAAAAGACATATGTTTCACATAATTCCCCTGCTTATTACCTGTTTTTGGAATGGAATTGACTAAATAGAAGTAATCGTATATTGAAAGTTAATTCTATACAATTTTATTCATGTGATTGACTCCAACATAATACACTTATACATCTTTATGGAGGTTTAATTTGATCATATCAACTTTTGGCATCGCTGTTGGGAAAGTCGATTTTAGATTAACTTTAAATACATTATTGAATTTTAGTCAATAATTTTCTAATTTTACTTTTTTCTTTTGTTTATGGTTATCTCAGGTCTACTTCTAGTGTATGAAAGTACACGGAGCCTAGAAGAACCAATAATTCCATTCGATCTTGAACTTAACCGGACACTCTAAAAAATAAATAATCAGCAGAACCCAGCTACTAATGGCCGATCCAACAGTAAATAGGCCTATAGTGATACTCCACGATGTGCTACTAAAAGTTGAGTCGTTCATTTTTCCGGAAGATTTTGTTATTCTTGATTGTGAAGTAGATTTTGAAGTGCCCATTATTCTTCGGATGCCATTCCTTGCTACAGGTAGGGCCTTAGTTGATATAGAAAAGGGCAGATGAAATTTTGGTTGAACAATGAAGAAGTGACCTTCAACATTGGTAGGTCTATGAGGCAGAGTTGTGAGCTCCAATTAGTATCTTCTATATCCTACAACGAAAAGATGAAGAAGTACCATGACCTAAAAATTGAAAAACGAGAGTTTATGGTTGGGGATTTTGTAATCTTATACAATTCTAGTTTACGCTTGTTTGCAGGCAACCTCAAGTCCAAATGGACTGCACTTACTTGATCAACTATTCCCTCACGTAGCAGTTAAGTTGGAAACCAAGGAGGGTATCTTGTTTAAGATGAATGGACAACGAATAAAAACCTATTTAGGGCATGCTTAATCATAAATGATTTAATTGAGGCATACTATCTAGATGATGTCTGAGTAATCAAGCGTCTTCAGTCATGCTGCGATGTTAAACTAGGAGTTGGTTGGGAGGCAACCCAATACGTATAGTTTTCTTTCTAGTAATGGTAGCATGTTCTGCTAATGGGTTTTAAGTTTGCATGCACATCACCAAAAATTCTGCAGAAAATGACTCCACAACATTCACTAACGTATACATCGACGGACCATCACGCACGCGACGGACCGTCGGATAAATCCGTCGTGCCAGGTAAGTCTTTCATTTATTTTCAAAATTAGGACACACGTGGCAGAACCCATGACGACCGTTGCATCTGCGAATGACCATTGTCGGGGACTCATTGCGTTATTAACCAGCATACCTGACCCGACCCGGCTAAGGAATTTTAAAATTTTCAACCTTCAAAACCCCCCACCCCTTCATTTGAACAATGTCTTTCCCTCTTTCTGGCATTCCCTCCCTTTCAAACTTCCAACTTCCTACCTCTCTTTCAAGTGATCACTTCCCCGAATCGCTAATTCACGAAATCTTCTTTCTACTGGTCGGAGTCTACTGTTGTGGTTCTTCTCTTGATAACCAAGTGCCTCACTTGCTTGTTTTTCTCCTTTTCTCAGGTATGTGTCTCTGTTCTATATCAATTTACATTGCATTTTTGTTTTTCAATTAGTATTACCCTATTTCATTTTTTGTGGGTCATGATTCTTTAATGCAATTTTGTCTGACCTAGGTTGAGAATCCTAAAAATTGCCTTGTCAAAACTCGAGAAAGTGGTGCTTTAGCATTGCTAGTTTGCTAGGTACTTGGGTTATAAACATGTAGGTTAACACTAAGTATTCCATTTGAGTCACAGGGGATGATTGTGGCATCCTCAGGTCTATCATTGAATGAAAGAACGAGACCCCGATGATGGACCATCATAGGGTCTATTCCAACACCCAACTATTCATTTTCTTAAGTGTCCTCTGATGGACATCTAAGACAAACCGTCAGTAACAAGACGGTCCGTCCTGCAGAACCGTCATGGTTGTCAGAGACCCTTGTCCTAAGGGTCTCCATTTTTTTCAAGTGTCCTCTGATGGACATCTACGGCGGACCATCATACCCACGACCGTCCGTCCTGTACAACTGTTCTGGTTTTTAGAGACCCTACTAAGGGTGTCCAATTTTTTTCAAGTGTCCTCTGACGGATATCTACAACGGACCGTCATACTAACGATGGTCCGTCCTGCACAATTGTCATGGTTGTCAGAGACCCTTGTCCTAAGGGTCTCCAACTTTTTCTAAGTATCCTCTGGCGGACATTTGAGAGGGACCGTCATTCACACAACGGTCCGTCCTTCACAACCATCATAGTTGTCAGAAAACCTTGTTCTAAGGGTCTCTATTTTTTAAAATTTCCTCTAAAAGACATCTACGACTAACTCTCATACCCTTGAAGGTCCGTCTTGCACAACCGTCATGACGGTCAGAGACCCCTCTCCTAATGGTCTCCATACTTTTTCTAAGTGCCCCATGACAGACATCGACAAGAGACCATCACAATCACGATGGCCCATTCTACTTATCCGTAACAACTGTCAGACACTTTCCTTCAGGGTTCTCCACATACACATCGATGAAGTAAGACATGATGGACCCCATGATGGTCCGTCATTCTAACGACAAGTCGTCACCTGGTCCATCGTAGTTCACTATTACTTTAGAGAAGTCATTAAAGCTTTGGTCTTATGTTTATATTATGTATTTCTGTTTGTCTTTTTTGCTCTTTCTAGTACTAATAATGATTCTTTACAGGTAGTATCTCTAATGGAACCGAAATAAGATCGAGTTTATGCACGTGGGCACTCAAAGTCTTTCACCCCTATTTTCCCGACTGGTTATAGGCTTTGATTATGACCATGATCCCAAATACGTGGCCACAGGCACTGCTACTCCAGCAGGAGCTGCATATGCAACAAAATCTACACCCAAAAAGGTGGCGTCCGGTGTAGTCATTGCTTCCTAGTATGCTGAGGAGCGCACATTGACTGACACACCTTCTGGGTCCTCTACATAAGAAGAAGGAGCATCTGGTTCATTAGGAGTTTTGTGGTCAGACTAAGCCTCCGGGTCCACAGAAGTCCCTGCCCCCACCACAGCTACATAGTCTGCCTCGTGTTATGAGCCTGACAGTCGTGATTCCACTCCAAGCGCTCCGTCTGGTGCTCTAACCGCGGTTCACGACCAGCAAAACCAGTGGTGTGTAAATAGGCAATACTAAGTGTATTCAGATGCCAAGTTTCTAAATGATAAAGGCGTCATGACACGGTCCCTTACATTGGAGAGGCGGGTCATTACGGGGACTCTCCCACCATGCCAGATATCCACAATCGCTTCACCAGACACCAGCTAAACAAAATAGCTCATTTTTTGGGGCGCTTATTTGAGGAGTTTGTCTGAGAGTTTTATGCCTCTTATGTGGCTACTCTGTAATCACAGATTGATAGGCGGGCTGCCCCCGCAAAACAGGCCCCACTTGAGCACGTCTGAGTACATGGCATACAGGTCGACATCTCCTTGCCCGCCATCCGCTGGTATCTGTACGGCGAGGATGTTGATGCCAACAGGACCCCTCTCATCGCCGAGTTCGACTATCGGTGGAAATTTTTTAAAGATGGCCAGTTTTTGTGTGAGCCTTCGCTGAGAGATACCACCAAGAGGTGGATGACCTTACACTTATCTATTGATGGAGAGGGTTCTGACTAGGTAACGGAGCAAAAGGGAGCTATGATGAAGTCTAACATGACCTTCACGGCTATGTTTTTATGGTTGATTGTCCGCCACTATTCATACCCCACGGCTGCTGATAATATAGTTACATGGGATCACGCAGTTCTGATGGCAGCGGTAATAGCCGGGCTTGATGTGGACTTCGCTTGGCTTCTAGAGGAGGTCATGCACGAGAGGGATTTTAAGGTCACCACTACATACCCTTTTCCGTGCATGATATTTTCCTCATGAAGGTCCGCAAGTGTGCCCATATGGCACATTGATCAGCTTAAGACTTTGTTCGGCACTATTGATATCGGCCTTATCAGGGATGAGGCCAATGAGTTGGCTCCACGCAGAGGGACCCATCCAGAGGTTCCTCCACTTGGTGATAATCAAGATGACGCTGTAGCGCATGCTCAAATGTCTACGTAGGCTGCTTCTAAAAAAACTGACACTACCCTGGTCGAGTCTATGGTGGGTAGTAGCACTACCGCTAGCTCCTCTCGATCAATCCCTTTCCTCGCTCTGGTCCAGCTTTCTAGGGTCCAGAAACTAGAGGCTAGGATGGCCACACTTCTGCATCACATCCAGTGTTGGATGCAGAGTTCTATTGCTTAGGCGAAGGAGCGCTTGGAACGAAAGATGGCCCAGCACAAAGAGCGAAAGATCACTGAGATTCATCTATACTTAGATGGTTTTTATTTATGGATGCTAGCCCGGCCAGTCCCTCAGGTTGACGTATTGACCCTTCAGGATGCGGTTGAGAGTCTGCGAGCTGATATTGATATCATCCTAGAGGCTAGGGTGCCTGAGCTTAGGCCCCTTCTACAGATGCTGCTGAGGACACAGTGTTGGCGGCTTTATTCGCCACTTCTAAGATTCCACCACCTCCCCCCGAGAGCATGCTTAGAGGCACAGGGGTCGAGAGGAGAATGAGTCTAGGGAAAGGAAGAAGGAGCTCCTTGAAATGGAGGTTACGAGGAGAGCCTCGATTACTGATGAGGAGGCGCGTCAGATCATGGCTGTAGATTCAGCTGCTGGGGCATCTAGCTCCAGATATGTGGGGACAGCGGTAGGCACTACTGATAGTGTTGTTGCTGATGAGGACACTACTGAGGGTGTCCATACTACATATTTCGTGGGTTCCGGGGAATCAAACCCACCAACTTGCTGATCGCTGGCGCTTTGCGCCCAGGTTTTGCTTCACCTACCACTCTCATAATTAAGTTTTTTTATGAATTGGGGACAATCGCATATCTTTTTGTTGGAGGTGGGGTAAATGGAAAGTGAGTGCTATGGTGAAGTAAGAGTAGCCCAATTCACGATCCTCTTTTGGGGTTTTCTTGCCTGTGTTCTTTTTCCCCAAGAGACTGATTATTTTTATTGTTGAACCGGCGTGTCTATATCTTGTGTAAATAGTATAACTCTGAAGCATGATAGCTAAAACAAAACTGATATCCTGATGTAATGAAAAAGATGCATGGCTAGTCTTATTAATTGATAATTGTATGGCTCTAAGCATGACATAGAGATAAAACACTGCATGACCCTAAGTGTAAGACTCGAACTAGGTGTCTGATAATATGGTAAAGTAATGAGATGTCAAGTGAGTGTGATAAAAATTTGAATAGTCCACTATTTGTACTGAGCTAGAAATTGTGTGGTTAGTCCAGCTAAAATTAAACTGTAATAGACAATTAAGAAAGGATCATAGTCCCTTGTTCAATATATACAACTTTTAGCCTAAATAATAAAAAACGAATGAAATTAATCCCTCTTTGATCCAAATGATTTGAGCTTTATATAGACCTTTCTTTTTCACCCCAACTGATCTTTTCTTGGAATAATGTGTTGGCTCTTGTCCCTCCTTTGACACGTGCACCTCAGCTTATGTCAAAAGCTTAAGTTGAGGGTGGCTAATGCAGTAAACAACCTTTTCGTGGCCCTGATCCAACTTTGGGTATTGTGTTCTTTGATTAATGGCAAAGACATGAGTTGAGGGTGGCTATTATGAGGAATGCTTTGGAAAGTGGTGTTGAAAGAACAAAAGAGAAAGAACAAAAGTAAAGTGACTCAAGAACTAGTTGTAAGAAATGCCAAATAATATATGTATATGTATATATATATATATATATATATATATATTAAATACAAGAAAGAAAAGAAAAGAGTCACTTACACAAATAAAGAAAGAAGGGAAAATAGCAAGGTGAAACAATATGAGAAATTGTGCGAAATAAAACTATAAAAACTGGTGTGTTTAGCCGATATGTCAAGGAAGACAAAAAGTCACTAAAGTATACCTAAATATACCCTACCTGACCCTGAGCCTATTTTACAAGCTAAGAAAGTCCTATCGTGATCCTAAGAGTTGTATGGATAACTTAAAGTAGTGAAAATAAGGGCAAACTTATAACAATAAGTATGTATGAGTTATGAATTTGTTATGAGAGTGAGTGTCGAAAAGTAATCCTTATACTCTAACTGAAATCATTGTTTGAAAAATTAGGATGTTGTTTTAAATTGAGGACACTAGTTGCAATACCGGAAAAATAAGCACCTCGGTGAGAAATTGAAGAGGATAGGTGTCAGTGCATGGTGAGTCTGTTTCATGGTTTGGTTCCTCATAATTCAAGCCTAATAGTGATAACATGCATAAACATTATGACAGTGGTCGGGATGGATAGCAAAATGATTGTGAAAGCTAAAATATGGATACTATTGTACAAAGATTTTGTAGTGAGTCATAGTGAGCTTGAGGAAAAAACAACGAATTTAAGTTGAGTGTGTTGATATATCGTGGTTTAACGGTACTTTTAATGTTTTTCATAAAGTTTAGTGTGTGTCTAAAAGCCTTTCTGTATTGATTTTTATGTAAGTTTCTCCTTCTTTGCAGGAAATATGTCCAAAGATGAACGTGGAAGTTTTTGAGCGATGAAATGTAGAAGATAACAACTACAGAGCTTATGACGGTACGTTGAGACTGTGAAGGTCCGTAGGTGGCATCTTAGTGAAGCTGCTAAAGGAATATGGGGAAGTATGACTTTGTGTGGGATTACGATGTCCACGTACGTCCTGCTTGTTCGTCGCAATGATCAGAGAAGAGTCCTAGTACCTAATTTCCAAGAAGATTAAGTATTATGAAACGCAGACCCTCGACGGACTTTCGTGCTTGGAACGGTCTGTCATACCTGTCCGTTGAGGGAAATGAAGAAAGAAGCAAAACAATTTGTGAAGTATAGGACGACCGAGGCCATGACGGCCCATCGTGACCACGACGGTCCGTCACGAGGTCCGTCGACTCGGACACGTTATGATAGATTTTCAGTAATTAAATCCTTCTTTAATTAGGTTTTTGTTTTTATTATAAATAGTTTGAAAAAACTAATTTTTTGGATTAGAATCTTTGATGTTAGACTTTTGGAGAGGAGACTTTTTGATAGTTAAACTTTTGGTTAATCTTTAGTTCTCTTGTTCAGTATTAAAAGATTAATTTCAGTAATTGTTACACATTTTCTGGAATTGATTGTTGGTGCTTTTGTTGATTAATCAAGTGAATTTTTGTATTTTATTCTTTCTCATCAAATTAAGTACATGAATTCTTATATTAAATATATGAATAGTGTGATTATGATTATGGGTAACTAAACTCCATAACTAGAGATGTGGGAACCATGGGTGAATAAAGAGGTAAAATCTAACTGAAATAGCAATTCTAGAATGGTGTCTTGCATGTATTGATAATTCTTTCGTCTAAAAGTCTTTTCAATCAATGGAGAACGTTAGAACTCACCTTAATGCTACTTGCCGTACCAAGGAGGTAGATAATAGGAATAGAATTATCAACATAGGTTTAGTGTACACTATCTAATAGGCTAGTGTCGATTGGTACGAGGTAATAACTTAGTCAAATATCGAATACAATGCTTAATACCAGATAAAGGTAAGGGTTAGTTTAGTTCTAAATAATTTTCATTAATTTTGAAATAAAAAAAAACCCTTTATAGTCTTTTGTTATCTAAGGAAATAATTGACTAAATAATAATAATAACAGAATAAAGTTAAGTTTGAACTATTTTCCTCGTGGGAACGATCCCAACCTCATTAGTTGGGTACTTTACTTGATACGACCGCTTTACTTCTTATTTGAGAAGTAAGTTTGAGAGTATCGCCTAGCCATACCATTCAAAATCCTAAAAATGATGGACATTGCATGGCAGTCACTACTCGAGGAGGTAAGTAAACCATTGATCAACCTAGTTAATCTATTGTAGAAGATGAGATGAGAAAATATAAAGAGGTAGTGGAAACTAGTGGTGAATCGGTGGACAAAGAGGTTAAAGAGGTAGAATCACCCTAAAAGGTGAGCCCGATTTATAGACCACCACCACGAATCCCTCAAAGACTAATGAAGAAGACTGAGGATGGTAAATACCAGCATTTTATCACTATGTTGAAACAACTTTCCATCAATGTCCCTTTGATAGAAGGTTTGGAGAAAATTCTGGTTATGCTATGTGCATGAAGGATATGGTGAGAAAGAAGAGATTGGTAAGTTTTGAGGATGATGACCGAATGCAACATTGTAGTGCTAGTGCTATAAGGTCTCTTCTGTAGAAGAAGGAATATCAAGGAGATTTCACTATTCCATATACCATCGGCTTATACATTTTGCTAATGCACTATATGATCTAGGTGCAAACATAAATCTCATGCCTCTCGCCATTTATAAGAAATTGGGTTTGGGTAACCCAAAGCCCACTGCACTGCCGTTACTGATGAACGATTGAACAGTGAAGAGGACCATTGGGATACTCCTTGATGTGCTCGTGAAAGTGGAGTCTTTTATACTTCTGATTTATTTAGTGATTCTTGTCTGTGAGGTGGACTTTGAGGTGCCTATTATTATTTGGAGGCCATATGGGAGAAGAAGAAACTGAAGATAAATTGGAGTGAAGCAGTGGAATAGAGACTTAAACGGGACGAATGAGCTTGATTTGTTTCGCATAAAAGTATATTAAAGTTCATCCATCTACAAAGAGTAGATGAAGAATTACGATGACACAAAGATTGAAAAGAGAGAATTTGTGGTTGGGACTTTCTGTATCTATTAAACTCTAGGCTACGCTTGTTTCTCTCCAAACTTAAGTCCAAGTGGTCGGGGCCATTCCTGATAACTAAAGTGTTCCAACATAGAGCGGTTGACTTGGAGAATAAGGAAAGTGCAAAGTTCATTGTCAATGGGAAAAAGATCAAGATCTTCCTAGGCCATGCAGATAGTGTCCATGAAGGGGTTGAGGCTTATCTCCTTAATGAAATATGAGTAATCAAGGATATTTCGTCGTGTCAAAACATTAAATCAAGTGCTTCTTGGGAGGCAACACAAGGTGTATTCTCTAGCCAACAATAGATTTTTCTTTTATTTGTAGGAATAGTTGCATTCTCTTGGTTCTTTTTTATTTTTCTCATACTCATGTATTTTTTTAGTGTGTTGGCTAGAGATTAGTTTAGGGCCCGTATCTCAATAGTATGCAGAAAATAAAAAACAAAAAAAAGAATAGCTTATTGGGTGTTCAATGTGCACGGACCAAAACCATGAATTCTGAAGAAGATGGTCTGGTGCACAGATCGACAGACCCAATCGACGAGCCTTCCTTCAATCTACAGAACATCGACGATGTTCATAGTTCAAAGGTATTTCTTGAAATTTTTTCTAAGTCTGTGTGCAATAAACGATCTGTCACTTAATCATGGACCGGCGACGGGGTGTCGTCAGTCCAAAGAACCAGAGACCCGACCAAACCTTGTCGGCTATATTAAAATAAAACTTTTCATTAACCCCTTACAATATTTTAAAATTCTTTCCCAACTGTTTCCATCCCTTTATTTCCTTACTTTCCTAAAATGTCTCCATAACTCCCCCTTCATTTTTCATTAGAATCTCCAAAACTCCCAAAATCCTCAAACTCCCAAAACCCTATCCTTCCAAGTATCTGCTTCTTTCTCTTGGTTTCTCCGATCAATGATCAAAGGTGGGCACGTAAGTTGTTAAAAAAATTACTAACCTAATCACTCCATTACGATTATCAGGTATTTGTATGCCCTTTTTTAATGAATTCTTGTTCATTTTCTATACGAAAATTGGATTGTGGGCCTTGACTTAGGGACGAAATTGTATGTGTTTGCTTGTTACATAATTGGTAATACATCCCTTAGAATGATAGAAAGTGAATAGGTGGTTGTGTAATATGTGTAAACTATAATTGTTGACATGGATTTTAAGACCTCTACTACTTACCCATTTACGTGTTTGATCTTTAAGTTATGCAGGGATGCTGGAGTGCCCATTTGGAACAGTGATACCCTCTGTACTCCGACCGGCAGCTGATTAGAACGGGCCTAGAATTGAGTTGCAGCCGATGAGTGAGAATTTAGCAGATACGATAGAAGTAGCCCAAGGGGATGATCCAGCCAGTTCATAGCCTACTGAGACCACCCCAGCAGAGTTCGCCCATAGCACTAGTATAACACCAAGTTCCTCCTGATCTACTTCACCTTCTAAAGCACTGGTCCAGATAGCTAGGGTCTTGATGTTAGAGGTGAAAATGTTCGCCTTCATGCATTGTATCATGCCTTGGACGCAGAAATCCATTGATAAGGCTGAGGACCGATTGAGAATAGGATGGCCTAGCAATGGAGCGAAAGATTCAGGTAGTTCACAAGGGCCTTGATGCATTTGAGATCCGGGTTCTTTCACGCCCAGCCCCCACCATTGATTTGATTACCTTTCAGGTGGCTGTGGGGATTTAGCGGGTTGATGTTGACGCTATCCTTGAGATGATGGGATATGAGCCCAATATTCTACCTATTGAGCTAGCGGAGGAGATAGTGCATGCTGCAATATTTAGTGCCCCACATGTACTGCCTCCTGATCCAAATGAGCATGTGAATAGGAACTGTTCCAGCTGCACCACTGAGGGAGAGGATGCCCGTGCTAGGAATAAGGGGAAGACAGACCTTGAGGGTGCGACGAGAGCCTCGTTTATTGATGAGGAGACCCATCAGATAGGGGCTCAAGAGTTGGTTGTTGGGGCATCTATTTCCTGACTTGACCACTGAGGGTGTCCCTTCTACAAAGGTTGCGGGTTCTGGGAAATCGGAACGTTGCTGCTTGTTGATTTAAGGCGCTATGAACTTCAAGTTTGCTTCACCTTCCACCCTGTCTTTATACATTCTATCCATTGGGGACAATTGCATGCATTTTGTTGGAGGTGGAGTAAATAGTAAGTTAGTGTTAGGGTGAAGTCTTAGTATCCCAACGCACGATACTCTCTTAGTGGTTTTCTTGCATGTGTTCTTTTGTCCCACGAGACTAATTACTTTATTGTTGAACCGACATGTGTAGTAACTTGTGAAAATTATGAAAGTAAATATGAATCATCAATGTTAATCATGAATGATATCCTGTTCTAAGAAAATGCTTGCATGAATAGGTTAAATAAGTTGAATGTGTTGGCTCTAATTATGGCATATAGATGCACCCACTGCATGACCCTCAATATAACACTTAAACTAGGTGTTCGACAATCTGATAGGGTAACAAGGTGTCAAGACAGTGTGAGGAAATTTGATTGATCTACTATTGGTACCTAGATAGATTTTGCCCGGTTAGTCCTGCAAAAAGAATCTGTGTTAGTCAAATAGGAAAGGATCATAGACCTAATTCAAAATTAGCTAAAGTCTATCTTAAAGTAAAGTAAACCAAATGAAATTATTATCGCTTTTTTATCCGAATATATTGAGCTTATAATAGGCCTTTTTTCTTCACCAACTCACCTTCCCTGGGTATTATGTGTTGGCCCTAGTCCCTCCTTGGACATTTTCGCCTCAACTTAGGACAAAACCATAAGTTGAGGGTGGATAACGCACAAACTGACCTCATCTTGGCCCTGACCAAACTTTGGGTATTGTGTACCTCAACTAATGGCATAGCAATAAGTTGAAGGTGGCTATTATGAGTTATGACCCAAAAAATTAGTATGAAAATATTAATCTGGAAAAGAAAAGAAAAAGTGATCAAGAAAAGTGACTCAATCAATAAAATATGATAATAAAAAGAGAGAAAAGAAAGAAAAGAGTTGAACAAAAAGAAGTAAAAGTAACTTCCACAATGAACAAAGGAGAAACCAAGGCAAAGATATCAAGAAAAGAAAAGTAGGGCATCATAGATAATTAAAGAGGTAGGACGCTTAGCCGTAATGTCAAGGAGGGAAAAAATTCACTAAAATGTATCCTTCTGTACCATTCCTTACCTCAGATTATGTTACAAGCCAAGAACGTCTTATCGTGATCCTAAGAGTTTAATGTGCTAAACTTAATCAATGAAAATAAGGGAAAGACTATGGCTACAAGAACTAACTAGGTATAAAAAATTTTGGCGTGGGTGTTGAATAATGATCCTTATAATCAAGTTAAAATCACTGTGCGAAAAAGAAGGATATATTTTGAAGTGACGGCACTATGAAATATCAGAAAGTTGGTACCTTGGAGAGAGACAAAGGAGTAGAGGTGTCATTGCATGGTGACTTGATGTCATGGTCCAATCCACATTAGTTAGCCTATCAAGCGTAAGAGTAGAAACATGCACTAATGTAACAAAAAGTTGGGATGATAGCCAAGTGATTTTGAAAGCATAAAAGAGGATACTTTTGTACAAAGTGTTGTGTTGAGTCATAGTACGTCTCTGGAGGACAAACAACATATTTAAGTTGAGGGTGTTAATGTACCCTAGTTTCACAGTATTCTCAATGCTTTTTCCTTAAGATTGGTGTATTTCTAGGGCCTTTTTGTAGTAATTTTAACATATTTTATCTTTTTTTTTTGCAGGAAAGGTGTCCAAAATCAAATCACAGAAGGCAACTTATATTTAGTGCAGAGGTGACCCAGGAAGTCAATCAACGGAATGTCGCCCCATCAACGGACCGTAGATGGTGACCATCAACTAGAAGTTTAGTAATTTGGAGAACTCGGGGAAATCTGACCAAGTGTGGTACTATGGAAGGATAGAGGGTCTATCGA